>CAWUFW010007336.1:0-600000 GCA_963921515.1 Calotriton arnoldi
ACATTGTTGGTCCCATGGATCCCCAAACAGCCTCTGGGCACAGGTTTATCCTGGTGGTAGTGGATCATGCCACCAGGTACCCAGAAGCTATTCCCCTCAGGACCACTACAGCACCTGTGGTGGCAAGGGCCCTCCTGGGAATCTTCTCAAGAGTGGGCTTTCCTAAGGAGGTAGTATCAGACAGGGTGCTAACTTCATGTCTGGGTACTTGAAAGCAATGTGGAAGGAGTGTGGAGTGACTTATAAGTTCACCACACCCTATCACCCACAATGCAATGGTTTAGTTGAGAGATTCAACAAAACCTTGAAGGGCATGATTAAAGGGCTCCCAGAAAAGCTTAGGCGTAGATGGGACATACTCTTGCCCTGCCTTTTATTCGCATATAGGGAGGTGCCTCAGAAGGGGTTGGTTACAGCCCTTTTGAACTTCTGTTTGGCCACCCTGTGAGGGGTCCACTGTGCTTGGTGAAGGAAGGATGGGAGTTACCTCTCAAGCCCCCAAAGCAAGATATAGTGGACTATGTACTTGGTCTCCGCTCCAGGATGGCTGAGTACATGAAAAAGGCAACCAAAAACCTTGAGGCTAGCCAGGAACTTCAAAAGGCCTGGCATGACCAAAAGGCTGTTCTGACTGTTTACCAGCCAGGACAGAAGGTGTGGGTGTTGGAGCCAGTGGCCCCAGCAGCTCTCCAAGATGAATGGAGTGGACCCCACACTATTGTTGAGCAGAAGGGTGAGGTCACTTATTTAGTGGACCTAGGAACACCCAGGAGTCCCCACAGGGTTCTCCATGTCAACAGGTTAAAACCATATGTGGACAGGGCAGACATGGGCTTGCTCATGGCTACTGATGAAGGGCAGGAGGAAGAGAGTGACCCACTCCCTGACCTGCTCTCACAGAACCCTGACGATGGGTCAGTTGATGGTGTAGCCTTGACAGGCAGCCTCACTACCCAGCAACAAACTGATTGCAGGCAAGCCCTCAATCAGTTTCGACATATGTTTTCACTGACACCCAGTCAGACCACCTGGTGCACTCATGAAGTGGACACTGGGGACAGTCTGCCTATTAAAAACAAGATTTATAGGCAACCTGCCCATGTCAGGGACTGTATCAGGACTGAAGTCCAGAAAATGTTGGAATTGGGAGTAATTGAGCCCTCAGATAGCCCTTGGGCTAGTCCAGTAGTCCTAGTACCGAAACCTCACACCAGTGGTGGAAAAAGAGAGATGAGGTTTTGTGTAGACTACAGGGGTCTCAATGCAGTCACTAGGACTGATGCCCATCCAATACCCAGGGCAGATGAGCTCATAGATACTTTGGCCTCTGCCAAATATCTCAGCACATTTGACCTAACAGTTGGCTACTGGCAGATCAGACTAGCTGATACTGCAAAGCCCAAAACAGCATTTTCAACCCCTAGTGGGCATTATCAATTTGTGGTAATGCCCTTTGGTCTGAAAATGCACCTGCCACTTTCCAGAGGTTGGTGAATACAGTTCTCACAGGACTGGAAGCCTATAGTGCAGCTTATCTAGATGATATTGCTGTCTTTAGCTCCACCTGGGAGGATCACCTGGTCCACCTCAGGAATGTTTTACAGGCCCTGCAAAAGGCAGGCCTGACTATCAAGGCCACTAAGTGCCAGATAGGGCAGAGTCAGGTTGTGTACCTGGGCCACCTTGTGGGTGGAGGCCAGGTTCAACCTTTGCAGAGCAAGATCCAGACCATCATGGACTGGACTGCTCCCACTACCCAGACTCAGGTGAGAGCCTTCTTAGGCCTGACTGGGTACTATAGGAGATTTGTCAAGGGGTATGGATCAATAGTGACACCCTTGAATGACTTAACTTCTAAGAAAATGCCCAAAAAGGTTCAGTGGACAGTTAGCTGTCAAAAGGCATTTGATGACCTCAAGCAGGCCATGTGCACTGCTCCAATTCTGCAGAGTCCTGATTACTCCAAGAAGTTCATTGTTCAAACTGATGCATCTGAATTGGGGGTAGGGGCTGTACTGTCACAATTGAATGAAGAAGGTCAGGATCAGCCAGTAGCTTTTATTAGCAGAAGGCTGACCCCTAGAGAGAAACGTTGGTCAGCCATAGAGAGGGAGGCCTTTGCTGTGGTCTGGGCTCTGAAGAAGTTGAGGCCATACTTGTTTGGTACACACTTCCTGGTTCAGCCAGACCATAAGCCCCTCTTATGGCTAAAACAAATGAAGGGTGAAAACCCCAAACTGCTTAGGTGGTCCATTTCCCTACAGGGGATGGACTTTACAGTGGAACATAGGCCTGGGAGTAACCATGCGAATGCAGATGGACTCTCTAGGTATTTCCACTTAGAACATGAAGACTTAACTGGGCAAGGTTAGTTTAATGTCCCTACGTTTGGGGGGTTGTGTAGGAGAGTAGGATCTGCTTCACATGGGTACCCCCACTTTTTGCTGATGCTTCACTGTTTTTCGACATTAGTCTGGCTGGGGCCCTGCTAATCAGAACCCCAGCCTAGCTGCTTCCTCTCTAAAATGGTTTCCATGTGCCTTAGGCACATCACTGATTGGGATCTGGAGTGCCCTTATAAGTCCCTAGTATATGGTATACTATGTACCAAGGGCATAGGTACCTCAGAGGACCTGCCAGGGGCTGCAGCATGTATTATGCCACCCCTGGAAGGCCATCCAAACTGACACCACAGGTCTGCTACTGCAGCCCTGGGTAAGGTGGTGCATGCACCCCTTACTGTGATGTAGGTTACCTATATCACGAAATACATACACACATAGAAACCTATAAGTCACTCCTAAGGCAGGCCTTATCAATCCTAAAGGCAGAGTGCATGGTTCCTATGTGAGAGGGTGCCCCTGCATGAGCAGGGCCCCTCTGCAGCGTTCGGAGACCATCTCTGATGCTGTTTGTAGTGCAGCCTGACCATATACTCTTAAGCGCATTATATCCTCGCGGTAAAATGCTAACTTTGGAATGGCTGCACCTAAACATGTCGTGTTTGGTGTCAAACATCTTGGAATACTACCCCCCGCCAATCCTGGCGGCGGGGGTAGCATTCCACCCTTCTAGAGGGAAAGACATGTTAACTCTGACTAGTCCGGTAACTTCTTTCCAGAGCCCTGGCATCACAAAATGGATGCTGCTGCCACAGACACGAGTCTGGCCTCCTGCTGCTGGACGAAACTCCGGCAGGGGAGGCCTGGACAATAGGTTTCCTGTCCCAGGGAGGTGTGACCACCTCCCCAGACAGGATAATGTGTATTGGGGCTGGGCGGGAGCACTTTCGGGTGCTTTGAAGTCCTGCACTGGGGGCACATTTGGTGTCACTAGTGCATACCCCAGTTCAAACCGGATCAGGGCTTGCAGCCCCTGCTTTGGCGCGAACTGGACAAAGGGAAAGGGGTGTAGCCACCCCTCTGCCCTGACCCACCCATAGGTGGGGCCACAGAGTAGTCCAACCCCTATTTTTAGAATAAAGGTAGGAACCCAGTCCTTAGGACTTTAGATTATACCTGGACGAAACTCTGAAACTGAATCCTGGACCTTCGACGCTCTACGACAAGATTAGAGGACTGAAGAATCTCCCTTGGGGTCAAGGAGTGACTCCCTGCTTGGCAGGCACCAAAGAAGCATCTGTCCGGATCGCATTTCTGAAGCTCCTGTCGGACGCCGAAGTCATCGCATCACCAGAGTTGGATTCTCAGACTTCCCCGAGGCTACCCTGAGTCCCCAGCAAAGCTGAGGCCCGTGGCTATCGTGGGTGACTTGAGACCGTGACCCCTGGACACCGAGCACACTTGCAAGTGCATCATCTTCTGGGTCTCCCAAGAAGTCGTGCTTTGGGCTCCGAGTAGCCCTAGCCTCCAGCACCACCTGCACCGAAGATCACTGGCCCCCACTCCACGAGTGTCCTGTAAGCCAGATCCACGTGCGGCGTCACGAGGCTCCTTTGCGGTCGCTAGCCCGTTGGCTAGTAGCCCTTAACGAAGGCCAATCCTTTTCTTACTTGGCATCCTGGTTGCTCCAGGCCTGCCCTCACTTACCTTTGCTGGGTGAGTTCCACAGACCTTGCTGGTCTGCACCATCGACGATCTACATCTTACTTGAGACTTGCCGTTGCCAAGGCTTGTTGGGTCCAATCCGGTCGCCGACACCTCAGCACTCGACAGACATCGTGTACCAGCCCGAATCCTGCTCCTGGTCGCCGACAACGCCTCCTGGACCTCGTGGCTGAAGAGTCAAGACGACCGTCAACGCACCTGAAGCACTCGACATCGGTGGGCATCTGTCCATCGCCCTCCTGGTCACTGGCTAGAGACCCAGACTCTGTCCCCTCTGCTTTCAGGTTCACCAGAACTCCGATCCACTCTTGGATCCACCCGGACACTTTTCTCTTGGCCGCCAGCAGCATTTTGCAGCAGATCGCCATTCGAATCGACGACGAAACCCGACCCCGAAAGGCACCTATGCACCCGGCTTCCCTGGGTGAGGTAACACGAGTACTCCGGTGCTCCCGTGGGTAGAGACTCTTCAAAGTCCTAGATCTCAAAGGGTTTTGTCCTAGTCCTCTTTAAGTGTCCCTTTCCTCTATTTTCCCGATCCCGACTTTCTCCATAGAAGTTAACGGCGTATCGCGGTTGTGTATTTACACTGCACGCGTCTCCCGTGGGTCCCCTGTGTCACTACCTTGGGTGGTTCCTTGTGGTCCAAGCACTTCTAGAGGCTCTAGGCCTAGTGTCTAGTTCAGTCGTGGTTCGCATACCACTTTATTGGTATATGGTTTGGTACGCCCTAGGGCCCAAACGTGTATTTGTGCTATTACTGTGATTTAAAATCTTATAACTTATGTACTTCGAACTCTAGCCTCATAAAGAGACTAGAGGGGTGTGTTTAGCAATAAATACATATATTTTGAATATATACCTGGTGTGGTGCTCTTTCATTTGGTCACTCAAGAGATTATAGACTGGTAAAACAAGCTGCTTTACATTCCTTCAAGACTTAGCCTGAAGGCTGCTCTCCATAGCTACCACTAGGATAGCTTTCAATAAGGTTGTCTTTAACCTATCTCCAATAAGGGGTTGTTTGGACTGGTGCAAGGTGCCCACTATAATTAGTGGACAGCATATACCAGGCCAACTTCTCACAAGCATGACTCCCTACACTACACAAGCACCACTGCACTATCCTAAACCCTAAAACACTACCCCCAGCATGACCCCCTACACTACACAAACACCACTGCACTACCCTAAACCCTAAAACACTACCCCCAGCACGATCCCCTACACTACCCAAACACCACTGCACTAACCTAAATCCTAAAACAATACCCCCAGCACGACCCCCTACACTACCCAAACACCACTGCACTACCCTAAAACATGACCCCCTACACTACTCAAACACCACTGCACTACCCTAAACCCTAAAACACTACCCCCAGCACGACCCCCTACACTACACAAGCACCACTGCACTACCCTAAACCCTAAAACACTACCCCCAGAACGACCCCCTACACTGCCCGAACACCACTGCACTGCCCTAAACCCTGAAACACCAGCCCCTGCACGACCCCCTACACTGCCCGAACACCACTGCACTGCCCTAAACCCTGAAACACCACCCCCTTCACGACCCCCTACACTGCCCGAACACCACTGCACTGCCCTAAACACTGAAACACCACCCCCAGCACGGCCCCTACACTGCCCAAACACCACTGCACTGCCCTAAACCCTGAAACACTATCCCCAGCAAGACCCCCTACACTGCCCAAACACCACTCCACTGCCCTAAACCCTGAAACATCACCCCCAGCAAGATCCCCTACACTGCCCGAACACCACTGCCCTAAACCCTGAAACACCACCCCCAGCACGACCCCCTACACTGCCCGAACACCACTGCACTGCCCTAAACCCTGAAACACCACCCCCAGCACGACCCCCTACACTGCACGAACACCACTGCTCTGCCCAAAACCCTGAAACACCAGCCCCAGCACGACCCCTACACTGCCCGAACACCACTGCACTGCCCTAAACCCTGAAACACCAGCCCCAGCACGACCCCCTACACTGCCCGAACACCACTGCACTACCCTAAACCCAGAAACACCACCCCCAGCACGACCCCCTACACTGCCCGAGCACCACTGCACTGCCCTAAACCCTGAAACACCAGCCCCAGCACGACCCCCTACACTGCCCGAACACCACTGCACTGCCCTAAACCCTGAAACACCAGCCCCAGCACGACCACCTACACTGCACGAACACCACTGCACTGCCCTAAACCCTGAAACACCAGTCCCAGCATGACCCCCTACACTGCCCGAACACCACTGCACTGCCCTAAACCGTGAAACACTAGCCCCAGCACGACCCCCTACACTGCCAGAACACCATTGCACTGCCCTAAACCCTGAAACACCAGCCCCAGCACAACCCCCTACACTGCCCGAACACTACTGCACTGCCCTAAACCCTGAAACACCACCCTGTGCACGACCCCCTACACTGCCCGAACACCACTGCACTGCCCTAAACCCTGAAACACCACCCCCAGCACGACACCCTACACTGCCCGAACACCACTGCACTGCCCTAAACCCTGAAACACCATTCCCCCTGCATGACCCCCTACACTGCCCGAACACTACTGCACTGCCCTAAACCCTGAAACACCATCCCCAGCACGACCCCCTACACTGCACGAACACCCCTGCACTGCCCTAAACCCTGAAACACTACCCCCAGCAAGACCCCCTACACTGCCCGAACACCACTGCACTGCCCTAAACCCTGAAACATCACCCCCAGCAAGACCCCCTACACTGCCCGAACACCACTGCCCTAAACCCTGAAACACCACCCCCAGCAAGACCCCTACACTGCCCGAACACAACTGCACTACCCTAAACCCTACAACACTACCCCCAGCACGACCCCCTACACTACACAAGCACCACTGCACTACCCTAAACCCTAAAACACTACCCCCAGAACGACCCCCTACACTGCCCGAACACCACTGCACTGCCCTAAACCTTGAAACACCAGCCCCTGCACGACCCCCTACACTGTTCGAACACCACTGCACTGCCCTAAACCCTGAAACACCACCACTTCATGACCTCCTACACTGCCCGAACACCACTGCACTGCCCTAAACCCTGAAACACCACCCCCAGCACGGCCCCCTACACTGCCCAAACACCACTGCACTGCCCTAAATGCTGAAACACTATCCCCAGCAAGACCCCCTACACTGCCCAAACACCACTCCACTGCCCTAAACCCTGAAACATCACCCCCAGCAAGACCCCCTACACTGCCCGAACACCACTGCCCTAAACCCTGAAACACCACCCCCAGCACGACCCCCTACACTGCCCAAACACCACTGCTCTGCCCTAAACCCTGAAACACCACCCCCAGCACGACCCCCTACACTGCCTGAGCACCACTGCACTACCCAAAACCCTGAAACACCAGCCCCAGCATGACCCCCTACACTGCCCAAACACCACTGCACTGCCCTAAACCCTGAAACACCAGCCCCAGCACGACCACCTACACTGCACGAACACCACTGCACTGCCCTAAACCCTGAAACACCAGCCCCAGCATGACCCCCTACACTGCCCGAACACCACTGCACTGCCCTAAACCGTGAAACACTAGCCCCAGCACGACCCCCTACACTGCCAGAACACCATTGCACTGCCCTAAACCCTGAAACACCAGCCCCAGCACAACCCCCTACCCTGCCCGAACACCACTGCACTGCCCTAAACCCTGAAACACCACCCCCAGCACGACACCCTACACTGCCCGAACACCACTGCACTGCCCTAAACCCTGAAACATCACCCCCAGCAAGACCCCCTACACTGCCCGAACACCACTGCCCTAAACCCTGAAACACCACCCCCAGCAAGACCCCCTACACTGCCCGAACACCACTGCACTGCCCTAAACCCTGAAACACCAGCCCCAGCACGACCCCCTACATTGCCCGAACACCACTGCACTGCCCTAAACCCTGAGACACCACCCCCTGCATGACCCACTACACTGCCCGAACACCACTGCACTGCCCTAAACCCTGAAACACCATTCCCCCTGCACAACCCCTACTCTGCCCGAACACTACTGCACTGGCCTAAACCCTGAAACACCATCCCCAGCACGACCCCCTACACTGCACGAACACCCTTGCACTGCCCTAAACCCTGAAACACTACCCCCAGCAAGACCCCCTACACTGCCCGAACACCACTGCACTGCCCTAAACCCTGAAACATCACCCCCAGTAAGACCCCCTACACTGCCCGAACACCACTGCCCTAAACCCTGAAACAACACCCCCAGCAAGACCCCCTACACTGCCCGAACACCACTGCACTGCCCTAAACCCTGAAACACCAGCCCCAGCACGACCCCCTACATTGCCCGAACACCACTGCACTGCCCTAAACCCTGAAACACCACCCCCTGCATGACCACTACACTGCCCGAACACCACTGCACTGCCCTAAACCCTGAAACACCACCCCCAGCACGACCCCCTACACTGCCCGAACACCATTGCACTGCCCTAAACCCTGAAACACCACCGCCTACACGACCCCCTACACTGCCCGAACACTACTGCACTGCCCTAAACCCTGAAACACCGCCCCCAGCATGACCCCCTACACTGCACGAACACTACTGCACTGCCCTAAACCTTGAAACACCAGCCCCAGCAAGACCCCCTACACCGCCCGAACACCACTGCACTGCCCTAAACCCTGAAACATCACCCCCAGCAAGACCCCCTACACTGCCCGAACACCACTGCCCTAAACCCTGAAACACCACCCCCAGCAAGACCCCTACACTGCCCGAACAACACTGCAGTGCCCTAAACCCTAAAACACCACCCCCAGCACGACCCCCTACACTGCCCGAACACCACTGCTCTGCCCAAAACCCTGAAACACCAGCCCCAGCACGACCCCCTACACTGCCCGAACACCACTGCACTGCCCTAAACCCTGAAACACCACCCCCAGCACGACCCCCTACACTGCCCGAACACCACTGCACTGCCCTAAACCCTGAAACCCCACCCCCAGCACGACCGCCTACACTGCCTGAAAACCACTGCACTGCCCTAAACCCTGAAACACCACCCCCAGCACGACACCCTACACTGCCCGAACACCACTGCACTACCCTAAACCCTGAAACACCAGCCCCAGCAAGACCCCCTACACTGCCCGAACACCACTGCACTGCCCTAAACCCTGAAACACCAGCCCCAGCAAGACCCCCTACACTGCCCGAACACCACTGCACTGCCCTAAACCCTGAAACACCACCCCCAGCAAGACCCCTACACTGCCCGAACACCACTGCGCTGCCCTAAACGCTGAAACATCAGCCCCAGCAAGACCCCTACACTGCGCAAACACCATTGCACTGCCCTAAACCCTGAAACACCACCCCCAGCAAGACCCCCTACACTGCCCGAACACCACTGCACTAAACCCGGAAACACCAGCCCCAGCAAGACCACCTACACTGCCCGAACACCACTGCACTACCCTAAACCCTGAAACACCACCCCCAGCACGACACCCTACACTGCCCGAACACCACTGCACTGCCCTAAACCCTGAAACACCACCCCCAGCACGACCCCTACACTGCCCGAACACCACTGCACTGCCCTAAACCCTGAAACACCACCCCCTGCACGACCCCCTACACTGCCCGAACACCACTGCACTGCCCTAAACCCTAAAACTCTACCCCCAGCATGACCCCCTACACTGCCCGAACACCACTGCACTGCCCTAAACCCTGACTCACCACCCCCTGCATGACCCCTACACTGCCCGAACACCACTACACTGCCCTAAACCCAGAAACACCACCCCCAGCACGACCCCCTACACTGCCCAAACACCACTGCACTGCTCTAAACCCTGAAACACCACCCCCAGCACGACCCCCTACACTGCCCGAACACCACTGCACTGCCCTAAACCCTGAAACACCAGCCCCTGCACGACCCTCTACACTGCCCGAACACCACTGCACTGCCCTAAACCCTGAAACACCACCCCCAGCACGACCCCCTACACTGCCTGAACACCACTGCCCTAAACCCTGAAACACCACCCCCAGCAAGACCCCTACACTGCCCGAATACCACAGCACTACCCTAAAGCCTGAAACACCACCTCCAACACAACCCCCTACACTGCCTGAACACCGTTGCTCTGCCCTAAACCCTGAAACACTGCCCCCAGCAAGACCCCCTACACTGCCCGAACACCACTGCACTGCCCTAAACCCTGAAACACCACCCCCAGCAAGACCCCCTACACTGCCCGAACACCACTGCTCTGCCCAAAACACTGAAACACCAGCCCCAGCATGACCCCCTACACTGCCCGAACACCACTGCACTGCCCTAAACCCTGAAACACCAGCCCCAGCACGAACCCCTACACTGCCCAAACACCACTGCACTACCCTAAACCCAGAAACACCACCCCCAGCACGACCCCCTACACTGCCCGAGCACCACTGCCTTCACTGCCCTAAACCCTGAAACACCAGCCCCAGCATGACTTCCTACAATGCCTGAACACTACTGCACTGCCCTAAACCATGAAACACCATCCCCAGCACGACCCCCTACGCTGCACGAACACCACTGCACTGCCCTAAACCCTGAAAAACTACACCCAGCAAGACCCCCTACACTGCCCGAACACCAATGCACTGCCCTAAACCCTAAAACACCAGCCCCAGCACGACCCCCTACACTGCCCGAACACCACTGCACTGCCCTAAACCCTGAAACACCAGCCCCAGCACGACCCCCTACACTGCCCGAACACCACTGCACTACCCTAAACCCATAAACACCACCCCCAGCACGACTCCCTACACTGCCTGAGCACCACTGCACTGCCCTAAACCCTGAAACACCAGCCCCAGCATGACCCCTACACTGCCCGAACACCACTGCACTGCCCTAAACCCTGAAACACCAGCCCCAGCACGACCACCTACACTGCACGAACACCACTGCACTGCCCTAAACCCTGAAACACCAGCCCCAGCATGACCCCCTACACTGCCCGAACACCACTGCACTGCCCTAAACCGAAGAAACACTAGCCCCAGCACGACCCCCTACACTGCCAGAACACCATTGCACTGCCCTAAACCCTGAAACACCAGCCCCAGCACAACCCCCTACACTGCCCGAACACCACTGCACTGCCCTAAACCCTGAAACACCACCCCGTGCACGACCCCCTACACTGCCCGAACACCACTGCACTGCCCTAAACCCTGAAACACCACCCCCAGCACGACACCCTACACTGCCCGAACACCACTGCACTGCCTTAAACCCTGAAACATCACCCCCAGCAAGACCCCTACACTGCCCGAACACCACTGCCCTAAACCCTGAAACACCACCCCCAGCAAGACCCCCTACACTGCCCGAACACCACTGCACTGCCCTAAACCCTGAAACACCAGCCCCAGCATGACCCCCTACATTGCCCGAACACCACTGCACTGCCATAAACCCTGAAACACCACCCCCTGCATGACCCACTACACTGCCCGAACACCACTGCACTGCCCTAAATCCTGAAACACCATTCCCCCTGCACGACCCCCTACTCTGCCCGAACACTACTGCACTGGCCTAAACCCTGAAACACCATCCCCAGCACGACCCCCTACACTGCACGAACACCCCTGCACTGCCCTAAACCCTGAAACACTACCCCCAGCAAGACCCCCTACACTGCCCGAACACCACTTCACTGCCCTAAACCCTGAAACATCACCCCCAGCAAGACCCCCTACACTGCCCGAACACCACTGCCCTAAACCCTGAAACACCAGCCCCAGCACGACCCCCTACATTGCCCAAACACCACTGCACTGCCCTAAACCCTGAAACACCACCCCCTGCAAGGCCCACTACACTGCCCGAACACCACTGCACTGCCGTAAACCCTGAAACACCACCCCCAGCACGACCCCCTACACTGCCCGAACACCATTGCACTGCCCTAAACCCTGAAACACCACCCCTGCACGACCCCCTACACTGCCCGAACACTACTGCACTGCCCTAAACCCTGAAACACCGCCCCCAGCATGACCCCCACTGCACGAACACTACTGCACTGCCCTAAACCCTGAAACACTACCCCCAGCAAGACCCCCTACACTGCCCGAACACCACTGCACTGCCCTAAACCCTGAAACATCACCCCCAGCAAGACCCCCTACACTGCCCGAACACCACTGCCCTAAACCCTGAAACACCACCCCCAGCAAGACCCCCTACACTGCCCGAACAACACTGCAGTGCCCTAAACCCTAAAACACCACCCCCAGCACGACCCCCTACACTGCCCGAACACCACTGCTCTGCCCAAAACCCTGAAACACCAGCCCCAGCACGACCCCCTACACTGCCCGAACACCACTGCACTGCCCTAAACCCTGAAACACCACCCCAGCACGACCCCCTACACTGCCCGAACACCACTGCACTGCCCTAAACCCTGAAACACCACACCCAGCACGACCGCCTACACTGCCTGAAAACCACTGCACTGCCCTAAACCCTGAAACACCAGCCCCAGCACGACACCCTACACTGCCCAAACACCACTGCACTGCCCTAAACCCTCAAACACCAGCCCCAGCACGACCCCCTACACTGCCCGAACACCACTGCACTACCCTAAACCCTGAAACACCAGCCCCAGCAAGACCCCTACACTGCCCGAACACCACTGCACTGCCCTAAACCCTGAAACACCAGCCCCAGCAAGACCCCTACACTGCCCGAACACCACTGCACTGCCCTAAACCCTGAAACACCACCCCCAGCAAGACCCCCTACACTGCCCGAACACCACTGCGCTGCCCTAAACGCTGAAACATCAGCCCCAGCAGGACCCCCTACACTGCGCGAACACCATTGCACTGCCCTAAACACTGAAACACCACCCCAAGCAAGACCCCCTACACTGCCCGAACACCACTGCACTAAACCTGGAAACACCAGCCCCAGCAAGACCACCTACACTGCCCGAACACCACTGCACTGCCCAAAACCCTGAAACACCACCCCCAGCACGACACCCTACACTGCCCGAACACCACTGCACTGCCCTAAACCCTGAAACACCACCCCCAGCACGACCCCTACACTGCCCGAACACCACTGCACTGCCCTAAACCCTAAAACTCTACCCCCAGCATGACCCCCTACACTGCCCGAACACCACTGCACTGCCCTAAACCCTGACTCACCACCCCCTGCACGACCCCCTACACTGCCCGAACACCACTACACTGCCCTAAACCCAGAAACACCACCCCCAGCACGACCCCCTACACTGCCCAAACACCACTGCACTGCCCTAAACCCTGAAACACCACCCCCAGCACGACCCCCTACACTGCCCGAACACCACTGCACTGCCCTAAACCCTGAAACACCAGCCCCTGCACGACCCCCTACACTGCCCGAACACCATTGCACTGCCCTAAACCCTGAAACACCACCCCAGCACGACCCCCTACACTGCCTGAACACCACTGCCCTAAACCCTGAAACACCACCCCCAGCAAGACCCCCTACACTGCCCGAATACCACTGCACTGCCCTAAAGCCTGAAACACCACCTCCAACACAACCCCCTACACTGCCTGAACACCATTGCTCTGCCCTAAACCCTGAAACACTGCCCCCAGCAAGACCCCCTACACTGCCCGAACACCACTGCACTGCCCTAAACCCTGAAACATCACCCCCAGCAAGACCCCCTACACTGCCCGAACACCACTGCCCTAAACCCTGAAACACCACCCCCAGCACGACCCCTACACTACTCGAACACCACTGCACTGCCCTAAACCCTGAAACACCACCCCCAGCACGACCCCTACACTGCCCGAACACCACTGCTCGGCCCAAAACACTGAAACACCATCCCCAGCATGACCCCCTACACTGCCGGAACACCACTGCACTGCCCTAAACCCTGAAACACCAGCCCCAGCACGAACCCCTACACTGCCCGAACACCACTGCACTACCCTAAACACAGAAACACAACCCCCAGCACGACCCCCTACACTGCCCGAGCACCACTGCCTGCACTGCCCTAAACCCTGAAACACAACCCCCAGCACGACCCCCTACACTGCCCGAGCACCACTGCCTGCACTGCCCTAAACCCTGAAACACCAGCCCCAGCACGACCCCCTACACTGCCCGAACACCACTGCACTGCCCTAAACCCTGAAACATCACCCCCAGCAAGACCCCCTACACTGCCCAAACACCACTGCCCTAAACCCTGAAACACCACCCCCAGCAAGACCCCCTACACTGCCCGAACACCACTGCACTGCCCTAAACCCTGAAACACCAGCCCCAGCACGACCCCCTACACTGCCCGAACACCACTGCACTGCCCTAAACCCTGAAACACCACCCCGTGCATGACCCCCTACACTGCCCGAACACCACTGCACTGCCCTAAACCCTGAAACACCAGCCCCAGCACGACCGCCTACACTGCCCGAACACCACTGCACTGCCCTAAACCCTGAAACACAACCCCCAGCATGACCCCCTACACTACCCGAACACCACTGCACTACCCTAAACCCTAAAATAGTCCCCCAGCACGACCCCCTACACTACCCGAACACAACTGCACTGCCCTAAACCCTCAAACACTCCCCCAGCACGATCCCCTACACTACCCGAACACCACTGCACTGCCCTAAACCCTAAAACACTCCCCCAGCACGACCCCCTACACTGCCCGAACACCACTGCACTGCCCTAAACCCTAAAACACTCCCCCAGCATGACCCCCTACACTACCCAAACACCACTGCACTGCCCTAAACCCTAAAACACTCCCCCAGCATGACCCCCTGCACGACCCAAACACCACTGCACTGCCCTAAACCCTGAAACACCACCCCCAGCAAGACCCCCTACACTGCCCGAACACCACTGCACTGCCCTAAACCCTGAACCACCCCCAGCATGACCCCCTACACTGCCCGAACACCACTGCACTACCCTAAACCCTAAAACACGACCTCCTACACTACACAAAGACCACTGCACTACCCTAAACCCTAAAACACTACCCCCAGCACGACCCCCTACACTACACAAACACCACTGCACTACCCTAAACCCTAAAACACTACCCCCTACACTACACAAACACCACTGCACTACCCTAAACCCTAAAACAATACCCCCAGCACGAACCCCTACACTACCCAAACACCACTGCACTACCCTAAACCCTAAAACACTACCCCCAGCAGTACCCCCTACACTACCCAAACACCATTGCACTACCCTAAACCCTAAAACACTACCCCCAGCAGTACCCCCTACACTACCCAAACACCACTGCACTACCCTAAACCCTAAACCACTACCCCCAGCATGACCCCCTACACTACCCAAACACCACTGCACTACCCTAAACCCTAAAACACTACCCCCAGCACAACCCCCTACACTACCCAAACACCACTGTAATACCCTAAACCCTAAATCTACCCCCAGCATGACCCCCTACACTACACAAACACCACTGCACTACCCTAAACCCTAAAACACTACCCCCAGCACGACCCCCTTCACTACCTAAACACAACTACACAATTTGTTACAGGCGTTGCAACGCAGGCCTGTGGTGCTTACTGGAAGTACTTGGTGGGCTAGTTGGGCCCCAGGGACCCTCAGGATTCAAGGTGACCTAATCCCCCAACTTAAAACGCGCCACGGGCGCGTTTGCACAGTGGTGAAGGGAGGGGGCGGGGCCTCAGGTGACATGTGCGCAAACACGCCCCTTGAATCCTGAGGGACAACTAGCCCACCAGGTACCTTCAGTAAGCACAACAGAGTTGCGTTGCAGAGAGGTGAAAAAGGTGCGTGGCCTCGGAACGCCTCTCTGCAACTCAGCTCTGTGGTCCTAACTGTAGGTACCTGGGGGCTAGTTGGGCCCCAGGGACCCTCGGGATTCAAGGGGACTTAATCCTGCAACTTAAAACGCGCCACGGGGCGCGTTTGCACACGCGTTTTAAGAGGTAGTTTTAATCCCCCTGCCCTATTATGTACTAGGGACTTACAGAGGAGGTCATGCTAATCACAGGGGTACCCCAATGCATAGTGTTCCCTATTGTATGTAGGTGTTTTCACTGTATTCTAAGTGTCTTTTAGCATAGCACTGACTCTGGTTAGTCAGAGTCAGTTACCACCAGTACCCGTCTGAAAAAGTTGTGGGCACAGGATGATTTTGCAACATGGCCTCTTTCTCCTCCTCTGTTGGTTCTTTCTGCACATCTTTTGCTTCTTCCTGCACTTTTCTTCGTCTTTGTGGTCTTCTGTTGCTTCTTTCTGCATTTCTTTTGCTTTTTTCTGCGCGTTTTTTCTTCTTTCTTCACATGTCCTACCTCTGTAGGCATAGTTAGAAACTAGCATTTAAAAACCTTTGAAATTCACTTAAAAATCATAGGTTTCAGGCACGTTATAGTTAGAAATTAGCATTTAAAAAACCTTTGAAATTCACTGAAAAACCATAGGTTTCAGACACGTTATAGTTAGAAATTAGCATTTAAAAACCTTTGAAATTCACTGAAAAAACCATAGGTTTTAGGGACAGTTATAGTTAGTTGGACATTTCACTCGTACAAAACCATAGAAATTCCCCCGTTATAGTTAGTTCAGCTAACTATAACTCGCGCCCCGCAATGCACTGCTGATGACGTCACATATTACATCACTCAAGACATGGTCAGTGACATCACTGATGACATCACTGATGATATCTCAAATGACATCACTGATGACATCATCCATGTGATAATTTCATGCATCTTCTCACACCCTAATATAGCTTTTGATACACCCACTCTAAATTACAGACTGCCATTCTCAAAACCATACACACTCCAATACCAATAACTACATACCCACTCACTGATTCTTAGGTCTACACACACATATATATATATATATCTGTGAACACCATTAAGTTTTATCTTGAAACCGACAGCTCATGATGGGGGACAGTTGTGGCATGGGACCATTTGGACATTATTGTATGGGGGACCCCATACCAAAACTACTGTGACAGATGGAAGTATCAATTATTTGATTGTATGCTTCTGCAGTTTTGTATTCCTTCACTTTTGGCCTGAAGAGACCAATGGTTCCTGTCCCTGTACTTTGTTATTAATAAACCTTATATAGAAATGTTAAAAATAAATAAGTAAAGACACGCTTTACATGTGTTTTGCAAGGCATAGGAGACTACTTGCATTTGTGCTTGCTGGAGGCAATTTTGTGGTAATATCAGAAAATTAATAGTAAAAACCGACCCACGGGGCCAAAAACCGGCTAACAAACGGGCCCACACACTGACCTGTCAGACCAGGCCTTCTGGCACTGCCAGATTGTCCTAGAGGCCAGTTCGACCCTGCAGACACCCGATGAAGAGTGTCTTTCGGGAGTATACAGTCTAAATCGAGCGGTCGGATCATCTGCCTAATGTTGGTGGATTTCTCGCATTTGCCAAACTATAAATGAACACCCTGTTTTGTCATCCTCTTTTCTTTTTTATCGATGAAGCGGGCACAATCAAGATTTTGTAGCGCACAGGCATGTACCAATGTAATAATTTTATTTTAATGTTGTTTAATACTTAACTGAATTGCCTTCTGTCTATATGACAAAAGAATGCATATACTTAAATGACAAAAAATGCTTTTATTGATCGTGTTTATGTCTTTTTTCGTTCTTATAGTTTGTTTGAAGGGCATCAAAATCCAAAACAAGTGTTTCCTACTGGGCCGCCAAGCAAGATCCTACCATAAAGCAAGTGATGACTGCATCGCCCAAGGAGGCACCTTGGGCACCCCCGAAAACGGCGATGAAAATGATTCCTTGTATGATTACATGAGGAAAAGCATCGGAACAGAAGCGGAAATCTGGATTGGCATCAATGATATGGCATCTGAGGGGACGTGGGTAGACATGACAGGGACAAGTGTGGCCTACAAAAACTGGGAGACCGAAATCACCACCCAGCCAGATGGGGGGAAGCAGGAAAACTGTGTGGCCTTGGCAGGGATTGCTACTGGCAAGTGGTTTGACAAACCCTGCAAAAATGAGCTGCCTTTCATGTGTCAGTTCATGATTGTTTAGCAGATGTTCAGGGTTGTGTGAGTCCTGCAGCAGTGAGGAATGTACATTCCTTCTACACCTTTGAAGCTGTTTCTGAAATCTGTCTCATTTTAAGGCATGATCTAGCTATCTGCATGAATGCATTTATGTTATTGAGAAAAATGTATCTCTCCATGTGATAATCAAATAATGCCTGATAACGTAGTAGTCTTGACGCTTCATCCATGAAGATATCAACATAGCAAGGGCGTTTCTTCTGTGGAAATGTCGGCAGAAATGTCGTTTTACACTAGATGGCAGCATTTCTGGCTTTTGCTACAGTACCATTTTATATTTTTTACAATATGGCTCTAGCGATGCAATTCCTGTTTGTGTGCCGAATGGATTCTTTCGAGGGAAACTATTGACGTAAAAAAGAAATATGTTTTTAAAACCTGTTCAGTGATCACCCTAATTCTGCTGCTGTTAAGCTGTGGGTGCAGTTAACCAAATGAACAAAGAAGTTGTTAGGTCTAACATGGGAATTTATCTCTTTTAGCACAACCCTCTAACCCCCCACCCCTGATAATATCACTCCCGTTCTGTAAAAATGAGTAAAAGGCTCACATTTTCACTTGATATTTATGTACATTTTAATTAATATAGTTCACATCACACCGCTTACCAATGACAAAAAAAATCAAACTTAAAAAAGATGCCTTGGACCTATTACTTAAAAGGTAATTGAAACATTCGAATCAGAATATATATTATATACATAGGGCGATTCACGCCACTGTTAAGATACTTTTTGTTTTAGACTATGACTAAATGCTAATTATTTCAAAATATATTTGCACACTACAAAAACAATGTAAATCATGACAACAAATGCTATCTACAAATACTGTATACACAAGCGACCTCTCACATATTTAATACCCACATTGTTAAATTAATTTTTCCCAAAGCACAGGGAAACCTTAATTTCCTCTTCGTCTTATTTATTTGATTCCCAAACCAACCATTTCATTGCATCAGGCATTAATTCTTAAACAAGCATTGAATATTCACTATACTGTATTGTTTCACAGGCAGATTTTTCCAAATGAGGAGATAAATAAAAGACCCAGGGGCATATTATCAAGGGCTTTATCGCCGATTTAGCGGCACTTTTTGCCGCTAAATCGGCGATATTTTTAACGCCCTATTAGCAAGCTGTCGCTAACAGGCGTTAGCGACAGCTTTCAGGCATTAGAGGCTGGGAATTACATCGCCTTGCATGTCAGCGATATTTATCGCTAATGACGCAAGGTAGGCGTTCCCATCCCAACCTAACAGCGACTGAAAACAGTCGCTAACATCGCTATCGCCTATTAGCAATAACCGCGAGGCGATAAAAATACGCGCGCTAACCGTGATTAGCGCTGGTTTTTTAGAACTGGTAAAAGCATGACTTAACAATAATAGTCAATGGGAGGTGGATTGCAAGGTTAAGTCCCCAGCATTAGCGCGAGGAATCTATCGCTGGATTTCTCGCGTTATTGCTGGGTTTCACCGCTATCGCTGGATATTTTATCGCATTGGAGATAAACCTTGCTAATAGCATGTTATCTCCGCGGTAATATCCAGCGATAGCCGGCGATAGAAAAACGCGCGCTAAGCAAGCTTTGCGATAATTATCGCAGGTTCTTGCTAATATGCCCCCCAGATTGTACTCTAGTCTAAGTATATCTAATTTACGTAGATTTCAGCATGAATCAAAATTCTGAAACTATGGAAAAAAGTATAATGTGTGTGGTTATGGAAATTGAGGGGCAGATTAGCAAGACCCACGTTAAAATTATCGCCGTTTTTAGCGGCAGGAAACTACCGCTAAAACGGCGATAATGGGCTTGCTAATATGCGTTATAGAATTCCAATAGAAGCCCAGGTTAGATGTGCAGGACATCTAACCTGGGCTTCTATTGAATTCTATAACGCATATTAGCAAGCCCATTATCGCCGTTTTAGCGGCAGTTTCCTGCCACTAAAGCGGCGATAATTTTAACGTGGGTCTTGCTAATATGCCCCTATATTACTATATACTACTGTCTTTTAGTTTATTAGGCTGGTGCATCACTCAACAAATAGTGTGTGCTAGTTTATGGTAACCAAGCACCTTAAGTGAAACATAGCGTGATATTTCATTTCAACACTTGGATTGTAGTTTACAAGAAAATATTCTAATGTTCTGAAAAGACTTTCTTTGATTTTCATGTAAATAACTAATTTTCCACCCTTGGATTTCTTCCAGGTTGCTGGAATATCGCTGTACTCTAATTAAACACTTAAAACTAGACTACAATTGTACAGTTATCTGAGTAATCCCAATTTACATATTTTCTACATTTAAATTAGGATAAGAAAAGGGGGTTTCAATCACTTTATGAACACTTTCAATTCATATCTGGTTTCGCTGTAAAAAAAGTCAGTTTAAATATGTATGATAATGCATATGATTGGAAACATAAATGCAAAAATGCCTCTTCTAAATGGTGCTTTATATCTGTATCCTAAAAACCATATTTGGAAATAAAAGTATCAATGCGTGATAAAATTAGGTTGTTTTATCATTTTATTTAACATTTTTAGGTCGAGCCTATACAGCGCTTGCGCTGTCAGGTGATCTGTTGTATGTACTTTGTGGGGTATGACTCCTCTCACCACTTTGCATTGGCTTTTGTCTATGTCATTCAATAATTGTAGCCTGCAAATGGCTAATGGTTGGTGCATGTCCCACCTTTTCTCACAAGTTAACTCCCATGCAGTATTGCCGCAGGAACGAGCAGCGACGCACACGTTGCTTGTTCTCTTTTGTTTAATTGACATTACGCTTCTCCCAATTAATCTCCCTGTGCTGTCTCTCCCCACCCCCTTACCCCTCCCACAACACTGCTTGACCGCCCCAACCACCTGTCCGAGATTGCTACTTTTTTTTGTCTAATTTAAATTAGTAGTAGAATTGTTTTTTTGTTTAATATAAATTAGGACAATACAGCACGGGGACCTTAATTGATTTGCCCATATTCACAGGATGTGGAGCCGATGCCGAGGCTCTAACACAGATCCCCAGGTCCGAAGTCGGCAGCTCTGACTGCCTCGCCACATCCTCTCCCTACCCTCTACCCACTAGCAAAAACTAAAGTCTGTCATCATGTCAGTACACAAGCTGTAACTCAGTCACACAATGCGTATGTGTCACAGTCAGAAGCTGCACACTGGAAAAGATACTGAAGACAGACAGTACTGACTACGGGTGTCTTTTAGGATTTGGCCGAGGAGAACTCTGCTATTAACCACCTCAGCCTACGCTTGTCCACCATTTAATATCCCCTGGTGAACTCCGGCCGATCAGCTGCAAACTGGTTCCCCTGGGTCATAGTAACACACCCTTGAACACTGGACTATATATGTTACAGAACAAGGTAGTCTCCACTGTTAAAAACACAAAGAACCAGTTCTTGAGATGCAAGTGGAATTTTCTTTGTGGCGGTTCTACCAGCCCACTTGCATTTAATGCACATTCTGTCATCTATTGTTTTAATTTTGTTGCTGTTTGAAAAAAAAACACATAGCACACTCTAGCCTGTTTTAACGTGCGATTCTGCCTAAAAAGAATAGGAGGTGTGGCTACACTAAGAGAAGTTAAACAAGAGGAACAGGAAGGTAGTGGTTAGGTCTCGCACACGTGCTCCCTTATTCAATGATTTAGATGCAAGATTGTGCAGTTCCTGCAACAAGAAAAAATGCTAATAATCTATCAGGTCAGTGGCAAGGCAAGAGTCTACCATGTATATCAAATTGACCCGTTTTTGGTGTTGATTTGGGTCATACAGGACTACACCAGAGCGAACCGCTCACTCGCAACTCGTTCGTGGCGTAGCATGCGCCTGTACACCTACCCCGGCTCTCTCTCCCGAGACACAGATGGGGATCTTGCCTTGTCACGTATGGTGTGACTGCTTACTTGAATTATCTGCACACATTAAAGAATCAGTCATGCAGTAGTGTAAGATAGTCTTCTTCGGTCCTGATGAACTGCCAATAGACCTCTTCGGGGCTGCAGTAGGCAAGAAACACATTGATCATACAGCTTTGAAACAAATCACGACTGCTCTTTAGGACCATTGTATCACACACGAGCAACACTGGTTTTAATTAGGTTAGTGAGCTCCACTAATAAAGTTTACTCAAACCTAGCATCACTAAACCTATTTTAATCACCCTTTTCACTATACTACTCGTCACACCCCACATACCCACACTCATCAAACTGCATAATTTAAAGATCTCCGGCAAATAACCTGTTCGCGGTTGCCCGTCGGGCATTGCAGCACCGCCCCGACTAGGAGCACGCCCAGATGATGAAGCATGACACCTTTCGGGGCGTGTGAGGGCACTTAATCCTATTAGAGTATATTCCACTGTCCTGATAGATTATTAGCATTTTTTCTTGTAGCAGGAACTGCACACCCTTGCATCTAAATACACTAAGAGCAGCCCCTTGTTCACCCGACTTGTTATAGTTTCCATTACTTTATTTTGTTTGGTCCTTCTTAGGAAACGAAATAGCCTATTTTGTAGCTGCAGTGGTTTTTATTTTCCTGCTGGTTCGTTGTGCTCCTGCACTTTTTTCCATGGCATCTAGCTACGCCCAGTGTCCATACTTTTGCGAACTGTGGGATTTGTTGGAAGCGGCCGACAGGGTCGTGCTTTGTAGGCGTCCGTCAAGATGGGGCCGCCATGTTCTTCGGTTGCATTTTATTGCCTTTGGACCCGCCTTCTCACTTTTCATGCTGACTGTTGCAAGGTATCCACTCAGGGTCATTATTCTCATGGCAGGGTGAGTGCCGTGGAGGGAAGATGTGTTTTCTTTTTTATGTTGGTCACTCAGAAACCGTGGGTTTCGAGGTTGTTGTCTTATGAAGGTGGAGAAGGCATATAATAGTGTACATGTACCCATACTGGTAGCGATTTGGTGTTGCAGATACAAATGAATATGTTAACAGTATGAGGTATGAGTGTGTTGTGATAATGTGCCACGTTGTGGTATCTTGTCCTCAGTGTCATAAGGTGGAATGTGATACCCGGAAGAAAGGGGTGAAGTGAATGTGGATTTTAGCTGTGTGTCTTGTATTCTGGATGTCACAGTTTGGCTGGTACTTTTCAATTTCTTATGGCTTGTTCCCTTTCTGTGTGCATTTACACCACAGCAGACCATTATTCTTGGACAGTGTACCACTGGGGCCAATGCCCCTTTATGGAGCCGCACTGCCAAATGTTTCAGACGTGCTGGCACCGCTGCTACTCTTTCCTCTGGTTTGCCCTTCCGTGGCCCTTTCCCTCATGTGCTGTACAGTTTCAGCCATTCTCCTAGAGTTGTGCACCACTGCATTGCTACAGCCTCCTCCTTTACAACACTATGGCGCTATCCCTTTTTCACTCTTCACTGCGTACTTTCCCCATAACCTCAGAAGCACTGCAGCCCTTTCTTTTATTCTTTGTGCCCCTGCAGCCATTCCCCGTGTCCAATACTTCAGCGGGCCACGTTTCTCTGGCCTTGAACAAATTATATTTATTCTTTTTCATATAGCGCTTCATACTTCATATCTGTCACCTCTAACAGCTGTAACCAATACTGGTCTCTAACCCCTGTTCCAGCAGGCAGAGCCCCTTTGATCACCTGTTACACCAGAGGATTGTCCTTGAAATAGACACATTAGGTGTAGTTGTTCACAGTGTGTTTGCAGGCAGGTTGATGGCCATCACACCACATTCCATGTCAACTTTCACTCGCACAGGCAGATCATTCAAGGACAGCAGGAGGTGTCACTAAATGCGACTCCTTTTGATGCTGCGGCATCCCAAGGGCTGTAGTCCTAGTTAAGTGGGGACTCTGGTGCCAAGTGCTTACCCCTGGATTGGAGTAAAGTCCTGAAGTTCACTCATCCTTCCTGTTGTGCTTTGTTATCTGTTATTTCAAGAATACTGGCCAAAGACGATGGCGAACACATGGTACATCCTGAGAAATCTATTAACTTCAGTCACAGTTTGGTACTTGCAGTGCACCTCCTACCATAAACAGTGATGAGCTCCGGGCTTACCAGTTCAAGACCAACTGACCCACCTGTTAGCAGCACAACACACACAGGCCTAGATACCTGAAAACATCGCATATTCCACAGAAGAGCAGAGAGACACACAGACCTAGACCACACACTCAGATGTGCAGAAACCACAAAACAAAACACACCTCCCTCCTTAAATAACAGACCAAGTTATCCTAGCAATTCACTTACCTTGTTTTAAATCAAGTGCTATTAGACACAAGTAAAATATGCTTAAATATAAACACACACGTATAACATAACATTTATGTTGCATTGTATTTATCCCAGGATAATGTGCTGCATGGCTAAACACTTATAAGGTCTAAAAGGCGAGACCTATTAGCTATGCCAATGCTTGTTATTGGAAAGCAGTGTGGACATTTACGATTACACGACCTCTAACAGTTTGTGAGGTGAGCTATGCTACTGTTCACATTCACATTCTTTCCTGAAAGAATGTGAAACCACGCCAATTTGAGAATTGGTACCTCTATCCATTCTCTGAAGCTGGGAAGTAGAGAAGAGGTTTCCTGAGAATATTCGTGTACTTTGAACCCAACATTAGAACCTGTAGCATAGTTGTTCCTAACATTTTGACTTATGCAGATCCAGCCTTAAACATTACTGCAATAAGGAGACCCCCACTGAATCATTACTTGAATAGGAGGACCACCACTGAACTATTATTGGAACCTGGGGACCAGTATCATCTCAAGGATTTTTGGGGCCTTGTTCAAGAAATATTTTGGGGCACAGTACCCATAATTATTAAGCTATGTTAAACTTTCAGAAACTGAATCACACAAAAATAGCTGATCTATGCCTTGCCCAGGGCTCCAAAATTCCTTTTAAGAGATTACACTGGAGAGGGGAAAAGTTGAGATGAAGGTAGCGATAGCGATTATATAGAGATAGAAATCACCTTGCCAGGGGCTCCTTTAAAGCTGGGGCCTCTGGGCAACTGTCCACTTTGCCCTTGCCTTAAAATACCTCTGTCTGTGGCCCCCAATGAGTCATTACTGGAATATAGGAATTCTGGTGTAAGCAACTTCGATGATTTGAACCACAAAACAATATACAAAATTACTGAAATAAGCATTGTTACAAATTGGGTTTCTGGTTGGCAGAGGTATGCACCCTGACAAAGCATGAACCACAATCCTAGTCAGGGTAAGTCAGATACACACCATAAATTAACCTGTGCTCACCCTCTGGTAGCTTGGCACAGAGCAGTCAGGCTTAACTTAAGAGGCAATGTGTAAAGTACTTATGCAACACTTCAAACAGTAATACAGTGAAAACACAATACAAAAAGATACCACTCTTGGTTAGAAAAATAGAGGTTAATTTATTGAACAAAGCAAGACCAAAACAACAAAAATACAATAAGTATAACCAGATTTATGGATTTTTAAATAATAAACTGAAATGTAGTGCTTAAAACCATAATGCGCCAACCGGGGCTATTTGGTCGCGCTATACTGGCTCAAAGCCAAAAACTCAGGCAAACTGCAATGGAGTTCAGGTCAGATAAAGGGACCAGCCACTGAAACAGTACCTTGGTTCGCAGTTGCGTCGACGACGAGATGCGATGAGCAAAGGAGGCGATGCATCGGTGTCCATCCTTAAGTTGTAGGCAATGCAGTGGCTCCGAACTGCGCAAAGTCAGAGATGTGTCAGGAATGGAGGCAATTCGCCGCACCGTCAGTGATGCCATGTCTTCGATACTCGCATCAGGGGCAATGCGTCGACGAAGATGAAGATGCGATGTCCTCGATCCTTACAGCAGCGGAAGTGCATCAGTGTTGACAGAGATGCAGTGTCCTCGATACTTGCAGCAGCCGCTATGCGTCAGTGTCAATGGTGATGTGCCGGTAATGGGCAGCGCAAATGATGGTGATGTGTGAATCTTGGCAGTTGCAGCACTTTATACCCACTTCCAAGGGCCCAGGACTGGATTGGCACCATTTGGCAGGGCAAGACTATCAGATGGTAGAATCCAGGTGCTGTAGGCACATGGGTTTGAAGTCTTTGATGTCCCTGAGACTTCAAACAGGAGGCAAGCCAGCAAGCCCTTGTAGTCACTTTGATTCTGAGTTGAAGAGATGCAGGTCCAGTCCTTCTCACTCCCAGGCAAGGAGGGCAGCAGGCAGAAGGTCAGCACAAGCAGGAGTCCAGCAGAGTCACAGTCGTTTCAGCAGCACAGCAGTCCTTCTTCCTGGCAGAATATCCACAGGTCCAGAAGTGTACTGAGTTGGTGGTGTCAGAGGTCCAGTGCTTATACTCAGTTGTGTCTTTGAAGTGGGGAAAAGTTCAAAGAGAGGCCTTTAAAGTGCACAGAGTCCCTGCCCTGGCTCCAGACTCACTACAGAGGGGTTTGCATCCATTTGTTTGGAGACAAGGCACAGCCTATTCAGGTGGAAGTGTCAGCTCCTCCCTCCCATCCTGCCCAGGATGGCCCATCAGGATGTGGATTGCCCATCAGTCACACCTTAGCTTCCTTCGTGTGTGGCTGTCTAGACGAAATGCACCCACCCCAGATGTGAATTCAGAGTCAGGCAGAAGGTGCCAAATGGATAATGTAAGAAAATGCCAATTTTCTAAAATTGGCATTTTCAGAATTACAATTTAAAACCAAACTTCACCCTAAGTTAGGATTTTAAATTATGATCCCAGAGACACCAAACTTGGGGGTCCCATCTCCTCACAATTGGAATTTACACTTATACAATGTAATAAGGTAATTCCAATGTTAACATATGGGCGAGATATGCCTTGAAGTAGTGAAAAACAAATTTCAGACGTATACCCTGCTAGGATATGTAAAACTTAAAAGTATATGTCATACTTTTTAAACACCCTTCAACCTGCCCTTGGGCTGCCCAGGGCCTACCTTAGGGGTGACTTATTTGTATTAAAAATGAAGGTTTGTGCCTGGCAAGAGGGTTAACTTGCCAAATCGACAAGGCAGTTTGGAACTGCACACACAGGCTCTGCAATGGCCGGCCTTGAGACACGTTTAAAGGGCTACTGAAGTGGCTGGCACAATCAGTGCTGCAGGCCCACTATTAGCATTTAATTTACAGGCCCTGGGCACATGTAGTGCACTTTACTAGAGTCTTATAAGTAAATTAAATATGCCTATATTCTCCACTTCTGTCTCACCACCTTCAGAGTCACGTCTAACAAGCTCTCCACTCATCATGGTTGTACACCAACATTATTCATTTTCATTTCAACAAGCTTTATTTTGACAGTGCGTGTCATAAAAGTAATACAATACACAATACATATGATAAAAAGAATTTAAAAAACTGACTAGATGACATACAGACATCATTACATAAGTACGGATAATACAATGATACATGGATTGAGTAAAGATCAAGTTCAAAGTGAATGGACGAAGTACAGCTGAGAAAGAGGTGCTAGTTGACGTTTTCATACTCTAGCAAGAGGGTAGCTAAGATTCACTGAGTACCCTTTGATTTGGAATTAATAACTTCTTGCATCTAATGGCCCAATCCAGCCTAGGAACTTAGAAATTGCACATGCAAAGAGCGGCTGTGAGTCAATCGTTCGAATTCCTAATTCAATGGCACTGCTTCTTGTCCCCAAAGACTGACATAAGGGTTTCAACCATATTTTGCGAGGGCTGGCATATGCAGAACAGACAATCAGAACATGAGTGATGGTTTCACTAACAGGACAAAAAGGGGAAAAAATCACTAGGATTCACATTCCATTTTTTGGTGAATGAGTTTAGAGGAAGCGATCGAACCCTGAATTGGAAGTAAAGTTTCCTAATTCATGGTATTGATATAATGTCCCAATATTGTCCCACGAGAGGGTTGGGTTTAAAGTCTAATAACCTTCCAGTCAGGGATGAGCCCTCTACCACTCGATACTCTTCCTGTGAAACAGATGACCAATAAAGCTCTTTTAGTTTTTCCGCTGAGGGGATAGAAGCTCCCGCAGGATTTTCCCATAATGACTTCAGACCCATGTTCATCAGTGTGTTTTTGACATAACAGAGCCAAGCTATCCTATTTGAGCAGTCAGCGTCTATAACGTCCTTGTGGTGGCATAATGGAACAACTCAGGAGTAGACCAGAGCCTTCGCCAGTATAAGACAGGTCGAAGACGAGCTTTATTTGTTACCGACTACCTTCCAAGATCTAGCAACAGCGATTTAATGGGAGTACTTTGCAGAAGATGTGTCACACTCCTCAAGAACTTGTTCTCAGAGGCTGATAGAGTGGTTATATTGGAGAAACCCCATAATTCAGAGCAGTAGAGGACGAAACCAAAAACCTTTTGAGACATAAATTTGAAAGACTGGGCTGATGGGCTTGGAGAAAGAGCAGTTGAATTCTTTGAGCAGCACTCTAGCGATTTGGTGAAATTTCAAAACCATAAGTTCAAATTGATGTTTCCAGGACATATTAGAGGCTAGTGTTATACCTAACCCTGGGCGGAGCTGGCGTAGTGCCACTACGCGGAGGTCCACGGAGTTGGGAAAAAACTCCGCTCCGCTCTGCTACCCGCCTCCACCCCCTAATAAAAAATACTTAAAAAGTAATTTAAAAAGAAATAAAGTCACTTACCTGTACTGCAGCATCCCCGGGCTGCCCTCCTCCTCCTTGCTGTACAACTTGTGAAAACTGCAAATGCGCGCGTGCGCATGCGCAGTTCTCGCAAGTTGTACGGCGAGGAGGAGGAGGGCAGCCCGGGGACGCCGCAGTACAGGTAAGTGATTTTATTTCTTTTTAAATTACTTTTTAAGTATTTTTTTATAGGGGGGGTGGAGGCGGGGAGCCAATTTAGCAGGGGGGGCTGGCTAACTCCGCTCGGCTGCGGGGTCGGAGTTTTGCCCTATACTCCGCCTTCTCAGCGGAGCGCGGAGTGAGCAAATCTCCCCACACTCTGCTGGCGGAGCGGAGTTCTCTGCCCGCCCTTAGTTTTACCCAAATTGCTGAAGACTTAAGTTTTTTCAAGGGGCTTGTCCCCCTGACCCGCATTTTGAAAAATTCTTCAAAATGGAGCAGAGCACGGCGTAAACCGCTTGGGGTTTTTGAAATTTGAGAGTGTGTCACCTGGAAACATTATTATAGGGATTTGAGACCTGCCAGAGTTGGAGCGTCAGTGGTCAAGCAGTTGAGGAACCGAACAATGCTATTAAGAAACGATGAGAAGAGGGTCCGGGCCAGTACACACCCTTGACGCACCCCTTTAGCAATGGGGAAATGATCGGTAAGTTCACCCTGGGCACCCCATCAAACCTGGGTGAAATTGTTGTTGTGTAGCCGAATGAGTAATGATAGCCGAACCTGAGGCAAGCCTGATTCAAGTAAAACTGTCCAAAGCCTGATGCGTGGGACGAGGTCGAAAGCGGACTTGAGCTCGACAATATGCAGATGACTACCATTTGCCAGTGGAGACGAACAAAGCGAAAGACCTGGTCGATCGTGCTGGCACGCTCATGAAATCCCACCTGGAAGGGTGAAAGGATGTAATTTTCCGTGGACCACTTCCGTATTTTGGATATGGGTGGGGGGTGAACTCTACTCCACCAGTGGAGTTTGCAGAGTTTTACCAACTCCACGGTCCACTGGGAGCACGGAGTTCAGCAAAAAACTCTGATTCCGCGGCATGGCAGAGTTTTCCCCCGCCGCACACCCCTAGTAATTATGCACTGCGTTGGTGCAGTATTGAACTTGTTTCAGTGGCATATTGCGATAGACATTGGGGATTGCCTGAAATTGGTAGACTTGGCAGAGAGCGGGCAATGGTTGTGTCCGGAATACTCAGGACATTCTCTTGGCTCGAACTGGATCTGAGCTTGCCCAGCCTACTCAGACATATACTTACCTGGCCACTGCTCACAAAACACCTCCTTGCTGCTAAGTTACGGGCAACTTTTCCAACCTGTCCTGCCATGGAAGTCGCCATCTTCAACCAGAAGTCAGGCAGCTTGGAGAAATGATAATGTGCCATGCGAGACGTGCCTGGGGACTGAAGACGGAGAGATAGAGGGATGGGCTGTTGCTTTGTGGACTCATTTGTTGTCGTTGAGATCCTGGAAACTGCTCCACCCAAGGCACAGAGATAATGCCAGTCAGAAGGTCACAATGAAGACAGAACCCTGAGGAGTGATCAGGTATTTATTTACTGGTGTGAGTGCAGCAGAGATGTGTCGGCTGAAAGAAATTACAGTGTAGTGTGGAGCTGAAGGCATGCTTGAGATCCGAATTTAGGGCGGAGCGGAGCTCCATGGAATTCCACAGAGTTTATGTGCAACTCCGCTGAATTCCGCGAAGTGCAACTCCGCGAACTCCACCCACCCCTAATTTTGGACAGGCCCATTCGAGAAAAAAGTTCTGGGACATAATCGATAAGGCTTATGGACCTGTAAATTCCTGGCATAGATTTATCAGCTTTTTTAAAAATCGGAATTACCTCCGCACCCTGCCATGAGTCTGCTATTGGAGCACCACGTACTATGGCATTGGCCAGAGTTAGGATATATCTAGACCAATTTCCTCTATCATAGAGGAATACATCTGAAGGGACACTGTCTTGACCAAGTGCTCTGCTGATCGTAAGGATGTTGATACATCTGCTAGGTCAAAGCGTTGGTCTGCTATAATCAGTGGACAGATGGTAGGTAGGTCATTCAATTTAATCCCCTCAATATACAGAAGGGAGAAGTGGGCAATCCAAGCTTCAGAGGCAATAAAATTGAATGGGGGAGACGGCTTCTCACCATTACCCTATTTGACCAGTGACCAGAATATTCCTGAGTCTTTGGTCGGACAAGCTTTTTTAAGTTCTGACCATCTTTCGCTGTCCCAGTTTCTTTTGGCCCTATCTCGATTGAGTTTAGAGTACTTCCTAGCTAATTGAATCCTAGTTAAATCGTTGGCTTTTATGGCTACTACTAGAGAGTTACGTGCTTGCCTGCACTCTTTATTGAACCAGCTACACTTTGCAAGAGGGTGCCTGCAATTCCCTACTGTAGTGATAAAAAATGTGATTTCCATGACTTCCGTGTGACCCTCCTTGCTATTTGTAAGGACATCCATTACAGCTATGGTAGATATAACCTCTTCTTTTATTGCAAGCATTGTACATTGATTATCAATGACCCGGGACCACATGACGTGCCACATGTCATTTGTAGGATACACGTTGCTAGTTGATGTGAAAGGGGGTGGGGTGGGTAACCTTTTGGAGTTAAACGACATCAAGGTGAGGCACAATGAATTGTGGTCACTTTTCAGTCTTTCTTTGATGTGCATGTCAACGAGGAGTGGCCCCAGCTTAAGGTCTTGTAAGACTTAGTCAATGCGGCTGGCGTGATAGTAATTATTGTAGATGTAGGCTCCATCCTGGTCAGATTTAAACCTATCATTTACCGCCCTGAGGCCCTACTCGAGAGTAAATGTCTTGAGTTGTAGTGCTACTTCTGTCCATTTTCTAATAGCAGGTAGTTCTAGTTGAGGGGTGCTCCTCTGCTCATCCTCCTCCAGGGCCAGGCCAATGTCTTCAGTTTCCAGGGTCTCAAATGTTGAATTAAAATCCCCCACAATTATTAGATGGGAGCAATTATCTTGTGACCCCAGGAGGTCATCTAAGAGTGTTACTGTGTGTGACTTTAGACCACCCCTTGCCCCTCTAGCATAAATGTTATAAATATCTATATTAATAGAGTTGCTTCCCAGAAACCCGAATCGCCATGATATCATGAACTTTAATGTGTAGTTCTCGCATTCTCAGGTTTATTCCTTGTTTTAGCCATATTGTCAGGCCCCTGGTTGGGCGGCCCTTGGGTCATTGCAGTACAGGTACAAAGAAGCTTAGGTATCCAGGTTTGTACAATGGTTCAGTCGACCCTAGTTTCCTGGAACAAACAAATATCGAAAGATTCAATGAAGATGTTCCAGTCTTGAGAGTCTACTTTTGACCTCAGATCGGCCATGTTCCAGGAGCCCAAGGACAAGGGTTTATCCTGGTTAGTATTAGAAATTTGAGAAATTATAAATGAATCCTGGCCTATCCGATTGTCGACCATCCTGACAGTGCCATTCTGGGCCTTACCAAAGTCAGGTCTGATGGAGTTAGGGAGAGGGGGAGACGAGAATTCACTACTGACGGAAATGATGGCCAGGGTGAAAGGGACAATAGTAATTGTCAGTCAGTATCTTGAGTTGTCTACGGCCTGGGATGAATGTAAACTGGTCGCCGGGAAATTGTATTTAAAATGGATATCTGATCTGGACAGTTAGAGAGTCTGAGTGTCAAAGTCCACTAAATTATTGATTAAGTCCCTTGTGCCAAATGTGAGTTCAATGCCATCAATTTGAGAGCCATGGAGAAAATGTCTTCGGGCAGCCACTATATCCACTCTAATTATTGAGAGACAGCCCCTCACCCTTCTTATCCAATGGATGCTTTTGTAAATTAGAGATTCTTCTCCTCCTTTGAGTGAGGCCCTGAGAGCTTAGGAAGATTGTTCAGATATACAGAATGGCTGTGCTTCAGAGCCGCTAGCTCAGACCGACTTGAGGGATAACATCTGCTATCGGGTAGAAGCCACAGGTGGGTACCCACCCATTTAAGACATTCCAGAGCGACCAAGGTTGGAAATTATTGGAATACGTTTTTGGGTAGGCCCAAAGGGCCCGGGTGGGCTCGTGGGAGAGGGCAGAGAAAGGCCCTCGGCTGGAAGCATCTATCGTATTTGGTTTTGCACCTGTGGTTTCCAGGGATTTTATGGATGGAGAGCCTTAGGTTTTTATTGGCAAGGAAGGGCTTGTGAGCACATGCTGTAGAGTGGTGGCTAAACTAAGGACCATGGCTTTCAGATCTCCACTCTCAACCTTAAGGACGTCAATATGACGGCATAATGAGTCTATTGAAGGCTCAGTGGAGGGAAGATCGGGTGCATGCTCTGTGACTAACTTTTCAGGCGACATAGGTTGAGGGAGTTCAGCAAGGGGAGAGTAACGATTGCTACAAGGGATTTGAAAGGTAGAGAGAGGGGCATTGGAAATCAAGTCGCTATGTTCAGTGGCAGTGATTGGGGGATTAGATTTAATTTTAGCCTTTCCTGACAGAAATCTGTCAATAGTAGCAGGTGTGATGCCCGTTTTGACTGTTGGGGGGTTTCTAGGCTGTTAGTTACCACCAGACTTCTTTTTAAGAATAGCTCCCTGATGAGATAATGATTTGGGAGTGTGTTTGTGTTTGTAGTTAGCCACACTTTTTCAGATGTTGGACAGTCGGGACCTATCAGCTGCTCCACTTCTTCAATCAGGAGATTTATTTCATCAAGCGTAATAATGTTTGAATCAGCATGATGTCTGGGGTATTTGGCTGTGCCCTGGACCTGAACCAGTGCTTTTTGATTACCCATTGCCCCAATCAGTCCACTCTAGCCCCAATATATTGCACTCAAAATAAAACAATGACCAGAGTGGTCCAAAAAATGAATAATGATAAATAAACGACTAAAAGGACTCAATGAAACAAAATTGGGTCATGAACTACACCAATGGCGAGATATAATGGATCACTATTGCTGAGTGGTTGTAAGAAGTCTTAAGTCCAGGACACAGGATACATTATACCAGGGCCATATCGTTTGAATTAGAATCATGTGGGCCGAAGCACCAGCCAAGAGGGGTGGCCCGTCCTCCTCTGGTCACTGACGGGAACAGGATGGCCCTGCCGTTGGCCCGGGCATTGCCCAGGCACGTCCCACACATCAGGGTTGCAGTACACTTAAATAGCGTTAATTGCCAGCATGTGCCGGATCCAGAGGGGATTGCGGGAGAAGCAGTTACCCCAGCTGCAGTAGCGATCCGCAGCGGCCCACCCCCTTCCATAGGGTGGATGCAGGCTGCTTCAGGATGACAGGGGATACGTTCCCCACAGTGGCAGTGCCCTTAGAAGCATGGAAGAGTGTAAAGAGTGTTGGCACAGCTCTCAAGCATCGGGGTTGCAGGATGCTTCAATAGCATTCATTGAAAACATGTGAGGGATCCAGAGGGGGTTGCAGGATATGTACTTTCTCCAGTGGCGATCTGCGCCTGCTCACCCCCTTCCATAGGGTTGATGCAGGCTGCTTCAGCATGACAGGGGACACGTTCCCCATAGTGGCAAGCAATAGCAAAGATGATTTAATATGCCCCCAGCAGCATGGAAGGCTCTAAAGAGTGCCAGCATGGCCCCCAAGCAACGGGACTGCAGGACGCTTAAATAGCATTAATTGTCAGCATGTGAGGGATCGAGAGGGGGTTGTGAGAAATGTAGTTTCCCCAGCAGCAATCCGAGTCAGCTCACCCCCTTCCTAAGGGTTGAGGCAAGCTGCTTCAGGATGGCAGGGGACACGTTCCCCACAGTGACAGGCAGTAGCAAAGATGGGTTGATACAGTGGACGTCGCTCTTCTTCCCATGGCTGGAGGCAGTCATCGGCATCACCGTTTCCGTCCCACAGTGAGTGTTGTTGACGGCAGTTGGGGTCACGGCTCCCCACGGCCTCGTCGTCTCACGATGCGGGGTTCAGCCCTTCAGTCGCAGGAGTCGGCGATTCCTCTGGCCCTCCAGATAAGGTCTCCATCCTGGAGTTGGGGGTGAGCCATTCCTCCTGCCCTCGGGCTCAGGAATCTGTTGCTGTTTCTGTCTCGCCCCTCCCTACCTTTCTGGGAGCTGGGGCAACAATAGCCCAAATGAAGCAATTTTACTTGGCTCTTCATGCCATTTTTCGGTCTCCACCTTCCCCTGGAGCGCCTTCGGGTCCCAAGAAGGTGATGGGTTCCTTGACTGTGCCCACACCGGCGAGTTCTCCCTCAGAGGCAGTTAGGTCCTCGGGCACATCGACGCCGGTGCACGGCCCTTCGGGGTCCTGGCCAGTGGTGCCAAACGACTCTGCTGCGGTGTCGCTTCCTCCCCTGGTAGTTGTTGTACGTTGGTGCGGCGCTGCTTCGGTGTCGTGACCGGATCTTCTACTCCTTATTCCAAGGAGAGTCCTTTGGCTGACGAAACTGCAGCAGACGTTTTTCTTCTCTTCCCTGGACATCCAATGCCCTCAGATCCACTTCTTGATGTGTGGATTACTGACTTGGCAGAAGCCAGCGGGCTAGATTCCTCCCCTGCTTCTAGTCTACTGCCTCCTCTGGGCCTGGCCACTGAATCCAGCTCTTTCCTGGCGGACATTTTGCACTGTTGTGTTGGATTTGTCCCTCCCATCTGTATCCAAGTCCACAGACCCCCTCATTGGGGTTCTTCACCTGGGTCAGTCAGGCCTTGAACTGGGGCTGCCTTTCTGTGAGGCGTCTTATGATGTTTGACTAGGGGCATGGGCTAGGCCTGCCACTGGTGCCCCTGTAGACAGGGTTATTGCCCACATGTACCAGCCTTCACCCAATGACCCTGAGGGTCTCCATTGTCACCCGACGCACCATAGTTTTGAAGTCCAGACAGCTAGGGCATCAACTTCTTCGCATGATCTTTCTCATACTACGGCTGATAGAAATTCTAGGAAACTGGTCTCGTATGGGAAGCATATTTTTTCTTCCACCAGTGCTGCCTTACATTCTACAAACACGTCCTCTGATCTTAGACATTTTTCCCATGCCCTATGGGATTCCTTAGCATGGCTCTTGCCCTTGCTCCTGGAGGTTCATTAAGATGAACTAACTCAGCTTGTTAAACACGGGCAGCAGGAGGCCAAATTGCTCATTCGATGTGGCTTGGACTCCACCGAATTGGTTGGTTATGCCATAGCGTCTGCAGCGGCATTGCGCAGACATGTTTGGCTTCACTCCTTTAACTTTTCTGAGACAGTCCAGTCAGCGCGACTTGACATGCCCTTCAACGGTTCTCGTTTGTTTGGTGCCCACACAGATTCTGCACTGCGTAGATTTAGGGGCAGTATGGGAGGTTCAGACCCTTGATTCTTCCCCTTTTCTAGCCTACTATTCATGAGGGAGGACTTGTTCATAGTCCACCTGTCCTCATATTTGCGCTTTGATTCACAACTGTTTTTGTTGCGTTTGGTCCTGTTCCTTGTCACCCAGATGGGTGGTCCTGTGGTTGCAGGTCTTCATTTTTCTTCGTTTCCACCCTTGTAGGTTATCTATCCATTGGGCAGATCTTCTATTTCACTGTGCTAGGCATTTTGCCTTCTTTTCCCTGCTATGTAATTCTTGGGGATTTTGTGCGGTGTTCTTCTTGGACACCTTCTTGCAGACCTATGATCTCCAGCTTGGGGTCAGGTTACCTGTTCTTCAGTGTTTTTTCCAGAGGGTCTTCCTCTTTGTAGTGCCGCCCCATGGTCCTTCCTTACAGTGGGCTGGCCTTCTGATTGCTTGAGGCTTCGATTCCTTTGGTCCCTCTTTTATTTTTACCATTAACTGCTATTGCTTCTTACCATGTGCTGGATTGAAGTCCCCTTGTGTTCTGGGAATATTCTTTCCCTGGAGGGTGTTCTTCCACAAAGGTTTCTTTGTGATGTTTTTTCTTCTTCTTGGTTTCCTCTTATGCAGTTTTGATGTGCCCCCCCCCCTTTTTCTCAGGTGGCTTGTTTCCCTTGTGAGATTGAGCCTGTGTCTGTCTGTGCGGATGCCTTTCGCACTGATCATTTTCTATTCATTTTGGTGAATTCTTGTCAAAAATTCTCTTCTTCATATTGTTGCCTTTCAGTGCATGTTGCGTTCTTATTCCTATTGCAATGTGTTACATTCTTAGGGGTGGCCAACTTCGCTCTTTTGATTGGAAGTTTTCTTTCCTTCTTGAGTGTTTTACCATTGGTTTCATGGATGGGTTCTACATTCTTGCCCACCTTTGAGACCTGGGTTTGTACCTGGTCTCCATTGTTAAATCTTCTTCTCAAGGTTTCTCGCTTTGGCCTCTTTTGCTTCTTGTTTTTGTTGCATTTTTGTCTTTTGTGACTTGAAGGATGAGCTTTTTTTTTGCTTCCTTCTGCATCTTGTTTTTTGTGCCCTGTGGTGGGATACCTCTTTCCCCCCTTTAAATTGACAGTGTATCCTATTCTCTGCAAACGGCTCCTGATTTCTTATATTGGGTGAGTTCCTCCTCTTCAAGGACACAGGCTTCATGTTTTTTTTTACCGCTCTCCTCTTGTGGATTGTGGTTTCTCCTTGCCCTTTGCATATCTGGGTAGGTACTCTTCTTTCTGTATTTGTGTATGTATATATATATATATGCACTGAAATAAAATAACTTTGCACTCAAGTTGTGGTCCGTATCCGATTTCTGGCAAAGAAATACGTGCATTAGAAGCGGAATACCTTGAATATATATATATATATATATATATATATAGTTTTGTGTTTAGGGTCCGTATGTATTTTGGATATACATTGGACTCCGTCTATGCCACTTGCATATGTTTTTATTTTAGTATTTCTATGGTTATGCACATTTTGGTAGACATGTGTCTCAGTTATCACCATCTTCTGTTCCTGTACAGTTGGGGTTGCATGGTTCTTGATTGCATCCTTCTTGATTGCACTACTATTGACGCTCTGCTTTTTCTGTCGTCATATGTCTCCCTCTCCGAGGGTTTTCATGTTAGGTGATCCTCTCGAGTCGCTCTAATGGTCTATGTATTTTCTGAGGACATTCTGCTTGCTGTCCTTGTTCTTGCTGTCTTTGTCTGGTGTTTCCATGCTGATTTGCTCCTAGCCTCCATGCTTTTGCAGCATGGGTTGGGGAGTTCCCCTTTGGGTTCCTCAAGACGTCTTGTCTCCTGTTCTGTCACTTTTTGTTTGCCTTTCAAGTGCTTCAATTTTATTACGTGAAAGTGTGTTTTATGAGGTGGTATGCTTGTGCACATGTTGGGCGTCCACTCCATCCTCTTGATGGGATGGTCTCTTCTTCTGCTCCGAACATTCTGTTCCTCCTGATTTACTTTCTGTGTATGCTGATCTCCTTTCCAGATCAGCTTTCTATTGTATCTCTTCCATATTTTTTCGGTCTTCCCTTGATGAACCGCTCCTACTTACCCTGGGTGTCCTATATCTACAATTTACTTCATCTGGTAGTGTCCTGCCTTCTCTTCACAGTGGCTGACAGTTGTATTCAGGTAAACTTCTCCTTTCTCCCTGAGGATCCTCATTCTTACCTCCAGGAAATTATTTTCTTTCCCTGTGATCTAGCCAGTTCTGTACCATGTCTTGAACCATTGTTGTCGATTCAATACATATGCCGGGTCTCTCTTTACTTGTCACCGGCTGGTTCTCTCTGAGAACATTTGTTGGCTTAGTTCGCAGACCCACCTACGGGTGTGTTATGGCTTTGGTATCTAATTCACAAGGTAAGGAATCTGCGGCTAGATGTCTCTATCAGATGGATAAGTTACGGACCTTCGATAACGCTGTATCTGGTAGCGACATGGTCTAGCCGCATATTCCTTATGCCCCTCTCATCTTCCCCACTCTGCGGACTTCCTCAAGTATGAGGCTCACCGTTCCATGGCTCTGGTTTCCCCTCCAGTGAGCTTCCTCGGGTATGAGGTTCTCCATTCTATGGACCGGGTTTCCACATGGGCGGTTCTCCACTATGTAATCCTTGCCCCAGGTTTTCACCAGTGCTGACGGTTCTCTAATGTTCTGAAGCGGTTTTTCACTGTGTGGTCTTAGGCCCTGGTTTTCACCAGTGTTGATTGTTTTCCAGCCTTCTGCTTCGACAATTCTGTTGCTTATTGGCCTTTTCCCCCCCAAAAATACATAGATAATAATAAAAATCAAATGGGATACCATCCAATTTCTTTTGAAGATATTTTGTCTTCTTTGGCACACTGTTTCGAAGGCCAGTTTCTGTAGTGGCTCCGCTTTCTGGCGCAGAAGTGTTCACAGAAGAAACTGACGTCAGCGCGTTGGTGGTGGCTTATATGGACTCCGTTGACATCATGTCCGGAGACTACGTCAGTATGGAGTCACAAGGCGCCCTCCACCTGCACACAGAGGTACTGCTGGGAAAGTTTTCCAGATCCAGTCTGGCACCTGGGGAGAATTCACAAGGTAAGGAATCCGTGGCTAGACCATGTGTCGACCAGATACAGCATTACCGAAGGTAATTAACTTATCCTTCAGTACTGGAAGGCATGCTTGCACCTCTTCCTTCCTCCTCTGAAATAATACCTATATCAACACTGCTTGACTATCGCTCTACTAACTGTGGTTATGTATATACTGTCCTTAGAATGCACTGCTTGACCTAGTTACAAGAATCAGTGTAACATAGAAGCAAATCTTTCTCACATACATCACACAGCCCACTTCTCCCATTCTCAATGGCACCACGGGATTCCAGCTACTACCATTGAGTACAGCGATACTTAACAGTACAGTATTGCACATCACCTTGGTCACCTCCATAGTACGTAAAACTGACTTTCACCTTTGCGCCGTCTAAGGCTTTTTCACTATCGCACACTGACCATCCATAAAACAAGCATGCCTAAAACACTTCTTGCTGTCATGATAACGCTTGTATTCTTCCTATTTTTTTCTTATTTTGTTCCTCACGTCAACCACTGGCGCGTTTCACTTCAGATTTTAACAACCATTCAGGATTACACTTATGCCAGGGATTTTTTCAAAGGGTGTATATCCTGTAGGCTCCTTCACAGTCGATTTATCCATTCAAAACTTATCCCCTAACAGCTCTCTGAATGGCACCCTTCTATATGCAATTCAATCTTTCTATTGTGACATTAACGCTAAGGTGAAGTGAAGTAGTCCCATGTCTCACTCCCACTCTTTCTAAGTAAGCCTTTGCTTTGTGAGAAGAAAGTTGCACTCCATTGTCACTTGCTAACACTACAGGCAAACCCTCACTCATAAGCACTTCATCTTTGAAATTAAGGACTCAATCAGTATCAGCCTTTTCCACAATCATGATGGCAGGTCAGTGGTAAAATTCAGCCACATGTTTGCACTCTGTATTCAGAGTTTTTTGCAAAAATTGTCCTTCAAATTATAAATATGCATATTTCTGGCTAAGTCACATGGGCAAACAACCAACCTTATTTCTTAGGCCATCACCTATATTTTTACATATTCAATGCACAAGAAAAGATTACATTGACATACATCAAGGTATGTGTTGTATGTAACATCATCAAACAATGTATAAGACATGTCACACATGTCAATAGGTTCTTTCATTCTTTCTTTATGTTGTGAAAGTTTGCTGATTGATGATGTAAGGCTGTTCTTTTATATTTGCATCGATGACATACACAATTGGGTTATTGCTACTAATGCTTTTATGTAACAATGCTATGTATAAGGCTGCATTGCGCCCTATAACGTGCATTATTCACACTTTTTCTCACTGCCTTACACGTGCATTTCCCATGCACAGTTTGGGCTTCAAGAATAGACTGCTCATACTCTTTTTGCTCAGTAAATCATTGTGTAAAAGCCCTGTTTATTCGCTGCAAACTAGTCAGGACTATTCAATCCTGCAATCCTGCCTAAAGGACAGTCAAGTGATAAGCCAATGGACTTGGATACCTGGCAACACAAGGGTTGCTCCCTGTCAAGAAAACAAGGTGAAAGGTATGCAGGGATTGTGTTACAGTTTTACAAATCGGCAGAAAAGACAATGCAGGAATCTATTACTCTTTAAAAAAAAATGTTGAGCATCTTTCAATCTCTACATTCAGTATTATAATATTTATGGACTCTACTGTGCTAATTTCAAGAGCTGTATTTGTTTTCACTTTTTTATACTCTGGAAGATTAGCGAATAATAAATACTTTCAGAGATAGTCACCAAGGTAACTTACCCTTGTGATTAATTTATATGTGTAATTTACTCTTACACTTTTGAGTAACTATACTACTTTTGGCTAGCCACAAATATGAATGTAAAGTTAATTAAAAGTGCAGACTTGCACAGTGTTGTTATTAATGATGTCATTTCAGATGTCATTAAGGATGTTATCAATGCAATCATTGAACATGTCATGAGTGAGGTAATATGTCAGGGTATAACCAGTGCATGGCGACAGTGAGAGTAATAGTTACTTTAGGGCACCAGTTCTAGTTACTTGAGATAACAAGAACTGGTATATTTCAGTGGTTTTGTTAGGTTAAAACATTATATTTAAAATGTTACAAGCAAGAGCAAATATTTTGTATACACTTTCCATGCCCGTGATATTAACATCTGTAGGCAGTATAACTGAAGAAAGAATCTTAGAACACAAAGAGCGATAAAAAAAAAGACATTATCTCTCTAGTGATCCCACATTTTGAAAAGGTGCATGACACTGATTGAGCACAACTTAAATTTTGTGAAATTGATGTCATGAACAAGACTAAAAGAAGCTGAAATATGGAAACATGATTGGGGAAATTGGAGTACATACTAAATATGGAATCTTTGACCACCAAAAGTCTAAACCAAGATGAGGAACTGTTTGTGCACCTACTTTAAAGCAGTGTATGAGATCTGGAGAATAGCAGCTTTATATGACATTCTGGAGGGGCACAGGACACAAAATTATATCACATTGTAGAGGACAGAATGAGTTCATAGCTACAAATGACTTGTCAAAGACAAAAAACAAATGGAAGCTTGACTCAACAATCCCAACATAATCCAAAGTTAATTGAATTGAATTGAACTGAAATTGCATTTATATAGCACTTATGACCCCTGATGAGGCATCAAAGTGCTTTACAGTGAGTAGCACGCTACCCGGGAGCCCAACGTTAGTGATCAGTTCATTGGTTATTGGAGTTAATCATGCATGCTAAAGGAAACCATTCCATGCATTAGTTTCTTTGTGGCACATTAGTCACTTATGTGTGATCATTAGAGCGGGTTATGTGAGAATCAAATTGTAATAAATTGGGTTGTTGGTTGACTGGGATGTGAGCCACGGTCAAGCAGTAACCACAATTCTTGTCAGGGTAAGGCACTAGAAAACCCAAAATTAGCCTGTGATCAACCCCCTGGTAGATTCACAGAGCAGTCAGGCTTAACTTAGAGGCAATGTGTAGAGTATTTGTGCAACACTTCAAACAGTAACACAGTGAAAACATACCACAAAAGAATCCCATGACAGGTTTAGAAAATTAGGGTACTTTTAATAAATAAAACAAGACCAAAACTACCAAAAAATCTAATTAGTAGAGCCGGAGATATGCAATTTTTATTTTTTCAGTGAAAATAGCTCTAAAAGCCCAAAGCGCCAACTGTGGCTATCTGGTCACACTAGACCGGGACAAAGTCACAAGTTCATGCTGACCACGATGGAGGGCAGGCCAGCTACAGGTACCCAGGTATGCCAGCTGAACAAAGTACCCTATATCCTGGTTGCGGAGAGTTGCAAGGATCCGTTTTGAAGATGTGCCACACAGCTGAAGTGATGCGCAGGTTTCGTGATGAGGCGAATAGTGCTTAATTTGAGCCAGTGTTTTCGGGTGCTCGGCACTGGCACTTGACAACACCGGCACTTAAAACAGTCTGCCCATGGTGGAGTTGTTTGTCAAATGTAGAGATGAGCAAAACTACAGTTGAATATTAATCCCATATACTTTAAAAACAATGAATACCTGCTGACTAAGCCATTCTTAAAGTTTTGGGGGCCTGGGATGGTCTGAATTGTCAGACTTACAGGAGCGGGATGGCAAGTAGTTGTGCTGGTACTGTTGTTGCCAGCGTTGGCAGGGGCAATGGGTGGTTTAAATTGCAATGCCTCCTTAAGAGGGCCCCAGCACTTATGTTTTTACAAATTAAGCACTGGCGGTGAGGCTGTGGTGCAAGGTCCTGTTAAGTCAACGTCGAGAATCCTATTGACGGGGCTTGCGATGTGAAGTCTGGTGTCAGGGATGTGGTGTGCACTCGGGCGATGTGTCGGTTCCGAAGAGCTGCAAGGCTTCAATGTGGAGTCCGTCGACGAGAGATGCGAGGTCCTTCACAGAGGATGCATCATGCAGCGGGGGTTCAAAACGTGATGGGGGCTCTGGTGATGATGCAAGTTTTTGTGAGTGGTCCAATCGCCGCAGCAGCAGAGATGCGTCGATTCTGCTTGGGGTTGCGCCGCTCAGCAGAGGAAATGTAATGCTTCTGCTGAATCCACAGAGTCTGGCAAAGCACCTTAAGCCCACTTGCGAGGGCCCGGGACTGGGGTGGCACCACTTGGCAGGGTAGATTCACAGATGACAGAGTTCAGGTGCAGATGCAAGGTTGTTGGAAGCCTGTTATGTCCATAAGGCTAAAGATCAGGAGGCTAGTCAACTAGCCCGTGGAGTCACTCTGGGTTCTGGGGTTTAAGAGATGCAGGTCCAGTCCGTCTCACCCAGCAAGAGGGCAGCAGGCAGCAGGTCACCACAACAAAACAGGAATCCAGCAGATTGCAGTCCTTCAGCAGCACAGCAACCCTTCTTGCTGGCAGAGTATACACAGGTCAAGAAGAGTACTGAAGTGGTGGTGTTTGAAGTCCTGTATTTTTACCAGGTTATGCCTTTGAAGTGGGGGAGAAGTGTCTAGAGGTTTCTCTTTGAAGTCCCCCGGCATCATGCCTTCCCTGTACTGGCTCCAGACCAACTACAGGGGGTATGCAGCCCTTTGTGTGGAGACAGGTCACAACCTATTCAGGTGTAAGTTGGGCTGCGCCCAGCTCCTCCCTCCAATCCTGCCAGTGATGGCCATCCAGGCACACCTAAGCTTCCTATTGTGTTTGGCTGTCTAGGAGGAATACACAACGCAGAACTGTCAGCTACTCCCAGTCATGTGACCAGAGACTTGCTACAGCCTAAATGGTTAAGGCAGAAAAATGCCAACTTTCTAACAGTGACAGTTTCAGAATTGCAATTTAAAATCTGACCACCATAAGTTTAAATTAAAAAGAGACACAAAACATGAAGGGGTTACCTGTTACCAATCGGAAATTACACTTATAAAATGTAATAAGGTAACTCCAATTTTACTCAATGGAGAGGTAGGCCTTGCAGTGGTAAAAAGCAAAGTTAAGAGTTTTTCATTAGCAGTACATATAAAACTTAAAAGTACATGTCCTACTTTTTTGTTTATTTTATTTGTTTATTGGCATTTAGATGTGTCACATACAAATTCACAGTGCATAGTATTATAGTAGCATATATCTTGTTGCCAATAATAACCAAGTAACATAACATCAAAAAACAGAAAAACATTCGGGGATCAGAGCAATAATATAATACCAATATAGGGACCACAGAGCACCTCACTGCGAGATATTGGACACAAAAATAAGTAAAGCAGGCTATGGGCATGCAGTGCATTTACAACTTCATGACGGTCAGGACAATATCCAATGAGCCAGAACAGACCCGGTATGTACATGAGGAGGCTCAAGGCCCGCTAGGGCTAGGTGCACAATTTAGCGAGTGACCAGTCGGTGTCGGTGATCTGGGGCTACCTGAATTGTAAGTGCCTAGCCATGCCAGGAACGGGCTCCATATATCTCTGGGACTAGAAGCAGCTGGCATCAAATCCCAGGAGGTGGACAATTGATCCTGGCAAAAGGTAATATATGATACACGTGCACTAGTGGATGGGGCGTTCGGTCTTCCCCAGTGCATGCCCACTCTGTGTTTCACCAATAGGAGTAGCATGGTGAGGAGCTGGCGGGTTGTGATCGGGGTATCTTTCTCATATCCCATCAGTCCCAATAGGGGTGTGGGTTCCAGTTGTATCTCCAACATTTCACAGATTTTACAGAAAACGTCCACCCAATACTTTGCAACAGCTGGACATTCCCAGGCCAAGTGTAAAAAGGAGGCACGTGTAGCTTGAGATCTCCAACATCTAGTATCTGGCTGGAGACCCATTTAGTGGAGTTGTAGGGGTGTCCTATAAAAGCGGTGAAGAAACTTAAAGTGTATCAGCCTTAGTTTGTAATTAGGGGACAGTAATTCTAATTGGCCGCAGCAAAACCACCACTGTTCGTCAGCTATGGGTGAGTGCAGCTCAGCACTCCACCGATCCTGTGCTTTCGACTTGGTTACCGGGGAAGCGTGTTGCATGGTATTGTACAATCGTGTAATAAGTCTACGTGGTGATGTATCAATTAGCATGTGTAGGGCCGGCAGGGTGGGCGGAGGATTCGTAAAAGTGTTATGTAATTGACGGCATGTTGCTTGAATGCAGTAATATGTTAGCAGGTCAGAGAAGCTCGGCGAGGTCTCTTCGGTTGATGATGGTGGGGTGATAAAATTGCCGCCGGGATAAAGGTCCGAAAATGTATTAATGCCAAGGTGTTTCTCTTTTGCCACATTGCCTCTGTCTGCCAGCCGAGGCACCTGAGGGTTGTTGGCCAAGGGGTTGGATGGGGCATAGAGTATTTCAATCTTCGCCCTATTTCGCAATCCGTCCCAGGCCCACAGCAGTGTTTCAATTGTATTGATTTAGTTTTTGGGTTGTTTGTACACTTGGTATATGGCTATGTGCAGGGGGATGGGTGCCGCTCTGTCTGTTTCTACCACTACGTGAGGTTGGAACGGGGTTGGATGCACCCAGTGATGGAGAAATTGAGCTTGTGCACAGTAGGCATACAGAGGAATGTCCAGTGCACCCAATCCGCCCTGATCAAGCGGGAGTGTAAGTAGCACCCAGGAAATCCGGGCCTGTTTTCCTGCCCATATCAGAGAAATTATTAGGGAGCACAATGTCTTGAAAAATGTGAAAGCGGGAGGTTTACAAATATGTATAATAATTTGGGAAGGATGATCATTTCGGCCAACGCTATTCTGCCAGCTAGTGACAATGGCAGTTTGGACCAGGTTGCCACTTTCCCTTCTAGCCAGGCTAGGGCACGCCCATAGTTCATGCTCCAGAGTTCTTGTGTATCATGACTTAACCAGATTCCTAGGTACTTGTCCGGGCCGTCCGCCCATTTGAGGGGGTAGTTCAGTTCGAAAGGTTTGGTACAGTCAGTTAGGGGAAATAGTGTTGACTTAGACCAATTAATATGAATTCCTGACAGGCCACCGAATTTAGTGATTTCTGGAACATGGGTGTATGTTCTCTACAGAGTTCTTTATATACAGTGTGATGTCATCTGCATATAAAGAGATGATCAAGCCCCTGGATGTGAAACCTAACCTTCTTGATGCATGATGTTGTCTGAGGCCAGCGGTGTGACAGGGGTCATCCCTGTTTTGTACCCCGAGTGATGGGGATGTGGTTTGAAAGCAGGCTGTTAACGTGCAGTCGGGCCGGGGGCTCAGAGTAGATCAATTTGATCTGCTGTAAGTATAGTGTGGCTTATCCCTAGTCTCGACAAGATAGTGAAAAGGTATGGCCATTCCAAAGAATCAAAAGCCTTGGTGGCGTCTAGGAGGGCTGCCAGTGCTGATGTTTGGGGGGCTAAATTATGTAGCACCGCAAAAAAGTGTGGATATTATGTGCAGTTGATCTTCCGGGTATAAAGCCCGATTGGTCAGGTCCGGCGTTTAGGGGAAGAAGTGGTTGTAGCCTATTGGCAAGCAGTTTGGAGTTAATTTTATTATCAATATTTCTAAGCGACAGTGGACAATAGGAATCCATGTGATTCGGGGCCTTCCCGGGTTTCAGCAATGTTAATATAACCGCATCGCGCATGGTGGGAGGGAGGACTCCCTTCGTTAGTGACTCCTGGTATACAGCCAGGAGATGTGGTGCTAGTAATGGTGCATAGCATTTATAAAAGGAGGCTGTTAGGACATCTAGACCAGGGCCTTATCGTTCGGACAACTATTTATAACCTGCAAGATATCTTTCACAGTGAAAGGCATATCAAGGTGTTCCCTATGTGCCCTGTCCAGCTACAGCAGTTCAATGGAGTCTAAGTAAATCTTGAGGTCCTCCGCTATGTCAGGAGAGACAGAGGAATAGAGCGTAGAATAGAAGTTTGTCATTTGTTCCAGTATCTCCTGGGGGCCTCTCACTGGTTTGTGGTCCTCATCTAATAATTCTGTAATATATGAGGCATTTGGCGGTGGCCTGAGGATGGTGGCAAGAGTTTTACCCGGTCGGTCACCTGGCCCATAACATCTCGCTGAAGTGTATTTCCCCAAGAATTTTACCTCCCTTTGTGCCTCTTCCTCAAATTCCGAGATATTTTCCCTGAGCGGTGCCAAGTGTTTCAAGTCGCTGGTGCTGTAGTATTGTAGTTCTATCTCCCGGATTTCGGATTCTATATTTTTAAGTGAGTGTCTGATGGCCCTTAATACGCCAGCCTGCCTAGCTGTGCAGTTTCCACGTATTACTGCATTAAAGGCTTCCCAAAGTATTGATGGGGAGGAAACTGAACCTTTATTTAGTGTAAAATATTCTTTTATGTCTCCCCTAATCTCTTTCCGGAAGGCTGTGTCTAGTAAGGCCTGAGGTGGCAGTCGCCAACGGCATCGACGGAAATGTCAGTTGGAGAAGGCAAGGGGCGCGGTCAGACAGAGTCCTGGGCAAATGTCTGATGTCGGTTGTCCATGTCGCTATATCCTTGGAGACTAGCCAAAAGTCGAGTCTGGACCAGACGTCGTATTGTGACGTGATACATGTACCCTCTGTCATCCTGGGAGGCCATTACCTCCAAATGTCTACCAATTTGTTGTTTGTTAATATTGTATTCAAAGTCGCACTTGCCTTGGGGTGGATCCATGGGAAGAATCCAGTCTGTCTAGAGTGTCGTCTAGTACAGCGTTAAAGTCGCCCCCCCATATAATGGTATCACCGTCCAGTAGTGTGATTTTGGCCCAGATATTGCTGAAAAAGTTTGGCTCGTCTGTGTTAGGGCCATAGATCGCTGTCATGATAATTTTAATATTCCCCAACGTGCCTCCTAGGATTACATATCTGCCCTCTGGGTCTTCCTGGGCATGTGTCGTATTCCACTCCAGTCCCCTGCGTATCAGTATGCCCACCCTCTAGCGTAATTGGAGTATATCGATAAACAAATGTCCCCCCATCATTTGTGGTGTAGTTTAGTGGAGCATGTGCTGTTCAAGTGTTTCTCCTGAAGAAAACAGATATCGATGTTGTGTCTGGTCAGGTATGTTTGGATGAGTCTAGTTTTCCTATAATCGTTCAGTCCTTGGATATTCCAAGTGAGGTAGTTGTATGTCGATATGTGCGTTTGAGGTATGTATTTTGGAACCTGTTGTTTTTGCCTGATCTCTGCAGCCGTCTATGGTTTCCAATATCGCCTCCGCAATGTTGTAGCGTAGTAGCGTTTTTGAGGTATGAGCTGTGAAGTTTCTTTTTTTATATACATTTTTTATTTGGAGAGAATATACAGAGTACAAAAAAAATACTTCATTTAAAAAAAAAAAAATTTTATTACATTTTTAACCCTTTTTTACCCAAGGCAGAATATACAGAAAAAAAAAAACAACACAAGGTTATGAAATAATTTCAGACACATTGTTACATATTGAAGGAAAAACGACACTAAAGAAAAAGATAAATAACATACAAAAAAGCAAAGTTGCCGCACGTACTATGGACAGGGTTTTCTAGACAATATATTATTTATGCAAACATTTCATATATCAACATATTTATACCCCCACCTCTAAATTAATCATACCAACACACATAAAAATTGCCTATATGCAAAAAAAAAAAAAAAAAAAATAGATTAAAAAAAAGAAAAAACCCTTTTCTTAATCCAAGTTTATAGGATCCACTCTGATATTGGAGACCAAATTTTGGCGCCCATAGTTCGTTTCCTTCTCCCTTTGGTCTTATAGATGGATAGTTCAAAATTATACATGGCTAAGAGTCTGGAGCGCCAATTATTAAAAGTGGGTGGATCAGGGCTAATCCACTCATTGGTAATACAGGCCCGTACCACCGCCATTAGAATGAATAGAAGAGCAGTTGTGGCTTCCGATCTTAAATTTGCTGCCCTATCAGATCCTACACCAATAATTACTAATTCTCCCGTAATTATCATGGGGGATCCAAATATTATACCTAAGAAATTCTCAATTCCGTGAAAGAACTCACCCAATCTAGGACAAGAGAAAAACATATGAGATGAATCCGCCGCAAATAATCCACACCGATTACATTTGTCCCCCACCATTACACCCCATTGAGCCACCTTACTTGGAGTATAATATAAATCATAGAGGGCCATATAATGCTGACTACGTATTCTTCCAGTCATTAAAACTTGATTAGCAAGCTCTAGGGATTTAATTATATTGATATCCTCAACTCCCAATTTGTTTTCCCATTTAGTTTTACGTATATCCAGATCATCCGGAAATATTTCCACTAACTGTTGATAATATTGACCTATTGGTGTTTTCTTCATCATTTTTTCAATTAAAGGGATTTTCACAAATTGTTGTCCTATTCCTGACCCCGCCTAGCCAAAAGCTACGTATTTGAAGATATTTAAAAAAGTCTTGCTTACCTAAACCATATTTCTCCTGTAGGTCTAAAAAAGCTAAAAGATGACCTTTGTCAAACAGATCCCCTAAACATCGTATTCCTTTTAGGCCCCATCTAATTGTTACTTGATCCCGAAAAATTATGGGCAATATCCCGGGGGCCGAGAAAGGGGTGTAGGCGTTCAAATTTAAGACCAGTAGCTTCCGTTTAATTTGCTTCCAAACTGCGTAAGCCGCCTTGAGTATCTTAAATTTTTTTTTTTTTTAAATAACTGGGCTCAATTACCTTAACTAAGCAACCATTCATTTCTTCTCCCAGCCCAAATTCGTAGATTGATGGTCTATAAAAAGGGGATCTCAGCTTTAGTCCCGACTACTAAGGGCCCCATATATTGCATCATAGCTGCCCAATAATACATTGTAAAATGTGGAATGCCCCATCCCCCGGTGTCTAGGTAAAACCATTTTCTTATATGCCCTTCTCTGTCTTCGATACCCCCACAAAAACCCCCACAAAAACCTGGAACATATCCTCTCTAATTTAATAAAACACGACGAAGAAAACTCTAAAGGGATTGTTCTAAACATATATAAAAATTTCGGAAGGACCAGCATTTTTAGTACATTACATCTACCATGAAGGGACAGATGAAGGTGGTCTAACCTTTCCAGGGTTGCATTCACCTTCTCCATCACAGGGAGAATATTCAGTTCGGGGATCTTATCAACCACAGATGTGATTTTAATTCCTAGATATGTTGCTTCAGGAACTATTGACATATTTGCCGGGGATCCTTGCCTGAGTATAATACCTGAGTTTTTTCTATGTTCAATTTATAACCAGAAAAACAACCAAACTGAACAGCCAATGACTTAATTAAAGGAAGGGCTGTAACAATATCACTAGAGACTACAACTATATCATCGGCATAAGCCAATGCTCTATACTCAATATTACGAAAACTAACTGGTTTAATACATGTGTGCTGATTTAGTTTATTCAAAAATAAATCAATATATAATGCAAATAAAAGAGGGAGCACGGGCACCCTTGCCTTGTGCCCCTACTGATATTAAATAAGTCTGACTCTTGCCCAGATATACGTATCGAGGCTACCGGACATATATATAGGGCCTTAACTGCTTGTATAAAATGAGAACAAAAGCCTTTCCATCGCAAAACCTCCCACATATATTGCCAGGAGACCCTGTCGAACGCCTTCTCGGCGTCCAACAGGATCACCCCCAATACAGATTCAGTTGCCTGAGCCCAGTCCAAAAAAGCTATGACTCGTCTCACGTGATCGGCAGTATCCCTACCTGGGATGAACCCATGCTGAAAATTGGATACTAGGGGGGTAATGACCGATCCCAGGCGCTGAGCGATGATTTTAGAGAAGATCTTACTATCTGAGTTAATCAATGAGATTGGTCTATACGAGGATGGGTACAATTCAGGTTTGTCTTTTTAAAAAAAACAATAATAATAGTTTTACGCCATGAATCTGGTGCAATTCCATGTTGAGCAGCGAGAAACAATGTCATCAGTTCTGGTCTTAGAGCTTGACGAAATGTCTTATAAAATTCCAGAGGGATGCCATCCGGACCTACAGCTTTTCCTATAGCTAACGACAATATTGCTCCCTCCACTTCCTCCCAAGTTATATCTGCTGCTAAAGCCTCATTTTGATCTTGTGTAACTTTATTAGTTTCAATATCAGAACTGAATTCCATCATTTTCTCATCTGTATCAACTATTTCCTCCTCTGTATATAAGTTGTCATAAAATTTACAAAAAACGTTCAAAATTTCGCCTGGGGAATCCTGGATCTGATTACGATGATCCTGTATCCTATAAATTCTGTTTAGCCTTCCCTTCTGCTGTAATCTCTTCGCTAATATCCTGTCAGAGTTTTCCCCCGCTTCATAAATTTGAGCCCTATATATATCCAGTTTTGTTGCAATTTTTGTTGCAAAATGCTGATGAATTTTCATTTTTAAAATTGCAATAGCCTTTAAAGTTTTTTCCATATTTTGTTGCCGGATTACTTCCCCCATAAGCTCAATTTCTAATAGCCTTAACTGATTCATCCCATCCTTAATTTCTGCCAAAATTTACGTTGTTTGGCTATAGAATAGCTGAGTGTTTCCCCAGACCCGGCCTTAAATGTATCCCAGACAATAGAATCAGAAGCAGTTCCCGATTATTTAAAAAAAATTCTGTAATACAATCACACATGTATCTACAGTATTCGGGATCTAATAGAAGTTTCCGTTCAAAAGTCCACACCTTTGGCTGGGCCCTGGAACTAATGTCAAGTTCTAATACAACCGGATTATGATCTGATATTATCCTCGGCATAATCTCTACCTTAGCACTTGCTGCTTTTTCAGCTGAAATAAAAAAATAATCTAAGCGCACATGTTTTCTATGGGGAGCCGAGTAAAAAGTATCTCCCGGGACACCTTTCTTATAAGCATACCATATATCAACCAACCCAAATTCTTTAACTAGGCCTTGGGTAGCTTTTGAGGTATGTATTTTGGAACCTGTTGTTTTTGCCTGATCTCTGCAGCCATCTATGGTTTCCAATATCGCCTCCGCAATGTTGTAGCGTAGTAGCGTTTTTGAGGTATGAGCTGTGAAGTTTCTTTTTTTTTTATAAAAATTTTTTATTTGGAGAGAATATACAGAGTACCAAAAAAAATAATTCATAAATAAAATATGGTCTTAATGATACATGTATAAAAAAGTTCAAATTTTTCGACATTTCATATATTTACAATATAAGAAGAAGAGAAAAAAAAAAAGAAGAGAGAATCTATGGCCATTCACTTCATATACAATGAGAAACAAAAGAAAATATAAGAGACGGGGAAGAAGCAAAACCATGTTACCTATGCCCGTGAGTTCGTGCCCTTAAGCCAACCAATCCCTTCCAGCATTTTGCCTGTGAGCCATTTATTCATAGGAGCCCAGATTTTCCTGCCTCTCTTGCTAGCTCTTAGAAGATTATGAAAATCAGCAGCGCCGAAATAATCTGTGGGTACTAGGCGTGCCGGAGGGAAAGGAAGAGTCAGATCCCCGGTCATACATGGTTGATATGTTATCCAAGGCGTTTCCAGACTTGGACGGATGGAATTGGGCACTGGAAGTGCAGAGGGCACACCGGGTCCCATTCAACCTCAAGCAGCCATTGAGATCGGATGCAAAACCACGTGCTATGTTGGTTTACTTCGGTAACTTTCTCTTGCTTCAGTCTATTTATGACAAAGCCAGACCAACAACAAAACGTAGTGGAGGGGACTATTCTTTTTTCGTTCAACCGGATTTCTGCCATTTCGCGGTAGAGCGACGGTGGCGTCTATGCCAGATGATCAAACCGTTTCAAGACTTGGGGGGGCAAGCCTTCCTGTTGTATCCTGCTCGCCTGAAAGTAATCAAGGGAGATCACACTCGGTTTTTTTCTTCCGAGGTAAAGGCTAAGGAGTATCTGGAGAGCTGGGATCTGAAATCTTAGATCAATAAACATAACAATAGGGCTACATATGTAGCATCAAACTACAAATGGAAGGACAGTTGAGTAATTTGCTTATCCCACATATGTAGACTTTAATTTTATGTTGGTATATAATTGCCATGGGCTCCTTCTTTCTTCTTATATTTTTCTTCTGTCTGAAATGATTAAAATTAGTTTTTCTTTTTTTTTGGCCTAATGCAGACAGGAATAGACAAGAATAGGACAAGTATTTATCTTTTGATCAGGGAGCAGCAATCATCACCACAGACTGGGATCAGTCTGGATGCCTTTCAACAAGGGAGGGTTCCAAGGGCATGGGGGGTGGGGGTACGGGGGGCGGGGGCAAGGGTAGGGTGTAGAAGGAGGGGAGGGGGGATAGAGGGTTTAAGGGGTTGGGCACAGGGTGGTGGGAGAGCAAAAAATTTGGAGAGCACATAAATTGGAGATCTGAGAGAGTAAATAAAACTAATCAAATGCAGTCAAAGTTGAGAGAATCATACAATGTAAATGGATAAAATCAATATTTGTTCAATTAATGTTGGGGGCCTGAACGATAAAGCAAAACGTATTTGTGTTGCAGAAGCTCTGAGAACACTAAAAGCTGATATAATATGCCAACAAGAAACGCATATTCCCTGGAGTAAGCGAGATATTTTAATTATCAAGGGCTACTCCCTTGTAGCATGCTCTACTCAAACCTCGACTATTAGAGGGGTAACGATTCATGTCAGGAATAGTATGGGCCCAGCTAAAGTGTCTTGGAGGACAAATGGGGGAGCACTACTTCCCGTCGGTTTGACAGTCTGTACGATATACAGATCGAATCAAGACGATCCACAAGTTTTCAATGATTTAGAAATTGAATTAGCATCATGGCCAGCCCCATTAATAGTATGTGGAGACTTGAATATCAATTATGAAGCAAGCAGTGCTCAATCATATAAATATCTGGGCAGAAAACCACATGTTCATAAGGCTCTATCTGCTCTAAGGACTAGTCACGATTTGTTGGATGTGTGGGCAGCAAAACATCCTACAGACCCAGGATATACTTACTTTGAAAACCCCCATAAGAAGTACATCAGATTAGATTATTTTTTGGTTTCTTCATCACTGCTTGCGGTTGCAGCGATAAAGAAACTGCCTAGATTGTTATCTGACCATAACCCACTAATCATGGAACTTGTACTTCAAACCAGAGACCATCTACAAAGTAAATGGACATTTGACAGGACGTTATTAACTAATGAGCGATATTTGAAATATATCAGACAATGGGCGATAGAGTATTACGCGATGAATCGTTTTAGCTCATCGCGATGTATAGTTTGGGATAGCTTCAAGGCAGGTCTTCGGGGGGAGACAATTAGCTTTGTTGGTAGGACCAGAAAACAAGAGAAAGAAGAGATTAATGTTTTGATCGAAGGCCTGGGAGAATTAGAAAAACAACACATATGTGCGATTAGGCAAAAACAAGAGGCTATGGAGATATCATTGCGGCAGGAAATAGCGGTAGCCAAAGCTGAAATTAATAGTTACTATAGTAAGAAAGGGGCGGCAGCCTTTCAGGCACACAAATACGAGAGTTATGAGTATGGGGAATTCGTGGGCAAAATGTTGGCTTTACGAACTAAACAGAGAGGTGCCAGGAATAATATAACCGAAGTCAAAAGACAGGATGGTACACCCCTTACAGATATAAAAGATATTATCAAGGTCTTCGAGAAGTTTTATATAGATCTATATCGACAAGATAATCTCGATCCTCTTTTACCCAATGAAAACGAAACAATTCTGGGAAATCAACGTAGGGTTAGTGAAGAAATGAAGCAGGAAATGGAAAAAGAGATTACAATAGAAGAGGTAGTATCTGCCCTACAGTCTATGGCCCCAGGAAAAGCGGTCGGCCCTGACAAAATTCCTTTGGAATTTTATAAAGCAATTCAGGACGATATAGCTCCGCTACTTTTAGATCTGTTCCTTGGTATTCAATACAGTGGGGTTCCCCGGAATCCTGGCAAGGAGCAGATATTGTGGTTTTTAAAAAAGGGAAAGCCCCCTGATAATCCAGCATCTTACAGACCCATATCCCTCATGAATGTGGATACTAAATTATATTCCAAAATTTTTGCAACTCGATTAGGGAGGATCATAGCTCATCTAGTCTCACCGTGGCAACACGGCTTTATACCAGGAAGAGGCACAACAGATCACATCAGACGTGCTATAGCCCTGTTTGATATAACCGAGGTAACAGGAGAGAAGATGGCTATGATCCTCCTAGATGCAGAGAAGGCATTTGATCGAGTCTCATGGCAATACTTATCAATCAATCAATCAATCACAGAATTTGTAAAGTGCACTACTTACCCGTGAGGGTCTCAAGGCGCTAGGGAAAAAGAAAAAAAAAAGGGGGAGTGCTGCTACTGGTCGAACAACCAGGTCTTGAGTAGCCTCCTGAAGGTCAGCAGGTCTTGGGTCTGTCGTAGGCTTAGTGGAAGGGTGTTCCAGGTCTTGGCGGCGAGGTGGGAGAAGGATCTGCCGCCGGTGGTAGTTCTTCGAATGCGAGGGACGGTGGCGAGGGAGAGGTCGGCGGAGCGGAGTTGGCAGTTGGGGACGTAGAAGAGGAGTCGTCTGTTGAGGTAGGCTGGGCCAGTCTTGTGGAGTGCCTTGTGTGCGTGGATGAGGAGTTTGAAGGAGATTCTCCTGTCGACGGGGAGCCAGTGCAGGTTCCTCAGGCCACGATCAGGGTGGTGGAGTTGCTGTCGTTGTTGTTCTCCAGGTGAAAGTTCAGGTCTCCGAGGAGGATGTAGTCGGTAGAGGTCAGGGCGTGCGTGCTGATGAAGTCGGCGATGGAGTCGCTGAACTGGGGTCGGGGCCCAGGGGGTCTGTAGACAAGGGTGCCTCTAAGGGTGGTGTTGGGGTCCGTGTGGATCTGGAAATGCATGTGTTCGGCGGTGCTGAGAGTGTCGTCGGTGCTGGTCGGAACCCTGATGGTGTTCTTGTGGACGATGGCGATTCCTCCTCCTACTGCGTTGATGCGGTCTCTGCGGGTGATCTTATAGCCGTCTGGGATGGCTATGGCGATGTCGGGGGCGGAGGAGTCGTTCATCCAGGTCTCAGTCAGGAAGGCGACGTCTGGTGATGATGTGTCGAGCAGGTCCCAGAGCTCGACGGCGTGTTTGCGTGCGGAGCGGGTGTTCAGTAGGATGCACCGGAGATGGTTGGGGTCCTTCTTGGCGGGCGCCTCGGTGGCTCTGAGGCTGGTGTAGCTGCAGTTCCGGCAGGTGAAGGGACCATGGGTGCGTTTCGGGGCGGCCTTGAAGCAGTTGTGCGTCCGTCCGGGGTTGAGAGCGTGGAGTGTGGTGGCATCGTATCGGCGTCGGTCCTCGAGGCTGGAGCGGGGGGCGCGCGGCCCAGGGGTTCTGGCGCTGGGGGGATCCAGTCGCGGACGGGCGCAGACGGGCTTGCCTTAGGAGCGCCTTCGGCGCGCCAGCGGCGCGGCCGCCATATATGGGGAGGTGGGAGGGAGGAGCAGCTGGGAGGCAGGGGCAGCGAATGGGCAGTCAGGGGCGGGGCCGCAGGGACGCAGCGGCGGGAATGGAGAGAGGCAGCGAGGGGCACAGAAGGCAAAGTGGACACAAGGGGGGTGGGGGCAGCGAGGGAAAACAGAGGAAAAACACGGGCACAGTACAGTGGGGGCAGCGAGGGCACAGAAGGCAAAATGGACACAAGGGAGGTGGGGGCAGCGAGGAAAAACAGAAGAAAAACACGGGCACAGTACAGTGGGGGCAGCGAGGGCACAGAAGGCAAAATGGACACAAGGGGGGTGGGGCAGCGAGGGAAAACAGAAGAAAAACACGGGCACAGTACAGTGGGGGCAGCGAGGGCACAGAAGGCAAAATGGACACAAGGGAGGTGGGGGCAGCGAGGGAAAACAGAAGAAAAACACGGGCACAGTACAGTGGGGGCAGCGAGGGCAGCGAGGGCACAGAAGGCAAAATGGACACAAGGGAGGTGGGGGCAGCGAGGGAAAACAGAAGAAAAACACGGGCACAGTACAGTGGGGGCAGCGAGGGCACAGAAGGAAAAATGGACACAAGGGGGTGGGGGCAGCGAGGAAAACAGAGGAAAAACACGGGCACAGTACAGTGGGGGCAGCGAGGGCACAGAAGGCAAAATGGACACAAGGGGGTGGGGGCAGCGAGGAAAACAGAAGAAAAACACGGGCACAGTACAGTGGGGGCAGCGAGGGCACAGAAGGCAAAATGGACACAAGGGAGGTGGGGGCAGCGAGGGAAAACAGAAGAAAAACACGGGCACAGTACAGTGAGGGCAGCGAGGGCACAGAAGGCAAAATGGACACAAGGGGGGTGGGGGCAGCGAGGGAAAACAGAAGAAAAACACGGGCACAGTACAGTGGGGGCAGCGAGGGCACAGAATGCAAAATGGACACAAGGGAGGTGGGGGCAGCGAGGGAAACAGAAGAAAAACACGGGCACAGTACAGTGGGGGCAGCGAGGGCACAGAAGGCAAAAATGGACACAAGGGAGGTGGGGGCAGCGAGGGAAAACAGAGGAAAACACGGGCACCGAGGCCACAAGCGGAGGGGCGAGCTTACCAGCAGCAGCAGCGGGCGGACAGCACAGGCGGAGCTGTGTGGTGGGGGAGCGACCTACCTGGCAAGGTCAAGGGTCCTTATGGGCTATTATGGCACAAAGAGGGTTTGGGCCAGGTTTTATAAAAGCTATACAGGCAATGTACCACAGACCATATGCAAAGCTACATATAATGGGTTTAGAGTCAAGCCGAATTGAAATTGCAAGAGGGACAAGGCAGGGCTGCCCTTGTTCACCCATATTATTTGCCCTATATATCGATATCTTTATAGAGCAAATTCTTCAAGACCAGACGATTACTCCACTCTGCTGTAATGGCTATGACTCAAAGATAATGGCATATGCCGACGACCTGGCGGTAGTGACCACTGACCCAGAAAGAGCAATTATACAAATTCAGAAACTGGCCAGCGATTACGGCCGGAAATCTGGTTATTTATTGAATACAGGGAAAACGCAGATCATTTGCAACTCTAAAACTCCCTGTAATGATCCCCGAAGACAGGATGAGGTAATCTATCTTGGGATAAAAATAAGCTGCAATATGGACTCTATCTGGAAAATAAACATGTCGCCCATGATAAATAAGATCAGCACGAATTTACAATTACTAGATAGACTCCATCTTACACTTATAGGAAGATGTAATATAGTTAAAATGGTCATGTTGCCCAAGATTTTATATATGTTTAGATCCATCCCGCTGGAAATTGAGGATCTGCTCCTAAAAAAATTGGAGGGTATCTTTAGCAATTTCATTTGGAAATACACGAAAATCCGACGATCCCTTAAATTTTTAACATTACCACAAGAGCGAGGTGGATGGTCAGCCCCCAATCTTCGCTTTTATTATTTTGCAACTTTCTTACAACAGATGACCTTCGTGATTTCATCAGGAAATGGGTATATGACAGATAGACACCAAGAGGCAAATATGGGCATTCCATCTATCTATGAACTGGCTTTAGGTAAAATAGCGCAGGGAACACTCCTCCGACAAGTTGAGGCCAGCTATTACAAGAAGACTAGGTTTAAGGTGGTAATAGTAATGTGGAAAGTCTGGAGTAAAATAGTTGGACTTATACAAATTCCGAAGTTTAACAGATATACACCTTTGTGGCGATCTCCCCTATTCCCCATATTAATGTATGATAATTTGGGTAAATTATGGGAAGAAAAGGGGATCTCTAAAATCGGGGATCTATTCTCAAATGACCAGAGGTTTTCATTCATTGAACTACAACAAAGATGTGGCTTAGCGGTTGGGACATATTTTAAATATCGGCAGATTACCAGCTTTCTAAATCAAATTAATAGGCAAAAGATCTCCACAAATAGGATACCCTTAATGGAGGCTATGTTTCACCCCCAGATAAAAATCAAATATATATATAAAATATTGATTGATACACTTCCTGATGATCTGGAAATTGTGGAAACCAGATGGGCTATCAAATTAGGAGACCCTGATGTAGACCTTTGCCAATCATTAGCACTAGGGAAGGGGACATTTCTTTCAGCTAATCTGAAAGCCCAACATTATTATACCATTTATGATCTTTATTTTACTCCTGCAAAGCTCTGTCGCTGGGGGAAAAGAGAGAATGATAAATGTCCTCGATGTGATCAAGGGCCAGCAGACACAATACATATGTTCCATGGTTGTGAGAAATTAGAACCTCTCAAAAAGGGAATGGAGGAATTTTTATCTGCTGCACTAGGGAGTATAATCAGCATATCCCCTACACTAATGTTGCTTGGACACGATGAAAAAATACAATATGATTCAAGGAAGAATGAATTTGTTTTTGTTTCAGTAGCTGTGGCCCGGTTATTAGTTGCTACTCAATGGAAGGATGCTGATCCACCTACATATTATGCTTGGTTGGGCCGTCTGCTGGCCATATATAATCTTGAAAGGTCACTGTATAATTGAGCTGTGAAGTTTCATGGTGTCTGTGTGCCCAGTTAGGTGTTAATGATTGATGCTTCAGTAGCGCTCTCCTCTGAACCACTAACTTAACTTCCTCATCCCCCCTCCCACACCAACCCCCCAATTAGGTTGTGCATAAATCCCCACCCTCCCAATTGCATTCATATCAACACCCCAGTAACAGTAAGATTTACCAAGTAAGGGAGCTCTCCCTGAGGGCGTGAAGGCGCCGGCGAACTACCCTGCCAGGTGGTGGCTTGGCTGAGTGATGAGAGAAGAGTCAGGGAGCTGTTAATCAAACTGAGCAGATGGACAATATACCAGGCATCAATGCAAAGTTAGGTAAAAACAGTGAGCTTTCTCTGGGATGTATTGTAGCTGTGAGGTCTTCTCGTTTTTGTCTCGGACTTTCACTGAGACTCAGTAACGTTCCATTGGAAGAATTTAGTCATTGCCGCTGAGATCAGCCTCCATGCCCAGCAGCTGCATTAGAGCGTCTCCGACCTCCGATATGGTTGCTTTTAGTCTGGCAGGGTAAAGGAGGGCATACGGGGCACCCGTCTGCTGTAGGATGCATTTGACAGAAGCGAATTCTCATCTAGCTGCCTGCACCATTGGAGTAAAGTCCAGATAAAATGAAATGTTATTGTCTTTGTGATTGATGGTACCTCTTTCTCTGGCTTAGCGAAGGATCATGTCACGGTCCCGGTAGTTCAGCAGGCGTGCCAGGATTGGTCTGGGCGCAGCATCCACAGGAGGCCTGGGGCTCCCCCACCGATGGGCTCGCTCCACAATGAACATTCCCGAGAGGTCCAGGCCAAACAGCTCTCGCAGCAGCTCCTCTACAAATGTTTCCATCTTGGAGATTGCGGTGGTTTCCAGAATGCCTGTGTTCCTGAGGTTATTTCTCTGAGACCGAGCTTCTAAATCTTAATTTTTGGCTTTGGTTACATTGAGGACTTTCTCCATCTGTAACATTTGTTCTTTAGATTCGACCTTGAAGTCATGAGCGTCTGAAGCACGGTTTTCCAATTGGTCCAATCGCGTTTCGTGGGTGTCAACTTGTTTCTTGACTTGATCCGGTTGGGAGGTGAGTATGTCAAGTTTATTGTCTATTGTTTTGAGGCTGGATTTAACCTCTAGTAGCAGAGTGCAGAGATCTTCACTCTGGCAGTCTGACTCGTCCCAAGGCCCATGGTCAGTGTCTGTTTCAGCATCAGTTTGGCGTGTGAGTCTTTTGTTTTCAAACAACAGCTTGGTTTGTTTGGTGTCGTGTTTCCCCATGTCGTCCATTGGGGTGACGTTTGGTTGCCCAGTTATAGCAGCAGGCTTGTGGGTGCCCTCAGTGAGCAGAGCTAACGGTAGGGCAGCTGTACTGTATCTTCTATGTCTGGTACGCTATATAATGTGCCATGCGTTGTGGGAAGTCTCGCCGCAGCGCCCCAGCCTCTGCCACTCTGCCCCACGGGGCAGAAAATTTGCAATGTCCCAATCCAATGCCTCTCCCTGCTGTTTTCTAGTTGTGTAGGATTAGTAAGGGTCGGCCCTTCCTGAGAGTTACTTCGGCCCCAGTTAGAGTTAGGGTCGGCGCATACACCTGTATATGCCCGCAGTAGGAACGGGGAATGGGCCTCACCTTTCTCTTGTGTTCACAAGTCGGCTACAGTCACTGCAGCTTCTCCCAGCAGTGCAGAGGGCACCCGACCCCCTCTTCAGGCCCGGGCCAGTGTCAGACAGGCCCACGACCTTTCCAGCTCAGGGAGCAGAGCAACCCAACAGCCCACGCCGGGGCAAGGCCGAGTCAACACTACCCACCTTTTGGCACCAGCAGGGAGCCGCCCAATCGCCGCTGACGCTGCCTCAGCAGGAAGCCAGTCTGCCGTCTGAGCGGCCCTGATTCCAGCTAGCTCGGCACGCAGCAGTCAGCAGGTATTGGTTGAGATGGGGGTGCGCTCCGTAGTCGATCCTACGGCATCACTTAGGCTGTCAGGGCTGCTTCGCCCCCCCCGCCGATGTTCTCGAGGCCTAGCCTACCTCCTCTGGGCCTTGTGTTTCCCCATCTCCTGGGTCATTTAAAGCCGTTCCTCAGTGCCTGCTCCTCAAGGGCCCCACTGCATGTATCAGGCCCAACGCACCCGTCACCCAGCAGACGGATCTTCTAGTCGCTGGCCTCTGCGCTCTTGAAGTCTGGGAAACCGCAATTCTGATGCTGAATCCATTCAGCCTTTTGCGCCTTTTGTTTCAGTCGCTCCATATGCTTCTGTATTAAGGATTAATATCGGATAATAACTCGGCCAGCAGAGCCCTCTCAACTAGCGGCCATCTTGCTGCTTGGCGAGACCACGCTTCCATGTCCTACTTTTTAAATACATTGAACCCTGCCTTCTGGACTGTCCGGGGCCTAAACATGGGGTGACTAATATGGAAAAGGGAGCATTGGGCCTGGCAAAAAGTATATTCCGTCATGTTGAATTAGAAGTTAAAACTGCACTCAGAAGCCCTGCAATAGCAGGCCTGAGACCTGTTTAAAGGGCTACTTAAGTGAGTTGCATAATAAGTGCTGCAGGCCCACTAGTATCATTTAATTTTAAGGCCCTGTGTACATGTAGTACCATTTTACTAAGGACCTATAAATAAAATAAATATGCCACTTGTGTATAAGCCAATATTACCATGTTTAGAGGAGAGATTACATGCACTTTAGCACTAGTTAGCAGTGGGAAAGTGCTCAGAGTCCTAGGGCCAGCAAAAATGAATTCAGGTAGGAATGAGATGGCCTTATGTGTTCTATCTTGTAGGAAGCAGAAAGGAAAGTAGGAGAAGGTTCCTGCATAAACTTATTTGAACAAGAAGCACTGTTAAAATATCACATTGCTTTAATATTTTGCAACAAGATGCAGGAGCTGAGAACGAGCTAATCCCTCCTTGCTCTATTGAACACTATACCTTGAAAAGTTATATTAGAAATTGGTGTAGGGGTGGGCTTGGACACACCGGCCAGTTGCTGAAGTGAGTACTGAATTGTGAGGTTACGACTTTGAGCTTGAAGGCACCGAAAGGTATGCGGGACGCATTGTATGAATTGGCATATAGGTGTATTAGCATACTAGCTTACAATTCAAAACGTACTCAGCAATGCCTTTAGAGCAGTGGTTTCCAGTCCTTTCTATACTAAGAGCTAATTCTTCTCAAGGAAAATCATCCCGCGCTATGAACAAATTTCATCACAGTATGATAATGACCACAACCGTTAACAGTACACTACTGACCATCTAAACATTTTAGGTTAGGTTACCTGCAGAAAAGTCAAGAAATGCATTATTAATATGAAAGGCCTCCACAATACCAATGAAATAACAGCTGAAGCAGCATGCACTCTCTGGCACAAAGGAAACAACAACAGCAGTAAACCCCCACCTAAGCTTGAATTGCCATTTAACTATCGACTTTAAATATGTTTTGGAAATGTAAACAGTTTCTTGTCAGCGGTGTATCAATTTCTGAAAATATGCATGTTTGTCTGTCAAATGCCTCTTATTTTGCAGAAACAGACTCAATTTACTACATTTCTTTTTAAAACACGTTTGCTTTCAATCAACTAGTTTAATTTGAAAGTAGAGAGGTGTGGTGCAGCGGCAAGGGCAGCTGACTTCGGAGCACAGGGCTCACTGTTCGATCCCTGGCTCTGGCGGCAGCTCAGCACCATGTGACACTGGGCAATAGCTCACTTAATTTCCACGACGGCCCCCAGTGCCTTGAGACCCGTAAGGGTGAGTAGTTCGCGCTTTACAAATATGGATTTACATTTACAATTTTAAGTAAACTCACAGTCCCCAAATTTCAGTTTGTCATTTTCACAAACTTCTCACACGTACAAATCCTTCACTTGACAGAATCTGTTTCATATGTGAAGGTTTTACTATCATAGGCAGGGGCGTAACAAACACCCCCGCAGCCCCCGTGGTGCGGGGGGGCCCCTAGTCTTCAGTACATGAAGGGGGTCCCCTCAGCTCATCGGTAGAGAGCTGTTTGTCTCTTGCTCTAAAGCAGCTGCAGCAGTCTGCAGCCTGCTCTGAGCTCCTCGCGCTGCTGACCTAGGACTGAAGAGAAACAATGTAACAAGTTACAATGTTTCTCTTCAGTCAGAGCGCACCAGGCCGGAAAAAGGATGGGGGTGGGGGCCCCCAGAGAGAGCATTGTGAATCTCAGGGTCGCTGGGGACACTGGGACATGCAGGCTGAGCATTCATCCTTTGCCTACTGCAGGGCCGGACCCTGCCTGCCTGTCAGAGATGTCCCGCCAAAGGACCGTCCTCCTGCTGCTGCTCTGGGCAGGGGTGGTGCGGGCCAGCAGCAAAGAGGTAAGAGTGGACAGGAGCAGGTGAGAAGGGTGCCTGCCAACCCAATCTATTTTTGTGGGGAATAACGAAGTTTTTCCAGTTTTGCTAACAACTCATTGTTTTGTTGTTGTTGTTGTATATTAAGACGAAAAACATATAATCAAGGTGTGCAGTCCAGGTATCCAGCGTAGAGAGAGAGTGGAGAGAGAGAGAGAGAGAGAGTGGAGAGAGAGAGAGAGAGAGAGAGAGAGAGAGTGGAGAGAGAGAGAGCGTAGAGAGAGAGAGAGAGAGAGCATAGAGAGAGAGTGGAGAGAGAGAGTGGAGAGAGAGACAGTGGAGAGAGACAGTGGAGAGAGAGAGAGAGTGGAGAGAGAGAGAGAGTGGAGAGAGAGAGAGAGTAGAGAGAGAGCGTAGAGAGAGACAGTGGAGAGAGAGAGACAGTGGAGAGAGAGAGAGAGAGTGGAGCGAGAGAGAGAGTGGAGCGAGAGAGCGTAGAGAGAGAGAGCGTAGAGAGAGTGAAGAGAGAGAGAGCGTAGAGAGAGAGTGGAGAGAGAGAGTGGAGAGAGAGAGTGGAGAGAGAGAGTGGAGAGAGAGAGAGAGTGGAGAGAGAGAGAGAGTGGAGAGAGAGCGTAGAGAGAGAGTGGAGAGAGAGACAGTGGAGAGAGACAGTGGAGACAGTGGAGAGAGAGCGTAGAGAGAGAGAGTGGAGAGAGAGAGTGGAGAGAGAGAGTAGAGTGGAGAGAGAGAGTGGAGAGAGAGAGTGGAGAGAGAGTGGAGAGAGACAGTGGAGAGAGACAGTGGAGAGAGAGAGAGTAGAGAGAGAGCGTAGAGAGAGACAGTGGAGAGAGAGAGACAGTGGAGAGAGAGAGCGTGGAGAGAGAGCATAGAGAGAGAGAGCGTAGAGAGAGATTGGAGAGAGAGCGTAGAGAGAGAGAGAGAGTGGAGAGAGACAGTGGCGGGAGAGTGGAGAGAGAGGGAGAGTGGAGAGAGAGAGTGGAGAGAGAGAGAGAGTGGAGAGAGAGAGAGCGTAGAGAGAGAGTGGAGAGAGACAGTGGAGAGAGACAGTGGAGAGAGTGGAGAGAGAGAGTAGAGAGAGAGCGTAGAGAGAGACAGTGGAGAGAGAGAGAGAGACAGTGGAGAGAGAGACAGTGGAGAGAGAGAGAGAGTGGAGAGAGCGTAGCGAGAGAGTGGAGAGAGAGAGAGAGTGGAGAGAGAGAGAGAGCGTAGAGAGAGAGTGGAGAGAGAGCGTAGAGAGAGACAGTGGAGAGAGAGAGACAGTGGAGAGAGAGAGACAGTGGAGAGAGACAGTGGAGAGAGTGGAGAGAGAGAGAGAGAGAGAGTAGAGAGCGTAGAGAGAGACAGTGGAGAGAGAGAGACAGTGGAGAGAGAGAGAGAGTGGAGAGAGAGAGCGTAGAGATAGTGGAGAGAGAGAGAGACAGTGGAGAGAGAGACAGTGGAGAGAGAGAGAGACAGTGGAGAGAGAGACAGTGGAGAGAGAGAGAGTGGAGAGAGAGTGGAGAGAGCGTAGAGAGAGAGAGTGGAGAGAGAGACAGTAGAGAGAGAGACAGTGGAGAGAGTGGAGAGAGAGTGGAGAGAGAGAGTGGAGAGAGAGAGTGGCGAGAGAGAGTGGAGAGAGAGAGAGAGAGTGGAGAGAGAGAGAGTGGAGAGAGAGAGAGAGAGAGAGAGAGAGAGCGGAGAGAGAGAGAGAGAGAGAGTTGAGAGAGAGTGGAGAGAGAGTGGGAAGGAGAGATAGAGAGTGGAGGGAGAGAGAGACTAGAGTGAGAGAGAGACTGGAGAGAGAGTGAGAGACTGGAGAGAGAGAGAGAGAGAGACTGGAGAGAGAGAGAGACAGTGGAGAGAGAGTGGAGAGAGAGAGAGAGTGGAGAGAGAGAGAGAGTGGAGAGAGAGAGAGTGGAGAGAGGGAGAGCGTGGAGACAGAGAGCGTAGAGAGAGAGAGCTTTTAGAGAGAGAGAGAGCGTAGAGAGAAAGAGTGGAGAGAGAGAGAGAGAGGAGAGACAGAGGAGAGAGAGTGGAGAGAGAGTGGAGAGAGCGTAGTGAGAGAGAGTGGAGAGAGAGTGGAGGGAGAGAGAGAGTGGAGAGAGAGAGTGGAGAGAGAGAGAGTGGAGAGAGAGAGAGTGGGAGAGAGAGAGCGTGGAGAGAGAGAGCGTAGAGAGAGAGAGAGAGAGTGGAGAGAGAAAGAGAGTGGAGAGAGAGAGTGGAGAGAGAGAGAGTGGAGAGAGAGAGTGGAGAGAGCGTAGAGAGAGAGAGTGGAGAGAGAGAGACAGTAGAGAGAGAGACAGTGGAGAGAGAGAGTGGAGAGAGAGAGTGGAGAGAGAGAGAGAGAGTGGAGAGAGAGAGAGAGAGTGGAGAGAGACAGTGGAGAGAGAGAGAGAGTGGATAGAGAGTGGAGAGAGAGTGGAGAGAGAGTGGGAAGGAGAGATAGAGAGTGGGGAGGAGAGATAGAGAGTGGGGAGGAGAGATAGAGAGTGGAGAGAGTGGAGGGAGAGAGAGACTGGAGAGAGAGAGAGAGACTGGAGAGAGAGAGAGACAGTGGAGAGAGAGAGACAGTAGAGAGAGAGTGGAGAGAGAGAGAGAGCGGAGAGAGAGAGAGAGAGCGGAGAGAGAAAGAGAGTGGAGAGAGAGAGAGAGAGAGTGGAGAGAGAGAGAGTGGAGAGAGAGGAGAGAGAGAGAGGAGAGAGAGTTGAAAGAGAGTGGAGAGAGAGTGGGGAGGAGAGATAGAGAGTGGAGAGAGAGAGAGACTGGAGAGAGAGAGAGAGACTGGAGAGAGAGAGAGACTGGAGAGAGAGAGACAGACTGGAGAGAGAGAGACAGTGGAGAGAGAGACAGTAGAGAGAGAGTGGAGAGAGAGAGAGAGTGGAGAGAGAGAGTGGAGAGAGGGAGAGCGTGGAGACAGAGAGCGTAGAGAGAGAGCTTTGAGAGAGAGAGCGTAGAGAGAGAGAGAGCTTTTAGAGAGAGAGAGAGCGTAGAGAGAAAGAGTGGAGAGAGAGAGCGAGAGAGAGTGGAGAGGGAGACCGTGGAGAGAGAAAGAGTGGAGAGAGAGAGAGAGAGACAGTGGAGAGACAGTGGAGAGAGAGTGGAGAGAGCGTAGTGAGAGAGAGTGGAGAGAGAGTGGAGAGAGAGTGGAGGGAGAGAGTGGAGGGAGAGAGTGGAGAGAGAGAGTGGAGAGAGAGAGAGCATAGAGAGAGAGAGCGTAAAGAGAGTGGAGAGAGAAAGAGAGTGGAGAGAGAAAGTGGAGAGAGTGGAGAGAGAGACAGTGGAGAGAGACAGTGGAGAGAGTAGAGAGAGAGAGTAGAGAGTGCGAATAAAGAGAGTGGAGAGAGGAGAGAGTGGAGAGAGAGCGGAGAGAGAGAGAGAGAGAGAGTGGAGAGAGAGAGTGGAGAGAGAGTGTAGAGAAAGAGAGTGGAGAGAGAAAGAGAGTGGATTCAGAGAGAGAGTGGAGAGAGTAGAGAGAGAGAGTGGAGAGACAGTGGAGAGAGAGAGGAGAGAGCGAGTGGAGAGAGAGTAGAAAGAGAGACTGACTGACTGAGCGACTGAGATACTGACTAAGAGACTGACTGACTGAGAGACTGACTGACTGAGAGACTGACTGACTGACAGAGAGAGAGAGAGAGAGAGACAGATTGAGAGAGAGACTGACTGACTGACTGAGGTAGAGAGAGACTGACTGACAGAGAGAGAGACTGACAGAGAGAGAGACTGACTGAGAGAGAGAGACTTAGAGAGAGACTGATTGACTGCGAGAGAGACTGACTGACTGAGAGACTGATTGACTGCGAGAGAGACTGACTGACTGAGAGACTGACAGAGAGAGAGACTGACTGACTGACAGAGAGAGACTGACTGACTGAGGTAGAGAGAGAGACTGACTGACAGAGAGAGACTGACTGACAGAGAGAGTCTGACAGAGAGAGACTGACAGAGAGAGAGACAGAGAGAAAGAGACTGACAGAGAGAGAGAAAGACAGATTGAGAGAGAGACTGACTGACTGAGGTAGAGAAAGACTGACTGACAGAGAGAGAGACTGACTGACAGAGAGAGACTGACAGAGAGAGACTGACAGAGAGAGACTGTCAGAGAGAGACTGATTGACTGCGAGAGAGACTGACAGACTGACAGAGAGAGAGAGAGACTGACTGAGAGAGAGACTGACTGAGAGAGAGACTGACTGACAGAGAGACTGACTGACTGAGAGAGAGACTGACTGACAGAGACTGACTGACTGACAGAGACTGACAGAGAGAGAGACTGACTGACAGAGAGAGACTGACTGACAGAGAGAGACTGACTGACAGAGAGAGAGAGACAGAGAGAAAGAGACTGACCGAGAGACTGACTGATTGAGAGAGACTGACAGAGAGAGAGACTGACTGACAGAGAGACTGACTGACAGAGAGAGACTGACTGAGAGACTGACAGAGAGAGACTGACTGACAGAGAGAGAGACTGACTGAGAAAGAGAGAGAGAGAAACTGACAGAGCGAGACTGACTGAGAGAAATACTGACAGAGAGAGAGAGACTGACTGAGAGAGAGAGAGAGGGAGACTGACAGAGAGAGACTGACTGAGAGAGAGACTGACTGAGAGAGAGACTGACTCAGAGAGAGAGATACTGACTGACTGAGAGAGAGACTGACAGAGTGTCTGAGAGAGACTGACAGAAAGAGAGAGACTGACTGACTGACTAACTGAGAGAGACTGACTGACTGAGAGAGAAACTGACTGAGAGAGACTGGCTGACAGAGAGACTGAATGACTGAGAGAGAGAGACACTGACTGACTGACAGAGAGAGAGAGACTGACTGAGAGAGACTGACTGAGAGAGAGAGAGACTGACTGAGAGAGACTGACTGAGAGAGACTGACTGACAGAGAGAGAGACTGACTGACAGAGAGAGAGACTGACTGACTGCCAGAGAGAGAGACTGATGGAATTGGGATCAAAGTGTGTATGAAGCAATGCAATGCCTCAAGATTGCTATTGTCTGGCGCGGAGAATGGGAGGGGGCCCCCTCCATGTAGTTTGCAGGGGGGCCCCCTCAAGTTTCGTTACGCCACTGATCATAGGCCATTGATGCTCTCAATATTGCCAGCGATGCCTCTAATATTCCAGTTATGCTCACCATTCAACTCTGTATAGAGCACATTAGATCTTGGATGGTTGAGAACGTCCTGAGACTTAACTCGGTTAAGACTGAGATTTCACTCTTCAGCAAAAATACCTATTTCTGGTCTCCTGATTGGTGGCCGCTAGATATGGGCCCAGTCTCATCCCCAGTGGAAAGGGTTAGGAATCTGGGTGTCATTTTTGACAAAGGACTTTCCTTAGAAAATCAGATTAACCATATGGCTTCCTCGGTTTTCTACCTTCTGAAGAGCTTGAGGAAAAGTCTCCTTTACATTCCCACAAATCTTCAAAAATCTGTTATGTTGGCATTAATTCTGTCCAAACTCGACTACTGCAATGGTCTGTATATTGGTTTGCAACAAAAATGTTAGCCAAACTACAAACTTTACAAAATGCCACAGCACGCCTCATCTTTGGCCTTCCAAAATTTCACTAAGCATCCATGGCATTGGGCCAACTTCATTGGCTGCCTTTGAAAAAGAGGACCGCTTTTAAGGGCCTGTGTATCGCCTTCAAAGCATTACACAACACTGGACCTGCATCCTATATTCAGCAATTTCACTGGTACATCCCTCCCAGACCTTTACGCTCCTCGTTCATGAAAAACATTGTGGTTCCCAAATTCAGATTGGCCTGCTGGGCTGGAAAAAGCTTTATGGTTTATACTGCAAAATTGTGGAATTCTCTTCCCTTTGATCTGAAAAATTTGCATAACCTTCTGCATTACAGGAAAGCATTAAAAACATGGCTTTTCAACCTATAGTTGGACCTTGGTCCTCTCAGTTACTTGCCCTTTCTCAAGGAAGCGTCAAGACACCTTTGGGTATTCAAGGGCTATATAAAACTCAATAACATAACATTATACTGGAGGCACCACTGTGCTAAGGCAGGAACTCCTAATGGACAGTTCACTCGCATTACGTAAGTCATATCTATTATTATAGCAAGAGTAGCCAATATTAGGTCGTTTGTGCTCATAATATGGCAATGATGGCTGCCAGATGCATACAAATACCAAGAATTATGGCAGAGGCACCACTATGCCATGAATGGACACAATTGTGCCGGAGATGAACCCTTTATAATGGAAGTCACATATACTTTTGGTGATTGCTGACCCTGGCATAGCTTCTTGGAAGCAACCATTTTTATTAGAGAGACACACAATGCCTAACACATATGCTGACAGACAAACAAATAAATGTATACATACATACACACAAAGATGCATGTACAGTGATGCTCAGACGTGGATCTCAGCTATCCATCTAGCCCCTCCTCTCCTCAGCTCTTGCGCTCATTATCTACCTAACTCACACATTTTCTCTCTGGCTTCTTGTGATATTGTGGTTATGGTTAAAAAAATATTTCATACATGTTGCACATGTTTTCTGTTCTGCCAGAATGAGTTCGGAAACAGTGGCAATCAAGGGTGTCAGGGTGCATTCTCTTCTGAGCAGTTACTGACACTCGGTGTCGCCCTGCTTCTAAATACAGTTGTGAGCTCTGTATTCTCCAATAAAACTTTAGTGCTCTTCATCTCCTTGGAGGTTTTTGATCCATCATATATTTGGGGTACTTCCACATTTCACACTTCTGCAAGCCAACACTTAGGTGACTCTTTTCTTGCTCCTGCTATTGCTTGCACTTTTCTGGTCCATTGCTCACACACATAGTGGAACTGATAGAGTGGGGCCTATGACATGTCCAATCTCCTTGTGACTTTGCTAGTTTAGGAGAGGATACAGATGATCGTATTACAGGCCTCATAGGCCAACACAGTGTGAGTCTGTTAATTAGAATGAGGTCCTGCTATTGGTTTGGCTGGCTGCCATTTTAAGTTTTTTGAGACGAGCAATGCTGGCTTCTTTAATGTGGTAAACCCTCTGAATGAGGTACTAGGCTGAGCTTCACTTTGTGGAGCTACTTCAAGGGTGTTGGTGTGTTACCAACGGTTCCTGAGCTACTCATTGGAGAAATATGCTTTAGACAGAAGGCAACAACCAACTTAGGTAAAACTAGCAAGAAAGGGATACCATTTAGGTACATTTTAATAGTGTGTATGCATACTGATTTTGAGGGTTGTGGGGAGGTACTCTAAATATTCCCTGTTGATGAGAGGTTTTCAGAGAGGGTTGTCTGACTTATAATACTCCCTTCCACTTGAGCCTAACTCAGTGGAGGCATAGTGAGAGGCACCTGCCTGTTCTCGCTCTCTCAGAAAAGGCTGTATCCATCTTTTGGGTCTTAAGAGGTTTCTGGGTGTGACCCCTATACATTTGGGGCACCAAGAAAAATAATAATAAAGCTAATTTCTACCACACGGTTCACAGATCCTTGGCTAGGTTCACAAGCTCTGCAAAGCTCCTGAGCCGAAGGGAAATATACAGGTGGTTGGCCACTCTGGACGCACTTTGATTGCAATGCTTGTGATCTCACAATATTTATACCAATAAGTGAGTAGATCTAAAAGCACAATGTCATTCAAACCAATAAATAAAAGTACATTACTGGTAATATGATGAGTATTTTAATGTATAGGATTATCTATGATTTAATATAATTTGTAATTTCATCTGCCACATAAAGGGTGAGGTCATGAGCACTGCATTTGGTGTATGAGTTACAATCTGCTTGGCTGTTATACAAGCCATAACTGGGGAATTTCAGTAGTTTTTAAGATTTGTTTTGTAATCATAATTTCACTTTAGCTGTTTATGTTATGGTTGAGAGGGCATTTCTAACTACATTTCAAGCATTTCTGTGAAACAGACACGTAATATCAAACAAACTACTCACAATACATTTCTAATAAACTGAAATTCGATCTATTGGCTTTGGTAATGATTATGTTCCCTTCCTATAGAGAGAGAGATGCCAAAGAAACTGAACTGGTTTGGGACATTTCAAATCAGTGTCTTCAGCATAAAAAGGTCCAGCACCATTATTAGCAACAAAGGTCACTAACGTGTCACACACTAGAAAATTCAACCAACTTTTGAACATTGCAAAACTATCCATTCACTTTTTCGCATAACGTTTCTACTATTTACTGAGATCATTGATCCCAATAGCACTTCACAAATAGCTTGGGCCAGCCGCACTTTAACACAATTGATGGGCTTGATTTAGTGCGTCACGAGAAATGAGTTACTCACCTGGGACTGAGGCTCCAGAATGCTGTGTGAACACGAAGTAAGGTCATTTGAGATCTATACTAATCTCGTTTAATCACGGTGTTTTCTGCCTTGACTGCTTAGCTCAGTAAACATTGCAATGTTGTACTTTGAAACCTATACAAAGGTGGAAGCTGATAAGAGCATATTTCCATGGAGTTTATAGCTTCTGAGGATTATGACTCTTTTAATAACCTTCGCCTTATTTCGCAAATTTCTTTTAGCACTTATCAGCTCGAACAACAGAAACTGGGTAGCATTTTTGCTATTTTCCAAGTTTTTTTTCCTTTTCTTTCTCCTGATTTGCATTTTTTTCGATCGACCCTAGGAAAAACACAGGAATTGAACAGTTTTCTAAAATATATTTGCAATTGACAATACAATGCATTAGAGTCTAATAGGGAATGGATGAACTGTTTTGGCTGAAAAGCCGCCAGATCACATTTTTAGACACAGTTCCCTGCTTTCTCTTATCTCCTCTTTGGGCCATAGTTCTAGAATTTCAGAGGCCTTCAATTTTACATGTTCATAAATAATAATAAATTGTCATTGATGGGGCAGGATTTCGCGAAAAGAAACCTGCTCAACCGAACCACCCTTTAATATGGACTAACAGTAAGTAGTGTTAAACGACTAATGTGCACATTTACACTACACGTGGGAAGACTGCTTTATAAAATGCATGAACAAACTAGAACTAATGCGTAAATAACCGGAAATGTAATAATTTTGTGTTTTGAATTAATTCAAGAGGTTTGCATGGCAAGGCCGCAGGTGTTCTTCGTAAAAAGCATGGCGTGTGTTGCTTTATACTAATGAATAATGCTGTTTTTCTGCTTAAGCTATGCAAGACTAACCGTTAACATAAAGTAGAGTTAAGATGGGGGGTATACCGTGAAAATTACATTATCACATAATTAATAATGTTTGTTTTTCTGTTCTTTTAGTAATGGACGAGTTCTCCATGTTGATTAAGTTAGCCGCAGTAAGGGCGGGTGAACAAGAGGGCGAGTGGGAACCATGTGACTACATGACTGAACTGCAGAGCAAAGCTGGAAAAAACGTGACCTGGTGAAGGACATGAACATTGACAAGCGGCCAACACCAGTGTCATCGTGGGAATGGAACCCGAAGTTGTTGAATTAAATAAATTGTTAAAGAATGTTGATACATGTTCTCATGGGAGAGAAGAGGTATTGATGATTGTATAAATTTTTTTTTAGAACAATGGTGTAGTCAAAAGTAGATGATTTCATAATGGGGTGACACTCCACCCCTAGAATCCCACCAATCCCTTAGCTATAAAATGTGAAATTAGCAATTATTATGCGACGGACATGTTCTTTTAGGGTATAAGAATAGGTACTTTATGGGTGTGGTTTAGGCAGCCGATGGTGTGGTGTTTGGGCTTCAAGGGTCACGTAGGCTGAGAGAGGGAAGCGTCGCTGTCTTCGATGTTCCTGTCCTGTCCCTGTCCTGGTTCTTAAGTCTTTGATCCCTGACTCTTGTTTCAGGGGTCCCTCACTACCGCCTAGGCCTGGGTGGTGGCTTTCCCTTACAGATCCTCCGGGTTTGTATTTAATCTACGTAGCATTGTAGAAATTATATTTGTCCCGTTTGATATGTGTGCCTTTTGTCTCTTCATCTATCCCTGCGCAATCGTTTTGGTTTTTAAGAGATCGATTATTGTGTATCTAATGTCTCTTCATCTATCCACTCTGTGCAACATATATATTTGAATGATATTTCCGATGTTAATGTGATTAGTTTGTTATTCTCTCCCATAAGGTCTCCAGTGTTTGAGTTTATGAATATGATCTTTATAAGTTTTATTATTGCTAGATAAAATTATTAATCACACCAAGAAATTGTGGTCATTTAATCAGGTTTCTAAAGGTTAATCTTTATTTCGGAGAAATTACCATTGCCATCAACTCTTCAACTAATTGGTCCATCGACCAAGTAGATGAAAAGTCGAATAAATTTACAAGTTGTTTAAATTTTGTGTATAAATAACAGGAATAAGTCGAAGAAAAGTTAGCAAACTTGACACCAGCGCATCAGGGATTTTGGGTGAATGAGTATGGGCCAATGTATGATGTTATTGAATAATTATCCCTGATCATTTATTTGGATTCGCGCTGGATCAGTTTCTTGGTAGCAGAGTGACGGTTTGATTATTGATTAGTTTGGTAAATGGTTATTGAATATTGATTATATGTTTAACATAAAGAGTTAGCGTCATGTTTTATGTTGTCTAGACGTACAGGTACAGAGTTGCCTGAGGAATCCCGGGAAGGAATTTGCCTCAAGTAGGCAGAAGAAGAGTGTGGTAAAGAAATCACACTGCAGAAGTACTTTGTCTGTTGGAAATAATACTGAAAAGCTAGATAGGGCTGTCAGTGTTATAATTAGGGAATTTTGTATGTAAGTGGAGTGTATGAAATAGTGAAGGGTCCACTTTCGAAACTCTGGCAGTAATGCTCGAGGGAGTAACAGGACACCCTTTCTAATGCCAAGAAAGTCCTCTTGTGAAACTTCGGCTTTATCCCTAGAGGAGTAACAGGTCTCCCCGGAGCTTGTTAGAGAAGTGAGATAACGCTGGTCGTTATTGTTACTTGCAGTGTAAGGATCTCTTGGAAAAGTGAAGACTATCTCTTTATTTAGTGGAGCAGACAAGGTAGCATTGTCTTTTTATGTTGTTACTAACAGAATTTTGATTAAAAAAATCTCAGAAAAATATTGCCGTAAAATTTTGTAAAGGAGGGCTCAGTAGAAGGAGTGATACTGACGTCACAGAGTGCCGCGCTGGTATTGGTCAGAGCAGCAGGCGTGTATCGAGTGTAGATTGTAAAGGGAGGGTCAGTCGAAGGAGTAAAAACTGACGTCACAGAGTGCCGCGCTGGTATTGGTCGGAGCAGCTGGAGAGAACAGAGCTCTGATCGGTAAATTAAAGTGAGTCGCGCAGACATTGGTTGAGATTGAAGTTACGAAGGGAGCTGTGATTGGTTGGTTGGTGTGAGTCGCGCTGGTATAGGACAGAATCTAACGAATAGGGAAGAGAGAAATACGGAGAAATTTTGTTGAGTTATTATTGAGAACAGACTTTAATAAAGAAGAATTTAGAGAATGGGTTTATTAAAAACTATAAAGAATTTCTTTAAAAAAGACAAACAAATTGTGACGAGAGAAGGAATCCCCATTCCACCCCCAAAAACGCCTGCCTCTTATATGATGATGGAGCGAGGTTATCATATGTGTGTTTGGTTAGAAAATTGGACGAAATATACGAAGGATGATGGAATGTTAGCTTTTCCTGAATTTGGAACATTTATTGTGAGAATTTTACAGAATTTGAGAGCTAGGATGAATATGCTAGAGCCAAATCCAAGACTTACTCAGTATGAAGAGTTGGAGGAATGGGAAGTAGAAGCTTATGAGCGAGAAAAAGATCGAAGTGGTAGGAGATTCAGAGGTTTCATGCCTAGATATCCCTTTGAGAGGCGAGAAGATCAGATGAAAAGATGGAGAAGAGCGGTAGTGACCGAGGGTCTATATCCACTTTTGACAGTAGAGAGTCAGACAGGTACCAAGTGTAAAGAGAAAAAGAAAAATATAGAAACGTTCAGAGAGGGCTTAGATGAGTCTGATGATGAATTATTAGAGGAAATTATGACTAAAAGGCCTCCGCCATATGAAGAAAAATCAGGAGAAATGACTCCAAGTGCCCCACAAATGGTAACCCCATTGACTCCCCAAGTTACCGAAATGGCTAGAAGGGTGCGAGAAAATGAAGTGAGTTTGTTAAACAAGGCTAGGATGGAACAAGTACAGAAATTAAATCAGTTAAATTTGAATGCAGAAGCTTTGACGGTACCGGTGACAATTGGTCCCGTGGTTCCATTGTTTGGAGAAAAAGCGACTTTGCCTAACGTACACACGTTGTCAGTTCCAAGAAGTAGTGTAAGGAGTGAAATGGTGTCAGCAACGAATGAAAATAGACAAATGACCAAAATACTACACTGTTAGACTTACCGATTGATGAATTATTAACGGAAACCCTGAGGAGAAGTATTCAACTAGACCCAAGGAAATTAGGGCCAAACATTACTCCAGTAATAGGGAGTTAGCAAGTCCCTCCCCAGAAGAATTAACTCATTGGATAAATAAAATGACTAAAACAAAAGCCCAACCACAGAGTATATATGTAAGTCAATTGAAAGTAGATTTAGAAGAAATGATTATTGGAACTATAAGTCCAGATAGATTAGGGACTTATAGTGAAGAAGAGTTGTTGTTTTTGTGTAAAAGTATTACTTGGAGAGCGAAGAATTTCCATGAGAAATTATCAGAGGTTGCTAGTGAGTTTGGTGTAGATATAGAAAAATTGAAGGTGTTACATAGGACATACAGAATGGCTTTTACTGACAAGGATTTAGAGAGTTTGAATATATCAGGAAAAAGATTGCAGATAAAAGAGTTAATGAATTTACTGAAGAAATGGGGAACTTTACAACGATGGAGGAGTAAGTGGATGAAAAAGAAGGAAGAAACTGCGGGTAGGGGAACTTCCATGTTTCCATTAAAAGAAAACGAGCAAGTTGAAAGGGTATGTCTGATGAGAGAAGTTCCAGGTGGTGGATATGTTCATGTACCTTGGACTAGACAAGACATATTATCATTCACTAATGATTTTCCCAGATTGCGAGAGAAGCCAGTTGAATGGTACAAACAAGTGGACAGATTTGTAAAAGTCTCAAAGGTGTTGTTGAAAGACTTAGATGGTCTTTTTGAAATAGTGGTTCCAGCTGACTTGTGGACAGAATGTAAGATTACTGTTGATTGGCCTAAGGATGAATATCCCAGAGATGCAAGAACAGGTGCACCATCTGAAGAGGTGATGAAAAAGTACCATCAGGTCATTACCTTCTTGCAGGGGAAGATTTCTCCTAAAGAAACAGATTGGGTTAAGATTGACAGAGCAACCCAAGAGCCCAAAGAGTCAGTGCATGCATATTATGAGAGATTGTTACAGGTGTTTAAGCAGTACAGTGGGTTTGAGAATATTGGTGACAAAGATATGGGACATTTTGTGTATCGATTTGTATATGGATTGAAACCAGAGATTAGTGCAATGATACAGCAGCATATGCTCTGCTGGCAAAGTAAGTCAATAGACGAAATTTTGAGGTATGCAAAGTATTGTAGTGATGACATTGAATCAAGTCTTAAAAAGTTGAAAGAGAAAATGATGTGGGCTCAAGTGAAGATGGCAGAACAGCAACAGGAAAATAGTAATGGGCAACAAAGTCAAAATCAGACTGGTCAGGTAAATAGTGGAGGTAAAGGAAAATTTAAAAGGAGTAAAGAAGAAGCTAAATAGAAATTTCCTTGTCATGCGTACGGAAAAATTGGACACTGGAAGAATGAGTGTAGAAATGGACAAAAGGGCAATGAAGTCAATCAAAATTTAAATCCACAGATGCAGAATGAGGTGATTGGGAATCAACAGCAGCAGCAGCAGGTAGTTACTCCACAGATACAGGTGCCACAACCTCCTATTTCCCATAATGTGAATGCTCATATGCAGATATACAGTGCAAGTACTGGATTCCACGGAGGAGAGCAGTTTAGTAAGAATCCACTGGTTTCACAATATTTGGTATGGTGTAGTGAGAGTGATTCGGATTCGTCTCAATGACGGTGCCTGAGGGGGGAGGAAGAGTTTTTACTTGGCGCATCTTTAGAGGTAGATCAGTCAGGTCCATTTGTTGATGGAAAGGTAGAAGGTAAAGATATCACCTTCTTGCTGGACACTGGTGCTACCCGTTCTACTGTGAGAGCAGCAGAAATTCCAAACCTACCCCTCTCGGGAGAAACTATCCAAGTTGTAGGCGTTGCAAATAAACAGATTAGAACTCCTGTCACTGCCCCGGTAGAAGTTCATATTGGAAACTTCAAAGACATGCATCGGTTTGTGGTATGTGATTCTAGTCCCGTAAATCTTTTGGGCAGAGATTTACTGTGCAAAATGAATTGCACCATTTATTGTACACCAGATGATGTTGCTTTTATGACACCTGATGAGGATGTTGAGTACAAAGTATTGATGGCCCAAAGAGAATCAGAAGTGAGTGAATTATATTCACTCCTCACTGATGAAGATTTGCCTGAAGAGTTAAAAGATACAGTGAGATCAGACGTGTGGGATTTCACAGGAAAAGAGATTGGATTAATGACAAATGTGGATCCAATCCAGATTACAGTAAAAAATGGTGCTATATATCCAAATACCCCACAGTACAAAATGAGTCCAGAAGTAATAGCAGGAGTCACACCTGCGATTGACCAAATGATTGAACAGGGAATTTTAAAGGAAATAATGAGCAGTCCCTGTAATTTGCCCATTACTGGAATCAAAAAGCCTAATGGGAAATATAGAATAGTACAAGATTTGAGAAAGGTGAATAAAATTGTAGTGCCATGGTGTCCAATAGTGCCAAATCCAGCAGTAATTCTTTATCAAATTCCCTGTGATGCGGAATGGTACACTGTTATTGATCTGTATCAGGCATTTTTCTCCATTCCCTTGCACCCGGAAAGTCAATATTTATTTGCATTCCGGTTTGAAAACCGTATTTTGGCCTGGTGCTGAGTTACTCAAGGGTATATTAAAAGTCCCTCGATCTTTAATCAGATTTTGAAAAAATGTTTGGAGACTTTGGTCATGCCTGGAAACTCTGTTTTGGTTCAATATATTGATGACCTACTGTTGGCATCAAAAACACGAGAAGCATGTGTGACAGACACAATTGCTTTATTGAACCATTTAGCAGAAAGAGGACATAAAGTATTACCATCTAAATTGCAATACTGTAAACAGGAAGTGCAATATTTAGGTCACAAAATTGGAAAAGGGGTGAGAAAGGTGACGCCAGAAAGAATCAGTGTGATCAAGAAAATGAATCCACCCAGAAATCAAAAAGAAGTGCGAATGTTTTTGGGAATGGTTGGATATTGCAGACAGTGGATTTGTGGCTTCTCATTGATTGCAAAACTTCTACAGAGGTTGACACGAAAGGATGTGAAAGATCCAATTGTGTTGGATGAAGAGAGTATGGAATCTTTCTCAAGATTGTGAAACAGTCTTTGTCAAGCACCTGCTTTGGGAATGCCGGATTATTCTAAAGAATTTGCATTGTATTGTTGTGAGAGAGATGGATGTGCACTTGCAGTTTTAACTCAGAAACACGGAATGGCCCGACGTCCGGTGGCATATTTTTCTGCCACCCTAGATTCAGTGGCTGCAGCATTGCCAGGCTGCTTAAAAGCAGTGGCCACCACTTGTGCAAGTTTGGAACAAAGTGAAGCAATTGTGATGGGTTATCCTGTAAAAGTATTTGAACCACATCCTGTTGAGATCCTTTTAACTCGCACTCGGACTCAACATATGACATCTAGTCGGCTGACTAAATATAAGAGAGTGATTCTAGGTGCTGAAAATGTGACAGTGGTGAGGTGCACTACTGTGAACCCAACCAGATTGTTGCCTGATTCAAGATGTGAGAAAGTGAAAGAAGAAGCAGAACATGATTGTCTGGAAGTGACAGAACTTTGTACTAAGCCCTGTCCGGATATAGAGGATGAACCATTAGAAAGGCCAGATTGTGAATTGTTCGTGGATGGATCATGTTTGAGAAATCAAAGGGGTGAATTGTGTGCTGGTTATGCTGTCTGCACTTTATCAGGAGGATTAGAAGCATCTTGCCTTAAAGGGGTAAAATTCGCCCAAGTTGCAGAGTTGATTCCTCTGTTTAGAGCATGTAAATTGGCAAAAGGTCTAAAAGTAACCATCTACACCGATAGTCAGTACGGATTTGGTATCATACATGACTTTGGTTAAATATGGATGCAAAGAGGATTTTTGACTTCCTCAGGTTACCCAATTCGGAATGGAAAAACTGTAAAGGAATTATTGGATGTTTTGCAGTTACCAAAAAGAATTGCCGTTGTTAAATGTGCAGCACATCAGTCAGGAGATGATGATGTGACAAAGGGCAATAGATACGCGGACCAATTAGCGCGTTACTGTGCACAAATTACAGTGGCCATAAACAGGTCAATTGAAAAGGGAAATACCGAATGCCATCTTATGTACACAACAACATTTGAGACTTGAGATGAAATAAAGCAAATGCAGGAAGAAGTCAGTGATGAGGAAAAGGAAGAGTGGAATAGAACAGGCTGTAGGAAAAATACAGAAGATGAGGTTCGGGTCTATTACGATAGAAGACCAGTATTACCAGATTCTTTACTTTCTCATATGGCCAGGATGTATCATGGACTAACACACATCGGAAGGGATGCAATGGTAAGACTGTTCAAGCAGACATGGTATAATCCAAAGTTCAGGGCCATCGCAGAAAGTTTATGCCAAAGGTGTGTCATATGTCAAAAACAAAATCCTGGAAGAAAAACAGTTGTAAATTGGGGTGTAATTGGGAAAGCAGGAGGTCCTTTTACAAGACTTCAAATTGCTTTTATTGAGCTGCCACCATGTAATGGGCTAAAGTACGTCCTTGTGATTGTCTGTTTGTTTTCTCGCTGGGTGGAAGCTGTCGAGTAGTTCCTATAGTACCCCTGCAGGACCTGCGCGTTTGGATAACATAAACTGTGGGCTTCGTGTTAGACTGACTCTGTGCTCCCCCACCGCATATGTTAGCCGGATTTGCATTAGCTAGCTCACAGTGCCTCCAGAATCTCCTCTTATCGGGGAGAGATTAGTTCCTGGCAACCTTAGATCATGACAACTCTGATCCCTCAGAATTGTGGAAACAATCTACTACTTTTCGCTCAGTCACTCGTGCTTACTTATTCGGTTTGTCTCAGAGAGTTACACAGAATAAACAGTCTGGGCGTTTCAATAAGTATTTATTGAACAGTTGTTATTCTAGTGTAAAATATATGTGCTGCAGCAACCAGCAGACAATAGCAGAGATATATTATCAGCAGTACGATAAAAGTGAAGGGATAGAACAGTTCTACCATATTGCAATAATCATGAATACATACATGAATATAAAAAGAATTATGAAAGTGCTCGTACCCCTATGATGCCTAACTAGTGGTACCTGAGTGTACCTAGCATATGTGTAGGTCTAAAAGCCTAAGAGCCAAGAATCCCTCTAGAATTTAGTCGAACCCCCATACCTGAATAGAGAGAGTGTGGGACCCCGTCCTGGTCTCGAGTTGGACACCCCGCAAGGGCTGTGTTAGACCGCTGTCAGCTGAAGCGACTGCATGCAGGAGCCTCAGAGTCTCTGGTCAGTGTGTCAGCATGGAAGTCTTGGTTCCCTCTATCTTACCATGGCAAGATGTGGTGTATTTATACCCTAAAGTGTCTCGTCCCTCAGTATGGTTTGTATTGGTCTTTGTTAGACATGAGGAAGACGTCAGGGGTGAACTTTGTACATACATATTATGCGGGAGATGTAGCTGGTGAATGCTCATGCATAATTTATGAGTACATTGTAGGCCTGTGTTCGGGAAAGACCTTGCAGTGTTCTAACCACAGACTAGATAACGTTCATCCCTCAGAGTTCGTTGAGAACTGTAGGGAACTAATGTAGGTGAAAGATCATGCCTATATTAGGGCATAGAAGATCATGACTATAATAGGGCATAGACGATCATGACCATAATAGGGCATCTAAGAGAATGACCATAATAGGGCATATACGATTATGACCATATACAGCATATATGAACGCGTCTATATTAGGGCCTCTATACGAAACGTAACACCCACTCCACTTTCGAATTGGATGACAATGACCATACTTAAAATCTGGACAATTTAAAATTCTTTCTTAAAAACAGCTAAAAACATGGTTTTAAAAGGAAAATAAAATCTTTAAAAATGTAAAAAAATCAGCTATTCTTCAGTTGCCACTTGAAAAGTCAATTCTGTCTTACTCATAAAAGTTGTATTACCAAAAGCAGAATAAAGCCATACTTTCTCAAGTGAAAGTGTCAATTTAGGAAATGTTCCAAATTTAATTCGTTTATTTATGAAACGAAGTGGAGAAGCTGAATTCTTTTCCAGGACGCGATGAGCCAATTCAAGATTAAGTGTCCTGGCTTGGAGATACATTTTTTAAAGAAACAAGGGAACCCAAATAAGGTCTGCTAGGGACCTTGGGAATCGAGCTATTTTTAAGAACAGTGGTCCCTAGGAAAACAACAATAAAGAGGCGGGAATGAATATAGACCCAGTCAGTACTATATTTGTATAACTTGTCCAGCCGGACAGAGGTCAGATATTTAATATTTTAAATTCAGATAGGAACAATACAGACAAAACAATTTTGTAAGTGGGACACAAGCCTGCATCCTACTAAACCAAGAGGGACAAACAATAGAAAACACAGAAGGCTCAGGCAAAGCTATAGGTTTGTTAAACACAATATTTCTCAATGTAACAAACAAATCACAAGGAACCACCTTTACACATTAAGTAACAATTTAGAGCAGTGTATAAGGTGTATCGGGTGTCGACGGCGTTTCGATCCATATAAATAATAAATGGATCATCATCAGGACATTTAGAATAAGCATGCCTGTGTGTAATTGCCTGTAATGAGTGTTGGCAATTTCCGCATGGAAAATAACCAATATATAGCTGAAGGCACAGATGGCGAGCAGCCAAAACCAAGAAAGATAAAATCAAAGGTATGGGGGAACCGGACCGGCTAGGGCGTCAAAGGCAAGGTATAAATGTAGAGTGACCCATCCAGTGATGGGAAGGGGAAGGCACGATGGCTTATGTATCCAGATGGAGGAGGGAGCCGCAGCCGCGTGCTCCTGATTCCAGATAAGGGGTTATTCTAGGTCCGTGTTCCTGGGTGGCAGACAGTGTGTGCCGGCTTCCGAAATGCGTTCGTGTTAGCTACTGCAGACGACAAATCCAACGCCTCACAGAGAACGTCAATCGCACATAGATGGAATTCAGCACTACCAACAGTCGGTGCTGCGGCAGCTTGTGCGGCAGTTGTTACCTGAGTGCCTGTGGAGGAACCACCTAACCCAGCAGGAGCAAACGGCACCTGTGGATTCTCAAGGAATGCATTCATCAGAATTGGAAGACGCTGGGGACAACGCAGAGCATGGGCCTTTAGGGGGTCCAGCACAGCATCCATGTACGGAGGCGTATCTGACGGAAACGTTAGACAGAGATCCAACGTGCATTCTTCTCCGCAAAACAGGCATCGAAGAACAGGTAAGATGCAGTCCACCCAGACTGGTCTAAACGATAGAAACCAAGAGGCGTTCAGTTCTCTTAGGCAAGGTATTCCCAGAAGCTGTACCATGCATTCACAGTACTTCCGCTCCATGAGTACGTTCGCCATTTCCTCGGAAATTGGGCCGTCCATTGCGTAGCAGTAAGATTACAATCAGGACTCCTGCAATTAGGAACAGGATAAGCGGGAGACCTCCAAAGACGCTCCCCAATACGGAGTGTATAAAATTTGTGATTACTCCGAGGACTGTCTGAAAGGTGCTTAGTAGTCCTGACCCTATGGTCTTAAATAAATGTACAATACCGCTCGTATCAGACATGTTAAAGATACGACTCACCATTTCTGCAAAATGAAAGGGGCAGTTCGTACGTATAAGCGCCTGTATCTCAGTCGAGGTCCTTGCAACTTGAAGTTCAAAGGTTTCTCGAGCGGAGGTTAAAGGCACAGGTTGCTGTAAAAGCATGGCTTTCAGTCTGCTCAAAGTATCAAATTGTATGAAGGAAACATTCAATGAAGGCCATAACGGTGCCTCCCTGACTGTGTTCAGTGGTGGAAACAATACTTGCATACAGCAAGTAACCCTGGAGTTAACAGTGACCAGATAGGCGACGCCCGGAAGCGTCCCACAGCAACCTTGATCGTTTAGCATCAAGTAACTCCCATTCGAGAGCAGCTGGAAAACCGGCGTGATCTTGGCCGCTGGGGTCCCTGACATGTGACAAGATAGATTTGCTACCAAACCACTACATGCTCCGTGTAGAGAAATATCCTGACACATGAGAGAACCGCTTAAAGCGTTCTTGCAGTTTGTACCACTCAGATACACTTCTCGATCCCCATTCCGGCATCGATATCTATATGGTAACTCCCAAGTTTCGTTAATGTACCCCTTACCCATTTTTCATATTTGCCTGCCTGCCTTTGCTCAAGGCAATATTGAAACTGAAACGTAGTGACCGGCAGAGTGATTTGGCCATGAATTAGCCATTCAGTTGATGGTAATTCGGCTACAGTGAATGGTAACCTTTCCAGTTTCTCATTACGCAGCATTGTATATTTGGCACCTCTTTGTGCCATTTCTGTCTGTTTATCAGTTAGATTGTATTCTGAAAACAGAGACGTGGTGTTTATAAAACGCCAGGGCGCGTAGACTGCACGCAGAGATTGCAGCGTCCAGCTTAACATCATAATAGAACGTAATTGGGATTGCCCGTGTTGTAACAAGGCCAGATCTTGTTCTAATATGTCGATTGCCGAAGACACAATGTTGCCCAAGGAGTAAATCCTGGAGGTCAAAGTTGTTAACCCATTATCCACTACAGCTAATGCCTTCTCTAAGTTAATACGGTCTATTTCCCGTATTCTTTCTGCGGCCTCCTGTTGGGATATTTTCCAGTTTTCATTATAGTAGGCATAAATGTCAGCATATATGAAGCGTTTCTGACGTGTTTTCCTTGGGCCTAGTAGGAAATCCATAAGGTCTACATCAGGTGTGAGTAAGGCCAAGTGATGTTTTACTTCTGTGAGTGTTGAGGTCTCTAGCCAATCAAGGCACAACTTCCCAACACTATAGGATGTCACTACCCCTGGGTGTTGTCTTTGTACATAGCGTGTATCTGGCCTACTGATACTAAACCCCTCGGTTATTCCTAGGAATCTCTGTTGACATGTGTTTGTGTCAATGGGTCAAATCAGCCATTCTGTCCAATTGGGATCTGACCTGTTGTACTGGAGAATGTCATCTAATCCTACCCCATGTGTAGCTGAATTCTGCCCCCCACCCATCCGTGATGGTGCTGGAAACCCAGGCGAGTTCATTTCCTTGTTTTTGGCTAATCCAAGACAGGATGTCTGTTGCACAGTGTCATTTAGAAATATCATCTGCTGTGGAATGAGGCATGCTTTAAAAAGAGCTTCTGTTCCCTGGACTTGCCAGTCCCTAGAACCCCAGATTGATTTTAAATCTATAGTGTCCTTCCATAGGTCGAAACCCTGTGTAGACAACTGGGCCATAAAGGAAGCAGAGTAAATCTGTTTGGTGTTAGTCAACATAATTTTCTGTGCTGATGTTGTTGCCACTTTGTAATAAAATGACTTCTGGTCAGACGTATTAAACCCTGAAAAGCATGTGAATTTCTGTGAAAAAGTTTGCGAACTACCTTTTGGAGGAGTTGGGCAGTGTTCCCACTGGTGGTACTCAAATACATTTCTAGGTGTAATGGATTTGTGCAAGAAATGATGACCATAGTGTTGGTAACAGTACAATGTATCATAGTCTGAAGTACCTTCTAACATTTCATTGTTCGGAAATGCTGCAGTTTTTTCTAAATCAGACATCATATTATTTACCGTTTCAGTGTCCCAATCATCAGACAATGGACTGGAGGTAATGATATCATTTAAAGAAATTTTAAATACATGTTTAAGCTTTAAAAGTTCAGTCGGACCGAATATATCAAAATCGATCTTGTCCCATACTATACCGTCCGGTATAGGAACTGCTGTGATGTTCACTGAAGACAAGTCCCTTGGTTCACGGTGTGAAGACTAGTGTGGTTTTAAAATCAAATTGACTCTTTGGGCTATAGAGCTCTGCTGGAGATATCGTCCATTAATAAGCATACTAAAAGTTATAATTAAACCTCGCCAGAAAAGGAAAAATAGAATCCCAGTGATATACAATAGTTCTATCCAAGGTGACACCAGGTAAGTCCTTCTAAAAAAGTTCAAAAAGTCAATGAGTTTCTGTTTGTGTGATTTTTGGGCTGGCGTCGTTTCCGGCTCGCTTGGATCCAGTGAAAACGTATCAAAGTTCATGAAATAGCCAGAAGCAGTTCGATCAATTGTTGGAATTGCAACAGCATTTGTTGAAATTGGATTTGCTCTTGACGAGGCATGTTGACGTAGATGTCTGTATTCAGTCTGATTGCAACTTGGTTGATTTTCTTGTTGAAGTGGAACGAGTTCCATAGCATTGTTGCGTAGTCCTTCATTCCGTACAGGTGGCTCTTCAAACGTGATGAGTCTTTCTGTTTGGACTTCTTGGATTGTAGCGAGAGGAGGGTGTCTGCTACTGTGGAGTCCATGAGGCCTACTGTTTAGTATCGGCCACATAGTGTGGTTTGATTAAGTCGATTGAGGCAAATCTTTTCTCCTTTTTCCCGGCAAGAGGCGGCAGAAGTACAGTTCTTGTGCCTTGGATTGCTAGGACCGGTACAGCTGTCCTGTAGGATGGTCCGAATTCTTTCTTGTCTGCAATCTTTTCTCTGACCAGATCTCCGACTTTTAGGATCCAGACAGGTCTTGCCATTACTGCCTTGACTTCCTCAGTGGCGGTCTGTTTTAAGTGGACGTTGCTTTGTTGTGTCCTGGATTCATTTAGATCCTGTAAAACAGCCAAACGATCATGGACATCAAATGGTTTTTCATCCGCCACTGTGCCTTCACAATCAAGATCAGGTACCCACATTCTTGTCCCAAATAGGACCTCGTAAGGAGTGACACCCCCTAGAGAGCTTCTTGGCTGATTGTTCAGGGCTCTTTGCACCCCATATAAGTGATCGACCCATCTACCGCCCTTGCCTAATACCCTAGCTGTTAAGGATTGCTTTAAGTCACAGTTTTTCCTCTCCACAACAGAATTTCCTTCAGGATGGTACGGAGAGGAGTACCGCAATGCTACGCCCATTCCTTCCATGGCCTCTTTGTAAGCCCGAGAGCTAAACGCCGGGCCACGGTCAGAATGTAACGTGCCAACTGCCAATGTGCCAATAAAGACTTGCAAATCTTTTATAACAGTTCGAGCGTCAGCCGAGCGCTGAGGCCAAACCCATAGGAATCTAGAGCAGGAATCCACTGCAACCATGATATATTTCTTGACCCCATCCGATTGTAGTGGTCTGCAGTGGTCCAAATAAACACATGCGAGTGGTTTGTCTGATTTTAGTAATGGTGTCTGCGCTGGGCGTGTCACTGTGGAGCCCTTCATCTGCTGGCAGATGTCGCACTTTAAGACATAGTCTTTGGGCTGCTTTGTTAACCCTGGCTACCAGTAGCGCTGTTTTAATAAAGAAATAGGCCCTGTAGCGCCTGTATGCGCAGAACCCAAACCCTCGTGTGCTGCTAGAATTAAGCCTTGCCTATGATCCATATTTGGTATTACTCTATCCCCCACTCCAGGAATCTGAGCATATGGAATGTTTTGTGCATCTAACTTGTAGGAGTACATGAGTGGAAATTTTTTAGGTACTGCTGTGCTGCCTTTGCGTGAAGCATTACCAGCTACCAAATCTCGCCGTCTATTCTCGTTTTTGAACGAGTGATTGCAGCTACGGACGCTGTGCGTACAGCCCCCTTTGCGGCTTCATCAGCCAATGAATTCCCTTCAACGTGAACGCCATCACGCTGATGACTCAGTGTATGTATCACGTGAGCCCTTGGTAGTTCGTTTCTCAACTCCACTACCTGTTCCCATAGCATTTTATGCTTAATTGTGCCACCTTTTGCGTCTTTAAACCCGTTTTGTTCCCAATGATGTAAATATTCATTGTACGACTGTACACAGTAAAAGGAATCACACACAATTAGTGTGGGGAATTCGTGTTCCGTATTTATGAGTGCCAGTATTAGTGCTTTTAATTCTGCCAACTAAGCAGTGCAGTCTCCTAGAGATTGCGTTTTAGTGCTACTGGGATGGAACTTTCCATCGCGCATGCGACCTTTAATGATTGCACACGCCACGCTGTAAGCTTGCTTACTCCCTATGGCCGGTTGAGCAGATCCGTCAGTGTAAATAATGTATTCATACTGATCAAGAGGCAAAATCTCATTTGGTAGAGGATATTCTTGTTCGTATTGCAGAAATGCTTGTGTTTTTAAACTTGGATCAAATCTGTATTCAACATCCGTTGCAGTAAGAGAATTAGCCCATTGTATCCATCTGGGATGTAAGGATTTCGCATTTGGAATGCTAGCCTTTGTAACAGCCTCTAAGGCTGGTACTGGGGTCACGACTATTATGCGCTTTCCCTAAGCCAGAGCTCTTTCTCTTGCTACAGCGGTCTGCACTGCTGTCAGGATTTTTTCTGTTGAAGTGAAACGCATCTCTGCGTTTGTGTACAGGTGTGATTTGTATGCGATTGGTACCGTTTCGCCTTCATCGAAAGTCAAATAAGTGTACCCGCATTGACCCGCTATTACTCGGATCACTAAGTTGCGTACATTTACGCGTGTCTGTAAATGTTTTGAAGCTATCATGTCTTCCTGTAGTGAACGTAGGATATTTGTATGTTCCTGTGTCCATTGTCTGACAGAAAAATCAGGTTTTATTAAGTCGTAGAAAGGTTTTACTCTTTCTGCGTAATCCAAAATGTATGTTCGACCAAAATTTAGGAATCCCAGAATTGATTGTAAATTCTTTAATGATTTTGGAGGTTGGAGCAGCGCACACTTTTCTAAAAAGTTAGCTGCTAGGCTTTTTCCTTCACTTGACAGCTCATACCCTAAAAATAGGACATTGAGATGGGCAATTTTTGATTTTTTGAAATTAAATTTATAGCCCTCAGAGGCGAATCCCATAATAATGGTGCTCACCCTGGTCAAGTGCCTCGGTAAGTCATCGTCCGTCAGATAAATATCATCCACATAGGACAATGCTTCTTCATCCAAATTTTGGAGTAACTCTGTTACCCTTGCTGAAAACAACCCCGGACTATTCTTATACCCTTGGGGGAGTCGTTGGGACCCTAGCGCTGAGATAGCGGTCAGATACCTGCTTTCAGGCGCTATGTTTTGGCAGAAAAATCCATTTGAGAGATCAAGTGTTGTTTTGTATTTTTGTCGCACAATGTTATTCATTAATGCGGGACTGTGTGCATTTTGTACTGCAAATGTCTTTGTGCAGGTGTTTAAATGTCTGTAATCTAAAACTAGACGATATGTGTTGTCGGGTTTTGATACGGGAAACAAAGGATTGTTCATAGGTGAAGTGCAATTTTCTATCACCCCCTGGTATTCAAGTTGATATAGGATCTCTCTGACTTGTTTTTTAGCTTCCTGATTTATAGGGTATTGCCTTTGGGCATTTGGGGAAACTTTTAACGGGATCACGTGGTGGGTTGAATCCTCATCCCAACCAGCATGATTTTTGTACAATGCTGGAGCTAGGGCAACCGTCCACTCCTGCGCATATGCATGTTTTAAATGTATGGGAACGAGGTCGGAAAATGCTGGAAAAATTACATTTTCTCCCTTAGGGCACTCCATGACGAATGCTGGCGGCCAGTCTTGCTCTGCTAATAGGATGTCATATCCAGATGACAGATTTTTCCAAAATAGACCCTTAACTTTCCTGGGCTTGTCCCCCTCCATCCGGAGTGTTATCTCATGTAAGTTATGTGGGACCCTTACCCGAGTATCAGGTGTTTCCACTGTGATATACTCACTCAACTCCGCTGTCACCAGAAATTCCTTCAGGCTCCGGCGAGCTATTGTTACTTCTGCCATGCTGTCTAGCATCGCCAGAGCCCATTCCCCGTTCAGAAGCTGTGTCCTCAGAATTCTGGGCATGTCTGATCTTGAGACCTGCTACCTTCTTCTTTTTGAACTGAGGTTTCTGTTTTTGTTTATCTTCTTTTTTAGGTGCGTAGTCCGCAGCGCATTGCGAGTCTCTGGACTTTGTACGCTCCTCGAACCGTCCTTCCCTCTCTGAGTTTTTTGATGAACCCTGAAAGGAACGAGAGGAACATGTATCAGTATCCTGATACCTGTCAGGTTTTATAATTTTATCCCTATTCCTGAGGTTATGCCTCCTTTCAGAGGGCTCCTGTTGAGGAGACCTACCTCTGGATTGAGATCTGCTGTCTTTAGACTTTTGTTGTTTTTTATTTTCCCACTTCTTTTTAGAAGAAGTAGGTGTCTGCTTTGTAGTGTCCTTTTCAGGACTGCCCACCAGTTGTGGTTTTAGTGCTTTCCCACCTAGACTGTCTCTGCCTAGTTCTGCATATGCAGTTTCAATTATTTTGGGTAGTTCGTGTTGTTGATCTACTGGACTGAACTCCCTTAGGCGTTGGCGGATCGCCACTGAAGCTGCTTCCCCCTTAATGTTAGCTAGTATTATGGCTGATACCTGATCAAAGTTGTTTAGTAACTTCATCCCTAAGTTTAGGGCAGGCTCTGCTCCGTACTCATTTTGTATCTGTCTCAATACGTCAGGTACTACTGCTAATGAAGGGATACCATGCGTTCTGGTATATATGGCAGCAAAGACTGAACCCCAAGAGGTGCAGTCCTCTACTTGTGGTGTGATCCCCAAGGGCAAGCAGATTGTTAGAATTCTGTGTTTATCATAGGTGGTAGTATTCGGGACTACTGCCTCAAGCTGAGTTATTTTCTGAGCTATCCAGAATGGTATTTGTTCGCGTTTTGCAGGCATTTTGCCCATTGCCGTGTGCAATGTTTGAGGAGTAATTTTAGTTGCTGTACCCTGGTATTGGGTCCCGTTTGTTGCAACTGTTGTTGGTTGAACTGTGAGAGTCCTCATGACGAATTGTGTCAAGTTCCTGTAGATTTTTATTAAATCTTTGTGTTGTATGAGTAATTCTGGCTGTGGCATTGTGTTAATGTCAGGGTACGGTGTTTACGCCGCTAGTATTGGCCATGTGGCCCCGTCTCCTCCGAGCAGGCCTTACTCTTGCTCTTAAGTGGGGTAGGGCGCCTTTAAACCAGTATAAGTGTTCCTGGTATGTGAGTGGATTCTCTATGTCATCGAATGGACAGTATTCCTCTGGTGCATCTCCTTCTATGTAGTAGTGAAATGTCTTTGTTACGGCATCTGCTGCTGGGAATGTAACCCATGAATAGAATACCTCTGTTTTATTTGATTTGTGTGCCTCAATCACGAGAGCTACTACGCCACCCCTTGGTGGTAAACCATTTTTTAATTGTTTCATAGTGAGCGTATGTCTGAATTTAGGTGCAATTTCAATTGCATTTTCGGGTTGTTCTCCGGCTGAGACCTGCAGATTTACTCTTTCTTCATCGCTCTCAGTCATTTTGAAAAGAAAATCTTTTCCAAGAGAACTAAGATAAAGGTTTTATGCACAATTTAGGAACTACGGGGCATATTTACGTTCCCTGGCGCATCCCTGCATATCAGCAGGGATGCGCCAGGGAAAATGCGTCAAGCAAGCTTACCCTTGCGCTACGTCCGATGCGCCGCATTTACAATGCGGTGCATCGTGGCGCAAGTGATAAGCAGATGCGTGACGCATCTAGCCGGGCGGAAGAGTTGGCGCAGTGCTGAAGCTGTGTCGCAAGCGCGACGCAACTCCAGCACTGTTCCAACCTTCCCTATCTCTAACATGGTGCGTCAATCCTTACGCCTGCTTGAAGCAGGCGTAAGGATTTGACGCACGAGCGTCCGAGAAGTGACTGCGTGAAATCTTGTAGATTTCACTACGTCACTTTTCCGAGGCGTTCCTGCGCCGGAACGCCCCCAGCGCCGGTACGCCCACATGAAACCTGACGCAGGTTTCATGTGGCGCAGGGGCTTACTACGTGACGCATCTCCCTAGATGCGTCACGTTGTAAATATAGCGCAACGCGGCGCATGGTTTGCGTCGCCGCTGCGTCACATGCGTGACGCAACGGCGGCGCAAAAGTGGCGCAAGGGGCTTGTAAATATGCCCCTAAATGTCCTTCAAGCTTGATTAACCAACAGCCGATAAATAGGATATCTCGCCTACTCAGCTGTGGCGGAGTTTGTGCCCACCCACTCCAGACGTCTCTGGCGTTTTGTGAGTAGGTTCTCTGAGAATAGCACGACTGAACTACTCAGATTCTACTGTTAAATAAGTACCCAACCAACGTTGGCGGCGCCATGTCGTGTAGTTCCTATAGTACCCCTGCAGGACCTGCGCGTTTGGATAACATAAACTGTGGGCTTGGTGTTAGACTGACTCTGTGCACCCCCACCGCATATGTTAGCCGGATTTGCATTAGCTAGCTCACAGTGCCACTAGAATCTCCTCTTATCGGGGAGAGATTAGTTCCTGGCTACCTTAGATCATGACAACCCTGATCCCTCAGAATCGTGGAAACAAGGTACTACTTTTCGCTCAGTCACTCGTGCTTACTTATTCGGTTTGTCTCAGAGAGTTACACAGAATAAACAGTCTGGGCGTTTCAATAAGTATTTATTGAACAGTTGTTATTCTAGTGTAAAATATATGTGCTGCAGCAACCAGCAGACAATAGCAGAGATATATGATCAGCAGTACGATAAAAGTGAAGGGATAGAACAGTTCTACCATATTGCAATAATCATGAATACATACATGAATATAAAAAGCATTATGAAAGTGCTTGTACTCCTACGATGCCTAACTAGATGTACCTGAGTGTACCTAGCATATGTGTAGGTCTAAAAGCCTAAGAGCCAAGAATCCCTCTAGGATTTAGTTGAACCCCCATACCTGAATAGAGAGAGTGTGGGACCCCGTCCTGGTCTCGAGTTGGACACCATGCAAGGGCTGTGTTAGACCGCTGTCAGCTGGAGCGACTGCATGCAGGAGCCTCAGAGTCTCTGGTCTGTGTGTCAGCATGGAAGTCTCGGTTCCCTCTATCTTACCATGGCAAGATGTGGTGTATTTATACCCTAAAGTGTCTCGTCCCTCAGTATAGTTTGTATTGGTCTTTGTTAGACATGAGGAAGACGTCAGGGGTGAACTTTGTACATACATATTATGCGGGAGATGTAGCTGGTGAATGCTCATGCATAATTTATGAGTACATTGTAGGACTGTGTTCGGGAAAGACCTTGCAGTGTTCTAACCACAGACTAGATAACGTTCATCCGTCAGAGTTCGTTGTGTACTGTAGGGAACTAATGTAGGTGAAAGATCATGCCTATATTAGGGCATAGAAGATCATGACTATAATAGGGCATAGACGATCATGACCATAATAGGGCATCTACGAGTATGACCATAATAGGGCATATACGATTATGACCATATACGGCATATATGAACGCGTCTATATTAGGGTCTCTATACGAAACATAACAAAGCCAATCCAACGAGAAGGAATGACAGCCTTACAGTGGCTAAGTTGTTGTTAAGAAAACGAATCCCTAGGTTTGGTTTTCCAGTCACTTTGGAATCAGATAGGGGATTGCACTTCAATAATGAGATAATTCGGATGATATGTGCAGCATTACAAATTGAGCAAAAACTGCATTGTGCCTATCGACCAGAGGCTTCTGGAATTGTTGAACAGATATATGGTACAATAAAATCTAGATTAGGGAAGGGATGTGCATCCACAACACTGAAGTGGCCTGACGCTTTATTCCTGGTATTGATGAGTCTTAGAAGTATTCCTGACAAAAAGACTGGATTGAGTCCCCATGAAGTATTGATGGGAAGAGCCATGAGACAAGCATACATACCTACAAACAAACTGATGACTATGTCTGATGATCGTGTGCTAGATTATTACAAAGGACTGGCTGACCAGGTGCGATCTGTGTCCCGCCAGGTTGGAGCAGATGCCACAACGACACAGCAGAACCAAGCACATGGTTTGAATCCTGGTGAGTGGGTACTAGTCAAGAAGCACGTAAGGAAAACGTGTCTAGAACCCCGTTGGAGCGGCCCTTACCAGATCACATTGGTGACGACCACAGCAGTAAAGTGTTTTGCCTTGCCAAACTGGATACATGTAAGCCATACCCGCTTAGTCCCAAGTCCAATTGAAAGACCTGAAGTACAGCAACTGGAAATTCAAAACCAAGTACCTGCAGCTGAAGTGTGCGAAGCTGAAGAGTTTGGAGTGACAGATTCTAATGAACATTTTGATGATGAACAGCAAAGCACAAGTCAAGTAAATTGGGCACCAGATACTGGGATTAAAGAGACTGTTGTTGAGTCAGAAAAAGGTGAGGCTGCCGGTGAGCCAGGAGAAAAAGAAACGGACGTTGGGCTAGAAATTGGACCAAAGGACAGTGAAAACACCAATGAGCTAGAAGAAGGTGAACTCATTGATGAATCAGAAGCAAGTGCTGAACCTACAGAAACAGAAATACAAAGGAGCAGAGAGGGACAGACAGAAAGAAGATCAAATAAAAGAAATAGTGAAACAAACACAGAAGGTGAAAAGATAGTTCAGAAGAAAAGACCTAGAAAGGGAGACATTTGGTCAAGTGGAGCAAGAAGATTAAAATACAGAATAGTCAAGAGAAGGTTGGGAAAAAGACTAGAGCAAAGTAATGAAGTTTCAAGCCAAACAGAATTAGAGAACACAAAAAGAGAAACAACCCGAAAATCAAAGAGAACAAGAATTCCATGCAGAAAGTACAAAGCTCCTGAATGGACCTACGTCATACTAGAAGAATTGGAAAATTTAGGTCTAAGTGAAGAACATGACAGTAGTGATGCTGAAAAGGAAGATGAGGACAAACTAAGACCACCTTAAAAGAACTATAAAGAGACCAAGGAGAAAAATTTGTCAGATGAACTGAATTGAGAACATAAGAGAAACCCAAAAGACTAAATAAAAAGAAAGGGGTAAAGAAGAAAGTCATTAAGTGTAGGATTACACAGAACCATATTTTTGAGAAAATTAGGATTTTAGACTAGAAATTGTTAGATTTTTATATTTTTCTTTTTTGTAGTACATAAAAATGGCAGAAGTAGAAGTAACTGAACAACCAAAGTCTAGACGAAAACGTAGATTTATTAAAACATGTTTATGTAGTGTTTTCCTATTAACGCTTATGTGGATCCTGTTGATTGTTATCTTACCTATTTTTAGTATAAATAATATTGGAAATAATACTAATGATATGACAATTGAAGGAATGAAAGATGTGTCTAAAACACGTATAAATACAAATATTGAACAAATGGATGGAAGTACTTACCATCATGATAAATCAATTAGTGATTTTTCGTTAAATGTCTTTACCAAGTTGTTATATGAGAATACTAACACTATGAACGTGAGTGATTGTTATGTCTGTATGAAATTACCTATGTCTGTCTCTGAAGGACTAACCTATCATCATCTTTCTCTAACCTATGGTGTGTCATGTAGTGTACTCAGCAGTTTATTTTATATGACTGGTAAGCTGGATTATCAATATACTAATATAGATTTAGTATTTTCAGAAATACCAATCATAAAGGAATTAAATAAAGTAGTAAGTGCTAAAAATGCTCGTTATATGGGAGAATTCTTCCATATCACTAAAACCTTAGATATAGAAAATGCCTACAAAAACAATTCAACCTGTAGTTTACATGTTGAAGAAAAATTATTTTTGGATATGGTAGAGAATAGAAGAGCAAGTTTCCAGAAGGAAGCTAATGAACAGAAATCACAGGCACCACTTTGGGCTTTTAGAGAAGGAAATTATGAGAAGGGTGAGACATACGCTGCGATGTCCCTTGACTGGTTACGAAAGCGGAAACTTTGTTTATATAGATCAAGGACTAACTATAATAATTACTTTATTGGCACTAGTGAATGTGAACATACTTTCCAAATTACTGGAGGATGGGGATTGAAGGGTGGAACTGACCCAGTTTTCCCGGGAAACTATTACATGTGTGGCAAGAAAGCCTATTACAGGTTACCAGCACGTTGGTACGGAAGCTGTTATTTTGGGATCGTCTTTCCAAAGGTCTACCATAAAGACCGTGGGGACAATAGTGCCAATGAAATAAAACAAGGACTAATACGAAGTAAAAGAGCAAGTTTTTCAGAAATAGTAGGTGATATCTTTGGTGCCCTGATACCCTCAGTTGGAGTTGTTTTAAATGCACACAAAATTCGTAAATTATCCACAGTAGTTGATCGTTTATCAACAGATACAGCTGGTGGTTTCTTGATGATTGATACCGAAATGGTGGCAATCAGATCAATGGTTTTACAAAATTGACTTGCCCTTGATATTCTTTTGGCAAAAGAGGGTGGAGTCTGTGGCATGTTGAAAATTCAACACCGCTGTACCTATATCCCAGATAAAAGTAAAGGGATAGAAGGATATATTAGAAATATAACAAAATTACATAATGAGTTAACCCAACTGGAGGTTGATAGTGTTTGAGAGAGACTTGGTAAGAGTTTCTCTGCAGTAAGTAAATGGTTTTCTAACTTAGGAAATAGTTTATTAGGAAAAATAATAATCCCAATATTTTCTGTAGCAATAGTAGTTCTAGTAATAGTAATAACATATAAACGTTGCAAATATGTAAGAGAAAGAAAAGATGCGAAAAACAGAAAGAATAAAAGTAAAGGAAGAAATAGAATTAGAAAAAGTAAAAGGAGAATTTTATGACATGATGAAAGAGTTAGACAAGAGTGCCATCAAAGAAAAAAAAGAGAGTAAATGCTAGACAACATAAAAGGTGGCACTCGGTATGGTGAGTATTTATGATAGCTCTTAAAGCCATCAGAGGGGGGATTGATGGAGCAGGATTTCGCGAAAAGAAACCTGCTCAACCGAACCACCCTTTAATATGAACTAACAGTAGTGTTAAATGACTAATGTGCACATTTACACTACACGTGGGAAGACTGCTTTATAAAATGCATGAACTAACTAGAACTAATGCGTAAATAACTGGAAATGTAATCATTTTGTGTTTTGAATGAATTCAAGAGGTTTGCATGGCAAGGCAGCAGGTGTTCTTCGTAAAAAGCATGGCGTGTGTTGCTTTATACTAATGAATAATGCTGTTTTTCTGCTTAAGCTATGCAAGACTAACCGTTAACATAAAGTAGAGTTAAGATAGGGGGTATACCGTGAAAATTACATTATCACATAATTAATAATGTTCGTTTTTCTGTTCTTTTAGTAATGGACGAGTTCTCCATGTTGATTAAGTTAGCCGCAGTAAGGGCGGGTGAACAAGAGGGCGAGTGGGAACCATGTGACTACATGACTGAACTGCTGAGCAAAGCTGAAAAAACCGTGACCTGGTGAAGGACATGAACATTGACAAGCGGCCAACGCCAGTGTCATCGTGGAAATGGAACCCGAAGTTGTTGAATTAAATAAATTGTTACAGAATGTTGATACATGTTTTCATGGGAGAGAAGAGGTATTGATGACTGTATAAAAAAATGTTTAGAACAATGGTATAGTCAAAAGTAGATGATTTCATAGTGGGGTGACACTCCACCCCTAGAATCCCACCAATCCCTTAGCTAGAAAATGTGAAATTAGCAATTATTATGGGACGGACATGTTCTTTTAGGGAATAAGAATAGGTACTTTAGGGGTGTGGTTTAGGCAGCTGATGGTGTGGTGTGCGGGCTTCAAGGGTCACGTAGGCTGAGAGAGGGAAGCGTTGCTTTCTTCGTCGGTGAGCTGAGAGGCCTAGATGTTCCTGTCCTGTCCCTGTCCTGGTTCAAAAGTCTTTGATCCCTGACTCTTGTTTCAGGAGTCCCTCACTACCGCCTAGGCCTGGGTGGTGGTTTTCCCTTACAGATCCTCCGTGTTTGTATTTAATCTACTTAGCATTGTAGAAATTATATTTTTCCCGTTTGTTTATTTGATATGTGTGCCTTTTGTCTCTTCATCTATCCCCTCCGCAATCATTTTGGTTTTAAGAGATCGATTATTGTGTATCTAATGTCTCTTCATCTATCCACTCTGTGCAACTTATATATTTGAATGATATTTCTGATGTTAATGTGATTAGTTTGTTATTCTCTCCCATGAGGTCTCCAGTGTTTGAGTTTATGAATATGATCTTTATAAGTTTTATTATTGCTAGATAAAATTATTAATCACACCGAGAGTTTGTGGTCATTTAATCAGGTTTCTAAAGGTTAATCTTTATTTTGGAGAAATTACCATTGCCATCAACTCTTCAACTAATTGGTCCATCGACCAAGTAGATGAAAAGTCGAATACATTTACAAGATGTTTAAATTTTGTGTATAAATAACAGGAATAAATCGAAGAAAAGTTAACAAATTTGACACCAGCGCATCAGGGATTTTGGGTGAATGAGTATGGGCCAATGTATGATATTATTGAATAATTATCCCTGATCATTTATTTGGGTTTGCGCTGGATCATCATCAATAATAATCCTATTGTATTGCAGCATATATATATATATATATATATTATCTACTGGCGGTCGCCAGTAGATAGTTATAGTTAGGACCTATTTTCCATAGGAAATCCGCGACATTCTATTTGAAATAACTCTTGCGTCGGTTGACGAATCTTCGCGAAAGTTTCAAACTTTATGGCCCGCTCCGGTCCGCCTCCTACCCTGAAAGTTTTGGGGTGATTCGTCAAGCGGGGCCGAGAAAAAGGGGGTCCCAAAACGTGTTTTCCCCATTCATTTTCCCATAGGAAACTTTAGACACGGCTACAGCCTGAACTGCTGAACGGAATTACACAAAATTTGGCAAAGAGGTAGTTCTTGGTTCAGAAAGAACCCTTTTGTTAAATGGTGTAAATCCGTTCAGTAGTTACGGAGAAATTAAAAAAATAAGAGTCAAAAATCAATTTCCCATAGGAAACTTTATGCAAGGTTACAGCTCGAACTGCTGAACGGAATTACACCAAATTTGGCAAAGAGGTAGTTCTTGGTTCAGAAAGAACCCTTTTGTTAAATGGTGTAAAACCGTTCAGTAGTTGCTGAGAAAATCAAAAGTAAAAACACATATATATCTGGGCGGAGCCTAACCACACATGTCATCGTGAGATCTGATTGGCTGTCAGCACTTCATCCTGGAATTGCTGGCAGCCATCTTGGGACCAATATAAATGATAGTACCCCATTGAAATGCATTGCAGTGAATCGAAGATTTTGAGGGTTACCAAAAGGAGAACTATAAAGGGTGATAACAGACTTTAGTTACATTAGAATTCATTTGTTGATGGTACCATACTAATTTCAGGAATTGTGGTGTGTTCTAAGGTGATTTTACCCTGTGAAAACCTTCTGCTGGGATATCATGAATCATGTTTGAGAGAAAACTATTTTCACATGCTTGTCCCATACAGTTTTGGAAGGTGCTCCAGAAGCTAAAATGAGAGCATATTTTCTGTAAATTCACATTATCTTTCTCAGTTATGTGAGAATGAAGTCTGACATTCTCAGTAAAACATGTACATCCAACAAGGGCAGAGACTGTCAGTTGATTCCTTTGTGTTCTACTGCAGCTTCCCAGAGTGTTCTAAAGAACAACTAGAGTGCTAACAGCCTTACTTATGACAAAAGTATGGCACACCTGAAGCCATCTTGATTGGAATAAACTGGTAACACTTAAAACATTTAATTTAAAAAGGAACAAAATGATGGGGTTCATCTTGTCATAGAAATTATGGTTAGTGCTCTGGAAAGAAAAATTAGGACATGTTTCAAGTGTGATCTCAAATATCTTCCTGTTATATTTCAACAGGAGCAGCCTGTCAGTTGATGCCTTTGTGTTCTACTGCAGCTTCCCAGAGTGTTCTAAAGAACAACTAGAGCGCTAACAGTCTTACTTATGACAAAAGTATGGCACACCTGAAGCCATCTTGATTGGAATAAACTGGTAACACTTAAAACATTTAATTTAAAAAGGAACAAAATGATGGGGTTCATTTTGTTATAGAAATTATGGTTAGTGCTGTAGAAAGAAAAATTAGGACATGTTTCAAGTGTGATCTCAAATATCTTCCTGTTATATTTCAACAGGAGCAGCCTGTCAGTTGATGCCTTTGTGTTCTACTACAGCTTCCCAGAGTGTTCTAAAGAACAACTAGAGCGCTAACAGTCTTACTTATGACAAAAGTATGGCACACCTGAAGCCATCTTGATTGGAATAAACTGGTAACACTTAAAACATTTAATTTAAAAAGGAACAAAATGAGGGGGTTCATTTTGCCATAGAAATTATGGTTAGTGCTGTAGAAAGAAAAATTAGGACATGTTTTAAGTGAGATCTCAAATATCTTCCTGTTATATTTCAACAGGAGCAGCCTGTCAGTTGATGCCTTTGTGTTCTACTGCAGCTTCCCAGAGTGTTCTAAAGAACAACTAGAGTGCTAACAGCCTTACTTATGACAAAAGTATGGCACACCTGAAACCATCTTGATTGGAATAAACTGGTAACACTTAAAACATTTAATTTAAAAAGGAACAAAATGAGGGGGTTCATTTTGCCATAGAAATTATGGTTAGTGCTGCAAAAAGAAAATTTAGTGGATGTTTTAAGTGAGATCTCAAATCCTCTTCTATTTCATTAGAAAATTCTGACATGCAGACTGAAACAATCACTTTCAATATCAGCAGTAGACTTCCCGTTAACTCCTTGGTGAGCAGTAGCTTTACTACAGTGATCTAATGAACAACTAGAGTGCTAACATTCAGAATGTATGGCAAATGTGTGACACATCTGAATGCCTTCTTGATGGAATCAAAGTAAAAAACTGAAAGCATTTCCTACTGAGGAGACTGCAGTAAATGAGGAAATTAGGAAACTTCATAACAAAGAAGTCTTCCAAGATGGCCACCAGTGAAAAAAGAGCCCAAATGTAGCACAAATATTACCCAGATGTAGCCCACATATAAACCAATGACAAAAGTGTGCAAAACACTTTTTATTTTTTGTTTTTTTCAGTTTTATGTAGTGCAGACTGGTCAGGTATTGGAGCGTTGCATCTTAAAACATGACCCCTTACACTACAAAAACACCACTGCACTACCCTAAACCCTAAAACTCTACCCCAGCACGACCCCCTACACTACACAAGCACCACTGCACTATCCTAAACCCTAAAACACTACCCCCAGCATGACCCCCTACACTACACAAGCACCACTGCACTACCCTAAACCCTAAAACACTACCCCAACACCACTGCACTAACCTAAATCCTAAAACACTACCCCCAGCACGACCCCCTACACTACCCAAACACCACTGCACTACCCTAAACCCTAAAACACTACCCCCAGCACGACCCCTACACTACACAAGCACCACTGCACTACCCTAAACCCTAAAACACTACCCGCAGCACGACCCCTACACTACACAAACACCACTGCACTACCTTAAACCCTAAAACACTACCCCCAGCACGACCCCCTACACTACCCAAACACCACTGCACTAACCTAAATCCTAAAACACTACCCCCAGCACGACCCCCTACACTACCCAAACACCACTGCACTACCCTAAAACATGACCCCCTACACTACACAAACACCACTGCACTACCCTAAAACACTACCCCCAGCACGACCCCCTACACTACACAAGCACCACTGCACTACCCTAAACCCTAAAACACTACCCCCAGCACGACCCCCTACACTGCCCGAACACCACTGAACCGCCCTAAACCCTGAAACACTACCCCCAGCAAGACCTCCTACACTGCCCGAACACCACTGAACCGCCCTAAACCCTGAAACACTACCCCCAGCACGACCCCCTACACTACCCAAACACCACTGCACTACCCTAAAACATGACCCCCTACACTACACAAGCACCACTGCACTACCCTAAACCCTAAAACACTACCCCCAGCACGACCCTCTACACTGCCTGAACACCACTGCACTGCCCTAAACCCTGAAACACCACCCCCTTCACGACCCCCTACACTGCCCGAACACCACTGCACTGCCCTAAACCCTGAAACACCACCTCCAGCACGCCCCCTACACTGCCCGAACACCATTGAACCGCCCTAAACCCTGAAACATCACCCCCAGCAAGACCCCCTACACTGCGCGAACACCACTGCCCTAAACCCTGAAACACCACCCCCAGCACGACCCCCTACACTGCCCGAACACCACTGCACTGCCCTAAACCCTGAAACACCACCCCCAGCACGACCCCCTACACTGCCCGAACACCACTGCACTGCCCTAAACCCTGAAACACCAGCCCCTGCACGACCCCCTACACTGCCCGAACACCACTGCACTGCCCTATACCCTGAAACACCATCCCCAGCACGACCCCCTACACTGCACGAACACCACTGCACTGCCCTAAACCCTGAAACACTACACCCAGCAAGACACCCTACACTGCCCGAACACCACTGCACTGCCCTGAACCCTGAAACATCACCCCCAGCAAGACCCCCTACACTGCCCGAACACCACTGCCCTAAACCCTGAAACACCACCCCAGCAAGACCCCCTACACTGCCCGAACGCCACTGCACTGCCCTAAACCCTGAAACACCAGCCCCAGCACGACCCCTACACTGCCCGAACACCACTGCACTGCCCTAAACCCTGAAACACCACCCCTGCACCACCCCCTACACTGCCCGAACACCACTGCACTGCCCTAAACCCTGAAACACCACCCCCAGCACGACCCCCTACACTGCCCGAACACCACTGCACTGCCCTAAACCCTGAAACACCACCCCCTGCACGATCCCCTACACTGCCCGAACACTACTGCACTGCCCTAAACCCTGAAACACCACCCCCAGCACGACCCCCTACACTGCACGAACACCACTGCACTGCCCTAAACCCCGAAACACTACCCCCAGCAAGACCCCCTACACTGCCTGAAAACCACTGCACTGCCCTAAACCCTGAAACATCACCCCCAGCAAGACCCCCTTCACTGCCCGAACACCACTGCCCTACCCCCTGAAACACCCCCCCCAGCAAGACCCCCTACACTGCCCGAACACCACTGCACTGCCCTAAACCCTGAAACACCACCCCCAGCACGACCCCTATACTGCCCGAACACCACTGCACTGCCCTAAACCATGAAACACCAGCCCCAGCACGACCCCCTACACTGCCCGAACACCTCTGCACTGCCCTAAACCCTGAAACACCACCCCCAGCACGACCCCCTACTCTGCCCGAACACCACTGCACTGCCCTAAACCCTGAAACACCACCCCCAGCACAACCCCGTACACTGCCCGAACACCACTGCACTGCCCTAAACCCTGAAACACCAGCCCCAGCACGACCCCCTACACTGCCCGAACACCACTGCACTGCCCTAAACCCTCAAACACCAGCCCCAGCACGACCCCCTACACTGCCCGAACACCACTGCACTGCCCTAAACCCTGAAACACCAGCCCCAGCAAGACCCCCTACACTGCCCGAACACCACTGCACTGCCCTAAACCCTGAAACACCACCCCCAGCACGACCACCTACACTGGCCGAACACCACTGCACTGCCCTAAACCCTGAAACACCACCCCCTGCACGACCCCCTACACTGTCCAAACACCACTGCACTGCCCTAAACCCTGAAACACCACCCCCTGCACGACCCCCTACACTGCCCGAATACCACTGCACTGCCTTAAACCCTGAAACACCACCCCTCAGCACGACACCCTACACTGCCCGAACACCACTGCACTGCCCTAAACCCTGAAACACCACCCCAGCACGACCCCCTACACTGCCCGAACACCACTGCACTGCCCTAAACCCTGAAACACCACCCCCTGCACGACCTCCTACACTGCCGGAACACCACTGCACTGCCCTAAACCCTGAAACACCACCCCCTACACTGCACGAATACGACTGCACTGCCCTAAACCGTGAAACACCACCTCCAGCAAAACCCCCTACACTGCCTGAACACCTTTGCTCTGCCCTAAATCCTGAAACACTAGCCCCAGCACGACCCCCTACACTGCCCGAACCCCACTGCACTGCCCTAAACCCTGAAACACCACCCCCAGCACGACCCCCTACACTGCCCGAACACCACTGCACTGCCCTAAACCCTGAAACACCAGCCCCAGCAAGACCCCCTACACTGCCCGAACACCACTGCACTGCCCTAGACTCTGAAACACCAGCCCCAGCAAGACCACCTACACTGCCCGAACACCACTGCACTGCCCTAAACCCTGAAACACCAGCCCCAGCATGACCCCCTACACTGCCCGAACACCACTGCACTGCCCCAAACCCTGAAACACCAGCCCCAGCACGACCACCTACACTGCCCGAACACCACTGCACTGCCCTAAACCCTGAAACACCAGCCCCAGCACAACCCCCTACGCTGCCCGAACACCACTGTACTGCCCTAAACCCTGAACCACCAGCCCCAGCACGACCCCCTACACTGCCCGAACACCACTGCACTGCCCTAAACCCTGAAACACCACCCCCTGCATGACCCCCTACACTGCCCGAACACCACTGCACTGCCCTAAACCCTAAAACACTCCCCCAGCACGACCCCTACACTACCCAAACACCACTGCACTGCCCTAAACACTAAAACACTACCCCCGCATGACCCCTACACTACCCAAACACCAATGCACTACCCTAATCCCTAAAACACTATCCCCGCATGACCCCCTACACTACCCTAAACCCTAAAACACTACCCCCCGCACGACTCCCTACACTACCCAAAGACCACTGCACTACCCTAAACCCTAAAACACGACCTCCTACACTACACAAACACCACTGCACTACCCTAAACCCTAAAACACTACCCCCTACACTACACAAACACCACTGCACTACCCTAAACCCTAAAAACTACCCCCAGCACGAACCACTACACTACCCAAACACCACTGCACTACCCTAAACCCTAAAAACTACCCCCAGCAGTACCCCCTACACTACCCAAACACCACTGCACTACCCTAAATCACTACCCCCAGCACGACCCCCTACACTACCCAAACACCACTGCACTACCCTAAACCCTAAAACACTACCTCCAGCACGACCCCTACACTACCCAAACACCACTGCACTACCCTAAACCCTAAAACACTCCCCCAGCACGACTCCCTACACTACCCAAACACCACTGCACTACTCCTAAACCCTAAATCTACCCCCAGCATGACCCCCTACACTACACAAACACGACTGCACTACCCTAAACCCTAAAACACTACCCCCAGCACGACCCTCTTCACTACCTAAACACAACTGCACAATTTGTTACAGGCGTTGCAACGCAGGCCTGTGGTGCTTACTGGAAGTACCTAGTGGGCTAGTTGGGCCTCAGGGACCCTCAGGATTCAAGGTGACCTAATCCCCCAACTTAAAACGCACCACGGGGCGCGTTTGCACACTGGTGAAGGGAGGGGCAGGGCCTCAGGTGACATGTGCGCAAACACGCCCTGTGGTGCGTTTTAAGTTGGGGAATTAATTCCTTTGAATCCTGAGGGACCCTGGGGCCAACTAGCCCACCAGGTACCTTCAGTAAGCACAACAGAGTTGCGTTGCAGAGAGGTGAAAAAGGTGCGTGGCCTCGGAACGCCTCTCTGCAACTCAGCTCTGTGGTCCTAACTGTAGGTACCTGGGGGCTAGTTGGGCCCCAGGGACCCTCAGAATTCAAGGGGACTTAATCCCGCATCTTAAAACGCGCCACGGGGTGCGTTGCACACATGTCACCTCAGGCCCCCTCCCTTCACCACTGTGCAAACGCGCCCTGTAGCGCGTTTTAAGAGGTAGTTTTAATCCCCTGCCCTATTATGTACTAGGGACTTGCAGAGGAGGTCATGCTAATCACAGGGGTACCCCAACGCATAGTGTTCCCTAGTGTATGTAGGTGTTTTCACTGTATTCTAAGTGTCTTTTAGCATAGCACTGGCTCTGGTTAGTCAGAGTCAGTTACCACCAGTACCCGTCTGAAAAAGTTGTGGGCACAGGATGATTTTGCAACAAGGCCTCTTTCTGCTCCTCTGTTGGTTCTTTCTGCACATCTTTTGCTTCTTTCTGTGCGTTTTTTCTTCTTTCTTCACATGTCCTACCTCTGTAGGCATAGTTAGAAACTAGCATTTAAAAAACCTTTGAAATTCACTTAAAAATCATAGGTTTCAGGCACGTTATAGTTAGAAATTAGCATTTAAAAACCTTTGAAATTCACTGAAAAACCATAGGTTTCAGACACGTTATAGTTAGAAATTAGCATTTAAAAACCTTTGAAATTCACTGAAAAAACCATAGGTTTTAGGGACAGTTATAGTTAGTTGGACATTTCACTCGTATAAAACCATAGAAATTCCCCCGTTATAGTTAGTTCAGCTAACTATAACTCGCGCCCCGCAATGCACTGCTGATGACGTCACATATTACATCACTCATGACATGGTCAGTGACATCACTGATGACATCACTGATGACATCTCAAATGACATCACTGATGACATCATCCATGTGATAATTTCATGCATCTTCTCACACCCTAATATAACTTTTGATACTCCCACTCTAAATTACAGACTGCCATTCTCAAAACCATAGACACTCCAACACCAAGAAACTACATACCCACTCACTGATTCTTAGGTCTACACACACATCCACTCACTCACCCGTACAGTCACTCATACTTAGTCACTCAGTACAGGACTATCATATGCACTCATACACCTATATAAACACTCACACACCGCCACTCATCCATAGAGGTACACTACTCACACACCTAGTCAGTCATGCAAAAACTTAATCACACACCCATTTACTCACCTATACAGTTATACACACACCAGCTCACTTACTCATACAAATACTAGCACATTCTTACGCTCTTATACAATCACTGATACAAGTACACACTCATCCATACAGCCACTCTCACAATCACACACTCTCACTTATAGCCATTTATATACTCCAACACACATATATACTGCCTTTCACATATATAGTTACTCACACATGTACCACTGAGATATACATTCAAACACTAACACACCCATACACACACTCACCCACCCATACAGATGCACTCTTGAAACCATGCACCCAGTGAATCACCAACTCACACATCTATGCACAGAGTCACACACACCCCACCCACACAAACACTCAGGCACCCATACAGATACTCAGACAATCAATCAATAACCCATGTAGACACTCATGTAGCTATTCAGAAAGCTCATGCAGCCGCTTACAAACTAACAGACAGACGGATACAGACATTCACACAGTTTAGTCACTAACCCATGCATTCAGTAAGATACATTTAATCACTCACTTGTAGAGTCAGTCACTCACGTACTAAATCATCCATTCAGACACTTATACGCCCACTCATTCTTCAATACGCCTTTCCCTATATATATTAAACATATTTAAACTTTACAGAAACACACAGTCACTGGATGATGTCATCAGTGATGTCATTTGAGATGTCATCAGTGATGTCATCAGTGATGTCACTGACCATGTCATGAGTGATGTAATATGTGATGTCATCAGCAGTGCATTGCGGGGCGCGAGTTATAGTTAGCTGAACTAACTATAACGGGGGAATTTCTATGGTTTTGTACGAGTGAAATGTCCAACTAACTATAACTGTCCCTAAAACCTATGGTTTTTTCAGTGAATTTCAAAGGTTTTTAAATGCTAATTTCTAACTATAACGTGTCTGAAACCTATGGTTTTTTCAGTGAATATATATATATATATGTATATATATATATATATATATAGCACTTACTACCCATGAAGTGCTTGTCTACATGAGTAGCATGCTATACCATGTAGGGTATGTGGGTTGGAAGAATGTTGTTTTTTGTTTTGATCCTATGTGGGAAGTGTTTCCATGTCCACAGAGGTGAGTTTATTGTTATGGGATGCAGCGCGTAGCAGTGTGTTGGATGGTGAAGTGTTAGAGACGGATGTGCAGTTTTATGGTTTCCAGTATGCTGTTAGCTTTGAATAGCTCTGCAGGTCCCTTTGTGCCATTTCATATGATATGGTCTTCTTAGCTGGTTACTGCTCTGCGTTTTCCAAATTGAGATTTTGCCTATAATTGTGGTCCTGAGCTGGCATGGTTGGAGGGAGAGAGAAGCGAAAAGAACTATAGGGATGGGCATTTTTATTATCATCCCATATCTGAGTATCAATGTGAGATGTAATGAAGCAGTCGGATTGTATAGATATTTGGGACCTGCAGTGAATGGCCTCCAAAATTGTCCATTAACGGGTGACATATCTCTTCAGTCATTCCATGGCTTTTGATTTGATGATGTTTTTTTTTTTTTTTGGCTGTACAGTGCTGGTGATGAACATCCCACATAGCAGATATGTATTATGTGAATTTAATAGGCATAAGTTACAATTCATTGCTGACCACTGCACATTATGGTTTTAGTATTATTGTATTATAACAGTTATATATGAAAGTACATTATTATATAATGCCACAGTAAACCGTAGGTCATCCCTTATTTGCTTACCTGCATAATGAAAGCAGTTTGCTGGTCAAGCTGTTTGCAATTCATGAGTTGTAAGCTGAGGATTGCACTTGAGAGTGTGACTGTTTTCTGGGCTCTGTTGCCTGGATGCAGGTTGTGCAGTTATTTAGGAAAAAATAAAGTTTTCAACTGTCTTTGGAAGAGTATATGCTCCTGGGTTCTTCTAATGCTGGCTGTTAGTGAGTTCCAGAGTTTGGTGGCTTGTATTGAGAAAGCAGTTCCTCCTATCTTTGGCACCACAGGCAGAATGAACAAAAATAAAGCAACTTCACCTTAACCACCGTGGACATGGTGTCTTTGTGGTTGGACTCTCTACTATCAGAAAGTCCAGCGAATAGCATTTTAAAACATGGTCAAAAAACTCCTAGCTCTATCCTACTGTGATGGAACCATCAGATCCTTTCCAGCAAGACTAACGTTTGCCCTTCCAATGGAACTGCGATATTTTTTCATGCAGAGGAAATAAAATCCTTACTTGAGGGCTATCAGTTTAAAGCTCATAACCCTCACAGAGGTGCACTTTTGTGGCACAACAACATTCCTCCTTTTATTGGCTCCTCACTGACTTTCTCAAAAAGACAGGCTAAAATAAAAACCTCATTGAGATTCCCATTAACTCATCCCCGCTGAGAAGATTACCACTCCACAATCAATTGTAGGTCATCTACTCAATGTTGAACCATGATCGTTGCAACAAAGGAACCCTTGTTCTTGGGTATTATGATATTAATTGAAACGTGGTTTAATGATAAATCCAAACCTTTCATGCATTTCTTAATCCCACCTAATTACTGTGTCATCCTCTTTGATTGAGAAGGCGATATCTTGATTGTTAAACATTCCATTCGGTGCAAGCATGTGAAATCATAATCTCTCCCAAAATTCCACGGTTTGACCATGGAACTCAACCTCATTACAACAAAGCCCACTAAAAAGAATATAATTTATCGCCCACCTGAAGACAACAGATACTTTGTTAAACAAAGTATGTACCACATCACATCTTAAATGATTCCAACCAATAAAAACATATTTGTGCATGATTTCAATCTGCACTGAAACAACTCTAGAGAACCCTGATCCTCCCTCTTCAGTTCTTTTGTTCTTAAAGTCAAATTGGCTCAACACTGCCTGAACCCACGAACATCAAAGATCATCCTTGATCCAATCATTGCTAAAGACTGTCTCCTAGTAATTGATGGTATTCATGTTCACTAATCCGATCACTCTCAAATTCTCTTCTTCATTTCCTTCTCCAAATTTAGGAAGATTACATCAATACCCATAATGACTAAAAACTATCCTAAACAATTGTTGGAAGTAGTTATATTAGTGACCAACACACCCTTACCATAATAGTGGAAGAGCCTGAGAAGAAAAGTATGGAATTCCCCAACTTCTTTGACACAAAAACATTGAAGCCTTTGAGATTTATGTAAACAACCATTTAAGACAGTTCTGCAATGATAATCACCTCCTGGATAGCCTCAGATTCAGTGGTAGATGTAATAGTGAAACAGCCAGATCACAAATCATCAATGACCCCTTGCATGTCCTCGACAAAGGCAATTCCTGTATGTGGATCCTACTCAGTCTATTATTGGACATGTCACAGTCAACTACTACATCCTAATTCAACCCCTAAGAGACTACACAGGCTTTACAAAAAAAAGGTCCTTAGCTAATCTGGATCCTCTCTTAATAATCAATCTCAAATAAAGATAGGCTGCTCCATCTGAAATACAGTTCCTGTGCTACATGGTGTCCTGCAAGGATCCATCTTAATACCTGCTTTTTGAAATTATAACTTAAAACGCTTGATGACATCATTAAAAATAGACATATTACATCACAAGTCTGTTGATCATATTCAGCTCTAGGTGACCCTCTTCAGATTATTCAGTCTTGGATGTCAACCCATCACTTCAAATTCAACCATAATAAAAGCGATGTCCAACTTATGTCACCAAACGTTCTTTTACGGCAATAACAATCTGGTTGGACTCCATGAACATCTTAGATTGCACTCCAAACAGTATTGAAATTGAAAGAATTAAGGGGCATATTAGCAAGAAGCTCGTTAAAATTATCGACGTTTTAACAGCAGGAAAATGCCGCTAAACCGGCGATAATGGGCTTAATAATATGCGTTATAGAATTCCAATAGAAGCCCAGGTTAGATGTGCAGGACATCTAACCTGGGCTTCTATTAGAATTCTATAGCGCATATTATCAAGCCTATTATCGCCGCTTTAGCGGCAGTTTCCTGCCGCTAAAACGGCGATAATTTTAACGAGCTTCTTGCCAATAAGCCCCCAAATCTCTTGGCTTTATCGCTGATGGCCTCCTCAACATCCACAAGCACATCAATAACAAGGTAAAAAAAAAAGTATGTAGCCTTTGGATTAAATCTTATTATTTGCAGTTTTGCACTTTAAGGGACTGATTACGACTCGGAATCGGGACCGACCGACTCGCCGTCGGCGGTTCCGACCGCAGCATTACGATGCGACCGAACACTGTTCGGTCGGATTCCGATTGTTTCCTATGAGAGCACCTGTTCCGCCCGACAACCAGCTGTAACACAGGCTCCTAAGGGAAAATGGTGTGTGTGTGTGTAAAACCCTGCACCTTATCGCGGGCACCCCATGGTGCCTGCCACAGAGTGCAGGGTTCTACAGGGGGTCCCTTAGGTACCCCTAAGCCCCCAAACAGAGGCTGCAGGATGAAGGGGGCCCTGCCAGGGGCCCCCAAACTCACTTTCCAACAGCCTTTTCATGTGGGACAGGCCGACACAGAAAGGCTGTTGGAAACCGACATCATAATCCAGAGGACGGAAACGCTGTCAATAGGGGTGTATGATTCCGTTCCGAATGACGCAAATACTCCGAGAGCAGGTCGGTACCGATTCGGAATGACCGCACGCTTCTCTCTCCGACCGTGAACAGCAGGCGGATTGTAAACTCACCGAGTCGGTCGGAAGGGCTCCAACACGGTCGAGGAGATTCCGACTGTCGGGAGGAGGCTTTCCGCCCGACATCGTAATCGGCCCCTTAGTCGTTAAACTTCCTTATTCTGATTCCTCTGACAACAGGGTTAAGAAACTGAAGCACTCCATTCGCCATCCATCTGAATCGAACCCTCCTTCAAAAAGAAGGAGTCACAAGATGTTCTCCAATTCACCCTTAACTGGATAGACTACACTCAATGATATCAGATTTGATTTGCACATTTTCAGCAATTTGGACTTACAATGCATGAGCTTGCTCATAATCTGGCACTCAACAAGAATTCCTGAAATTCTTTAATTTGAATACCATTGACATTTATTCTAACTTGCTAGCACTAACTACACATGTGCTTACTAGTTCTAGATAAATCGTTTCATGGTGCTTTTCAATGTGCTATGCCGTCAGTCCTTGACCTGCTGTACTTATGCTCTTACAGCTACTACTTTCACTCACAAATGTTTGTTTACACCTTCATCTGTATATATTATCTATATCCCCTTGATTAAACTTATTTCTTGCTAAATACTTCCAATCTACACAAAGGGCTCCAATGACTTTGAGTCTTGGACCCGCTATACAAATAGACAAACACACAAACAAACAAATAAATAAAAAATAATGGTGATTGATGCAATTGAGGGTCTAGTTAGTTTTGTGAACAAAGAACACCTTAATGGCACTAGAAAATCTTCAGAAATGTTTGCGAAATTAGTTGAAAAAATTCTAGTTGGTATTTATATGAAATGTAGTATTGAATGTCTATCCAATTTAAGTCTGAAGACAACGAAGCTTGCACCTCTATTATATTCAACAGTGCACCAAAGCACACTGTAATTCTGGAACATCAAATCAAATTTCAGCAGCGGTTCCTCTGAAGGGAGTTGACCCACTGCTTTCATCCACAACCCAACTGCAAATAAAAATATAACAGTCTTAACTGTGAATTCTAATTTTTGGGGCATTTAAAAATTTGAGTTTGGTGGGGCTTCATCCTGAGGCAGGGTTGGACTGCAATTACTTGTATTGGAAATCCCATTACAAAGGGAGGGGGCGTGGCAGTAGCGTTCTGTATTTAAAGTGCGCATGACAGACTGACCGGTCTCTAGACTCGGGCTGCCTTACGGGTATTTCAAACTTTTCAGTTCTAAGTCCACTCTGCCTAGAAGGCAGGGGCTGGCCAGCTATTTAATATAATAACAAATATCATAAGAACTACGTCAGCATTGGAACTTTGGCACATAGGAACCTCCAAGCTCAGGCACAGATGAGCCAGACAGCATGGGGAGAGCACACAACATAGCCAATTTTGGTGCCACTTTATTTTAAAATGCACAACGACTGGCCTTTTTTTTTTATTATCCTCTTCTTGGCTTCTTTCAGGCAGTATGGGGGAAGATACAGACTACAGTAGTCCATGTTGACAGAAGAGCTGTGCATGAGCTGGCTTTCTTCTAATGCTTCTACAAGGTGACACACACTGCAGACCTTTAAGGCTCTGTGGCCACTAGGTCTGGACTGGGAACCCGAAGCAGCTCTGGCAAATTTTGTCAGACCAGCCCCCGTATGGTGCATAGCGAGTGAGCGTAGCGAGCAAGCCTGACCACTGCTACGGGGGTTTGTGGGTTTCTCCCCCCAAGAATTGGAGAAAGAGCTACCAAAACGGTGCATTTTACAACACATTTTTCATTAAATATTTAATTATATTACCTTTTAAAGCGTAGTAAATAGTAAATGATGACCTTAAAGAGCACCAGGATACTCAGTCATGCATACGCATAGACATTCACAGAGAACACCAAAAATAGACACGGGAAACACCCAGTCCGGTTATCGTGGAAATGTCACACATAAGCACCCGGGCCATAAATCATGGAAATGTCACACATAAGCACCCAGGCCAGTAATCGTGGAAATGTCACACATAAGCACCCAGGCCAGAAAGTATGGACATGTCACACATAAGCACCCGGGCCATAAATCATGGAAATGTCACACATAAGCACCCAGGCCAGTAATCGTGGAAATGTCACACATAAGCACCCAGGCCAGAAAGCATCGAAATGTCACACATAAGCACCCAGGCCAGAAAGCATCGAAATGTCACACATTAAGGCTGGGCAATGCAAACTTAACAGCTATGGTCATACTCACCACCAGTCCATTCCGCCTGTGCCGCCCTATATCCTCGTGGGTCGACACTGGAGAAAGCCCTACAGTCTCCCTCCTGTCTGTCTGTCACAGCCCAGGAGCCTAAAGAAAGGTGAAGCCTGTATCGAAGCACAGTGGCAATCCAAAACGCGAGCTCACTCTGCTCCCAAGAAGTCCTGTGCACGTGTGAAGGCAAAGGGCATCCAACAAGACTTTACATACCCTCTTCTTTTCCTCTGATTCTGCCAGAGGAGTGACTAGTAGCATGAGCCTGGACAAATGGCCTTTGAAGTGGCCGATGGACAGACTCTGGTCCCCCACCTCCAGGCACAGGAAGGATCAGTGCCATAAGCCCTCATACAGCACTGCTCTGCTGTGTCTGATGCCTCCTTGGGGGCAGCCCTATTCACACCTGTGTTACAGGAAGATTACAGGAGCTGGGCTAGTCTCCCCCCAGTGCAGTGGACCCCCTACTATAACACATGACCGCCAGGCCCTTTGATCTCCACAAAGACGGGTCTGGGGCATTTGCATATTACTGCATACCTGATGCTTTGCCCTGGCCCATCCTTATTCCTCGACAATCTGGCAGTCCCCTGGCTCCAGCCTTCAAAAGCTACACACCTGGTCACATGAGAGTTGTTGTAGGAGGCAGTACAATTGCTTGCTTGCTGCTTATGGACCAGCAGCCTCGAGCAGCATGAAGAGCAGAAGCCAACCGTGCATACATGATGGCATGTGAGGAGACAACTGAGAAAGGGGATTTAAGGAGGTGACAGCTAGGGCAGGGAGCATGAGGGCATGGCAGTCCAACCAAAGCCAGGGCCGTCATTGTAACGGTTTCACACTATTAGATTGAATGACGGCCCTGTGTGAGAAGGGGTGGTGTTAATATTTTTTCTAAATGAAGTGCAGTCATCAGCACATGTAATTGCAATTGTCATTGGATTTATATAGCACTTACTACCCTGAAGAGGCATGGAAGCACTTTACAGCGAGTAGATAGTTCTCCAGAACCCAAGGTTAGTGGTTAATCTAGTGGTTATTGGGATTAGTCATGTGCTCTCAAGAAAAAATTGCAAGCGTTTACTCCAGTTAGTTTGTGATATATTAATACCAGGTAGGTGTGATCATTAGTGGGGGCTATTTGGTTTCAGGTGAAAAGTTGGTGAGGTAGGTTGGTAGAGATTAGGTAATGCTAGATTACAGGGATAGGGTTTTAAAGAGGAGAGTTTAGATATTTTAAATGAAGTATCAGCCAATTGCAGAATAAAAAGGATTGAGGCAGGCAGGAGTGAGACTGAGAGGAGGCTAGACTCAGAAATAGAAGGTATGCAGAGGATGGAAGGTGAGAAGAGGGTCACTCTGAAAAAAAGAGAGTATGTCAAGGTCAATTTCCCATGCAGGGTTTTAAGAGTATAGTGGGAGGAGGCTTTTTGAGGTGTAGAGAGGTACTTGAAAAGGAAGCCACACCAAACCAGTTCTCCTGCCTGCAGAATTATGAAACAAAATAGCGCTTTCTAAACTTCAGAGGCTTGATGGAAAGCAGAGGGAGGCACGTTTTTATGCATTTCAATGAAGACAACTTAGTCAGTCCTGGCTTTTCAGAAAACAAACTTTTTCAGGCTGGGACTTTTAATCTGCTGCTTACATTGGTAAACCTAGAATTTCAAGTCCAAATCTGCTTCAGAAGTGATAATGTCACAAATTGCTATGGCCCCTGGCAGCTATGAATCAAAGATGAAAGGGGCCACAGCTGAGTGTGAATAAGGGCAGAACAACACATGTGCACACCAGGAGACAAAGGGCTGGTGCTTGTGTGAATAATTGAAGTGTAGGACTCACTTGTAGGAGGATACTGCCTGATATGGAAATGGCACAATGGAAATATTAATGTTGACCTGTAGCCTGGGTCTGCTCCAGCTCGTATACACACCACATCCAAGGTATGTGGTGAATTGAAAGCAGTGGGATTTTCTCTGCTTCCCTTAGCCTATCTACACAGATGAATAAATACAGGCTTATCAAACATATCAGAAAAATTGCTACAGCACCCCAGAGATAACTCTTTTTTGTACTCACCGCTGACCTCGTGCCAGACTTAGTACTACTTTTAGTGGGTGTGCCAAGACGCCAACTTTTTAAAGCTTTAATGTTCTATTTATAATACAGGAGTATTATGTTTTTCTTTGCAACCTTATACATAATTGCCATTTTAGAGGGTCACAAGGAAAATGTTAACATTTTATGGAAATAAATAGGAAAACGAGAGCAAAATGAAAGTCGATGGCCTAATATTTAAGTTTGAGCTCCTTTCAGAGCTGCGAATGGGATGACTGTGGTAGAGTTGTTCTGAGTGGAATTTACTGGCCTGACGATGGCTCCAGTTATGGCCCCAGTCATCGAGGTACGAGCACCACAAGCCTTTTATTTGTTTTTGTACAAATATCTCCCTACCCAGGGGGTGCCATGTGCAAACTACGATGCGGGCTACAGCTGAGCAGTTGGGACACTATGGCTATGGGACCCTACACCAGTAAATTCACACAGCACAAGCTCCCATACTGCTTGTGCAAGGGGATTCCCGCACTAAGTGGATATGAGGAATAAGTAGGACGCAGGGACCCAGCAGCCGGTAGGTCGCGAATGGCCTCTGGTGCGCGAGATGCAGCGAGGGTACGTAGGGTAGCGGTGAACCGGCAGGGCAGGGTCTCTTCCCCCCCCCAGGCAGTGGGCGTTGCGGTCCTGAGCCAAAGTTTGGTGATTATAAGGCACCTGGGGTGCAGGGTAGCAATGGGAGTGTCTGAATGACGCGTTGTGCAGGGTTTCGTTGGATTACGACAAAGACAGTTTGGAAGAGGGCAAGCTCCGGGAGGAGGAGCTGGACAAAAGTGGAGGGCGGGCCTTCTAACGAAGTGTCCAGTGTATTGCAGGTGCCCAAGGCCATCACAGGAGGTCAAGGCAGGGCAGGACTGGCGAGGCTGATGGCATCGGCACAGGCACCAACCTTGGCACCAGGTAAGGCTTTGAAGAAGGTTGACGCTTCTACAATGGTTTCTTAGGGTGTGGATGCTAGCACAGGGATGGAAGGAAGCAAGAGGCTGCGCAAGGGCAAATACATGACGGATGTGGGAATGTGCACGGACGAGCAGGGGGGCACTGGGGGTACAAGGGGGTCTCCAGCAAAATGGAGGACTTAGGGGGGCCATGGGAGGGAAAGATAGTAAAGAGTTGAAGTTTAAAAAGTTACCGTATATGGGGGTGATAAAGCCGTTGGGTGCGCATTTGATGTTGGCCACAAAAGAGCGCTTTTAGTAAGGGGAGTACGTGGAAATGTTGAAACTCCACCACAGGGAAGTGAGGTCGAAAGAAGGTTCTAAGGAGGAAGAATATGAATTGACCAAGCGGCCAAAAGTTCCTCTCACGATAGAGAATTGGACAGCGGTGTTCCTAATCTATGCCAGTGTGTATTGCGAGAAATATCCGGAGTGCTGCGTCGCCATGTTTAAGTACATGGATGTGATATGGAAGGCCCAGATCACAGGGGGTATGCTTGGGCACAGTATGACGAGGAGTTTTGGTGTATCTGGCATGGGACCCGGAGGCCAAGTGGGGTGAATTGGACTCACATTTGTGGCAGCATACTATGGGGGCCGCAAAGGGAGGAAAGACAATATTCACAGCAAGTGGCCTGCCTATTGTATATCGTCCCTTTCAAGGGTGTCCCACCTGGGGAGGGGTGGGTGGACCCTCAAATTCTTGCCGGGTACAGGACGGGGGCAGGGCGGACATCAGCAGTCAGTTACAGGTTCCAGAGGGGGCAGAGGGGGGCAAGGATCTGGCGCGAAGGGCTCATACTCTGGTTAACCTGGAGAGGTAGGAATACTGGTTGGGGTATTACGGGCAGAAGGCGGACGTGGAGCTGCTGTGGGATGGGTTTCGGCAGGGGTTCAGGTTGGGGTACAAGGGGCCGAGGGTCCATCGATGGGCTTAGAATCTGCGTTCGGCCGCAGAGCACAAGCAGGAGGTGAGAGACAAATTGGAAAAGGAGGCTCAGGAAGACAGAATGGCGGGACCCTTCGTGGATTGGCCGTTGGAGAACCTAATTGTGTCTCCAATCGCGGTGGTTCCCAAGAAGGAGGAAGGGCAGTTTTGCTTGGTACAGCACCTGTCGTAGTCGGCAGATCAGCCGGTGAATTACTTCATCGCAGAGGAAGTCACGTCGGTGTCTTACGAGGCGGTGGATGAGGCCATGTCACTAGTTGTGGCGGCGGGCCCGGGAGCGACGATGGCAAAATGCGATGGGAAGTCAGCCTTACAGCTACTTCCGGTACACCTAGGGGATATCCGGCTACTGGGGAAGCATTTTGAGGGCAAATGGTACGTGGATAAAGCACTTCCAATGGGCTGCTCAATATCCTGCGCTTTTGTTTGAGTGCTATTGCAGGGGCGTTCACATGGCAGACGGTGACTCATTACTTGGACGATTTCTTCTCGGTGGGGGCACCTGGCTCGGCGGACTGCCAGAAATGGCTGATTAGCTTCCAGGAGCTCATGGGTGACCTGGGGGTGCCATTGGCCCCAGAGAAGACGGTGAGCACTGACACGGTGCTGTCCTTCCTGGCCATAGAAATTGGTTCAGTGCGAATGGAAGCTAGATTACCAGAGAACAAGCGGGAGAAAATGCTGGTGTTAATAAAGGGCATTCTGGGGAAAGAGAAGGCTAAAGTGAAGGAAGTTCAGGTTCTGCTGGGTCATCTGAATTTTGCGTGCAGAGTAGTAAGTGCAGGACGGTCTTTTTGCAGGAGGCTGGGGAGGTCGCTGTCGGGAAAGGCTATTCTTCACCACCACATAAGCATTGCGGCGGGAGTCAAGGAGGATCTGAGGATGTGGTGCGTGTTCTTGAGCGATTTCAACTGGATACCTTTGGCGAGATGTGGGGACCTGGAGTGGGACGTGCAAATCTTCTCGGAAACAGTCGGAAGTGTATACTGGCAGGGTAGGTGGTGCGCGGAACAGTGGCCAGCGTCATGGGCTCACAGGGGGAGGAGCATTGCCTTCCTGGAGCTCATACCTTTGGTGGTAGCAGTGACCCTTTGTGGCACAGAATTGACACACAGGCTGGTATTATTTAGGGTGGACAATATGGCGGTAGTACATGTGGTGAACACACAGTCGGCCAGGGACACGCAAGTTGTTGCGGGTGTTTGTGCTGTGCTGCTTGCGCCATGACATAACATTCAGAGCGCGCCATGTTCCAGGTATGGACAATAACATTGCAGATGCTTTGTCTCATTCACAGTGGAGGAGATTCCGCGGGTTAGCCAAGGATGCTGACAGAGACCCGACACTCATGCCGGAGAAGTTGTGGTCCATCGGCAACGCTGTATGGTGCAGCTGGTGGTAGGGTCGTTGGCGGATTCAACACGCAGGGCGTACTTGGATTGGTACGCTGCAAAGACGTCGCACAGTTCATTCTGGGATTGATTGACAAACGTTTGTCGTGGGCGACGATCGCGGGGAAATTAGCAGGATTAGCCTTCATGGGGAAATTGTTGTGGGGTTATCCCCCGTCAGCAGGGGAGTTGGGCCAACGGATTTTGGAGGGATGGGCAAGGGAGCAGGGAAAGCGGGGTGGGTCAGGAGGCCCCTGTCCTGGAATATGTGACTGAGGGTGCTGGACCAGTTGCTGGCAGTTTGTATCGACCAGGGGGAGACATGTTTGTTTTCCACGAAAATGGTCTGGATGTTCCATGGGGCTTTGAGAGTATCGGAACTCCTGGGGGACAGGGGAAAAGTGGGGCTTCTTTGGGAGGATGTAATTCAGGCATCAGGGAGATGTGAAGTAGTGATTTGGCGATCCGAAACTGATCAGAGGGCACAAGGGAAACAGGTTATTCTGGAAGATATGGGTGCTTCGGGACTGTGCCCGGTGGCATGGGGTAAGCGTTGGGGGAAGGTTGTGGCAGGGATCGGAGTGGCGTTCCTACATCTGCAAACGGGAAGGCTGACAGCTTATCAGCTGTTGGCGGTTATGAGGTCAACGCTGGATAGGGTGGGGGTGCATGTATCTAAAAAACAGAACAAACTGCCTGTGGGAGATTAATTTAATTGGCGGAGTATCTCGCCATATTAGGGGATGCTTACTTCGTCATCCACTGAGTCATAAAGTGTGTGTATCTGGACGCCAGGAAATGTTTCCAATCAAAAATCAAACATGCTTTTTTAGTATAAAAAAATATATAAATAATTTATTGTGCATATCATCATATAAAAAATACATAAATCTATACCCATCACAGTACATAACATGACAACAACACTAAAAATCACAGGGGGAATAATATCCCGCCTGATCGCAATGCCCCACTACTATGGATATGCCCAAACTCTCCATACAAACATTCAAACCGTGCTCTCACTCATACCAACAACCAATCACTGAACAAGACAAAGGAAACAAGACCAAATATAGAGGAACAAGATGTACTAATAGACAGACGAATGGAAAAATGTAATAGCAGAATATTTTTCAAAATTCAATTCCTTTGCAGGAATATATTCATCAAGTGGTGTCTTTTTTCACATGATTGTTTTAACATATTAAACATTATTATAGTCATGTCTTGTTCATTGGAACTGCGCCGATGCACATTTCGGTGGAGACCTCCAGATATGGTCACACCTTCTTCAGGGCGCTTAAAGGATCAAACATAGGGCAAAAATGGAGGGCTGTACATCCGCTGGCGTCTCTGAAACTGACATAATGCAACCATAAATAAAACTATCTGTTTGTCTGTATATATATATATATATATATATATATATATATATATATATATATATATATATATATATAGTATGAATTTTCGCCAGCTAGTCAGCGCCAAAAGAAGACTCGCACTCCAGGGATCGTGATGAACAATTCAAAGTATATATGACCAAACAAATCCTTCTGCACAAAGGAAAGGCGCACTCACAAATTGGCAATTCCATCAATTTATTTCAAAACGGACGACAATCCTGACGCGTTTCGGTCATTACAACCTTTATCAAAGGTAAAGTCCGGCATTAACATCCTGGTAACCCTCATCCAATTGCCTTATTTGTAATGTTGGCCCCCATTGGACCTCCTCAGTGGATGCAAATCAGATGCATTCTGGGACTTGTGGTTACCATTGTTAATTTCAATGATTTAAAACCCTCCAGTGGGTAATGCCAGTCTTTTGCTGTCCATTTACATTGCTCATTGTTCTCCAAATTTGGTCCGTAGCAGTCCCATTTTAAAGGCTGCGCGGATCCCTACCTCGGCCAGTCCGAGGCGGCAGCCATTACTCCGCAGCGTCCTTCGACTCACACACAGTTGGGCCAAGGTGCAATGTGGCGCTCTTTTCGGGTAGTGCGTCCTCAGCGGCAGGACCAAGCCGCAATTTATGACCAAACAAATCCTTCTGCACAAAGGAAAGGCGCACTCACAAATTGGCAATTCCATCAATTTATTTCAAAACGGACGACAATCCTGACGCGTTTCGGTCATTACGACCTTTATCAAAGGTAAAGTCCGGCATTAATATATATACACCCACACATAGGCTCCAGTGAGTGTAAGGACTTAATCCCAGAGAAAAGTAGATGATCGGTGCACTGTACAGAATGAAAAAACGCCTGATATCTCCTTATATTCCCATTTATTTGGATATTGAGAGAATAAAAAGTGAAAAAGAAACAAGGGGAAAAAAAACTTTAAGAGAAACCCCAAAACATGCAATACCAAAAAAGTGACCCGTGTTAGATGTAAGAAAATCCCTTAGGAGTCTTATAGCCCTTTGTGAACATAAAGATTTGCCACATAAAACAGGACTGTACCTGGCTCCTGGCGTGCTACTAGATGATGCAAGGCAAGAATACCTTCAGTAATAGATAAACAAGGAGAACCAGGGAACTGACCGTCTCACTGCTCCAACAGATATCCTAATGGGGATTAGATACCAACAGTGGGTAAGGGTTCTAATACACGACCTCTGGGTTATGAGTGTGTCCCTAAGGGTTGAAGGAATAAAAGCAGAATGAAACTTGAAGATACCTCAGTAATGCCACAAAAACACGTGCTCAAAAGAGGCTGCGTAATAGGATAAGAATGGTGCAAGACTTAATTTCCATCAACTCTCTTGCGTGTAGAATCCAGGTTCATCTTAAGGTGTATAGGGTCGCAGTGGCCCTTTTGCAAAAGACAAACAAAGGCATGCTCAAGAGCCACCCAAAGTAGTCTAATCATGGGATAAGGACTTGGGGCCCAACGATAAATTAAATTTAAGGTTAAAGTCAGGTTTCCCTCACACAAGGCCGACGTAGAGACTCAAACCATCTAGATAAGAATATTAATCTGAAGGAGGTGGTAGAATACCCCAGCGAGTCGGACCAGATGAAATAAGGAAATGGCATAACAAGTTGGGGACCGAAACGTGCACTCCAAAAACAAGAGCAAAGCTTCTTACCTGTCACTGTTAATCGGAAGCAGGATAGAACGGAGCTCCAACCGCCATGGAGTGTGGCCGCCGCCACAGTCAAGGTAGAAATGTGTTGAACACCAGCCTGACAGGGAGACGAGGTCCTGATATCCCAGCATGCTGGGAAGGGGAGGAGTCAAGAATCGCATCCATCAAGTCTACAGAAGCCGATAACGTGGGGGCCATATTGAAATGGAGAGCTGAGTAAAACTAGATGACTAAAGCGGCCGGAAAAAAAATACAAAACCACAATAGAGATAAAGGGACCCTACAAGGTAGATGAAGAAGGATGAAAAGTGACCAATTGGTACATATATAGAGATAAATATATGCATATGCAAGATCCATAATCCTGATCTAAGAGTCAGGCACAGCAGCCTCATAACGCATTTTCCCATGGGGTGTGCTCATTAAGACCTTTTTTATGGGTATTGAGCGAAGAAACCAAAACACCTCACGTTTTTTTCTAACCGCAATGATGTCTTTACCTGTCTGTGGAACGACTTTTTCAATGATGGTCCACTTGAGATCCTTTTCCGAGTGTTTCAGTTCCATCCAGTGTTGGACCAGGGGAGCAGCACATTTGGCTATGTGGATTTGTTTTCTCCTATTCTGATCCTACATTCACGTCCCGTTTCGCCAATATATCCAAGTCCACAAGGACAAAGGACAAGATAGATGATATTCGACGAGCAGCAGTTTGTCATATCTTTAAGATAGATGGTTCTTTCATCAATTTTAATAGAGTCCGCTACTATAGCATGAGCGCGAGCTTGACACGTCCCACATTTGTGGTTGCCCTTAATAGGGTCACTGCCTGTGATGGACGTTTGGCTGAACCGTTTTTGTTCGCGTGATTTCGCTCTGACCAACAGGTTACGAAGATTGTAGTTTCTTTTAAAGGCGACCATCAGTTGTGCAAGTCTATTCTCCTCATTGTTGATGTTCAGCAGATGCCATTGGGCATTGACAATTTGTCTGATCTTTCCATCCATATTGGAGTGTCTAGTGACACAAACCAATTTCTCATCTGTTTGGTTGTTTTTTGTTTCAAACATGCTGTCTCTGTTAAAGTATCGAGCCCTTTTGAAAGAATCTTTTATCAAATTTTTTGGGTATCCTCTAGCTGCTAGTTTAAGTTTAAGAAGCTCCGCATGTTTCAAGAAATCCTCTAGAGTAGTATAATTCCTCGCAAATGCAGGAATTGCCTGAATGGTGTGCCTTGTTTTTGGCAGCGGCGGTGAAAGCTATTAAAATGAAGGAGTGTGTTCCTGGCCGTGGGTTGGGTGTATAAAGATACTTGAAGCTGTTGATTATGATATCCAATCCACATGTCCAGGAATTCAACCCTAACCTTGCTTATATTTGTGGTAAATTTAAGGTTTACATCACAGGCATTAATCCATTCCACAAATTCCATAAGATCTTCATCATTTCCTCTCCAAATGAAAAAAAATTTCATCTATAAAGCGTGATCAATTGGAGGTGTTCTCAGCAAAAGGGGCAACCTCGTTGTAAACATATTTCGTCTCAAAATTGCCCATATAGAGGCATTCTATACTGGGTGCACACACTGCCCCCATACTTACACCCTTTGTCTGTTGGTACGGTTCCACATCAAAATCAGAGAAATTGTCATTAAGCACAATATCAAGACATTGAAGAATAAAATCATGGTTGTTACTGTTGTCGCCTGTCTGGAGAACTTCCTGGATAACCCTAAGGGCCTCACCTTGCGGTATATTCGTGTAAAGACCTCCAGATCCATGGTTACCAAGAACTCAACAAAGTCATTGATTGAAAGACCCTCTGTTTTGGAAAATAAAATGACACTGTACTTAGAAAGGGGTTCAGTAGCTGCCCCTATAGTAGATACTATTGGTCTTAGAGGTGGATTGAGTGCATTTTTATGAGTCTTGGGCATTCCATATATGATAGGTATACGGTTATGGGTAGGAGTGAGAAACTCAGCCTCCTTGTTGTAAATCACCCCTTCAGAGTTGGCCTGTTCTACCAAGCTGGGAATCTTTGCTTTCAATTTAACTTCCAAGTCCCCTTTGATCTTTTTTATAATGTTGAGGAGACCCCAACATTTCTCTCATTTTGTTTTTATATTGTGAGGTATCAAAAACAACAATACCCCCTTCCTTGTCACAGGGTTTTATGGTAATATTGTCATTCTGCTTAAGTTGTTTTAGGGCTGAGTTTTCCTTCTTGGACATTTTGTATGGAGGTCTGGGCGTGCGAGCTGCGGAGTACGGTATGCCCTCTTTCCGAATTGGGGCAGCGTCAGAAGTGGCATCCCGGTGATGGGCACAGGAAGACATCATGTGCTTGGGGCCTTGGTCATCAGGATGCTACAGGCGCTACGTGCGGGAGCTAGGGGAGGAGGACAGCGCAGTGCAAGCATAATTGTAAACGCTTACTGCCTTTTTGTCTCCTTTCAGATGCAGTACAGGGCCCAGAGTCGAAGGCAGTGGTGATTTGGATAGTGGGCTATTCATTCATTAAATGGGCAGCGATAGAAGCAGGACAGTGTGGCGTGGGGGCAAATTTGGGTTTGGATGACCGTTTGTTTCTGGTTACATGGACAGGAAAAGGGCGTATGTTATGGAAGGAATTGTTACACACATTGAACAGGATGATGGTGGGGTCTCGGTGCCCAGATGTTTTGCTGATTCATTTAGGGGAGAATGATTTGGTTAGGGAAAAAGGAGTGATCTTGATGAGAGCAATGAAGAGGGATCTCTTGGAAATTAAGGCGCAGTGGTCTGGTGCATTTGTACTAGGGACGGAGTTTGTTCTGCTGGTTCCTGGAGGGGGCCTCCAAACTGGCAGCAATAGACAGAGCAAGTAGAAAACTGAACAGGGAGATGGGGCGTTTCTGTAGGGTAATAGGGTTTGGCAGGATCTGTTAAGTTGTAGGCTGTGGAGTTTTTTAGAGGCGACAGGGTCCATTTATCCTGCATTGGCATGGACTTGTATTTACTGGAAGTCAGGGAGGTCTTAGGGAAGCTGTTGAACATGAGATGGTAGAGGTCAGGCCTCGAGAAGGAGGGGACACCTTTGGGGGGGCAGAAAAGGGGGGTTAGTTCCCAACCCCCCTTGTCTGGGTGGCAGGGGAGCATGAAAAGTTTGACAGAGTTTGCAGGAGTTGCTTGGCTGTGCCAGTTGGCGATCCAGGTGCAGGGGGAGAGTAGGCAGGGAGTTAAAGGTTCACTTTAGGACATTTGGTTACTTACAGGTTCATATAGATACTAATAGGTTGTAGGGGGAATTCAATTGGGAAATGTTGAAATGCAATAAAGTTAATGAGTTATCTGCAAGGTGGGCATGTTTGGGGGGATCGTAGGGGTGGGGGTGAGATAGGGGATAGTTCTTTGGATGTATAGCGAGGTTTTCATTTTGTAAAGCGGTGGCCAGGGATTTTTGTGATGTGCACCTGTTTTAATAAAGCAGCCTTTTTCACACACACGTGGTCAGTGTTTGTCTGCACCCCTCCCTCGCAAGGGGAGGGTGGTAGCATTGGCTTGGTGCAGACTGTCACGCTTGGTGCAGACTGCACCCCAGTAACAAAGCCAGCCCCCTGTGAAAAAACCGCCCCGCCTTTTCAGCCTCCTGGGGAATCACCCAGTATCACCAGTCCGGCCCTGGCAGCTACTGCATCAGACAAGTGCACAGTGGTGTTATTTTGTCAGATTGTGTAGCTGAGTTGTGAGATAAGTGTGCGTGCTGAAAATAATTAAACTGAGTCGGGCTGCCCTTTAAGAGAAAAACAAACAGTGTATGAAACAGGCACTGTGAGAAATGTCTTCTCAACATGTTCACATTTGTTCACCAATGGCTACATGGAAAATGAATCTATTGTACGGCAATCTGATTTAGAATTGGGCAAAAATAATCTGCAACACCAATAACAAAATGTTTGTAGCTGGCCTAGTTTCAGGCATTCTTTCTTTACCTGAAACATTTGGTGCCAGGAGAAAGAAAAAACAAGTTCACACTGTTGAAGGAAACAAGATGAAATATGGTGCTCATTAAAATTTAGAGACAAGAAGAGCCTTTCTGCATTTCAATCCATGGTTGTGTGCATTTTAAATCATAAGCATGTGGCAATATTTTTCAGCGCACCAGCCTTTGGTGTGTTGCAGTACAGGGACACTACTTCCACGAGGCTTGTAACACCATTGTGTCATAATAGCACACACACAATCAATTCATTTGACAGTCCCAGCTACTAGTCACCAGGAACTGGGGCACAAAACTACAATTCACTCCAAAACTATCCATAAAAAGTAATTATTAACAAAAAGAGTGATTTTGAAATAATATTGGTAGTGCTGTAACAGAACCGTTAAATTCAAAGAAATAATAAAATATTACCTTGCTATTTTTGTGCCTCTGCATACATTTGCCTGCCTCATTAATGCAAAACCATGCCCTTTTTATTTTAGATTATCTGAAGCACTGCTGCCTAGAAGCCATGAACTAGTTACTTTTCTGTTGATTAAAAATTGCCTTTTGCCACAGTGGCCGGTTACTCATTCACCGACATCTGTATCCACACCTGAAGCAGTCTTGAACTCTACCATTGTAGGGCATACTCTCAATAGCTAAGCTGGTATGCAAGAAAGTGCTAGCGAAAGGACACTATTCTATGCATGTAATAACTGGGTAAATTATGGCAAAAGACAAAATGTTATCCATCATTTACTTAAGTTGTTTAATATAGTAGTTACAATTTGCTTTCTTACCCCTTCAGAATCATGTTTTGGGATTATGTTTATGTAAAGCCCATCTTAATACATTTGCCTGCCTAGTGAATGTGGAGACAGTGGGGCATATTATCAAGGGCTCTATCGCCGCTTTAGCGGGACTTTTTCCCGCTAAAGCGGCGATAATTCTAACGCCCTATTAGCAAGCTGTCGCTAACTGCTGTTAGCGACAGCTTCTAGGCGATAGCGACCGGGTTGGGTGCCGCTTGCATGCCAGCGATATTTATCGCTAATGGCATGCAAAGTAGGCGTTCCCAACCTAAAAGCGACTGGAAACAGTCGCTAAGCTCGCTATCGCCTATTAGCGAGGCAGGGGAGGTGATTATCGAACCAGCGCTAAACACGTTTAGCGCTTGTTTGTTAACGCCTGGTCTCACCCTGACTTAGCCATGTAATCCAATGGGAGGTGGATTACATGGCTAAATCCCCCTCGCCCTATCGCCAAGCTAACACTGGTCACAGTGTGAATATCGCTTGTTTTCAAGCGATATTCACACTGTTCTCCAGGGTTTCTATCGCTTTGGAGATAAGCGTTGCTGATAGCACGCTTTCTCCGCGATAGAAACCTGCGATAGCCGGCGATAATTATCCTAGCGCTAACTGCGCTTAGCGATAATTATCGCCGGTTATTGCTAATAGGCCCCAGTGTCCTTTAGCCTGAAATCCCCTTGGGTCCGCTGGTGTCACTTGGTGACAGTCGAAGATGACTTTTATACCCCACCACTCGCCACTGCCAAATTTTCTATGAACTTTGCACTCAAGTGGCATAGCTTCATTCATTATTTCCCAAATCTTAAACAGAATTTGTATTTAGCACTGTTTTACTTGTTAGATGCTGCCTTTTCCAAACCTTTTTCCATGCACCTATCACTATAATCCCTTGTAAATATCTTCATTTATTTAAGATTTACACATAGTACACACTGTAGTCAAGTAAGGATATTAAAATGCATCACAACATAGCATTTAACAAAATGTGAAAAAGGGAGCAAGGGAATTAGATGTTCCTCATTTCGTGTTGATTGCCACATTATATCTTTGTTGCAGCGCAAGTGTGGTAAAAAAATTTTTACGCTTACTCTCCTTACTACTCCTTCCTAACCGAAACATGGGCTAACAGTGCCTCTGAGTCTGATTGGAATATAGCGGTTCCGGCAGGCTACCTTGTGGCCTATGAAGATAGGGTGGGGAAAGTAGGGGGGGGAATAGCTATTATCTATCGATCCCACTTTAAGATTAGGACTGAGGCTGTGCAATCACTGGAAGCCGAGGCTATGACATTTATCATAAAAGCTAATAACATGGAGCTTTTCTCTGGACTACTTATTTATAGGCCTCCAGGGAGAAGGCCAGCTTTTATCAGCTCATTACAAACTTTTATGGAATCTTGTTTGGACACTCACACCTTCACCATACTGGGGGATTTTAACTTTCATTTGGAGGCAAATACCAACCTTGACACTACCAACCTGATCGATATTCTAGCAGGTTTTGGGCTGCGTCAGATTGTACCGCAGCCAACACACTCACTAGGTCACACGTTGGATGGTATTTTCACCAACAATCCACATATAGACATTTTGAGTGTGACACCAGTGTCTTGGTCTGACCACAATCTTATTGCTTTCAATATATCAATACGGTCCACCAACATACGACATCAGACCAGACTTCCATTAGTTAAATCACGACCATGGAAATCAATACAAAAAAATGATCTGATAACAGCTTTGGCATCTAATCCTCCTAATTTGGTTCCTGATTCGAACTTGGCAGCCACTAATTACGAGAATTGGATTAGGGCATCAACACATAATCTGGCACCTGAAATAACCAGGCGATCCCGGATAAATCATGTGTCCTCCCCATGGTACTCAGCTGAGCTTAGGCTGATAAAATCTAAATGTAGATGTAAAGAACGGCTGTGGAGAATAGATTATAGCCAGGAACGTAAAAAGGATTATAATCTAGCGTTAGAGGAATATAAGGCTGCAATTATTAACGCTAAAACGGTATATTTCACAATCAAAATTCAGACGGCCAAAAATTCCTCTAAGGAGCTCTTCAATATCGTGACAATTCTGTCTAAACGTCCACAAGAGAGCCAATTTGCTCCAGATCAAAATTTTGTGGACAAGATCGCCTCTTTTTTCCAGACCAAAGTCCAGAACGTCTATAACGATCTTCGGAAGACACTGTCTGACCCCATTGAGGAAATAAGCGCCCAGCCGGAGGACACTCAATCTCAACCTAGCTTGGCGCAATTTTCCAGGCTTGATACAGAGCGAGTAGCAGATTTGTTAATTCAAACCAGATCCGGCTCACCTCTGGATCCTTGCCCGCCGTATATTCTGCATTTGGTTCCCGAGCAAATTAGTGGCCACCTCACCCCTCTTCTTAACGAGGTTATCAAATCTGGGATATATCCGCAGTCTTGGAAAAAGGCCTGTATCAGACCTATCCTGAAGAAAGCTACCTTAGACCCTACTGAGGTGGAAAACTACCGCCCTTTCTCCTGTCTCCCGTTTCCCTCGAAAATTTTAGAAAAAGCTATCAACTCTGAATTAACAGAATTTTTAGACAGCAATCACATTCTTGATGATACACAACATGGTTTTAGAGCCCGACATTCCACCGAGTCAGCTCTCATTATGGCCACCGAAGAGATTCGGAGAGTGATGGATGGGGGGGGAAGAGCCGTCCTAATTTTGCTAGATCTATCTGCCGCGTTCGATACTGTGAACCATGAGGTATTGACACAACGGCTGAAGGCGGCAGGCATTGAGAGGTCGGCTCTAACCCTACTGACATCTTTTCTGACATCTCGCGAACAATTGATAGACTGGAATGGTCTTAAGTCCGCAAAATTCGGCCTCCCGTGCGGTGTCCCGCAGGGATCCGCGTTGTCCCCCACTTTGTTCAACCTTTACGTTACCCCTCTGGCCAGACTAATAAGAGATCATGGTTTGATGCTTGTATCATATGCAGATGATACACAGATTGTAGTATCAGTAACTCAAGGTGTGGATGAGACGGCGGCTAGGTTTAGGAATGGCCTAAAGAATGTCATGCAATGGATGAGCTCTAATTTTTTAAAGCTCAACACGGAAAAGTCTGAGGTGATGGAATTTGGGCTGAAACCTTCAATTTGGAGCCAAGCATGGTGGCCCACTGAGGCCGGGAACTGCCCCAGTCCTGTAACATAGGCCAGGAATCTTGGCATTATATTTGATAGTAACCTAAAATTTGCCCAACAAACTAATCAGGTGTCATCTAGTTGTTTTTACTTGCTGAAGAACCTACGCAAAATCCTTCGGTTCATTCCCTTTTCTATGAGGAAAACAGTAGTGGGGGCCTTGATTCTTTCTAGAATCGATTACGGTAATGCCCCTTTACTTGGGAGCAGATAAGGGCCAGATTGCCAAATTACAGTCCATTCAGAATGTGGCGGCCCGGGTGCTTTATGGTCTTCCCAAACATCACCCTACCTCATCCACCATTAAACTGCTCCACTGGCTCCCGGTTCGGCAGCAAGTGGACTTTAAGGCCCTTTGCCTTGTTCATAAAGCTCTGTATGGTGGAGGAGCTGCCGACCTGCAGCTGCTATTTAAGCGATATTCTCCGCTACGCTGTCTTAGATCATCAAACACAGGTCTGATTGTGATCCCTAAGATAAAAAAGTCAGATGGGGAGGTAAGGGGTTCTCATACCAAGCCGCCAAGCTATGGAATGCTCTCCCCGCCCAGCTCAGATTACAATCCAACAGGACCATTTTTAGGAAGCTAATCAAGACCTGGCTCTTTCCCAAACTGGCAGTTTAATCAGTGCAATCCAGTTGTCTTTCACCCAGCGCCAAGACGCCTCGGCATTCGTGCGCTTAACAAATAGTCAAATCAAATCAAATCAAACCGTACTGGGCCCTTTACGATTAGACAATCTGCAGCATTTCCATTTATCACAGAGGCAATGATCCTCTGATTAATCTTTCTCCGCCGATAGGAGTGGTTGGAATTAGGATGGCCAAAACACCACGTTAGCTGTTCAATGAGAAACATTATTTAAGAAGACACGCTAGGGCAGGACAACATGACAGCCATAATCTTGTACACTACTTCATGCCTGGTGTACTCCAGTAGTCCTTCATTCCTGTCAGCGCTTGCTGAATCTCTCACCATAAAAATCCAACATGCACTGCATACGGCATCGCCTTCGCCTGCTCTGAGGAAAATGGAGTCTGCCCTTGCTCGAGCAGACAGAAGCAGTAGATCCCAGAGCATGAACACCGGGCTTTGGCTACAAAAACTGCAAGCAGAGCAGAACGATGGGTGCATGCAGCTCAGATCGGAGCGCTGCTGCTTCTGCCTGTGGCAAGGCTGCTACCTCATGTGATAGTACACATGCATTGAGAATGATTTATTTGTGTACGGAGATGGTGCAAAGCTTCAGAATTTAACGCAGGGCGGACGGCGGCACTGGTAAACATCACTCCTCTGCGTTGGACAGAGTTCTTGCCAAACTCTGCACTCCAAGCGGAGCGCAGAGTGACAAAACTCCATGAACTGTGTTGGCAGAGCAGAGCCTGCTGCTCACTCTTACTTAAGAGTTACATTCTCTGCACTTAGTAAACTTTGCTCATACTTAGTCAAACGACTATTGGTCAGGTACTGTGTTCGAGTGCGAGTCAACAGTATCGCCACGGAATGGGACACAATTAATATCAGTGAATGACCCATGAGAATACTTTCACACTGCTCAAGACTCACACACGTACATGCAACTGATTTCAAACATCCAGTCAATGTGGCAGCAACGGGATCAAGTGTTGCCGAAAAGTAGGCTATTGGCCTGCGATTGCTTCCATGCATTTGTCTCAACACTGAAAGAGCACATCCTTCTCTTTCACTGAAATATAACACAAAGCACTTGTTGTAGTCAGGTATTCACAAAGCTGTTGCCCTGCAAAGGCATTCTCGCAGCTCTTTGAAGGCAGTCCTGCAACTGTTATCCCAGGTATCAGATCAGATATGTCTTTGTGTGTCAACCTCTGGAGAGGTTTTGCTGTTAAGGAAAAATTTGGAATCCACTGTCTGCAATAGCCCACTATTCCTAAGAACATGCAGACTTCCTTTTGGGTAGCTGGAGGATTCATGTTAAGAATCGCTGAGATTCTTTCCTGCAACACTTTCCTCACTCATTTCTCAATGTGATGTCCTAAGTACACGACTTCTGTTTTGCAAACCTCTATCTTGGTTGGGGATACTCTACATCCATTTTCTGCAAGATGTTTCAACAAAGCAATAATGTCAATCTTGCAAGCATACTTCGTAGTTGACATCACCCATAGGTCATCAACATACTGCACTAACACTGAATGATTTGGCATTATCAAAGACTCAAAATTCTTTTAGTATCTGATTAAAAATTGAGGGCTTTCCGTATACCCTCAGGGACTTGGCACCATGCCAAATCATGACTGCCAAAATGGAAAGCAAAAAAATACTGACCATCTTTATGCAATGAGATAGAAAAGAAAGTCTGGAACAAATGGATAACTGAAAATCATTCAGCTTCGCATGGAATTTGAAATGAAATCACAGCTGGATTCTGTACCACAAGACAGCATGGAACAACAATAGAGTTAACGATTCGCAAATCAAGCACAACACAGTACTTGTCATTCAGTTTCTGCAAGCCCATAATGGGAGAGTTACATGGACTTCCCATTATCTCCTTCAGAATTCCTTGCTCAGTCATTGAATTGATCACAGGAGTAATTCCGGCAATGGTATCTGGAGACAAATTGTATTGTGGGATTCTCGGGAGCTCTTTAGTTTTAACTGTAATTCGGTTTGGGTTGACACCTTTAATTAGTCTGATATCTTTACCTGTAAAGTCCCAGACTGCAGGTAGTAGTGTGTCTCTCAATTCAACAGGCAAATCCTCACTCATAAGGAGAACATACATACCCACATCTTTTTTTATGTTGGGCAGGTTAAAAAACAAGATTCTAATCATTTGTATGAAACCAATTCCTTTTGGTGTGCAATAAATTGAACAATTTAATTTACATAGTAGATCTTGTCCAAGCAGATTCACTGGACTTGTGTCACACACCATAAATCGATGTCGATCCTTGAGGGATCCTATTTTAACTGTAACTGGTTCTGAAATTGAGGTAGACAACTTTGTATTTGTAACTCCTATAACTTGAATAATTTCTCCTGAGACGGGTAGGTTTGGAACCTCGGCTGTTCTTACAGTAGAGCGGGTGGCACCAGTGTTGACGAGGAATGAGAGGATTCCAATGCACATCTCCGTTCATGTAGGGACCCCTCTGGTCAACTTCTAAGGCTGTGCCAAGCATGCAGTCCTCCTCTCCCCTTCAGGCACCATCATGCTAATGGGTCCTGGTCACTGTCATCCAATTGGATCAAATACTGCTGTACGGCATTCTAATTCTGGAAAGAATTTCTATTCATCTGCTGATTTTGATTTACATTGTATCCGTGTACCTGAACAATCTGTTGTGACGTTAGAGCTTGGGGCATCTGCTGTGATACATTAGAATTCTGCATTCTCTGCCCTGCCCTTGCATCTGTTGAGTCTGTCACATGTTATTCCCTTGAGACTGTGCATATTCCACATTCGATTCCCTGCATTATTCATACCAGACTTACACACGTGTCTCCAATGTCCAAATTTTCCACGAACATAACATGGATTTGTCTTATTCAAAAGCAACACATCAGCACCAGTTCTAGGATCTACAAGAATACCACAAACTCTTCCCTGGGACAGAAAATTCTGTTGTTGAAAACCATTAACACCCTGCATCGTCAGAGCTTGATTATAACATCCCTGTACTTGTAGTGTGTTATCAAACCCCATCTGATTTTGACCCTTCTGCATTGCTCTTATCTGGGCAATCATTAATTTCTCCTTGAGCTTCTTGTGCTTCAACTCAATTTCGTCACCACAATATTTTGCACAACGCAAAATCTCATCTAGTGGTTTGCTCTGCCAGTAAAGTAATTGCTGTGGGATCATGGTAGAAATCTCAGGTCACAAACTGAACACAAATCTGTAAACAAAATGTACTACATCTTTATCTACGACATTGTCTAATCCACTATACTGTTTGAAGGCCTGTATTAATCTCTTGTAAAAGGCATGTATTGATTCCTTCAGTTCTTGGGTTGTCCTGTCAATCTGCAACCAATAAATATCTTTTTAAGGGAAATTTTAGTCTTCCCACAAATCTCCTGGAACCACAATCTCAAACAGAGTATTCAATTCAATCCTCAAACTTTTGAAATCTTCACAAATCATTCAATTTGTCTGCATGATTCCACTGGATTTTCTCTCAATTTAGAGAAGTTGTTTGTTAATGACACAATGTCTGCTCTTGTCCATCGTACATGAACATAGCCTCCTCCAGGTACTTCTCGCATAGGGAGCATTTCTACTTCCCCTACACTACCATGAAAAACATCAGGTGGTGACTGCACTCTAACTCACTTTGTTTACTTCTTTTTCAACCATCTACCTTCCAATTTTTCTCTTTCATCCCATTTTCTGATTAATACCATTAGCTCTTTTATCTGCAATTGCTCTCCTGGTGCCCTCATGTTCACAATGTGTTTGTCAGTAAGATCTAACCTGTATGATTTTTGCACAATCTTTGGATTTCGAATATCTATACCATATTTCTGAGCCAATTCTACCAATCTCTTATGTGTCAATTTTGATCGTCATGTAATGTCTTTACAGAGAAACAATAGTTACTCCTGGTAGACAGCTAATCTTGAAGGGCTAAGTGTTCCCTGAATCATATCTTCTAATTCAGCATTTAATCAGCTCACATCCATAGGAGGTTTATTTTCCTGAACTAAATTTTGAACTGAACTTGAACCTGTAGCCAAATCTGAATTGGGTGCTGAACTAGAAACTGAAGTTTGCAATGGGACTGAATTCATAGCTGAAACTGGAACTGAAGCTGTAACTATTGCTGAATTCTGATTATTCAGGGAACTATATCCTTTAAGCCATTTCTTGATTGTACTCTTGTATTATTTAAATTTAAGCTTCCATCATTCAAATTTGCACTCATTCCAGGTTGCACATTTAGTAGCGATGAATCTGGAACTGAAATACCCATTGGCACAGTCATGTCAGAAGCATGATAATTCATTTCAGGAGGTCCACTCGGTTTGGGATAGTAAAAAGTTAGAAATCTCTGCACCATTCTTTGTGTCAGATCTAATTGTATCTGATTAGGGACAACATTTATAGCTGCAGCATTATTAGTTTGAGTGGAAAACATGGGTGTATGAAGCAGTGATCTTGCTGTTGGGTCTGAAGAACTCCCACATACTGCATTTTCTCCGATAGGTGCAGTCAAATTGTGAACCATATTTACCTATAACCCAGACTTCTGAAGGGGCACAACAGGTCCAATAGTAACGGGAACAGTCAAAGCATCTGTTGTACTTGAATCAATCAGGTTCTTGGGAGATGACATTTCTGTTCTCCCACTCACAGGAGAAAAAAGCATTGATTCCTTTGGCACTTCAGGCATTAAAGGGGCATTAGGTTTCTCAGCTCTACTAATATGTGTCAAGTCTCTACTCTGTATCTCATTGTAAGGTGGTGGATGATTCATCAACAAATCATTCAAAAGTGTGTCATCTGTGTCACTCTCTTCCCCTTCCTACCCTCAATCAATTTTGTCTGTCTCTAAATTAACCCTGGGCAAAGCACTACGCTACGCTCGCGTAGTTTGCGAAGTTTGCGCTACTTCGCACAACGCGAATTGCACGTAGCACAGTGCAAACACGCGTAGCGCAGCATAGTGCAGCGGATCATTTTTGCTTGCTCGCGGTCCTCAACGTCAAGTTGGCGACCGCGAGCAAGCAAAATGACATCCCGGCGAGACTTTTTCCCCGTTCGCGATCAGCAACATCAAGTTGCCGATCGCGAGCGTGGAAAATAAACCTCCCGGCGAGATTCTCAACGCGGGGAGGTCAGGTTTCTCATTGCGAGTGGTCGCGTATGCTCGCGACCGCTCGCGATGAGAAACTACCAGTCCGCGTTGAGAAAGCTGCCGCTCGAGTAAAAATCTACTCGAGCGGCAGTAAAGACAGCTCGCACTGTGCAAGATGCCGTTTCCAATGATTGCACAGTGCGGACAAGCATCCGGCACTGTGCAATCATTGCGAACAGTGCACTACGCAGTTCGCGTAGTACTACGCGTAGCTCGCGTAGTGCGAACTGCACTTTGCGTAGCTTCGCGTAGCGCTACTTCGCGAACTACGCCCAGGCTTACTCTAAATGCTTCTTTTTATCTCTTTTCTTGCCCTTAGCATGTTCCTCAACCTTTAGCACCAAATACAATTGTGTTCCTTGTATTACATCTGCTCGCCACATTTTCTGTTGAGCATCTGATCTAGCTTTTGCGTCATGATCCATAGTTCTCCTATACCTCCCTTGGTATTTCTCTTTGTCTTTCTGATGAGCAATATGCTCCCAGGTATTTAAAGCCTCAGTTACAGTGGCTCTAACAGGATCTTATATTTTGTACATTCTTTTCCTTACATTTTCTAAAAATCCTCAAATTAAATGTTCCATAACGAGGGAACTGTAAAGTCTCTTCTTTCTCAGTACGTTTATGCCAAAACTCGAGCCACAGACATGGATGTATTCCTTTTTCCATCATGACAGTATATCCTGGCGTACTGCCAGGTGGCGCTTCTAACTTTGCTTTGGCAGATATGGTCTCATCTTTCTTCACTAATTTCTGCAACGATTTGAAAAATTTCATTTTTGTTCAATTCAGTATTCACAAATGATTTCTGTAAATCCAAGAAATGGTATTCTCCCACAATTCACCTGTTTGGCAATCTCAACCAATGCAAGCGCAACTCTTATGACGTAGCCAACCAATCCCAGCGCAGCTTTACACCAACCGACCAATCACAGCACGGTACACTCTGATGTCAATCTCGCTCCTTGCAGCAACTCACCCTCCTTCACAATCTTCTCCTGCATCTTTCTCTAAGTAAAATGACAATGCAATGCAAGCAACAAATAAAACCGTCTGCTTCACTAGAGGACATGCACTTGCACAAGGTAACTAAACTTTCCTATACTCATTCGCTTCAAATGAAACCTCGACCAGTGGGTATAATTGATATAGTTATTCCCTGTGCACCTGAGATCATACCAATCATTAACCACTAACACCACTAACCACTAACACACAAAGAGAACCCCTACCAAGGTGTTGTTGATGACGTCTCACGACCAACATCAAAAAACAGCAGACAACTTACTCAATGCCTTCTACACTGAGATAACCCGTAGCTAAATATCTTGAGATCTTAGGCCACGATGGACCTGTTTACAACTTCAGCTTTGCACATGAACTTTAACCATGTGGACTTTAACCACTTCACTCCACTCAACTCAACAACACAAAGCCATTTAAAAAACCTCAAGCTGAAGCAAAAGCAATAGCAATGTGCATCCCTATTAATACTCACACTTTTTGCTGCTACAATTTGACTTTGTCCAGAGCGATACTCCATCAGCACTCCGTCAGCACTCCATCAATCCTTCTTTTTGCCAAACCAAAAATTGTGGACTCCTTGGGTCTGGGCAAAAGACTATTTTTGGCACCCTAAAATCTCACTTCACTAGGCAGAAGAATAGCTCTGCTACCAAAGTTTTGTTGCAGTGCAAGCTTAGTACGTGCCAGGGATACGTTTCCTGTCTATTTTTTGTACTGCAGTGTGTGCTGCAGCACGCAGCACCAGTCGCAATAGAAAAGTTAGACAGTGCGACCGACTTGGAGGTGGTCACATTGCAATCACACTGACAGGACCGCAGACAGCAAGTTGGGCAGTCCCGTTGTCTGATAGGGTGGTGGACGGACATAAGTCCGCCCGCCATCCTAATCACCCCCTTAATCTTTCACTTCACCTGCAGATCTAATTGCATATCTTGATCTCCATACTCGAGTGCCAACTGATTCACACTCTTCTATACCTACTACTTGATTATTCAGGCTGCATTATCACTATTGTTCCTCTCTTTCTACAGCAGACAACATGGTGTTCTATCTAATTTATGGATTGTACCTTCATAGTTTCACTATTTTCTTACGTTTTATGTTTTTTCCAATGCCCACTCCACATAGTCACACATAGATTATTTATTATCTTCCTGAGATTTTACCCATCTGATTTCTAATCCCAGAATAGAACCTATTACTATATCAGACCATGCTTTAATCTTGTTCTCTCTAATTTTAGCTGACATTCCTCAAACTACACACAGATGAAGAATAAATACTGATATTGCACACTCTTATTCAAAACAACATGAACTATTATCTGCTACCGATGATTATTTCCGTAACAATAGCACTGAAGATACATCCAAAATTATGCTTTGGGATGCTTCTAAAGCATGCATAAGAGGCTTCACGATTTCTATAATGGCATATGAGAATAAGTCATTTAATGCCAAATTATTAAACATTAGAACACCAAATTATCATAGCTAAGAAACATTTTATAACTTCCTCAGATTTGATTTTTTTTTTTAAATTACAAAAGCTATGTTACTAATACTCTGCTTTGTAAGCAAGTGGGCCTTTATCTCTGCAATCAAAAAGTAAATTTCCAATTTAATGCTAATAAAACTGGCCCTCTATTAGCTAATTTTTTACAAATTAAAAAAACTGAAAATCAGATCCATGCTATTCATAACTCCAAAGGACAACTGCTACTATCCACCACAGAGATAGCCAAAGAATTTCAACAGTTTTACTCAAATCTCTATATCAAATCTCAGGATGCTCAAGATGCAACAAAAGATCAGTTTCTTCACCATTGCAATTTACCACCATTATTACTCATTGCTAGAACCTCCCTTGATGCCAATTTAACTATAGAGGAAGTACGCCCCGCAATTATATCCTTAAATTCCAATAAATTCACCAGGGCCTGATGATATTCCAGCAGAAATCTACAAAGCTTTCACTAGTTGATTATCTCTGGTGCTTTTATCTTTAATCTGCAATTTTGCTGCCAATGCTTCTGTTGACGGATCTTTTAAAGATGCAACAATTATTGTTCTCCCTAAACCAGATAAAGATCACAAACTACTTCAAAACTACCATCCTAATTCATGTATTAACCAAGATTGTAAAATATATGCCAAGATTCTTGCAACTAGATTATTTCCTATACTAAATGCTATTATTCAATCAGACCAAACAGGTTTTATGAAAGGACGACTATCAGGACACAATACCAGACTTGTTTGTTACCCTATTGCTTCCCTCCACAACATTAAAAATCATAGGGGGATATTCACAAGAACGTGCGCTAAACATCACCAAAAAATATTAATGCAACTTTACACATCGCAGTCGATCGCGGGAAAATAACCCAGTGTTAACCTGGAATTCACAGCACGGCGGTACCATGCGATAGGTTGCCGAAAACGCAGCCAATGTCCGCGAAACAACCACCGCGACTGAGTCAAAAATACAAACCCCAACACCAAAAAACGTGCGATCAGCCCATTCGCGATGAGGAAATCAGCGATAAGCAGCGCCAGGCCTGCCATACACACACGGCAGGCGGGAAAATCACTACAAAAGGAGAAAAAACACACAAACACAAAATGACCAAAACCGAAGCACCATGGAGGCAGCCGGAGCAGGCGCAGAGAACAAGCGGAACCCCACAAGCACCCCGGACGACCAGCCTGGGACCTCAGTGACAGGGAAGGGCAAGGACAAGAAGAAGAGGAAGACGAAGTTCAGTCCGCAGGAGAATAGGATCCTGGTCACGGAGGTGATAGAACACCATCAACAACTGTTTGTCGCCTCCAATGTGTCATTGGGCACCAAAAATGGATTATGGCGGTCCATCGTGGAAAAGGTGAATGCCGTCGGAGAGCACAAGAGGTCAATGGACGAGGTCAAGAGGCGATGGATGGACATCAAGCGCAAGACCAAGGAGAAACTTGCAGGCAACCAGAAGGCAGCAATGCAGACTGGAGGTGGGAGCCCAGCGCCACAGCTGGGGTCTGGATGACATGGAGGAGCTGGTGTCGACAGTCATCAGTGTGGAGACCGTGGCAGGAGTCGGGACACCGGACACTGCTCGACATGACACAACACCACAGCAACAGGGTGAGTAACCACCAGGTACTGGGGGGACGGGGGGAGATGGCCACAATGGCACACATGCACAACCAAGCAGAGCACAGTGCACACCCACAATGACTCTGGATCATGGCCCTGATCTACACACTGTCACAATGTACATTGCCATGCTGTCTGAATGTCAACATGTACCATGCGGCCACATACATGTAACACAGCATCTCCCCTTCACATTGCAGGGGCACCGTCAACGCCACCTGCAGAGCAGTTCCAGCCACTCTTCACTGATGACGAGGAGGACACCACCAGCATCGACACCCAAGCCCTCCAAGACATCATGGAACTCATCTGCCAATCACCTCCCGGACCAGGGCAGCCCAGCTGCATCGAGGAGACCCCACCCACTCCACAAACCACCCAGCAGGAGGCACCCACAACCCCGGCTGTCTCCCAAGACCCCCCCGAACAACACATGGCCTTCCAACACCGTGTGTTGGAGGGCCAGAGGGAGATGGCTGAGCAGGTGCGGGTGGGGTTCGACCTCATGGCTACCAAACTGGATGCCATCCATGGGTGTCTGAGTCCCATCAGGTACCACCTCCAGTCCCTAACGGACACCCACACGCCGCTCCATGGTCTCCAACGAGCCCTGGCTGACATCGCTGGAGTCATGACTCTGAGACAAAAACACATGTCCGCTCAGAGTGGCTCCAGCGATCTCAGCCGTGAGATGGCACACATGCAGAGGCTCATGGAGGACATGGTGCGGATGGAGGCAGAAAGGATGGCAGCCACCGCTGCACATCATAGAAATATAGCTGGGGTCTACCATGCCCTGCATGTCCTCATCATGGCATTGCTTCCACAAGGCGTGGCGCAGATGAATGCTGCTGCCCCTACCCCATCCACATCTTTGCCCCCTGGTGTGTCCGTGCCTCACAGTGCGGCAGACATTTCCACTCCAGCACCTGATGTGTCACTGCCACACAGTGCTGCAGCCGGAACTGCACCACCCACAGGTGGGGCAGGGCACACATCCGAGGACGTGGCTGGCTTTGGGATCAGAAGGAGGCACTAGCATTCATTTCCGCCACCTGGCCTGTTGCTCCTTGGTGCTGCACATGGCCCCATGACCTTCCACTGACCCCCGATACACTCTGCGGCACTCACCTTGGACCGCGACATGGACTGCCATATCCTGTTTGGTCACCAATGACACGGCGACCAGACTGCAGACTGTACTCTTCATCATCCTCGGTACTTGTCATTCCCCGATGGACTCTGGCTGGCCCTCCACGGGCCCATATTGTGAAGTGGGGTTGGCATGGCCCTGTACTGCTCCAGCTGCAAAACTCCACTGGATGTGCAATAAACATTCTGAAACGCACTGCTCTGTCATGCCTTTCATCATTCAAGTATGAATGTGTGGATGTATGTAGGGTCAGTGATTCCCCCTAACATCAATGATGCTCATCTAGTGGGATTCCAGCCATTGTGTGCTACGTTGCCGATTGCGTTCCGGGTGCCGTAGACACTACACAGGGACACACGCATTAGTCACTTCCTTGCCCGGACATGGACTGCACCACGCCCGGAGCCCCCGAGTCATTGTTGCAAGCCCTGCACTGGCCCGGCGTACGACAGGCCAGACCATTCCGCTTACGCTCCGAGGGGGGCCACATAACCACATGTCGCAGGTCTACACGCTAGTGGTCTGCAGGTCACTGGTCTAGTTGTTAGCATGTCACGTCCACTCCCTGAGGGCAGGTTTGCACACACACCACACCCATCCGGCGCAGGCGTCACAGGCCATGTGACCCCGAGAATATTAGGGGCCGGCAACGTCACATTCCCCACTGCCGGAGGTGACTGGAGGATGGACGTTCCACGGGGCTCAATCATGAAGGGCCCATGAGTTGTTGCGCACAGGGTTAGTGGCACCCGAGGCCTTGCGGCCGCACGGGCCTACATCCACGTGGCGCTGACTGGGGTTGCACAGGGTTAGTGGCACCCGAAGCCTTGCGGCCGTCACGGGCCTACCACCACGTGGCGCTGACTGGGCTTGCACAGGGTTAGTGGCCCCGAAATTGCTGAGCGGGTGTGCAGCCTGCGATGATAACGTGTGCAGTGATGTGGTCTCTGCCATTGATGCCTCAGGACTCAGCACCATGTGTGGGACCTGCTGGGCCGCGGTGTGGGTCCGCATGATGTGGAGCATGCCATGGTGGCGGGACCGGGGCGTGGAGCTTGCACGGGCACGTGGTGTGCCCACTGGTGGACACACCGTTGGCGGCAGGTGAGCAGTGGGGCCTGGGTGCGCAAGGGCGGACAGCCAGCGCTGGCCGGCGGGAGGGGGTAGGGTGCGGCTGCATGTGTGCGCGGGGGCGGACAGGCGTTGTTGCCGTGTGCAGTGAGATGGACTCTGCCATGATTGACTCTTGCCTCGATTACAGATTGCAGACCTGGTAGCTTGCAGTGTTTACTGGCACTTGGTTGGAGACACACCAGTGGCAGCAGGTGAGCAGTGGTGCCTGGGTGCGCGGTGCGGCAGTGTCCCTCCTTCTCTCTCTCTCTCTCTCTCCCTTCCTTTCCTTCTCTCTCTCTCTCTCTGCCTTCCTTTCCTTCTCTGTCTCTCTCTCTCCCTTCCTCTCCTTCTCTCTCTCTCTCTGCCTTCCTCTCTCTCTCTCTCTCTCTCTCTGCCTTCCTTTTCCTTCTCTGTCTCTCTCTGCCTTCCTTTCCTTCTCTCTCTCTCTCCTCTCCCTCTCTTCCTTCTCTCTCTCTCCTTCTCCCTCTCCCTTTCTTTCTTTCTCTCTCTCTCTTCTCTCTCTGCCTTTCTTTCCTTCTTCTGTTTCTCTGTGTCTTGCTCCTTTGATGTGCGCATGACACACGTTCTGATTTTGTGCTTTGTTTTCCAGGCTGTGACATCAGGATTGTCCCGGACGGACCCGACAGGAGTCTTCCGCATTGGTGTTTTGTGTTGTATTTCAATAAAGTTTTTGGTTGTTACTTCAATGATGAGTGACTGTTTCTCGTTCTTCTGACCACACGTGTGTTTCTTGCTGTCATTGTGCGACATCATACGCTTTTTGTGGCTCTTGTGTCGTGCACGGTTTGTGTTTGTCAGGGGGGGTCCGGGGGGAGGTCCGGGGGGGGGTGCCTGGGAGTGGGGGCGGTGGTGTTGAGGCCCTCTTGGGTCTCCGAGCTGCATGATCATTGTCTCCATGGCATCTGTGGGTCATCCGATGTGGCTCTGGGCTGGGCTTCCTTTCGTACTGCAGGTAGTCGCTCTGCTTTACACCAGCAGAAGGCAGGTGTTAAATCCCTGCTGCTACCGCGGCTTATCGCCTGTTTTTGGTTCGCATCGCAGATCTGGCAGTTCGTTGTGAAAGTGGTGTAGTGGTGTTTTCGTGTGTTTTTGCACGGGAACGCCTACTCTGCATCTCATTAGGGTTAGTTGGTGGTGTCACCCGTGGAGGTAAATTTTACGGCAGTTATCGCGGGAATACTTGTGTTGTCTGCACTTTGCACCCGCTTGTGAATGGGGCGTTAAATCTATCTCCACTTTTGTTGCGTTAGGGTGGCGATAACTCAGCGATAAGTCCTTGTGAATATGGCCCATAGTGGTCTGCTAGCATTAGATGCTGAAGATTCATTTGATAAAGTTAATTGTAAGTTTTTGTTCAAAACTATGGAAGCATTCTGTTTTGGTACCACATTTATTTCAATGGTTAGTGCATTATATTCTTCTCCCAGGGCAACTGTATATGTTAACTGTATTAATTCTACATCTTTTTCTTTATTTAAAGGCACAATACAAAGTATTCATTTGTCCCCCCATTATTTTTGTAAGCTATTGAACCTTTATTATGTCACATTCGTAATTCAACAAAAAACAAAGGCGTTACTATTCATAACACAACTATTAAACTTTCTGCTTATGTAGACAATATGCTACTATATGTTAATGATCCCATCACCTCCATATCTATTATACTTATACTTACTGAAGATTACGCCTTGGTTTACGGTTATACATTGAACATTAATAAAACTGAATTTTTCCCTCTAAACGTTTATTGTACAGCTGACATGTTAAGTGGCATTAATATCATATGGAACTCATCGGGGCTCAAGTATTTAGGAATTTACTTTAAAAATTCAATAAACGGTACTGTTGATATGAATTGTAAACAAATAATCTCCAAAATTTCACAAAAATTAGATGGATGGTCATCCTTACAATTGTCTTGGTGGGGCAAACTTGAAGCTATAAAATGGTAATAACTCCACAAATATTATATGTACTGTCAATGCTGCCTGTGTCATTTCCAGTAACCTTTTTTAAACACATTAATAACATTCTTATTAATTTCTTTGGAATGGTAAACCTTTTCGGGTCCAATTTAGAATATTACAACCCTCTAAATTGGAAGGAGGTTTTGGTATTCCAAAATTTCAGAAATATTGCATCTCCTTTTTAAATTGCATAATATATTCATTGGTTTTCAAGCTCAGAACCATATCTTGTTCCCAAATGGGTTCTTATAGAGAGGAATATTGTTGCTCCTTTTCCTTTACCAGCAATTCTTACCATGGACCTTCGTAAACTAAAGTCTCATTCTCCAATTCTCAATGCAACAGAACTTGCCTTAGCTTCTGTTGATACCATATTTCGCAACAAGATTGTGTCCTCTAAAAAAGTATCATTATGATATAATTGTAAAATAAAACTGCATGTGCCAGTATCCGATTGGAAGAAAGGGATAGATGCAGGAATATTTTACATTTCTGACATTTGCCACAACAATGTATTTCAGATATCCAAGCTAAATGACACATTCCTAATTCTCATTACCAAAAATATGTTATATTATGCAAGCTAAAACTAAGGGGCATATTATCAAGGGCTTTATCGCGGCTTTAGGCACTTTTTGCCGCTAAAGCGGCAATAAGTTTATCGCCCTATCAGCAAGCTGTCGCTAAAAGCCGTTAGCGACAGCTTTCAGGCGTTAGCGGGCGGTTTTACCATCGCCTTGCATGCCAGTGATAATTATCGCTAATGACATGCAAGGTAGGCGTTCCCCACTAAAAGCGACTGAAAACAGTCGCTAACACAACTAACCCCTATTAACAAGGCAGGCGAAGCGATAAAATAAATCGCGCTAAGCGCGTTTATCGCTAGATTTTAACACCTGCTACTGAGGATGACTTACCTGTTTAAAGTATAGGAGGTGGATTGTCAGGCTGAATCCATCCTTGCGGTAATGCGAGAATATCGCTTCTTTTCCAGCGATATTCTCACATTTTGCCGCTATCGCTGGAAATTATATCGCTATGGAGATAAAGCTTGTTAATAGGGTGTTATCTCAGCAATATTTTCCAGCGATAGGCGGCGTTAAAAAAATTTGCGCTAAGCGCGGTTAGAGATAAATATCGCTATTCCTTGATAATATGCCCCGAAATGTTTATGACTCTTCCATTCCACACCCTCGCTGCTCAGATATAGAACTTTTTTTTAATATTCATATTTTCTCTGGTCATATTGCCTCTAAGTAAAAAAAAAAATATGATATTTAACAACTCTTCTCAGCTATTGAAATTGTGTGAATTTTGGAATCCTATTTTTAGTGCTAAGTATTCTCCACTACAAATGCAGAAAAATTGGCTTTGTAATATCTCCAGCCGGCTACCTTCCTCTATTTGTCAATCTAACTCATTTATATTAAATAATAGCTATTGATACATTTTTCTAAGACTCCACATCTGACACTACATTGTGCCGGAAACCCTTTATCCAAAGCATAATTTACGAATTTTCCTTTACTTTAAAAAAAAAAAAAATGATTGACGACGAGCTTAAACTTTTACATGAAGTGTACGAACATGCTTAAGAAATATCATTGTATTAATTGGATTTTCTCCTCTCCCCTTTTTGTCTCTCCTCTTGCTATGTATGCTTAGTTGCCAGTCTTCAAGTTAATATATAACATCTCGTTGGTTCTGATCATAAAGTGGTGGGTTTTTTTCTGTGAATTTCTCTGCTCAATAAAAAAAATGAAAAAATAATAGCTATTGGTCTCCTATCAAATTATATGATGCACATTTATGTGACAACTAAAATGTTGGCATTGTAATTTGTAACCTTGTACTTTGAAACGTATACTCTTTGATTGTCCAAATATTTTTCAATTTTGGTCTCATGTTTGGTATAAAATTTCTTTAAACTTCCACATTACCATTCTTTTAACCTTTGAAATTGTTGTATGTAAATCCTCCACCCTACCTCTTCCTTTAACATATATAGATATGAAATTATTTGATCTTTGAATCGCATGCGCTATTAAATCGATTACCATGCATAGGAAACCTGCTCATCTCTTATCTGTACAGATGAGGTGAGATTGGATTTTATATTTATGGAAGGGAGTTGATTTTTTTAGCTAGTTCAAGACACAGTCTCCAATCACATTTCTTATGTGGAATACTGTGTTTTCCGTTTCATTTTGTTACTCAATACAATATTAATAGCCCCTATATGTTCGTATAATTTTTGTTATATTTTAGGATTCTGCAACTGTGTTCACTTCTTTGTTATCATATGGTTATTTATCATATGTATTAGGTTTTTGTTCCCTAACAATTTTACTTCTGTCTCAATGTTCATGTACTTTATAAAAATCAATAAAATCATGTGAACACAAAATACTTCTTTGGTGCAGGGGACAATCTCAGATTGAATATTACCCATGTGTCTGAACAATTTAGCCATGGTACTTGCTAGGCTCTCTACTTACCAACCAAAGATCTCAAGATGATTTTCAACATGGAGTTTCAGATGCCTGTGCACTGTGGAATCCTCAAGAACACCCCATATATAGCAGTGCACGCTTCTGACATTTTACTGACAGAATGGGTGAATGCCATTGACACCACACTGACTGAATGTGTCAGTGTGTTAAACCTACCACTGATATTTGTTCTGAAATCCCACACTCCTCTGGACATAAGCTGAGCAACCCTCATGTGTCTCTGCTGGGCAGTCACCAACATACATTCTTGATGCCTGGATTGGCTGGCACTTGGTATTCCACCTTCAGCATCAGCCACTGTCGACAGATTGCTAGGACTTGAGGTTGTAAAGTCTAAGTGACTGTAGGTGAACTTGCAAATGCTGCTGTTAAGGCTGACATGACTCTAGTAGTCAAGGGAGGTTGTGTTGTTGGTGCTTACGTGACTAGTGTAGAAGTAGGTGCTTCACCATCTATAATTGGGACCTCTGTGTCAGTGTCCTCTTCTTTAGTGTAGATTTCCATTTTGTCTTCAGGTACTGGTACATGGCTTCAAACTATGAGAAGATAGAACAAGATACAGTCGAACTTCCTTAGTAATAACCCAGCCGTGTGAAATCATGACATACATATTAGATGCATATGTGTGTGTGTGTGTGTGCTCTTTGTGACAGCCCTTCCTCAAATGTCAATTTTTCAAAAATGTCCGCATGGACCTCACAGACATAACAATCATCTGCAGTTTTGATGTTTGGTATAATCCAAGTAACATTTTGGATACTGGCAGAATGAATGTGAGTGAAGGCAAGCATTAAGAAAATGGTGCATGGACAGATCTCTTCTGATGCCATGGGCAGCTGATTTGGAAATGATCTAAAAATGTGGATGAGTCCTAATGATTGGCAATTTTCTTTCCTGGACCCGGAACAACTGCAGTGTGGACATACGGACATACGGCTCACATTGGCATTGGCATCCAGAATTATAACTACTTAATGACTACATGCCTTTGTAAGAATTGTTACAACAGGCCAGTGTGACTGGGGTCTCTGGGACATCCCTGAGAATCACATTCCACAGTCCATATTGAACCTTGAGAAGTAGCAGGGATGCTGTGAAAAGCTACCTGATATTGACCACTGTAGAGCATAAGAAATTAGCACACTGATCATAAAGTTGTAGTCAGGAGCTGTTGGACTTGGCCTTCTCTGCATGGTTATCCGCAAACTTTTTGCCTTCACCCTCCTGTTTTCTGAACCCGTTTAGTTGACTTTTAGGACTCTGCGCACTTTACCACTGCTAACCAGTGCTAAAGAGCTTGTGCGCTCTCCCTTCAACATGGTAGAATCGGTTCACACTCAATTGGTCCTTAGTAAAATGGTACCACATGTACACAGGGCATGTAAATTAAATCCTAGTAGTGGGCCTGCAGCACTGATTGTGCCATCCACTTAAGTAGCTCTTTTAAACATGTTTCAGGCCTGCCATTGCAGCTTGTGTGTGCAGTCTTGGACTGCCACTTTGACCTGGCAAAAAAACCATTTGCCAGGCCTAAACCTTTCATCTAGTGCATTTAAGTCACCTCTAGGGTAGGCCCTACACAGACCAGAGGGCAGGGTACAGTGTATTTAAAAGGTTGGAAATGTACTTTTAAGTTTTACATGTCCTGGTAGTGAAAAACTCCTAAATGCATACCTCTCCCATAGGATGACATTGGGATACCTGATTACATTTAATAAGTGATAACTTTCAATTGGGAGAAATTGGGAATGTCGAGTTTGATGTCTAAAAAGTTGTAATTCAAAAGGCTCTTTAATGGTAAATTTGGATTTTACATCACAATTCTGAAAATGCCACTTCTTGCCACAACCATTTGGTGCCAGCAGCCTGTATGTTGATGATATGACTAGGGGTATTTGGCAGTTAGTCTTTGTGTATAGGTGCTGGCAGGATGGGCCATCTACAACACTTGCACATCAGAAAGACTCTGCTTGAGCATACTTCCAAAGGGTTTGAAACTAGTCTTTTGTGCCCCAGACAAACTGGGGCCAGGGCAGGGAGGCAGGAAATTCCAAACACCTCCTTTGCCTACTTTAAAGTTGGTACCAAGAAAATATATTGGACCCTCTGACTCAACTCTTGAGTACACATTTGGACCTGTGGAACACTCAGTAGAAGGACTGATGTGCTGCTATGCTGCCAGAGAGGACTGCTACTCTGCTGCCTTGCTACCCTGCTGCTATAGGATCTGAACCCTAGACGTGGGGATAGACGTGCCTTGCCAGCCCAGCTGTGGTCTTTACCAAATCCAGCATGAAGCAACACAAAGTCCAGCAAAGCATTGCCATACAGCTGCAGGCTTCATTGGAACCCATGCTGAGCGATGCTGAACCCCACAGAACCTTGCCGCAAAGCTCCCAACTACAATGGAATTGGCGGCAAGTGGCGCAAAGCCTCGCCAAGCTTCACTGCCCAGCTGCCAGCCCATCAGAACTGATTGTCTCCATGCAAAGCCTCTCTATGACTTCACCGGAACCGACACAGCGTGACGCAACCAAAGGCAGGACCTTGCATTGTGGACCTCGGAGCTCCTCAGAGCCAATGGCAGATGATGCATAGCCTCGCAAAGTGAAGCCACGCAGACAGCGCACTAGGATTTAAGGTACTTTGTTCAGCGGGTCTAACTTGGTCCATGTATCTGGCCCGTGCTCCTTCGTGGTTGGCCTGAACTTGTGACGTTGTTCTGGTCCGTAGCGACCAGATAACCACAGATGCGGTTTGTGGTCTTTGGCACTGTTTTCATTTAAATCTTTAAAATTGCATACAAAGCTTATTTGTTGAGCTGAAATTGCAGTGAGACAAAGATTTAGTCCAGCTGAGAGATCAAGCAAATGTTAAGATTTTTGTGCAGAACCATATCAGACAATGAGGCAAAGGGGCAGTATCTTAGTGCCCAATAACGTCTGTACAACGTGGGTAATAAAATAGGCAAGCTGATAGCTTGGCTGAGCACGAAAGATGAGAAAGATAGTAGGGTAAGGGATTCTGAAAGAAAAGTGGTGGAGTCTGATATGGACATAGTCCAAGAATTTGTGCCCTCTTGTAGTAGACTGTACACCAACGGGGTTGGCATTGCTGATCTACAGTGCTTTCTATGGAACTTACAAATTCCCTTCCTTAAGTCATGAGGAGACTAACCAACTAGAACTAGATATCACAGAGGAGGAAATATGGGAAATATGGGAAGTGGTTTCACAGCTGTAAAATGGTTGATTGTCAGGTCTCAAAGGGTTGTCCGCTGAATTTTAAAAACGTTTTTCATCTGAAGAATTGGGGCTATATTATTTGTTTGTTTCTAGATGTGATATATGAGGGGGCACTCCCCACAGACCTCAGGACTGTGATGATTTACAAACCTGATGAACCAGCTGAGCAGTTTTCTGAATATAGTCCATATTGCTATTAAACATCAGACTAAAGATCTTCGATTAAAAGCTGGGCATTAATATTCTACCAAAATCTTGACCTGCCCAGTGATAGTGAACGTTGATGCGCAGCTCATGTTCGACCCTGTGGAATCACTTCATGACCATACTTGCAAAATTGTGGTTAAGACCATATTTCTAGTCTTGAGCTCAAATATTCTCTACAAATCCACTAGCCAAAGTTAACTCAAATGGCATCTCTGAGTTTTTCAATTGTAACATGCATGAGTGAGGGATGTCTTTAATCCCCAATACTCTTGACCTTGTGGTGGAAATTTGGCATGATTGATTAGAAGAGATGCTCTGGTGAGGGCCAACTGGTGGGCTACTGACTCAGTTGATCGCATATCTTTGTTTCTAGCTTGCAGATTAACTGAGACAAATTCTGCTACAAATTCTTTCCCTGGTGACAAAATGGACACCTGGGCTGCTTTGTACCCTTTTTCAATGCAACTTTGTTAGATCGGGCATCCTTGGCATGACATTTTGCCTTCTGACCTCCGGTTTTTGTTGACTTCATATTTGCTGGCTTTAAGAATCTTGGCACTTGACCACTAGTAACCAGTGCTAAAGTGCATGTGCTCTTTTCTTAAAACATGGTCACATTGGTTTATCTACAACTGGCATCTTTGATTTACTTATAAGTCCCTAGTAAAGTGCACTACATGTGCCCAGGGCCTGTACATCAAATTCCACAAGTGGGCCTGCAGCACTGATTGTGCCACCCACTTAAGGAACCCTTTAAACATGTCTCAGGCCTGCCACTGTATGTGCAGTTTTAAATTGCCATTTCGACCTGCCAAGTTAACCTACTTGCCAGGACCAAACCTTCCTTTTTATTACATATAGGACACCCCTAAGGTAGGCCCTGGTCAGCCCATAGGCAGGGTGCAGTGTATTTAAAACCTAGGACATGTACTTTTAAGTTTTACATGTCCTGGTAGTGAAATACTCTTAAATGTGTTTTTCACTACTGCAAGGCCTATCTCTTCAATAGATACCAGTGGGATTGCCTTATTACATTTTAGAAGTGTAGTTTCCAAATGGGAAGAGATGGGATCCACAAATTTGGTGTCTCTGGACTTACAATTTAAAAACACAACTCATGGAGAAGTTGGTTTTTAAATTGCTGTTCTGCAAATGCCAGTTTTTGAAAACCGCCATTTTCTTACTTAAACCATTTGGTGCCTTCTGCTTGTCTCTGGAATACACATCTGGGGTGGGTGACCGCTGGCATCCTGCATTCCCTCTAGGCAGTCACACACAAAGGAAGGGTGGGTGCCACTGAATAGCCATTTGTGTGTTGATAGGCCATCCTGAGCAAGCTGGCACTTTACACCTGAAAGGGCTGTGTCCCATCCCCACACAAAGGGTTGCATACCGCCCAGTAGTGAGTCTAGAGCCAGGGCAGGAAAGGTAGGGTCTTGTGCACTTCAAACCATCTCTTTGAAGTCTCCTTACTTCAAAGGCCCAACTGAGTATAAGTACTGGGCCTCAGACACCATAAAATCAGAACACTGCTGGAACTGAAGACATTCTGCAAGGAAGGACTGCTGTGCTGTAGTAGGGACTGCCTCTTTGCTGAACTGCTTTGATGTGTTGGTCTGCTGCCTGCTGCTTCTTGCCTGGGAGTGAGAAGGACCTACATCTCTACATCCCAGAACGTAAGTACTCTCCAAGGGCTTGTTGGCTTGCCTCCTGTTTCTGAAGTCTCACAGATATCAAAGACTTCACCTTCATCTTCAGCTCAGCACTTTGACTTTACTTGCTGTAAGTCTTGCTCTTCCAAGTGGTGCCAATCAAGTCCAAGGCGCTTGGAAGTGAGTTTAAAGAGCTGCATCTGCCAGACCATGTGCATCAAAGTCATTGCACCGATCGGAACCAACGCATCTCCTGCTGCGAGATCAGGATCACCGATGTTGCAGGGACCAGATCTCCGCATCGCACTCGGAACGGATGCATCGCCTCCGGAACCAGCGCTTTGGAACCAACTCATCTCCGCCACTGTGTGGAGAAGATCGACATATCGCCTCTCCAGCTTGGTTTAACCCGGCACATTGCATTCGGAACCGCCACACTCGGATCCGGTGCTTTGCTCAATGAAACCAACGCATTGCTGCAGTTGCATGGAGAAATCCTGCATAACACCCCAACTGCGAGCTTGTGCTGCGTCAAGGATTAAGGTAATTCTGCTCAGCGGGCCCTGCGTGGGTCCTATTGCTGGCCTGCACTCCATTGTGGGCGCCTAAAATTTTGCCTTTGTCCTGGTCCAGCACGACCAATTAAATCTCTGAGCGATATTTGCTTCTATAAAGTGGTGATACAGACATTAATATCTGCCTATTGATATAGGTGAATGACCTCAAGAGGAAAAACATACTGTGGTATAGTAAAATCCTATCTGATCTTAACTCCCGACAGGGCTTCAAGACCTAGGACAGAATTGGGTCTCCAACCTTTTCTGTAGTGAGAGCTAAGTGAAAATCATCATGAGCTCCTGAATGCTAAGCAACTCATGTATTGTTACCAGGCACCCCATGCCCATCTTTATTGACTTTAAACCTAATGTCTATAGAGCCAGATACTATTGTTTGAACAAAGTTTTTTGACTAGGGGCACTATGATAGTGCTGCCATGTGTGTCAGTGAGAGTGTGGTCTTTTGGGATTTATGAACATGTTGTAGAGAGACGTCCGGCCTCTACTGAACATTGTAGCCACACATCACCCCTCGTGACCGGGCGCGGTCCGAGGGGATAAATAAACGGGCCGAGACCGCACGTGGTCTTCCGGCCGACACTAATGTACAGTGTGTGGTGTCCCATTATTTTATGCCCTTAGGCCGTGATCCCCAGTACGTGTCTCACACGACCAGCCCCTCTATATTGGCGACGAGGGAGTGAGACGAGCCCACCAAGCGTCTGCGCTGCCTGATCACCCTGCGGCGTTGGTGCCCCTGCTACGGCCTGCCGGCGCAGTGCGACCCGCTGCCGGTGCTCCCGGACTCCCGCTGCCTACCTGCGGTCGAAACCGGAGCGGCCGGTGCCCTGCGTGTCCCTGCAGTGTCCCCCGTATCGTGAGCGTGATCGTCGCTCTGCTGCCTGCTGGAGCCGTGGGAGCTGTGCTCCAGCTGTGAGGCGTGCCTGCTGGTGGCTAGGAGCAGCGCTTGAAAACGCCGTCTGCCCCACGATTCGGAAGAAAGATAACGCCTGCTGTGCGCTGGTCGCGGCGCTGAGAAGCAGATCGGGACCTTCTGGAGCCTGGCTGTGAGCAATTGGGATGGTGAGAGGTGCTTCGTGTCATCAGGCCCAGTGGGAGGAATACGTGGGAGGTGATCGTTTCCCCACGTGTGGCTGGCAGCTGCGGGTGAGCAGCGTAAGGAACAGGGGCAGAGGTCAGGCAGCGCTGCTTGACTGTGCTGGGACAGTAAATACAAAAAAAAAAAAAAAAAAAGGATAAAGGGTTCTACACGGCTTACAAGAGCCCAAGGGTTGCAGGCTGTGACTCTGCCACAAGCACACTGCAAAGTGAGGAACACTGAAGGCCACCATGCAAGAGGACACGTGGAAAACCCTGAGAGGGGAGTACAGCAGTGTGAGGAAACAAGTGCATGCAGGAAGATATGGGAGATCCACAACCAGCCCAGCCACAGGCGCAAGCACCAGTGGCGCCGTACACCCATGCATCAGTCACTGCCATCCCCCCCTCCAGTCAGTTGGCGGACCCGGCCTCGGTGGCGCCGCGATGGCGGCGATGGCTAGGCTGCATCAACGACTATTTCACGGGGATGCGGGAGACAAATGGCACGGTAAAACGCTCCCTGTTAATGCATTTTGGCGGCGATGAACTATATGAGCTCTTCGAGACGCTGCCGGACACAGGAGCTGCTCACGAGTATGACGCAGCGATTGCGGCTCTGAACCCTGACACCGTCGACATGTACTATGCCCGCCTCAGGAAGTTGGCAACGTCATGCACAGGCATTGATCAAAACGACGAGATTAGAGCCCAACTCATACAGGGCTGCAAGTCTTTTGAACCTGCGGCGCAATATCCTAAGACAACCGGGGATCTCACTCGACGACATCCTGATCCTAGCCCGCTCCCAAGAATTGTCGGATAAACGGGCGGACGAGATGGAAGCAGTACGGGTGAGAAATACACCGTCTGTGTCTGCGCCAAGATCGGTGCACGTGAAGGAAGGGACGGTGGAAGTCGTGCAGAGGAGATCAGCCCCCAACCAAAGGCGAGGTAGAGGAAGCCAACCCACAGGCAAGTGTGGGCACTGTGGTTTTGACCACAAGGAGCAGGACAAGTGTCCCGCCAGAGGTCAGACGTGCTCGAGGTGCGGGAAAGCCAATCACTACGCCAGCGTCTGCCGCAGTGGTGGGGGAAGATCCTGCGGCGGTACCGCCAGGGCGCGGTCAGCGAACATCAGGAATCTCACACAAGAAGAGCGGGAAGACTTGGAGACCATGCAAGAACAAGGAGCCACCGCCCACTATGAGGACGACGACAATACGTTTGTCATCTCGTTTGCCGACCGACCAGGCCGAAAAGGGCGCCCTCCCCCTATATGCCACGTCAAGGTCAATGGAACTTCGATTCAAGCCCTGATCGACACGGGAGCGTCCGTTAATGTAATGGACTCTGTGCAATATGAGAAGCTGTCAACCAGACCGAAATTGAGTCCCAGTATGGCGAAGATATACACCTATGGCAGCACTGAAATGTGGAAGTTGAAGTCTCAAACGAAAAGCGGACCACTTTTCACATCACTGAAGGGAAGAAGGGCACCTTGCTGAGCTGCCATACGGCAGAAGATCTGGAGTTAGTGTTCTTCGCTAAACAAGTACACGAGCACCACGCGGAGGATATGCTGAAAGAATTTCCACAACTGTTCCGAGGGCTAGGCAAGCTCCGAGGCTGCCAGGTAAAGCTGCACATTAACCAGAGCGTCCAGCCGCGCGCCCTTCGCCACCGGCGCATACACTTCCATCTCCGCCCTCTGGTGGAGCAGGAGTTGCAGAACCTCGAAGATCAGGGGGTGATTGAGAAGGTATCCGGACCCACCCCGTGGGTATCTCCGCTGGTGGTAGCGCCGAAGCCGAAGCAACCGGGAGCGATTCGCTTATGTGTTGACATGAGGCTTCCCAATCAAGCCATTCGCCGGGAGCGACACGTCACTCCAACGATGGACGACATTGTGGCTGATCTCAACGGAGCGCAATGGTTCTTGAAACTGGACCTGAATTCGGGTTATCACCAGCTGGAGTTGGCCCCTGAGAGCCGCTACATAATGACGTTCTCAATGCATGTGGGGCTCCGAAGGTACACCAAACTTAGCTTTGGGGTGTCATCCGCGGCGGAGGTCTTCCAGGACGCCATCAGGGAAACTCTCTCAGGCCTCGTCGGGGTGATTAACCTCAGCGACGATATCTTAATCTACTCGCAAAGCTTGGAGGAGCACCACGCCAGACTGAGAGCCACTCTACAGAGACTGTCCGACTGCGGACTCACCCTCCACAAGAAGAAGTGCGAGTTCTACCAAGGGTCGGTAGACTTCTTCGGCTATGTGTTCTCGAGGGATGGCCTTCGCGTAGACCCACGCAAGGCTGAAGCCATCAGAAGTGCCCCCGTACCGCAGAATCCCACGGAGGTCAGAAGCTTCTTGGGGATGGCCACATACTGTGGAAGATTTCTCCCGAACCTGGCGACGCTGTCAGAACCACTCAGGCAGCTGACCAAAACTGGGACGCCGTGGGAATGGACACCTCGGGAAGAGTCAGCATTTCAAGGAATCAAGAAAGCGCTGTTGGACCAAACAACGATGGCCTACTTTCACCCCAAACAGAAGACGGAGCTTGGTGTTGATGCCAGCCCGGTGGGACTGGGAGCGGTCCTCCTCCAGGAAAACTCAAAAGGAACCTGCGCCCCTGTGGCGTACGCCAGTCGGGAGTTGACGGCAATGGAGACGAGGTATGCACAGATTGAACGCGAGGCCCTCACCATACGATGGGCTTGTCAGCATTTCCATTTGTATTTGTGCGGCCACCCCTTCCGGGTCATCACAGATCACAAACCCCTACTGCCGCTCTTCAACGGGTCCACCAGATTGGCACCACCGCGGATCGAAAGGTGGGCAGTCCAACTACAAGCGTACTCCTTCCAGCTTCTGTATCGGCCAGGAGCAGACAACCCCGCCGACTTCTTCTCCAGACACCCTGTGTCACTGGAGGATCGTCAGGACCCCAACAACAACGAGAGCACGGAGGCGTTCATCTGCATGGTCGAGGATGGTGCCTTTCCCATAGCCGTCACCAAGGACGACCTCTGCAAGGCAACCGAAGCTGATGTCACTCTAGGAAAAGTCAGAGAGGCCCTGGTGAGAGGTCGATGGCATCGGTTTTTGGATGGCTTATCGCTGCTCACTCCCGAAGAACAAAACTCAAGGCATCAGATGTGGAGAATACGGCACGAGCTCAGCATTGGAGGATCTGGTTTGATCCTCAGAGGACAGCGCATAGTGATACCCAGCAACTTGCATTCACAGATGGTCAACCTGGCTCATCAAGGCCATCAAGGTGCTGCGAAGACGAAAGCACGGCTCCGAGCGAAGGTATGGTTCCCAGGTATGGACCAGCTGGTGGAGGAAGAAATACAGAACTGCCACTCGTGCACCATCACGGACGCTGACCCAGCTCCGGCACCTGTGATCACAGAAGAAGCATGCCTGTTACCCTGGACCAAAGTAAGCGTCGACTTCGGGAGTTTCCCAGATGGAAGACATACGATGGTCATTATGGACTCGTTCTCCAAGTTCCCAGTAGTTGAAGTGGTCCAGTCCACGGTGTTTGTACACCTCCAACCGGTTCTGGAGAAGATCTTTGCCATGTTCGGCCTACCGGAGGAAGTGAAGTCGGACAATGGGCCTCCCTTCCAGGGTCAGGAATTTCACGATTTCCTGGAACGAAGGGCAATTCGGCACCGCCGGATTACACCCCAGTGGCCGCAGGCCAACGGCGAGGTTGAGCGATTCATGAGGACCCTCAACCGGGCCCTGAGGATAGGGGTGGATCAACATCAAGACCCGGAGACGTGCCTACATCGTTTCCTATTGGCATACCGGCAAACACCTCACTCAACTACCGGGTGCGCCCCTGCCACCCTCCTGCTGAAGCGCTCTCCTAGAGACTTTGTCCCTGAAGACCCGGATTGGACCCCGCCGAATCTGGACGTGGAACAGACCCAACAGAAACGCAAACAAACCAACGATAAGGCAACTGCCAACAGAGGTGCCCGGCCTCCAATGGTGCATGCGGGATCCCGTGTGGTCCTTAAAGATCGCCATCCCGGATGGAAGTTCCGCACACCTTACGAACCCGAGGTGTGGATCGTCACCAGGGTAGATGGCATAATGGTCACCGCCCAGCGAGGCCGGCATACAGTGGTGAGAAACATGTCCTGGTTCAAGGAAGTGAGTGGGTCCCAGCATACCGGCCGAACGTCTGCAGAAGAGGAGGAAGAGGATCCCGGGGATCTGCCGGGTAGAGTTGCTGCAAGTCCCCAGCCAAGCTCAGACCCGACTTCTGCATGAGGCGACAGTCTCCCAGTGCGTGACAGTTCTCAAGACTCGCCAGAGACTGGAATAGTGGTGGGACCCCCTGCCTGCCCTGCTACCGACCTGGGTGTGGTGCCCACCAGGAGCCAGCGATACCTGCTGAGGCCTAATCCTGCACCCAGCCAGAGGCTGAAGGACTATGCCTGCTGAGCCACAGGGTGCAGACGGTGTGCCCTACGGCTGTGACTTTCGGACAATGAGTCCAGTTCCTGTTTGGTTATTTCCTCATGTTTGGTGTTATCAGTTATCTAAAGGAAAGAAGGGATGTAGAGAGCCTTCCGGCCTCTACTGAACATTGTAGCCGCACATCACCCCTCATGACCGGGCGCGGTCCGAGGGGATAAATAAATGGGCCGAGACCGCATGTGGTCTTCCGGCCGACACTAATGTACAGTGTGTGGTGTCCCATTATTTTATGCCCTTAGGCCGTGATCCCCAGTACGTGTCTCACACGACCAGCCCCTCTATACATGTGTGCGTATGAATGGGATATATTTGTATGGGTGACTGAGAGCCTCTGCTGTATGTACTTACAGCACAGGACATACCTTTTGCCATATGTGGCACCGTTACATGTATAACACAAACATACAATAATTATTTTTAAATGTGAGAAATTTAAAGTGCACAAAAATGTTCTACAAAAATGTTTATAATACGGAAAAAATTTCTGCACTTTAAATCTCTTTCATTTAAAAAAAAAGAAATGGCTGTATTTTTTAATTATACTTATGGCACAATGTCTACTGGTCATTAGGAGCAAGAGGCCTGCTGTTTGTAAATGCAAAACTTTCAAATGGGAGAAAATTAAAATGAAAAGTTTACTTAATCATTGAGGCAACTTTTCATTTTCATTTTCTCCCATTTAAAAGCCCTCAGAAAGACCATTTTGTTCACAGCTCCAATATTGAGTGGACAAGGAATTTTATTTAAGAGCTAACTACCTCAGTGCTTCAGTTGTTCACCTCTGTGCCCCAGCTCCAGCCCCAGCCTGGGTCATAAATCTGACTGCACTGCTAATTATCAGGCCCTGCTATCTGCATCCTGGTGATAATAATGTAAAATAAATACAGCCTTCACTTAACTTTAAAAGGAAAATATGAACTTGCACTTATTTAAAAATGAACTCAAGGCTGTGAGCTACTCTCAAGGTGTCTGGGAGCCACTGGTAGCTTGAGATCCACTGGTAGGAGGCACCTGCTCTAGACAGTGTCTCTTCTGCTTATGGATTTACTGTGTCAGAGACTGAACATTTCTGTTGCATGCAATTTAAACACACCTCACATTGATTCATAGCTGTACTGTGGATGTAAAGATAGTTTGGGAATCAAACATAAACTCCTAGACCACCCTCTGAGTCAAAAGAAGGTTTTCCAAATACATGTCTTTGATCTGCAGTGCTTCACGTAATTTGAGACACGTGCTCACCCATAGGCCCAGTAAAGAATCCTGATTGAAGGAGGTCTTAGGCAGTTCAAGTAAATCTTCTATCAAATCTGGCTTCAGGATGGTGAAATATAAAATTCTACAGAGAATCTATTACATGAGACAGCTATTTGATAGGGCAGATGACAACTTATGCCTTAGTGGGTGTAATCGGATAGGCACGTTTTACTATATGCTCTAGACTTGTCCATGAACCATGAGCTTTTGGAAGTATATACTGCAAGACCTGAGGTTGTCTCTGGGTTTTCTGTCCCCCTGGGGAGAAACTTATGCCCCTGAATATATGACCACGCTCTTCCGGGCCTGCCCAAATATACCAGAATCATATGTAACCTGGGACTAGTGGTGGCATAAAGATTTGTTACTAGACTCTAAAGTCACCAAGTATAAGGCCCTGGAGCTCTGGCATGGTCTGGCATGCTTATCGATGGAAGGGTCAATTTATATTGCTGGAGGCAGCCCCAGGTGGTTCAACAAAATATGGGATGAATGGATTTGACCTTTATGGGGTAGTGGCTTTCTGGGACTGTGAGATTTTACTGTGCCAGATGACTGGCACTTTCATTGTCTATTGCCTCTTCTGTAATTGATCTAGTCAGGATTTATGATTTACTAGAGGCATAAAATGGATTTGTGACATGGTGTCACATTAACAGTGCTCTCATGTGCTCTTAACCCAATGGGGCCCAGCTCATGTTCTGTTACACTTAGGCTCTACTTGAAAATAAAAAAACAATTAAAATAAAAGTTTATTTTGAATAAATCTAAGGGTCTTGGTCTCTAAAATAATCCTGATTTCGCAATGCACAGTCACCCAAAGATGTTTATGCAGCAATGGAATGCTGAGTGAAATATGCAGGTACTAGAGATAAGATGTCTGAGCTAAAAGTATTACGTATTCCCATAGTCAAGAAAAGGACGTACCAGAGCAGTAACTATCCTGCCTTCAAGATTAAGCTAAGGAATGAATCAACATAGAACATTGAGATAGTAGAATCAGAATTGGATTGAGGCGACTTATCGTTAAAGAGATCAAAGATTAAGTTTTGAAAATGAAGTGCTTCACTGCTTTCTAAGGAGCCAAACACATCCCCAATTCATAAACCCAAAGGTAGTGATACCAGACGTACTCACTGTCACATCCATTATGTCCGGTTTTGTCCTTGACACAGTGTCAGCTCATCCAGCCTTGGATCTGCAACATGCACTGAGAGAAACCAGATGCAGCTGTCCCCAATTAGAGGAGGACTTGCTATTCTTAACATATGTATCAAAATGGTACCCCTAGAACCATAAGCGACAAGGCAAAGGATCAACGTTCATATATTGAAAAGACCAGATGCCAATGAATTGCCTGAGGAACCACATAAGAAATGTGAGGGACTATGGAGGTAAATGAGGTATGGAACCTCCTGAGGCTGACCAGTTAGAAGCCAATGAAGCCACGAAAGTACTGTGCCCCCCAAAATTATATATGATACACTGCCTGTTCAACCTGTCACCCTTAGGCTGGTCTTTTCCCAAACATTTTTGCCTTACTCTTCCCTATTTTTTCAGATCTCGTTTTTGTTGGCCTCAGTAAACTGTGCACTTTACCACTGCTAACCAGAGCTAAACTGCGTGTGCTCACTCCTTAAAACAGAGTAGAATTGGCTGACCTCATTTGCCATATTTAATTTGCTGATAAGTTCCTAATAAACTGGCACTACATGTACCCAGGGCGTGTAAATTAAATGCTACCAGTAGGCCTGCCACACTTGTTGTGCCACCCACTTAAGTAGCCTTGCTAACCTATCTCAGGCCCGCCATTGCAGCCTGTGTGTGCAGTCTTAACCTGCCTTTCGACATTGCAAAATAAACCTCTTGCTATGCTCAAACCGACCTTTTTAATACATGTGGGTAAACCCCAGGGTAGGTTCTAAATGGCCCACAGGGCATTGTGCAATGTATTTAAAAAGTAGGACATGTAAAGTTAGGTTTTACATGGTCCTGGTAATGAAAAACTCTTAAATTCATTTTTCACTACTCCCATGCTTGCTTCTCCCATAGGAGTACATTGGAGTTACCTTATTACATTCAATAGGCTGTAACTTCCAAGTGGGAACAGGTAAACAGTTCATGTTTGGGGTCATCTGATTTGTAATGAAAAGTCCTCTTTTATGGTAAAGCCAGATTTCGTTTTACAATTATGAAAATGTCACTTTTGGAAAGTTGGTATAAAGGAACAAGGGTCCCTATGACCAATAGTTATACGTTTACTGAAAATAAAAAGTTAGAACCAGACACAATGTCCATGAAGGCAAATAAAATCACGTATTTAACAAATAAGTCAAAATTGTTGGTAGAAACAGAAAAAACAGAAGACAAAAAATCATATAGACAAACTCAGGCAATAATGTGTAACGCAAATCAGAAAAACCCTTCAGTCACAAATAAATATATAGCAGCAAATCCGCCCAATATTAAATATTGTATACATGATACACGGTCAGTGCGCAAGAGTCGACAATGTTTTGATCTATGAAACTATTTCAGGATCATCATCAGGACATTACAGAATGATGTCTGAGAACATTACTCAATTTGTGATTAAAGGGATTTTCTGATTTACATCACACATAATTGCCTGAATTTGTCTATATGATTTTGCCTGGTTCTGACTTTTTCTATATATCCTACGGGTTTCCCTTGTATTTTTGACTATGATGCACATTCGACTTTTGGAAACTTGTCATTTTCCTGCCCTAGCCATTTCATGCTTACAGCTTGCCTCTTGGTCACATGACAGGGTGAATTTGGAAATTGGTCTTTCTGTATCCCTCCTAGACAGCTACACACAATAGAGAGCTCAGGTGTGCATGGATGGGCTATCACTGGCAGGATGGGACTGCAGAGGTAGGGACATCCCCACTTACACCTAAATAGGCTGAGTCCTGCTGTCACACAAAGGATTCCATACCCCCTGTAGTTAGTTTTGAGCCAGGGAAGGAGGGGCAGGAACCCTGAGCAATTCAAAGGGACACCTCTAGAAGTTTCTACCACTTCAAAGAAGGCACCAGGTATAAATATTGAACCTCAGACACCAACTCCTCAGTACACTCCTGGACCTGTGGATACTAAAGAAGGACTGCTGTGCTGCTTTGCTGCCAAAAGGTTTGCCACTCTGCTGCCCTGCTACTCTGCTGCTTACTGAGAAGGAAGATTGAATCTGCACCCTTCATCCCAGCCTGAAGTGACTCCAAGGGTCAGCCAGCTGACCTTCTGTTCTGAACTACAGGGACATAATAAGCTATAGAGGCTCCCTGCAACTGCCCAGCTGATCTGCTGCCTGGACCTGTGCCTGGATCTACAACTGGACCTGCCTAAGCCCAGCTGGCCTCTTCTGGAGGGAGTTCCTGACCCCCATGTGGAGCCCCTTAGGTCCTGGACTATTGGTGTGGCCTCAACGGAGCTCCCCTGAAGTTTGTGTATCTTCGCAAAAGCAAACTGTTCCATTGGCACCAAAACATTGACTTCTGCTGCAACAACCAATGTTACATTCTGGTGTACCAACTCTACGTGCTACAGCATCAACCCTTGTGGAGACTGCCAACACAAACCACCAGCAAGGATCATTTGAAACACAGACTGGAACTTTGCTCTACAGCGAGACCGTTCGCGACCCCCAACCTGCTCTTCGAGCTACTGCGCTGCCACTTCCCCGCCACTTCCCCCGTGAATGGAACTCGTTGCTCTGGACTTAAAGGTAACTCTTTCACCGGGACTGACCTGGTCCCTGTATCTCAGTATTAATCAATGGGGATATCCAGTATAGTGCAGAACCTGGGGACAGTTTAAATGAAACGCACAGTGGTTCTGCCACAACACACTTTACAATGCAAAATAACTTCAAAGTTTTTTATCCCTTTTCTCCATTGGGAAATCAACAAATGTTTCTATAAAAACTGTCTAAACACATGCTCCAAGTAAATAGCACAAATAAATGCGTCCTCTCATTAGGAGAGGACGCATTTGCGGCGACGCGGAGAGCGAGCCGAGTTAAGAGCCCACAGGAACAAAATACCGGGTCTCTTATGTGTTTGGATTCTTGGCAAAGGGTCATTTGAAACGCCCGATGGCAAAGCGGATTGCTAGCCGCAAGAGAGCCCACGGGACCAATATTCCGGGACTCGAGTGTGATAATTGGGAAGAGAAACACCCGCGTATGAGTAACTGAACCTTCAACTACCAGAGATACCTCAATGACCCCGTGATTTTTCATAACCCAACGGACAACTCGATACAGTGGGATTTCCAAACCCCTGTTTTTATAATATTACTTGAAGGCACAATGCGCCAGTTACCATAGATGATTAAAAAATCATGGTGAGCCCATCCAGGATTGATTGCCCTCCACTAATGAGCTACGCTTGAGCTCCATGAAGTGTCCACAGTTTGGATTCCGTTGGAACCACACCGAGGAGGCTACACACTACATATCTTATCTTGTTCTGAAGAAGACCCACGTTTGATGCTCAAATATAGCACAGATTAATAAGGGTTGAAACGTTGACACATAATTAGAAGCATCACATTCCACTGTGACCATTTCAAATTGATCAAAGAAAATTCTAGGTCCCCGTGAGAATAAATATCTATGTTTTTTACTCTGTACCTGAATGTTATTGTCATATATGTATGTATCTAATGCATTTGTTATGATGGTTGTACGTTATACACGTTATTTCACTTTGTCTCACATCTCTCACCAGATATTATTGTGTGTATGACTTCCTTTTGTTTGAACTTCCTTTTCTGCTTAAAATAAATTACTGAATAACACAATTTATTTGTGCTATTTACTTGGAGCATGTATTTAGACAGTTTCTGGTCCCTGTATCTGGCCCGTGTTCCATCACGTCAGCCTGATCTTGTAACTTTCAACCTGACTGGCATGACCAGATTGTTGCGGTTGGCGCTTTGGGATTTTAGGTGCTTTTTTCACTTAAATCTTTAAAATTGTATATCTTCATTTCTACTGACTGGATTTTTGTTGTTTTGGTGTCAAATAAATTATCCAATTTTACTGCAATTTTTTAATTGGTTTGTGATTTGCTTGTGTTGTGTTTTTACTTTATTGTGCTGCATTAATACACATTGCCTCTAAGTTAAGCCTTCCTGCTCTGTGCCAAGCTACTAGAGAGTTGAGCACAGGTTAATATGGGGTTTGCTTGTGACTCCATGACAAGGATTGTGGTTGCTTCTTGAGTAGGGTTTCACGCCCCTCAACCAGTAACCCAATTTCTTGCACTGCCCAAAAAGATGACACACTCTACAATGTCATAAAGGATATAAAAGGAGAATGCACTGACATTCTCTTCAAAGGCCTGTCTGTGATTCTCCAAGATGGCAAGTAGAACTGATTCCATACCCTGCCCTGTAGAAATCCATCTTGATATACTTGCAGGAGTATAAGGATTCTAGATAACTATGGACCAGGGTGGGCACAAGATATTCAAGGATTTTGCTGGCTGCAGCAAGGGATGAAATCAAGCAAATGTTCCCAGGACAATGGGATTCAGAGAAGGTTTTCAACAAAGGGGAGAATGCTTAAAAACATTAAATAATTTTGTACCATCACAGTGGAGCCCAGTTTAAGATTGGTAGAAGCTCTACTTTTATTTGAGAAATCACTATCGTCAGTATCCTTTGAATAGAAGCAAAGTAGGAGGTCAGTGATGAGAGACCATTTAGGAAACGGAGGGAAAGGGAACTGTGAATAACTGCTGCTCTGTTTGCAGGGTTTTGGGATCACAGGTAGATTAGCAATGACCTTTCTAATGCCAAGACCTTTCGTTTAAATAAACGTACGTCAGCCATGCTCACTGTAAGAATAGATCCGTGTCTGCCAGCCCATTGGACCATTTGAAATGAAATCACTAAAGCGTTCACTCCCTCCCCTCAAAACCAACCATTAGGAAGCCCCAACTTATAAATAAGTATGGGATTGTTAGTAGGTTTTTTAATCAAAGAAGGTAACAGATATCCTTCTGGAGATTGGAAAAACTCCTATTACCCTGAGCCCCATGGAGCTGTCTACACCCCCGCCCCCTCCTGGCCAGTTCCTGACCAGTCTCCCTCCATTAGACCTAGAATCTCTGACGTCCCTGATAAATAGTATCAAATCAGGCTCCCCGGCCGACCCGTGCCCGCCAAGGATCTTTCGGATGGCCATTCCGGCCATGGACTGCCAGATTCTTACCCTCCTGAACAACTCTTTGGCGACTGGTCAAGTCCCCTCCAACTTGAAGGAGGCTAGAGTTACTCCTCTACTAAAGAAACCGGGAGCAGATAAGGCCGAGCTTAAAAATTATAGACCTATCTCCCAGCTCCCGTTTCTGGCGAAGGTTGTGGAGCAACATGTCCTGAAGACAACCTCGGCGTTCTTGGAAGAACACGAGCTACTCCAACCCCGCCAGGCTGGGTTTAGAGCCCACCATAGTACGGAGCTAGTAATGCTACCTGTACTCGACGATCTCAGGATAAAGGCCGATAACAAAGAGTCGAGCGCCCTGATTCTTTTAGATCTTTCTGCGGCGTTCGATACGGTCAGCCACACAACACTACTGACCCGGCTGTCGGACCGGGGCATCCGGGGGCACGCCTATAATTGGTTAGAATCCTTCCTATCAGGACGTTCGCAGAGGGTCCAACTCGGCGATCAGGTATCGGAAAAGGGTAACATCTCTTGTGGGGTCCCCCAGGGCTCCGCACTGTCCCCGCTCCTTTTCAACATATACCTGCAGCCCCTGGTGGCCGCACTAACCAATATGGAATGCCGGGTCTTCAATTACGCGGATGATACCCAGCTTATCCTGAAGATCGATAATTCGGTCCGCGCCCAAGAGTCTGCCCAGAACATCCTGAGGTTCACAATAAACTGGATGACTGCAAACTCCCTAAAAATTAATCCAGATAAAACCGAAGTCCTAGCAATTCCGGCAAAAAATAACCCATGGAGCGGCTTGTTTTGGCCCCAAGAGCTGGGGGCCTGTCCCAGCCCATCACCAGTTGTAAAAAGCTTGGGAATTAAGATCGACTCCGAGCTCTCCATGACTAATCAAGTCAACTCGGTGGTGGGCACATGCACTGGTCTTCTAAGACAGCTGAGGAAGCTGGTTCCACTGCTCTCAGTTTCATCTCTGAAAACTATTGTATTAGCAACTATCGTCTCGCGACTCGACTATGGCAATGCGCTCTATGTCGGGCTCCCCAGAAACTTATGAATAGGCTACAGGTAGTACAGAATGACGCTGCCAGGCTGATTTTCAGGTTGCCCAGAAGAACTCATGCCACTCCCTTGCTGCGCAAACTGCACTGGCTGCCGGTTAGGCAAAGAGCGAAGTTCAAGGGACTCTGTTTTGCCCATAAAGCCTTTTATGGACACGCCCCAAGGTACATAAGGGAACGCCTAATCAAATACGTGCCTGGGCGGGCGCTCCGCTCAGCAGAAGCCGCCCAGATGGTCTGCCCGCGGGGTAACTTTGCTTCCAAAGGAGGACGAGCCTTCTCGGTCCTTCTGCCACAACTCTGGAACCGGCTGCCCGACACCCGCCGTAAAGAACATGGTCTGCTCCCCTTCCGGAAACAGCTTAAATCCATTCTTTTCAGGGAAGCTCTAGACATGACCTAATTCTTCTTAGTACCATGGAGACTACCCCGCCCTGATGCTGTTTCTCTTCTTCTGAAGCGCTAAGAGACCTGTCGGTATACATGCGCTATACAAGAACAAAATAACATAACATAACATAACATGAAGGAAATACCATTTCTCCTCATACCTAATATTAGTTTTTGGTAACAACTAGTGACTAAGAAAGCTAAGGAGCATATTTGCTGCCATTCCAAAAAATCTGTCCAGTGGGGGATGCCAAGTGATCAAAAACGTTAGTCATCCATAATGCAAATGTGTCATAGGTCACAGAGAACATGACGTTATATATGTCCACGAAGAGGCAGGCAAGGAGAGAGTCAAAGCAGTGAAATGAAAAACTCGATTGCCTGATAGTCAGGACACATCAGAGGGAAAGAGGAGGCAAATTAATCAGACCAGAAGGAGCAAAAGCAGACAAAAATATGGTCGCCACTATCTGAGTAGCCATAAGATTAAAATCAGGGTCAAGAGGTTTCAGTAACAGAATAAGATGACTCTGTTAGAGCTCGACAAAATGAGACCACGTTGGTAGCACAGTGGGAACCAAAATCGCTACTTAAAAATATATTTTGATGTGTTCATTAAAAAGATAATGTACTTAAACAAAACCAAATCTCATTCTACCATTTTCAAGCATTCATTCATACTTCACCAACGTTCGTCAAAATCCAGAATGGCTGGGTTTGTCAACACTTGTTTTGTTAATGTGTTTATGTAGAGAATTGCGTGTTTGTGATTTGCATGTTAGTATTTATGGAGCAACTAACAGGAAGCTAGAGGGGTGATGAACAAATTTAAATTCCATGAAATGTCTACAAAATAAACAAACCACACATGTATAAAGCAAATGCTCGTAGTATCCGACATAATGAAACAGAATGTTCTATGGCCCGTTTTTTTCATGTTCAAATCAGTTTGTTTTTCTTATAGGCCATATGATAACAAGAATTACTCTGCAAACACAAAAGCATATGTTTTCAAAATGCTACTTTATTATAAGCATATGTAAGGCTTCATGCGAATGTCTAACAACTCTTGAGATTTTGTGAATGAATGGATTCTTTAAAGATCTGCTGCGTTCATATGTGTTGGCTTTGGTTCGAAAGTGCGGTACGTTTAGGAATTCTTCTGTGGTACTTTGATTGTGACAGTCTTCACTTCTGTATACTCATGAAGGCCATATTCTCCCCTACGAGGAAGACAGAAGAAAACCGAAAGACCTGTTAATATTGACATTTATTAAGGTGTTCTCAAATGAATTTAACAAAAGGTATAGGATGAAAAATGTCTCTGGATTATTATTTGCACAAGTCTGAAATATATTAGGGATAACGTCCCCTTTGCCGTACATGATAAGGATACTGCAAACGAGGAGTTCCATAACCATGTAGAGGAACGAAGCCGAAGGCTGAGTTCCTTTATATGGTTATGGAACTCTGAGGTGACTTGCAATATCCTTATCATGTACGCCAGGGGGTATTTTATCCCATATAATACTGATCACATCATCACCTTTCCCACAAACCACTTAAAACCTTGGTGTGCAACTCTTCATGTGAAAGAGTGAGTATGTTTGCAAACATGAAGAATAAAACTAAAACCTCTAGTGCAAAATTAAACACATCTAAAAGCTGTTAGATATTTGAAGCAAACAGATATTAGAAACTGTTCAATACAAGTTAGTTTAAAAAAAAGAGCTGCAGTAGCTTGGAAAGTGTAGTATCATGCAGAAAGATTCTAGCTTTTCTCAATCTAAGGAGTGCAAAAAATAAACATATTCTCGTTGCTTGTCATTGCAAGCTATCAAAGTGGAGCAGAAGAAAGAAAAGCAAAGTTCTGTTTGTTAGTTAAACAGCTGCTTTAATTATGCTCCATGACCTGACCTGACTTTCACCTGGCTGCTGGGTCTGGCAGCAGGCATTGTGACATCAGAACTGGACTGTAATAACCTTATAATAGTCCAGTTATGACATCTTTTCTTTACAATCGGTGACTTGGTGTGTCAGAAGTCACTGATTATAAAGAAATTAGTGACTGTTGATTATACAGGGATTACAGAACCCCATGTATTATAAAACACCCGAGAAGAAAGGAAAAACGTTGACAGACAGTGGCATTTTTAAAAAGTACAAATCAAACTTCTAGGTGGCGCACTGTGAGTGCGCCCCCCTGAGAGCGTCTTTGCCTCTGCACCCGCGTCTGTAATACAGCACGGGCACAGAGGCAAAGGGATTCCCTCATTTGCATGGGGCACTCCCCCATACAAATGAGGGAACGCCCCTGAAGATAGCGCTGGCGCTTTATGTGCACCAGCACTATCGGTATTACAGAAGGAGCTGCACAAGTGTCTGAGGCCCCTTCTGTAATACCAAAGTGCCCAAGGGGCGCACAAAGCGGGTTCAAAAGCCTGTTGCGCCCCCGGGGCACTTTCTGTAATAGGGCTCCAGGAGGTGACCTGGGCCCAGAGCTAGCTTGAATTAGATTTCCAAGGCCAGGAAGAGTAGTTGAGTAGTTTACTCAATGTAATAGGATAGTCACTGAGTGGCAACAGAGCTCTAGAAAGTGGCAATGTAGTCTTGCCAATTTGAATTACACCCCTGAATAGGGCCTTCTTGGGTATGTTTACTCTGAATCGGGGGGGGGGGATGTCTGTAAAAGTGGAATAGTGTCTAGTGTTGAAACCTATCAGTGATAGAATTAGGCCCTCCATCAACCACTACTGTTTGGGTATTACTATTCCTTGGAGCTAGAAATCGTCCCTTTCCCTTTGGGAGCTTAGGGTGCAACCAGGAGTAAGAACTTGAACACCCAATAAAAGTGGGACTTAGAAAGAATTTGACTTCCGGAGGACTGGAGTGTGAGGAGCCAAGGTTACTTGAGGAAGGTGCTATTTCAATACTCAATGGATTTCCTTTTACCTGTGCCTATAGACTTAAATTGCTGCTTTACTGTTTTGTGTTCTTTTTTATATTTTAACTTTAAACGTTCATATCACTTATATGAATCAGACCATTTTTTGTTGTTTTAATTCATGCATTTTCTTCATTTTACTAAATAGAGTTGAACTTTTATTTGTTAGTTTTCCTAACTGTCCTGCCTTTTAGAGCTGCTTGAAAATGTTAGATGCTGCCTGTAAAGTTGACCTGATGTTTGAGCTGTAAGCTTATACATTTCTACCTTTACCTACTATTTAGGTGGGGATTCTCCCCTATTCATAGTACAGTTTCTCTTAACATGCCCAAATACAACAAACTTAGGTTTATTTTCTAATTAATATCTCAAAAGTAGTTTGTTATCAGCACATTGTAGTCAAATCAAATTTAAAATAATAATAATTGAACACTCTCAATTTATAGTGCGACACAGCATTCTCTGGATACAGTATTATCTAACCCTGGGCAAAGTGCTACGCTACGCTCGCGTAGTTTGCGAAGTTTGCGCTACTTCGCACAACGCGAATTGCACGTAGCACAGTGCAAACACGCGTAGCGTAGTGCCGCAGTCATTTTTTGCTTGCTCGCGGTCCTCAACGTCAAGTTGGCGACCGCGAGCAAGCAAAATGACATCCCGGCAAGACTTTTTCTCGCTTCGCGATCAGCAACATCAAGTTGCCGATCGCGAGCGTGGAAAATAAACCTCCCGGCGAGATTCTCAACGCGGGGAGGTCAGGTTTCTCATTGCGAGTGGTCGCGTATGCTCGCGACCGCTCGCGATGAGAAACTACCAGTCCGCGTTGAGAAAGCTGCCGCTCGAGTAAAATCTACTCGAGCGCCAGTAAAAGACAGCTCGCACTGTGCAAGTTGCCGTTTTCAATGATTGCACAGTGCGGACAAGCATCCGGCACTGTGCAATCATTGCGAACAGTGCACTACGCAGTTCGCGTAGTGCTACGCGAAGCTCGCGTAGTGCGAACTGCACTTTGCGTAGCTTCGCGAAGCACTACTCGCGAACTACGCCCAGCCTTAGTATTATCCATACTTGTTGCAGGGGAGTGTGCCCTATACCGACCAGCTTTAAAAAGATTGACAATTTTTTGATGGAAAGCAGGGTAATTTATTAAGGGGTGTGTAGTTGCTTACGTGGCACTGTGCAGCAGTGCTGGAAAGTAAGGGGGACCTGCTTGAACCGGGTTGGAGCAGCTATTTCTGGGCTGAATCCCCAGGGAAACATGCTGAATTTGTCCTAGTGTCATTGACAGACACCGGGACATAATTCAGCAGCGCCTGCATGTTGCCAGAATTCTGTTCAGAGAGCAACCTGTGGGCAGTGAGGGAGGCTTTCTTATTTTTACTTCCAACTGGCTCTAAAACAAAGGTTTGATTTAAAGATTCATCAGTCCTTCTTTTGCCCAACTATCCTCACGGCTGTGAGCCAACTGGAGCCTATCACTGAGATGCCAAGAAAACAAAGGCCCACAGCTTATCACTTCACAAGTATTTTAGAGAGACTTTTAAAAGTGCATGCAGGTTGCCACCAGCACTGTGAAAAAACAGAGAGGTCGTAAAGCAGCTGCTCTGTTTTTTCACCGAATGCGCTGCCCCCAGGGCAGCGCGATTTCACAGCTGCCCTGGGGGCAGCACATTCATCTTAATAGGGTGCATTTTTATTGTTTGCCCCGAGCGCACCTTTTAAAAGGTGCGCATGGCGCAAAAAAGGAAAATGCGCCTCGTATGTAATGCGGCCCCTGATGTAACATAAGTTAGCTTAGCTGGGAACAGGCCACCAACAAAGCAAGCTTCAAAGTAGACCCATGTATACTATGAACATACTAAACTGAGAGTTCTTGAAAGCCTTTTTTGGTGACCATCTGGTGTACCTGTTCACTCCCCTATTCTGCAATTAACCTTTCCCTGCCTTCCTGAAAGAGAGAAGTTAGTATGCCTACTAATTCCTGAAGCCCTTTGATCTCCAATAAGAGTCACTTCACATCTGTGCTCTGCCAGGAAAATCAAATGTCTGCACAATAGAGGTTGAGACGGGACAGCCCCAGTATGGGGCTTGTCCAGGCTTTAGGCAGAGGTATACAACTTTTCTGCAAATCATCTTTGGAACATATTTATAGAGTTTTTACTGGTATGATTTTCTAGATGTTTCCAACATCAAATATGACTTTTATTGTTTAGTAGGCTTTTCCGTTGGGGAAGACTCCATGCACCTTGAGAAAGCAGAATCATTTATTTCTGTGCCTTAACTTCAGTGCTTTTTTTATTAACACGCCACTGCTTATGTGTGCCTTAACATGTACTGACCCGTTTCATGAATGAATTGAAAATCATTTTTATATTAACCTGAAGTGCCCATCAACTTTAATATGGCTGCATGGTTTCATGTATCCCTGAGCCGCAGAAGCAATTTTATTCTGTGTTGTACAATTGCACATTTTCTGCACTTTGTAGTAAGTGTAACAGCATTTCGAGGATTGGCAGCACAAATCATAAATTGTAGAAAGGAATGGAGTCTGTATCTAGTCTTCAAGGACTTTTCGCATTATTTCTCGTGAGAAGATTCTTCCGTTTGGTTATTAGTTACTTTCTTTCAAGTAACAGTTTCATTCACTGGCTCACATTTCTATGGGATTGTATTGACAAAAACTTTGTAAAAGTGTGCCTGAAATGCATGGATTTTAGCACTTTATGCTTCAACTGGATTTTAGACGGAAGCTCTGGTCAATTGAACAGACAATCATCGCGCACTATTTAGCTTGCATACTGGCTATTTTTGCATTAAACACATGTTAGACTTTTAGGGTTCCCCGAACTGTTGTGTTTTATTTTAATGGCCTGTTGTAGTATTGGTGTTTAATTGTAGGCTGCATTTATTGTACACTATGCTTGTATTTAATATGATATGTTCATTCTGGTGAGAATGCGGTCTGGGTTCCAGAACATCTAAGCAACACAGAGGCAGTTTCTGTATGCCTGGGAGCTGGCCGGTCTTGCTGGGTCACGGTTCCCTGCTCTGGATTAAATCTTCTTCAAATCTAACCACTGGTTCTGTGTTGTTCTTCTATCGAATGGTGTAAGAATACCACACCGATATGGTGAAATACCAGAGTGACTGCTGTTGCTGTGTTGAGATGTCAATGCTAATATATGACATTATAATGCATTTTGCACCCAGGGCTTGTGGGCTACAAGGACCTACTTATAAGTAATGTAGGCTTTTAACCATGTAAAAACATTTACCTTCACATGTGAATGAGACAGCATCCAGCAGCTGAGGCGGCTTCCTCTAGGGTGTAAATATATGCTGAAAGCCACATATGATATCTGACAATTACATCAGCGATACATTTCTGCAGATGTTACTAGGGCCTTCCTACAGGAACTAAGGGTAGTTAAATATTCTCCATTATTAAAGGCCAGAGAACATGCGCTGGGAGTTCATTTAGCAGTCTCAGTGCCCAGAGATAAAAAGTGCTTTAAAAACCAGTCACATAAATGGAAAATAATCTGGGAAGAACATGCAAAAAGGTGTACTTTCCTACACATATGATGTAGTGATTGTTGAAAGGCATATTACATTTTAGCATAGCCAATTTATTTCCCTCTTTTCAAGGCATGTGAGAAAAGCAAACTTTTTATTATCATGTAATTAGTAGTCAACTACTAGTCCAAGTTTCCCTTCACACTTCATCAGAAATGTTTCCATTAAAGAGATTTGAAAGCAAATTGATTTGCATGCAACCATTTAAATACAAAGGTACTATTCACTATTGACTAAAAGGATGAGGTCAAAAATCTCACTCCAAAACCTTCAGTTATGTAGCTGAAGGCAGATTTGTTTTTCTTGTAAACCATATGAAATATTTGTTACATTAGGGGCAGAGGCAGTTCCCGGCTCCCTAATGTAAAACATCTCATTGGGTCCTGCTAAATGGAGACAGATAAAACATGCCACTTTTGGCAAGTATTCCTTATCAGACCTCTTTAAAGTTAGAATAACATACCTTTTTGAAGAAATAGATGTACTTTCTGGTGAGTGGCCGAGAGAGGAAGTCATGTCAAGAGAAGAGCAGTAGTCGGCAATCAGTGAATGAGGAGGAGGGGCCTATAGACACGGACGAGATAGTTGCAAATGAAGTGAAGCAATAGCAGACTGACGGGTGGGTCTGAGCGGGAGGGATCCAGTGAGTGGGGGCTGTGATGGAGCACAGACAGTGAATCATAAACAAGGCACAGTGAAGCAGCTGTAACGCTTATAGAATGCCAGAAAACAAACAATTGAGAGAAGGGGGCACTGATCATGGAGCAATACTGCAACAAGGCAGGGTTCCCCTACATTATTTACAGACACTACTGGCACCATTTAATTCCTATGTTGCTTCTCACTGCTATGGTGAACTATTGGGTTGAATCGGCTGGTTGGAGTGATCATAATGCGTTTGGGCTGGTTCTATCATATCAGGGCAAGTACTCTTCCTCATTACCCATTTTGTCAGATCAGGGGAGGCGGATTAGGTGGGCTAAAATTGCCCATGCTGATTTCTTTTTAGTCTCTTTTTGAGCAATTTTGCACTGAGATGCGAAATTGTCTTAACCCTGATTTATGCCAGAAAGATATCGTTATAGCTTTTTCGGCCCTTTGTGCAGGGGTCAAGCTTGCTCTCACTGCGCCAAGCACAGGATGACCTACCACCAATAGCCCACTGTGGTTTAATCAAGATTGTTCCAAAGCCTTGGGAGCCTTAAGGGCAGCACTTAAGTTTCGTCCAAGAAATATGGTGGAGGTACAGCGCTTTAAATCTCTATGCAAGAGGGCCCTTAAAGAGAGAAAGGAGTCCCTCAAGGATGACATCTGGGATGAGTTGGTCTCTGCCAGTTTCACTAACAATTTAGTAGCATTTTGGAACATTTTAAATCATCCCTTTCTGGCTTTGGATTCTTTATCTAGCGTGGCCCTGGTTATATCGGAAGTTCACTAGTTTGATTATTTTTCTTTAGTTTATTCCCTGGATGATTGCAAGGGTCTGTTACCATCTAACCTTAGCTTACAAGGGGCAAATCTTCCCTGCCTTTTGTTTACCATCCCGGAAGTTTCTGGTGCCATCATTCGTTTGTCTTGCCATAAGGCCCCTGGCCCAGACAGCGTTCTAACCAATCTTTTTAAAGGATATATAGCCATATGGGGACCCTTGCTGACAAATATTTTGAACGAGGTGGTTATTTCTAGTCCTCTGTCCTCTTGGTCCCAATCTATCATAGTTCCAGTATTTTAGAAAAGTGACTGAAGGGACACACTATGTTATAGGCCAATCACACTTATTGACACCACGGTGAAGGGTTTGGGTCAGATTGCTTTAAAAAGGTTGATGGCTTGGGCTGATGAGAAGGAAATCAGCTATAACTGCCAGTACGGGATGATGCCAATGCCTGCATTTGCATCTTTTGATCCAAAAATACATGGTGGGGGCGTGGTCTGGCCACGGCGCAAGATGGCCGCTTGATACCGGAGCCCCGCTCTGTGGGAGGACCCGGACGGCGATGGAGAGCCTTTTGGATTGCGAGCGACAGAGTATTTGTGAAGCAGGCGCTGTATAAACATAAGGATTCACTAATGTGAAATTTTCAAAGCTTGACAGTCTCTCCTTCATAAAATACGGAGGTGGGTCTGTTGTCGGCAGCAGCGTTCTGATGCTGAGGTGGCATAGCTGACTGGTCTCGCGCTCCCTTGTAATGTGGTGCGCGGCTCTTATCTGACAAGAGTGCTTGAGGAGACCATGTTGCGCAGCTGATTCTTAAAACGGAGAAGAATGCTTTTGAAGTGAGCCTCGTTTATTCCTTTATGATGTTTACCGCTAGATAACAAATATATGCGCCTGAAATGATATGATGCAACTACTGCGGGGCTAATTGAATTCGGTCTGCTACTGTGTTCAGTGCGCTACTGCTGTATACTGGAAGAATTTGAGGCGTTTTCATGTTTCTGTTTGCTGTCCCATATATTCTGTGAGGAGAGTCTTTGAGACAAACACCTGAGTGAGAGCGGAGACGGCTCACGCTCCCTTGAAATGCAGTCTGACAAGAGTAATTGTGGAGATTATGTTACACGGCTGATTCTTCAGACGGAGAGGAATGCTTTTGTAGTGAGCCTCGTTTCCTTTATGCGCCTGAAATAATATGATGAAGCTACTGCGGGGCTAGTTGAATGTGGACCGCTACTGTATTTAGCGTGCTACTGCTGCATACTGGAAGTATCTGAGGCTTTTTCATGTTTCTACCTGCTGTTACATATATTCTGTGAGGAGATTCTTTGAGACTGATATCTGAGTGAAAGTGAAGGCGACGAAGCGCGAAACTTACAGCCTGTTATATGCGGAGCTGAGGCAGAAAACATTTCTATGATGTTAAAGCCTACCAAACATATCAACATGATAAATCAGATGAAGAATCTTAATATCTGACGCATGTATAGAGCTTAAAGGGGAAACTCATAATGAACACAAACCTGAGACGACTTTGTCCTATTACCCATTACCCTGAGCTCTTGGTGAAGCAAGGAGGTTTGATTATAGTGGTAATAATCTCCCAATACTACTGGTCTTAATACTGCTATTCGCTTCCATATCCCTAATATTATTCTCAGTATTTCTTCTTAGACACTACTCATTGACTTTACGCTACTTTGATATAATTATTGCACTGCCATAACAAGAGTGTCTGAACTATTGGGATCCCACTCAGCAAAGTCATAATGTTGCTTTAATTCTGGGTTAACAATATTTAACTAAGTGAAAAAGGGAGTCAAGAGATTTACTTACCTGATCACTGAATTAGGTGAACAAAAGAGAACAGTAAGTGATGCCATCTAGTAAAGCGAATAATAAAACCATAAAACAGCCTCTGTACTCAGAAGCTTTGCATAAAGGCCTTTCCACCCCAGGAGCTTTAATTACCATCCCTTCAACTCAAAAGCTACCTAATTCTTCTATTATGACAGCTGCTCCTGACCCAATTATGGATCGTATACTTCAGGAAATATCTGCAGTTGGACGACGTCTAGAAGGCATGGAGACATCCATATCTGCCATAACAAATGGAACTAAATCTATACGTGCAGACATTGCTGGTTTTCAAAACCGTCTTCAAAGCTTCGCTGAACAAATTCTTGTTGTAGAGAACCGCCTTAACAATATACCGGATCGGGGCCAAGAACTTCTTTTCCTTAGAAGTAAACTTGTAGATTTGGAAGATAGAAGCCGCCGAGACAATGTACGTTTCTTTGGTTTCCCAGAAAAAATAAAAGGTTCAGACGCTAAATCTTTTCTCAAAACAATTCTTCCAAAGATCACAGGTCTTACATTTGATCCACCGTTGGAGTTGCAGAGGGCCCATCGCATCAGTACTCTCCAAGGAGGAAAAAATATACGGCCTTGCAGACTCATCATTTGTTTCTTACGCCACGAACAAGCTCGTCAGTTGAACATGGATGCCCGTATCCATGGTCCATATACATTTGAAGGTCAGGAAATCCGTGTGACAGCAGACTTTTCAAAGGAAACAAATGATCTCTGTGAGGACTTTCTCTCTTTTCAACCTCGTCTACGCCAACTAGACATCAAATATTGTCTTTTTGAACCGGCACGTCTACGAATCACTAAGGATGGTGCATCTAAAGAATTCTTCAATCCAGATGATTTTCGGCAATTTTTGGACAACTTTATTTCTCAAAATATGGATTGTGCAGTGCCTATGTCGGAGCTAAAATCTCAACATCCTCCAGTAATCTCCAAAATATCTTCTGGTGGAACTAGTCGAAATCCAGGTCACTCCAATAGCAGAGGAAGAGATCCAGACCGGCTGATGAGTTCCCTCGGAGACCTATCACAAGGTCTTCAAGCAGTAATTGCTCTTACGCAAGAAAGAGACAGAGATAAATCACGCTCTCCTCTAAAATCTTCTTCATATGCTGAGGAGGGAGTATCCTGAAGTCTGACTTAGTATTTAATTACTCAATATTTAGTTATCTCAAATTAAAGTTCTGATGATAAGTCTTTATTTATAACTCTACGATATGGCAACTAGTTTAATATCTCTTTTTTCCCCTCCATTGCCTTTCTACTTTTGTCATTTCTTCTTGTTCAGGATGTATTAAAACTCTATATTACATTTATTAAATGTATTCATATTTATTTGTGCACAACCACAGTACCTAATAATAATAATTTATTGTCTTTCTTGCCTCTTAATCTTTAATCTTTACTACTTACTTTCTAACTGTCCTTCTTAATTCCTCTAATACTTTCTATTTAAATCTTTTTAGTCTTTTTCTCCTATTATGAATTATAATCATTACTTGAATGTTTTTTCTCTCTCAATTATTTCTATATTTTTTCCTTAACTTAAACACTTAACAAATTTTTAATCAATTGTTTCAATATTTAGGGGCCGATTCCGATCTCGGCCGGTAGGGCTCCGAATCGGATTCGGCTTTACCGGATCCGATTCGGAGCCCTGTTTCCCGACCGATTCGTACGCGGGTCCGGCCGAGCGAGTACGATACAAGCGCCCGCGAAATCGCCGACCGACTCGTACGCGGCTTCAACACGCTCCGACCGACTCACACGGACCCGACTCGCACCGCGCAATGGAGACGTTCCCCGGCCGGGTAAGTACGATGCGCGCCGCGAGCAGTCCGACCGAGCCGCGCACTCCGGCTCGAAAGAGCAGTCGGAGCCATACTTTGGGGGTCCGTGTCGGACCCCCCTGTATGCGTTGGCGCGCGAGTCGCACACAGGGGGGACCCATGGGTCCCCCCTACCTGTGCGTGTACGGCGCGAGTCGCTCGCCGCGTACCCGCTGTAGGGGCGCCCTTGTCCGACTTCGCGCACCCATTGAGTCAATGGGAGCCAGCGTACGCGTTGTACGACAGGCTCCCATTGACTTCAATGGGAGTCCGACCGACTCGAGTCCGATGGCATACGTGCGCATCGTACTCGTTCGGTCGGGCTGCACGGGTCCGATTCGGTCGGAAATCTCTCCGGGTCCGGCTCGGTCGGAGAGATTTCCGGCCCGAATCGGAATCGGCCCCTTAATATCTAAATGATCTGCTACTTAATTGAAATAATTTTGTCTATTTATAATATGTTAGCACTTCGATATAGTAATGTTTAATTGTTATAACAGGTTCTCAAAATACTTATTATTAATTGCCACTATTTACTATTATTGCTATCTCACACAATGTTTGAATGATTGGAATTATTATATTTTAAGATACTATTTTTTATGCCTTTACAGATTGCCAAATTTCTATATAAGTCTACATGTATCTATTTTTTCCTCCCTATTGTTGTATTTTTTTTCTATATAGATCTATATACTTTTCTTTGTCCCTCCTAAAAGTATTCTCATGCTCTTCATTATAGAAAATAGGATTATTGATATAGTAATGTATGACTATCAATTTGACACAAACAAGTTACCTTACTATTTATTTACTCATTTGTTTCTTGCATTGTTTGCATGTATGGAAATATAGCCCTGATATGTACCTGCCTAAATGCGATAACAATTCTTTATATTAATATTCCTCTAGTTTTGTTATATTTTTCCTGATTTACCTTATTATGCCATATATCTGACAAGTTTATTTTAAATTATTATATCATTTCTAATTTCTCACTCTGCTCCTTTTCTACTTCTTTTTCTGTTTCTAATGTCTTATTTCTTTTCATACTATATAGTATTTGCCTCCTTTTCTTTCTTCAACCCGACTTCTAATTCCCAAAGTTACTCTTAGGATACGATTGATATTGTCTTATAAATGCTCTCCTCGCCACTGATAATTTTGTTGAATGGGGCTTCCCCCGGCGCGAGTAGCCCATAAGTCTAGACTCGCAGTAAGAAGATCCATTTTGTTGACGCTGTGTTACCCCTACGCAGTATTGTATATTAACTCCCTCTACTTCCTCTATATATATTCTTCCGTACTTTCTTCTTACTACTGCTTATTTTTACATATAACTCTTGAGTGACTCTTTCGCATTTCTTAGATTACCCTATATCTTATATTTTATAGGAAAACACTAATTCTTTAATTCTCTGATTATCTCCCTACTCGGAATTCATCTTCTTTATCTATTTTCCTAGTTCCTTTTACCCCTCCCCTACATAGCCTTTTCCTTTCTAATTTTATCTCATACTCTTATTCTTCTTTTCATCTTCTTACATAAATTTTATACCACCTTTCTAATCCTTTTATCTACAAATTATTTGCTCCTTCCTTCCATCACCAAAATGAGTTTGCCGCTCATTTTAGTAAACTATTAGAGGAGGGTCTGTGCTGTAACACCTACACTATTTTGGGAGATTTTAACTTCTACTTAGAAATGTCTACTGACCCTGACACAGCAAGGATGTGATGGATAGTGCCGATTTAAAGCAACATGTTAGGGGACCGACTCATGTAGCTGGACATACCTTGGATGGGATTTTTTCTAACCATCCCGATATGTCATTTACAGGCATATTACCACTTGTGTGGTCTGACCACGCTGCTGTTCAATTTGAACTAACTATTGCGGTCCAGCAAGTGAAGAGTGGCTATCTCAAAGGACAGATAGAGACTAGAGCCTGGAATAGAGTTGATGGTACTGCTTTACAGGTTCTTCTAACTACCACGGCAGGCCAGTTACCACAGGGTGCAGAGGAGGCGACTACCACCTACACCAATTGGCTTGCGCAAGCATGTGATAAATTAGCGCCACCAAAAAATGTTTTCCCTAAAAGAGCACATCCTTCCGCTCCTTGGTTTACAGAGGAGGTGAGAAATCTAAAACGCAGCTGTAAACGTTTGGAACGTAATTGGAGGAAAGGCTATAAGGAAGCAGAGAAGAAATTGTATAAATCTAGCCTTCAGGAGTATAAACAAGTTATTTTTGTTGCAAAACAACAATTTTTTCAACCCAAATCGACTTGGCAAAGAACTCTGCTAAAGAGTTATTTAGGACTGTCTCTAGCCTGGCCTCTCTGAGCCCAGTTACAGTTCAGTCTAGTCAGGAACTGTGTGAGGAGATTGCCAAATTTTTCCTTAATAAAGTGGAGAGCATATTTTCCGTTTTCAGCGGACCTAACAATACTGGGCTGAACATGGCAAGGGAGGTATCTAAGCCCATAAGGATTGGCCCTCGGGCCCTGGACAAATTTGCACCACTGATTGTAAATGATACTCTTGAGCTTTTAATGGGAGCCAAATCTGGTTCGCCTTTTGACCCATGCCCTGTGCGGGTGGTAAAATTGGCCCCCAGTCCGATTGCTCTCTCTCTCACATCCATTTTTAATGGGATGTTTGAAACAGGACAGTTTCCCAAGCTTTGGAAGGTGGCCTCAATACTGCCTCTGCTGAAAAAGTCAAGCCTGGACACTAAGGATCCCAACAACTTCCGTCCGATTTCTCGGCTTCCTCTCCCCGCAAAAATGGTTGAAAAGATCATGAATCGCCAACTCAGTGCTTTTCTGGCGGAAGTTCAAGCACTGGATCCCTCTCAATATGGTTTTAGAGAGGGACATAGCACTGAGTCTGCGCTCATTAAGGCCACCGAGGAGATCAGGGAAGCCGTGGATCGAGGAGGCAGGGCAGCCTTGATTTTATTGGATTTGTCCACGGCCTTTGATACGGTCCATCATGATATTCTGATGGACCGACTCAGGGCTTGTGGGGTCCAGGGGAAAGCTTGGGATCTTCTTAAATCTTTTTTATCAGACAGGGGACAGATTGTATCCCTAGGTAAATTTCAGTCCAAGCCCTTTGCACTGCCTTGTGGTGTACCGCAGGGATCATCACTGAGCCCCACACTCTTCAATGTGTATGTCTCATCATTGGCCCCCGTCATCAATGCATATGGGTTTGGTCTCACTTCTTACGCTGATGACACACAAATTGTGGTGTCTCTATTACCTGGCCAAGAACTGGGAATAGATAAACGGTTTCAGGACTGTATGGAATCTGTAGGGAGATGGATGGCAGATAATTGCCTAAAACTGAATTCAGGAAAAACGGAGGTAATGCTGTTTGGGAACGACCTTAATTTTTGGACTCCTAATTGGTGGCCTGCATCCATGGGGTCACTCCCTACACCCTCAAAAAGGTGAAAAATGTGGGTATAATCCTGGATGAGAAACTCTCCTTTGGGGCCCAAGTAAATGCAGTAACCTCAACAACAGTGCATGTTCTTAGAACTGTCAAGAAGGTATTGAGGTTCTTACCTTCGGGGACCCGGCAAACGGTAGTCACAGCATTGGTTATGTCAAGACTGGACTACTGTAATAGCCTATATTTAAACATACAACAAATATTCCCGTATAAGCTTCAGCTGCTACAAAATGCCGCGGCCAGATTACTTACGGGCACGTCCAAGTTTTCTCCAATCTCCAAGGAGATCAAAAAACTGCACTGGCTCCCGGTGAGGAACCGGGTGCATTTTAAATCTCTCTGTATGGTCTTTAAAGCACTTCAAGGCTTAGGACCAGATCATTTAAGGCACCAGTTCCAATGGTACATACCAGCAAGAACTCTTAGATCTCTGGGAGCTAAGCTGGTTGTAGTTCCATCAACAAAAAAAGCTCAATGGGGAGGCAGAAGTTTCTCTTCGTGCGCAGCAAAAGCCTGGAATGACTTGCCATTCTATTTGAGAAATGCCACCAATCTTCTAGCGTTCAGGAAGGGGTTAAAGACCTGGCTTTTTGATAAATAAACCTCCATTTCAGCTCAGCACTAAGGAGTAGTAACTAGCGCCAGGACACCTCCGGGTAATCGTGCGCTCTAAAAGTTCCCATAACATAACATAACCTTCATACTTGATTCTCCTTCCTTTGCGCCAATTCTCTCATTCAAACTAATATTTTCCCATTTTCAAAGCTCATATGGCAGCGAATAAATCCTCTTCTTCTCGCCCTTACACATAATCTCATGGAATGTCAATGGCCTTACACATTTTATAAAACGTAAAAAAGTTGCCTCTTATCTTAAAAAGAAAAGAACTGATATAGCTCTCTTACAAGAGACTCACCTTAATCCCTTTGAATCATCCAAGTTACAGAGGGAATGGGTAGGAAAAGTTATCCACTGTGGATTGGATAAACAACCTCTTTCTGAGACAAATCCACTGCGAAAGTGTGGTGTTGCCATTCTCTTGCACAAATCCTTAACTTTCTCAGTCATCCAAACATGGATTGACCCTGAGGGTAGATACTTTTTCGCTAAATTGAAAATTGGAGGGAAAATTCTCTGTGTTGGCTCAGTTTATGCCCCAATAGGTGCTAAGAGTTCCTATTTTCTCAACCTAAACCGTCTAATTGTAGAGATCGGTGCAGCCAGCTATATCATTGGTGGTGATTGGAATTTAGCTCGAGACGCGATTATAGATAAAACTGGCCCCCTTAGACAGATGTAATGCCGCTGACAGAGCCTTATTAGAAGATATAACAGCAGATCATGGATTAGTAGACCATTGGCGTCTCTGTCATCCTTCAGATCAAGAATATACATTTCTCTCCTCTGCTCATGGCTCACAATCCAGGATAGATTACTTTTTATTTCTCATCCAGTAGTTGCACTTACTACTGAATCCCAAATTCTGGAAGCTACCATTTCGGACCATTCTCCAATTCTTATTGCACTAGAACTAGGTTTAACCTCCCCAGGTCGCAAACCATGGCGTATGAATATCCAAAAATACAGTTCACTCCAGGACAAATCTCAATTACGCTCCCATCTTACTGAATATCTACATAATAATAAATCATCAGTTTCTTCTTCAAGAACAGTTTGGGCAGCTTTAAAGGCAACTATTCGTGGGCAATTAATGAGAGATGCGGCTCTGGCCAATAAAGCAGCATCTCTACGTCATATTGAACTTGGGGCTCAAATTCTCTCTCTAACTCGTCAATATGCTTCTCAACCCACCACAACTAATTGCAAAAGTCTAGAAATAGCTAAAATGGAACTCAATAATTTATATAATTCCAAAGCAGAATATGCCCTTCAACGTTTAAAAGGAAGACATTACGAGCAAGGCGAAAAAGCAGGTCGATTACTTGCGGCACAGCTTAAACAACGAAAGGCTTCTATGGCCATGCCAGCAATACCTACTGAATCGGGTCAAATTCTCACTAAACCGCAGAAAATAGCTAATGTTTTTGCATCCTTCTATAAAAAACTTTATACTCCCGAAAATTCAATGACTGAAAAACATATAACCACTTACCTTAAAAATATTGATCTTCCGTGTCTTACAGATGAGGGCAGACAATTACTTAGTGGTGATATCACTAGAGAAGAGTTTGCTGCAGTCATTTCCAAACTGCCTTATCATAATTCCCCAGGTGAAGATGGTTTCCCTGCGGAATACTACAAATGGTCTGGAGAGGAAATAATTGATAGTCTTCATTCTGCCTACCATGAAGCTGTCCAGTCCTCTTCTCTTGGACCTATTTCAAATAAGGCAGTAATTTTAATTGCGGTTATTCCTAAACCGGGCAAAGATCCACTAGTTTGTGGTAGCTATCGGCCTATTTCTCTAATAAATGGAGATGTTAAAATACTGGCAAGCATTTTAGCAGCGAGACTTCGAAAAGTCATTCCCTCCCTAATACATCATTCGCAGGTTGGTTTTGTCCCAGGCCGATCATCCAGAAATCATCTTCGAACATTAGCCCATACCTTATGGTCCGCTAGAGAACTATCGGAAGATGTGATCGCTCTTTCTCTGGATGCAGAGAAAGCATTTGACCGCATTGACTGGGTTTACCTATTCGCCACTATGAGACATTTTGGTTTAGGAGAGTAGTTTATCTCTATGGTCCGTTTACTGTATGACAACCCTACAGCTCAGGTTAATTGTGGAGGTTTTCTCTCTGATCCCTTTTCAATTCAAAGGGGTACCTGTCAAGGCTGCCCCTTGCCCCCCTTACTGTTCTTACTAGCAATGGAACCTCTTGCTTCCCTTATTCGCCGCTCGTCTCATATTCAAGGCATACCTATTCCGGGAGGAATATCCAAATTATACTTATACGCTGATGATATTCTTCTCACGATTAAAGATCTTTCCTGTTCCTTACCAAATTTGCTTGAAATTATCAAACAGTTCTCAGTAAGTTCTGGTTATAAAGTGAACTGGGACAAAAGTGAAGCCTTACCACTCTCACCTTCTGCCACAATAGCTTCAGTAGATGGCTATCCTTTTTGCTGGAAATCGTCTCAACTAAAATATTTAGGAATTCTGATTAACCGTGGCTTGGAGGGAATGGTTTCAGGTAACATCTCACCCCTCATAGCACAAATGGAGATTGATTTTGCTAAATGGTCGCTTTTGAATTTCTCCATGTGGGGAAGAATACAGGTGATGAGAATGGTTACTTTACCTCGTTTTACTTATGTCTTAGGAATGCTTCCTATTACTATACCCCTAACTACGCTTCGTCGCATAGATTCTCGCATCCGGTCCTTTGTCTGGGGAACTAGGCGACCTCGTTTATCTGCTGCTAAATTAATTGCTCGTCGTTCTCATGGTGGCCTAGGTTTACCGTCGATAGAGCACTATTCTCTGGCTTTACACCCTTCACAGCTGTCTTATTTACTTCCAGGTGCAACTGACTCTCCTCAATGGGTCACAAAAGAACACTCAATACTTGAATGTGAGGATGGTCTTAAATTTTTATATAATGCTTGTAAACCTAGAACCTCCCCTGCAAATTCTATACTCTATACCACATATCAAGCATGGCAATGTGCACATCGTCTATTAGGGACTGCAGATAGTCTACATTCTAAAGCTCCCATTTGGAAGAATGAGAGTATTCATATTAATGGACGTGCATTTTCCCGGCCGGAGTGGAGTTCAAGAGGAATCCCAATCTTAGATCAGCTTATAGTAGGTGGTAAATTGAAATCTTTTGATCTTCTTTGTGAAGAATTTGATCTTCCTTTACATCAAGCTTCAAGATATTTACAACTACAACATTGTCTGAAGAGATGTCTTGGTCCTTCTCCTTGGACATTACAAACTTCGTCGATATTGACTTTTCATTATACTTGGGGTCGGCATAAAGGTGTGATGTCGGGTTTATATATTACCCTGATTAACCATTTATACTCGCAACCACTTCTTACTGCTCTTCGCGACAAATGGCAAGAACGTCTACATGTTGCTATAGACGAAAGTGCTTGGCCAGACATACTGGAAGACATAGACAAGGGCTCTCGGGAAGCACGTGTGAGGTTTTGTCTCTTTAAAACTTTACATGACTGGCATTGGACTCCCTCAAAGTTGCAACGAGCTGGATTGCCATCGCATTCTAGGTGTTGGAGATGCTCGGGAATTAATTGTGACCTTTTACATATAATATGTGAGTGTCCCTTTATAAAACAATTTTGGTTACAAATAGGAGACGCACTAATGGAAACTATTCCTCTTACACCTGCCACTATTTTGCTACATGACCTTAGAAGTTTTCCTACTATTTCACGCCCTGAGAGTCGGCTCTAACACACTGCACTATCTACTGCTAAAATATGTATTTTAAGATTATGGCAATCACCTAATCCTCCCTCCAAAGAGGATTGGATGGTGGCAATGATACAAACGGCATCATACGAACATGTCATATATAAGATGCAAGACCAAGAACATATATTTCAACAAGTGTGGACCAACTTTCTTCAAGATTCCTGAATTTCTTTTTCTTTTTTCTTTTTCTTTTCTTTCTCTTCTTCTTTCCCCATTCAATCCCTTCTATTTCCGAGTGGGGAGATGGTTTGAATTTCCTTTCTAATCTTCTTTTATTTTGCTACATATTTATTTTTCCGTGTCTTGATTCATCTTTTTATCTACCAATTTTTTTATGCGTCTCTTTATCTGTTTATTTATTTACTTATTTATTCATCTATTTATTTATTTATTCATATATCTACTTAATAGTTTTTCACTATCCTGTATCAATCTCAAACGCACTAAAGTACATACTTATGTATATATTAATCTATTGGTGCTAAATTACGCATTCTTGTTTCATGATATGTTCTGTATAATCCCTTTTATGGTTATTATTAATCAGATTTAATATCTCCTAACATATTCTGTACAATTCTCTTTTTAAAAAAAAAAAAATTATAATTAGCTTCCTGTCATTCATTCTATTTTATTTCCTCCCTTTTTCCTCTTTTTATATTACATTATATGTATATCCTGCTTGTCCCACACTGATTTATGATCTATAGTATTACTTTGTATTTTTTTGAAATTGTATATCTTTAATTTCCAATAAAGAATTATGGCGCAAAAATACATGGTGGCCAAAAGGGGGACCCTCTTTCTGGGTTTTATGGACCTTTGGACAGCCTTGACAGTAACAATTTAGTAGCATTTTGGAAAAATTTAAATCAGCCCTTTCTGGCTTTGGAATCTTTATCTAGTGTGGCCCTGGTTATATCAGAAGTTCACTGGTTTGATTATTTTTCTTCAATTCATTCCTAGGATGATAGCAAGGGTCTTTTACCATCTAGCCTTAGCTTACAAGGGGCTAATCTTCCCTGCCTTTTGTTTACCATCCCTGAAGTTTCTGGTGCCGTCACTCGTTTGTCTTGCCTTAAGGCCCCTGGCCCAGATGAACTTCTAGCCGATCTTTTTAAAGAAGATATAGCCATATCGGCACCCTTGCTGCCAAATATTTTGAATGCCGTGGTTGTTTCTGGTCCTCTGTCCTCTTGGTACCAATACATCATAGTCCCAGTATTTAAAAGAGGTGACCGGGGGGGACCCAAAATGTTATAGGCCAATCTCACTTATTGACACCACAGTGAAGGTTTTGGGTCAGGTTCTTTTAAAAAGGTTGATGAATTGGGCCGATGAGAAGGAAATCATCTCTAACTGCCAGTACGGGTTTTGGCCAATGCCTGAATTTGCATCTTTTGATCCAAAAATATACAGGGGCCATAAAGGGGACCCTTGTTCTGGGTTTTATGGAACTTTTGACAGCCTTTGATCAGGTGAACCAATCAAAGCTGGGGTTAATATTATTGTCCCTGGGGGTTGAGTCAGCATTGATATCCTTTACGGCAGACTTTCATAGGGATATGTCCGCATCTGTTAGATTTACAAACAAGGGCACCTGTACAAAGAGCTTGCCTATCACCAGAGCTGTGTAACAGGGATGTATTTTGGCCCCATTCCTGTTTACCATCTATATTAATGGGCTGAAGGCCGCACTTAGCGAAGTACAAGGAGACCCTCCCAGGGTGGGATCGTGAGCACTACCACTCGTCCTATACATGTAGGATGCTATCCTTATGTCAAGGACAGCACTAGGTCTCCAACGTCTTTTAGATTCTTTTTTTAACTTTATGGAGGGTCTGGATTTGTCTGTAAACACCTCAAAATCCTTTACGATGATGTTGGGGGTTAAGCTTACCAAACCAAGGAGTCCTTTTTGTCACAAAGCCAGGATTGCCCAGGTGTTTTTTTTAACTAACAGGGCATCCTGTTTGATGATAAATCCTCCTGGGATCCTTCCTTTCAGTTAAAGAAGCTAGCTTTTGATAGATTGTGCCCAATTGGATTTTAATTCTATGGTGGGCAGGAAACCTGTTAAAGCACTGATCCACGTGTATAAAGCCAAGTGTGTCTCCGCGATTAGTTGTGGCAGCGACCTTTGGGGGTATCAGGATTGTGCCTTAATACACTTAAAGGAAAACCTGTTCCTGAGACTGCTTCTGGGTGTTCCGCCTAGTTCGCCTACACTTGCTGTGCACGAGGTAGTGGGGATCAGTTACATCTCAGACCACATCTATCTCAGGCCTTTATTAGGTTGGATCTCAATCTGGCTTAAGAGTGAATCCACATTAATAGATTGATTATCCTGAACTGCATTTCCCTAGATAATCATAAAGTTATAACATGGCTATGCTATATTAAGTCTGCATTTTCAGTCTTGGACATCCCAGTCTTTTATCTCAGCCTGCGGACATCATTAAAGACGACTATCAATGGGTTTAAACACAATTTCCTAATGCATATATCGGCCACCAGAGAGGATATTGAGCTTTGTGAATCATCCATCCGGGCTCATTGTTTGATTAAAACAGTAAGCTCTATGGAACCATACTTGACCTGGGTGAACAGTATTTATCATCATCAGCTGTTATCCAGGTTCTGATTGAAAGCTTTTTTCCCACTGGTAAGGTTGGGCCACAGAAGGCCTTTTAGATCCCTGTGAGTGCAATAGTGTTTCAGGGCAGTCCATGCTGCACGTTGTCATGTTTTGTAGTATTTATACTCTGCCAAGGAAAAAGTATTTGGTTCCGATATTCAGAGAGGCCAAGCTTGTTCAAGTGAAGCCTGCTATGCCCTTCTTTGCTATGTTGGGAGATGTTCGAATATGTGTTAGTATGATCCATTTTTTAAGCAGTGTAGCCAAGATTCGAGGTGCTTGGCCATAATGCATCTGTCTTATAAAGTTTATACACACTGTATTTGTCTGTATCTATTTACAGTTTGATCTGTTTTCTTAATTTTATGCACTGTGCACTTTGACTTTTATCATCATGTCTGTATCAGTTTTTTTAGTTTTTTTATCTTTGATTTTTATACCTTTTATAGTTATTTATCTAACTGAATAAAGAGTTTTACTACTTCTACAATTGGCACCAGGTAATAGGAGGCGAGGTGAGGCTGAAGTAATTTGGCCCTGAGCCCATCACTTAAAAAAAAAGAAAAGGAGCAGAGTGTAGTGAACTACACCAGAATCACCCATAACAAGTCATGCTCATAAAAAACAGAGTGGCAGGGAAGGTGTTACTCACCTCCCCCAACTTTGGAACAAAACAGTTACTGGAAAACAAAGGCAGCACAACAACTTAAACCAGTTCACTCGCACAGAATGGTGAGAGCGGCAGAAGGCAAGATGGCGCAATCAAACAAATTACAAAAATACATTTAAGGAGGGTGAAAGTCACAAAGGACAGAACAGAGCTACTCACAGAACTTGATAAAGGAGAATGGCAAGAATAAGAAGACACAAGTCCATAATTGCACATGGTACCAGAGAGTCCAGAAATGCTTTAGAAAATACAATCCACACAGTGTCCATAGATATCAATCACCTGAAGACGGGCCTAAATAATATTGTGGTAAAAGTGACAACTCAATGTGCAGAATCAAGACACATCAATTAAAAAGCTCCCCAAAAAAATCTGTCATCTCAGAGAAGCCACCTACCAGTTACACGTCAGATCCGATGATGCAGAAGGGAGATCATGACAGAACAATATTCACCTGGTAGGGATCCCAGAATAAGCAGAGGGAGGATCAGAAGAATGATTTATAGAGACCCCTCATCACTAACACACTAAATCCACTCGAAAGAGCCCGCAGAGTGCTAAGGCTGATGCTGAAATCTGATGCGAGACCAAGACCTATTGTTGTAGGGATTCTGCACATACACAGAGCTATGCACAGGATAATAGGACCTCAGAGCATAGTGGTGAGCCAACCATGCCCCTTAGTACCCACAATCCCAATCCGACTAGCTTTAGCGTCTCATTCGCAGCGCCGCTACCAATGATTAGACAACCCAGAACACGGTCTCTCTCAGGACTCGTGGGAGCAAGAACACTTTTTCATCACTCACTCATACTTGTCCACAACACGCGTAATAAGAGACACTGTATAGTTTAAAATGTTTATTTCAACTATTGTGCTCTAAGATACAGTACACGTGCCAGTACTATCAGCATAATGCATAACGATAAAATAATAAGCATGGTTACAATTCCATAGAATACAAACGGGGACAGCATTTTATATAGACAGTGGATTTAGTGCTAAATAGCCTTACCACCCTCCCCGTGCTCCTAACTAGTTTATTATAAAAAATAGAAGACCTCTGGGCTTTGTCGGACGAACCCTCATACCTCAATATCTAGATGCAAGGTTTACATCATCAGACAAGCACAGCTCTTCTCCCTGGAAAGGTTTTTCTCCAAGTGTCACAAACAGCGAGATCACAATATTAAAAGCACTCGAATTTCTCCAGTGCAGCTGTATTTTGTGTTATGTCTAAGTGCGAGGGGCTGACCAGATCAGCAAGAACAAGGGACGTTGTTTTTCGACCTTGTACATGTTGTGCAGACGAAACCCACAGGGAACAGGAGAAAAGGTGAAAGGCAAAAAGGCAGACAGTTCTAATATAGCCGGGCACAAGCAGAGGCTGGAAAACAAAGTCACAAAGTAACGTGTGCAAAAAGGCATCATGGCAGCCAGGCCTAAGTTAACTTAGCAATGTAGGCAATGAGGCCACAAACCACACTACACTATCATTGCCCAAATCCTTACTTACAGGGACTGCAATATACTCCTGCGGTCAGCACAACAGAAATGGGCCTATTTAGTTTCATAACTCAAAAATTATAATGTTTCCTGACTACACTCAAGAGGTAAAGGTGAAGAGGTTGAAGGGTGGAGAAAACTTGGCGGCAGGACCCATCAACCAGCACAAAAATCAGAAAGCAACCAATCCCCGAGAGGGGCCAGAGACAAAGACCAGACAGAGCCAATTATGGGCAATGACGACAATGGGTCTGTTGGGGAACAACAGACAGAAGTGCATCAGATCTAAAAGGCCATGAACTTAGGAACTGATTCACAAAGGGCCTCTGCATTTGAGTGTGGAGGCCCTTTGTGAATCAGGCCCAAAGTTAGAGCACCCTAAAGCATTGGGTTCAGAAAATGCCTGTGGAAATCAGTTGTGGGGAGGGTCACACCCTGGCCATTCCACACATCATTCACAAGAAAGCGCAAACTACCAAAACAATGCTACTCATATAGATCCATTTCGCTTCTCAATCTGGAAACCAAAATCCTACCTAAAGTGTTGGCATACGACTGTACCTGGAAATACCTGTTAACTGACAAATTAATTAAAGTAGATCAATCGGGATTCATGCCATTAAATTCAATGCAACATAGTCTTAGAAGACCATATGGGTAATCTGGGAGGAGGAACATAAAACAAGAACCTGCAGTGCTGGTGGCATTGGATAACGAAAAGGCATTTAACTTGCTCGAGCAGCCTTACTTACAGGTGGTCCAAAAACAGATGGATTTTGGACCTGCGTTCCAATCCTGGATCATACTACTTTACACTGAACCGCTAGCAAAAGTGCGAATCTACATGTCGAGGGGCTCATAATAGGCCAGGACACAAATCAGCGATGCCTCATCTCCCTACTTCTGTATGGGATAAGTTGCTTAGGAATTGCGTGAGAGGGAGCTCCCTGATTAGAGGGATCAGATAGGACCTAGAGTGGGAGGGTGGCATTTCCTTATATGCAGATGAGATGCTTTTGAATTTGGCAGACCCAAAACGAGTGATCTCCAAAGTCTTAGAAATACTTGAAACTTGGGGAACACCCAGATTTAAACACAAACCAGAGCAAATATATTATGTTTCCCCTCATAAAATGGCGACTGTAAATTATTTGGGGTGCCTACTAAAACTGTCACAATATGGGTTTAAATAGTTGGAAGTACATTTTACAAATAACCGTAATACATCTCTAAGGGAGAACCCAACGAAAATTCTAGATGAATATCTGCCACATTGGAGGAGGCTGACAATCTCCTTAATGGGTTCTATACAAAATGATCAAAGTACCCAAATTCCAATACATCCACCAAAAAAACTGTACAAGATTCCAGAGGAATTCTTTACGAAAGTGAATTACATCACAAGAATCCCTTCTGGGGATGGAGGTGTGCCCAAGATATCGATGAAAACCCTGACCTGAAGACCATATGATGAAGGAATTTTCCTAACAGGACCAAATGCTATACCACTTTGTCTCCCAGTTAATACTAATTAATGACTGGGCATTTACTTCACAGCTGGACCCCTCTGTATGCTCAGATAGGAGGGCTATGAAACGTGGAGGCTAAGATACGTGGACACTGTATGAGGGAAGTCATGAAACATGGGACCCTCACAAACATTCACCGTGTTCAAGACATGGCAAATATCCAACTGTAGAATTGGCTGGGAGGGGAAGTCACACCAGAGACACCAATAAGGACATCCAAAGCACTTGGAGACCCTGAGAAAGGTTTCAAGAAATGGAACGTTTTTAGGAATCTCTAAACTGGGTGCATTTGGAAAGAATATAAGATGCTATAACTTGAAGACCTGCAAACGCATTTTGAATTAGCTGACAATCAAAGATATAAATACTTGCAAGCTAAACATCCATTAAGGAAATACTTGGGTAGACTCCAGTGGGTGAAGGGTTCACCACTGGAATATTAGGTCCTATTGGTACCCCTATACAGACACAAAATCTCATGATAAATAGGATATTTCTTAGCAATAGCCCAAAATCGATTGAGGCCATTACATTTAAATGTCAACATAATATTGGTGAAGTAGAAGAGGATTCCTGAATATAGCCAAACGAGGTTGAGATTAGGAGTAGGTTCGGACTCATATGGGCAACAGTTGAATAATTGTGATCTCCTCCCAAGCTTCTTCTATGGTTTCTAGAGTTGTCTCTGTCCCTGATATCTTTCTTACCATTGTCTCCATTTTAGTCTTCACAAATTTCTATCCATAAAAATATGTCAATTGATAAACAAAAGACTGTCTATGTACTACATTGCTCATGGGTAATATGTTCAGTATTAATAAATTATTTGAAGGCTACAATCATACGGCTGTGATCAGAAAAATAGGTATTTTCATTTTGACACCAAAAGAAAATTAGGTACACAGAAATTTTTCCTTGTGGAGTTTTCAACAATTGCAAACTTTCTTATTTAAACTTTGTGACTGTTGTCCGATACCATCTCTTTAAGATATTTTGTTGTACAAGACAAAACCTTAAATAAGATCATTTTATAGTTATACTTGACAAAGTATTGTTCATGTAGCATCATCAAGGCTAACATGAAGTTCATCCTTTCAGTTCAATGTATTTGGAAAGTGAACAAACCTGATTTTTACACAGTCATTGGGGTGAGAATTTAACCTATTAACTATTCCACTTTAAGATTCAACAGGATTTGTAAGAAGTGTTTAAAAATACACCATATTTCTTTCTTTGATCTTATTATTGATTTACTACCCAGCAGATGAAAGCATGTTACAGGTACACATGCTACCCAAAGTAAAAAGAACATAAATGTATTTGATCTTTTTCCAGTCTTCACCTGCTTGTTTTTCGTTTGACAGGCATCTTAGGCACAACCTCCATTTTAATAATATCTGAGTCTTGCCTCCAGATTATCATTCCCCTCATATATATCGTTTCTAATTCTCCCCAGGGACCCCAGATTTTAATAAAGTTCAGAGGGCATCCTCACATCTTATACACTTTTTCCTTGGCATGCATGCACCTGTCCCTATTCATTCACATTTGCTCTATTGAGGGGGTGGACAGGCTTCCCCAAAGTCTAACTATGTCTAATCTATGCCATCATTAGTACAATATTGCAGAAATTATCAGAATATTTTGATGTGGTTGTGTCCCGCTATATCCCCAACAAAGCTAGGTGTGATTGTAGGTCTATGTCCTTGTTAGCTGCATTCATCACTAGGCTACCAATCTCCCTCCAAAAATGTTGAATTTGCAAGAAACTCCACATTCTGTGGAGCAGTGTACGAACTTGGTCACAGTCTATAAGGTATCTATCATTCTTAACTCTCCCCATTTTCAGCAATCAGATCCTTGTAACATAAACCTAGTACACTGCATCCAGACATTACCTCTACCACCCTGACTGAAAACAGGCTGTCAAACATAGAGATAACCACTGGATGGGTTTTCCTCTGTGTATATTGAAAGGAACTACCTTCACAGTGGTTCCTTTCAATGTACATAAAGTTTGGTGGACGGCTGCTGTCAGTTTTTCAATTATTTTTTTTCAGAAAACAAAAACATTAATAAACTCCACACCGTGGGTGTCCTTATTTGTTCCTTCATAGTCAGGTTTTTCCTGCAGTGACATACAGGAAAACCAAGGCATTACATAGTCCAGCTTAAATAGGGCAGGCTGTGTAATCGTCTTCCTCTGATGGCGTTTACTCCTTCAGGTCATCAGAGAAAGTATTCCGCGTACCAACGGGTGCTCTGTTGATGAAATACTTAAACTTCACCCTTCTGTAAATGAGGAGGATGGGCCAATGGTTTGAGGGGTAGGGTACTCTGTTGCATAGGGTTTGGGTCTACCAAACTCTAATTCAGGTCCTAAAACGTGACTGTCATTGCCATGTTCAAAATAGTGGATGATTCTCTAAGCATCTTTGGCAATGGAGATTCCTCCCTCAGTATCCTCCTGGTATTATCAGTTGAATTTGATACAGACAACAACACATCCTCAACAATTCGCAAAGAATGCATGAGATTAGATAGAACAGTCCTCATACTTAGGTAGCTGAGTTCAACAACTAAAAATCAGTAACTCTCAATCGATTCCTTCTTTTGACATGAGGTACACCAAAGGTTCAATCTCATGTCTATCCTTTTCAATTTCTATATTAAATCCCTTGGATCCCTTCTTAAATTTTTCAATATTTCTCACCAGTTGTATGCTGATGATATTCCATCTCTGAAGACATATGTCCTGTCAATCAAATACTTAAAGGTATACTACCATGGAGGACAAATCCCCATTTCAAAGTGAACCCTGTTAAAATTTTACAATATTTTTTACTATGTGTATGCTGATAGCACTCAGTTATACGTGAGGGCCTCTGCCCTTACAGACCGATCCTCTGATTAAGACACTTAAAGATATAGACTATTGGCAAATTAAAATTCAGGTTTAGACTTAAATTTACAACTGAATTTACCTCAGTGATGCCTGAAAGGAATTCACATAGTGATTCCCGATAGGCATTAGCCCATTTACTTGTGCAGAGTTCTTCACCACAAATGTGGAGCTCTCTTTACCCATAAATCCCAGGTAAGGGGTGGGTTTGAGGGTGTTTCAAGGCGTAGTTAGCCTTGGAAGTTTGTGAATACCCCAAACTACTACATTTGTGGGCATTCACAAACTCCTCAAATTCCCATTATAAAAGGTTGGAAATGTACTCTGACCAAGTGCTGGCAAAAATCCCTTACCAGGGTGGAAAAAGGAATATAGCAAACCCAAATTTCGAGTGGGTGTAGTTAAAGGGGTTTCTCCATGTGGAAAAATATTTTCACCACAGGAAAAAAAGTGTTTTAAAAAATGTGCATTTGCACAGAGATTTCACTCCCACTGTGCGTATTAAAAAATGTGCATTTGCACAGGGATTTCACTCACACTATGTAGAATTCGCCACCGTAAAGAACACCCTTACAGAGGGAATTGAATTCTGCCAGGTGCAGCTTTCCACATGAATTTTTATCCGAAATTGCAAATTCCAGAATATAGTAAAATAACACTTGAATGAAGATTTTAAAATCCAAACGTAGCTTTGCTACTTTGTCTACTTTGTTTATGAATAGGCCTCATATATCATGAGTGTTAAATCACTATCTTAAACAGAATCATCTTAAAATATAGTTTATTCTGTTTCTCTTACACCCACCAGCAATCTTCTAGTGCAATGTTTGCTGGATGCACCTGATATTCTAGACTATAAACCTTTCAATCATTGAATGTTCTAACTTCCTGGGTTTCGATTTATAAAAAGCGTTACATTTACAAACACATACTAAAGCCAAAGCAAAGAGTGCCCAACCTAAGCTTAGGGGATTAAGTCCATCATTGCTCACTCTGATTTCAATAAAATAGTAAACTTGTTAGTGCTTTTCAGGTTGAACTAAGGTCATACTCTACACTCTGGGATATGTAATTTAACCAAGGCTCTTCTGGAGACTATTTTATATGTTGCTGTTAGACTGGTATCAGATTCTAAGCTTTCAGAGCACATTTCTCCTATTCTATAATCTCTCCGGTCGCTATCCATCAAACCTAGGAGATTTTTCAATATGTCTTGCATCATGCACGAAGTTATAGATTTGGAAACCTCTACTTTACCTGCAAAAAGCTAACTATCCCATGAGGAAAGCATTCAATTTGGAGTTGCAACACCCTGCTTCTGAAAATGCTGGTCTACAAAAACAAAGTAGCCTATGGCAATCCTTTTCTGAGTGTGCCTTTAGAATTTCTGACTCTATTCAATCAATCAGTCAATCAATTAAACAATATTTGTAAAGCGCAACACTGTCACTCCTAGGGTTATCTGGGCGCTGTGTCTCCGTCGAAGAGCCATGTCTTGAGTCTCTTTCTGAAGTCTGCCAGCAAGGGGGCTGTACGGAGCTGGAGGGGAAGGTCATTCCAGGTCTTGGCACTGATGTAGGAGAAGGAGCGACCGCCGATGTGGCTTCGATGGATGTGGGGAGTGTGTGCGAGTGAAGAGGAGCACCGGTGTCTAGCGAGTTAGTGGAAGTTCAGTTGGTGGTTGAGGTAGGCAGGCCTTAGGTCATGGAGGACTTTGTAGACATGCGTGAGGATCTTGAATTGGCATCTTTTCTGGATGGGGAGCCAGTGGAGGTCTCTCAGGAGGGGGCGATGTGTGTTTGATTGGGAAGATCCAGGATGAGTCTGGCTGCAGCGTTCTGTATGGTTTGGAGTCTACTGAGGAGCTGTATGGCGATGGCGGCATAGAGGGTGTTGCCGTAGTCGAGGCGGGTGGTGTCAAGGACCTGGGTTACGGTCGTTCTGGTGTTTGTTGAAATACATCTAAAGATTCTGCAAAGTGTGTGGAAGCAGGATGAGACAACTGCTTTAACTTGCCGTTTTATGGTCAGTTGGCTGTCAAGGATGATGCTGAGATTTAGTGCATGGTCGGTCGCTTTGGGTGTGAGTCCGAGTTCTGCAGGCCACCAGCAGTGGTCCCATGAAGAGGTGCTCTTCCCGAAGATCAGCACTTCAGTTTTGTAGGAGTTGAGTTGGAGGCAGGAGTCTCTCATACATTTGGCTATGTTGGTCATGACGTTGCAGAAGTTGGTTTTGGTGTTGGAGGGGTCCTCGGTCAGTGAGAGGATCAAGAGAATCAATTGGGTGTCATCTGTGTAGGAGATTATGTTGAGTGGGATCTAACGACATCAGTGAGGGGGTTCACATATATGTTGAACAGGGTGGGGCTAAGGGATGATCCTTGTGGTATGCCGCATATGATGTCTTTGGGTGCGGAGGTGAAGGGAGATAGTCGGATGCTCTGTGTGCATCCTGTTGGAAGGAGGCAATCCACTTGAAGGCGTCTTGCTGTATGCTTATGTTGTGCAGTCTGTTGATGAGGGTGTTGTGGAAGCCTGTGTTGAACTCCGTAAAGAGGCCGAGGAGGATCAGGGCCACGGTTTCTCCACAGTTGAGGAGTGTTCTGATGTTGTCAGTGGTGGCAATCAGCGTGGTCTCAGTACTGTGGTTGATACAGAATCCTGATTGAGAGGCATCTAGAAGTGGTTGTGTTCCAGGAATTCAGTGAGCTGCTGGTTGATGGCTTTCTTGAGAACTTTGGCCGAGTAGGGGAGGAGAGCAGGGAGATCGGACGATCATTTTTGAGATTGTTGGGGTCAGCGGAGGCTTTCGTTAGTAGGGGTTTGATGTCTGTGTGTTTCCATCTGTCCGGGAAGGTTGCTGTGGAGATGGAGGTGTTGAGTATGCTGAAGAGTTGTGTGCTGATAGGGTTTGTTGCAAGATTGTTGAGGTGGTAGGGCCAGGGGTCAGTGGGAGCCCCAGACTGGATCTAAGACATGATGACTGAGGTGGTGAGGGTGGTGAGCGGAGACCAGGTGGTGATGGTTTGGTTGATGTTCGCTGGTTGGTTGAGGTTTATGGAGAAGAGGGTGGTGGGTTGGATGTTGAAATGTTTGTAGATGTTGGTGATCTTGCTGTGGAAGTAGTCTGCGAGGGTGTCACAGAGTTCTTGAGAGAGGTGGATGGTGTTGTCTATGGCTATCGGGTTGGAGAATTCTTTGATTATTTTGAAGAGCTCCTTTGTGTGGTTGGCCGCGGAGTCGATGCGGGTGGTGATGGCTGCTTTCCTGGCTTCTTTGATATGCCGGTGATAGTTACTGAGGGCTGTTTTGTGAGCTGCTCTGTCGGTGGGGTTTTTGCTGGCGCGCCATCATTTCACCAGTTGGTGAGTTGGTGGGATTTGCACTTGGTGGTCCTGAGTTCTACGTTTGTGTCAGCTGGCATGTTTGAGGCTCTTATAGGATTTCGAAGGTTTCAGTAGGCAACTCTGTCGGCACTGTCGGTGTTCCAGGCGGCGAAGTTCTGGACAGCCTGGTTGAGGTCTGTTGAGGCCTCAGGTTGGGAGGTGATGAAATTCTGTGCCAACTGAGCTTCGGTGACCTTGCTGCAGCTGCGGTGGGAGGAGATCTGAAGCCTGGTGATGGTGTGCTGGGCGTCGTTGATGGTGAAGTGTACAATGATGTGGTAAGTCCACATAAGCTCTGTTGTATGACTGAATTTAATTCTGTTCCTGGAGGTGAAAATGGGTTTGAGTGTGAGCCCTGCTTTGCGTGTGGGTTCGGTGACCAGTTGGGTGAGGCAGATGTTGTTCTGGTTCTCCAGGAGTGAGATGGAGTTAGCATAGTTGGTGTCGTCGATGTGGAAGTTGAGGTTGCAGAGTAGGACGTAGTGATGAGAGTCGATTTCTATGGGGGCGATGAGGTAGGGGATAGCTTTGCTGAATGTTGCTCGGGGTCCCTGGGGTCTGCAGACCGGATGCCTCTTATCGTGATCTTCACATGAGTTTGTATTATGAATTTGAGGGGTTCCATGTGAGGAGTAGAGTTGTCAATGGTGATGGTATATCTGATGGTTTCCTTGAACATGATGGTGATGCATCCGCCTTGTTTCTAGGTGCGGTCATGATGTATACTTTTGTAGCCTTCGAGAGTGGCGGTGGAGATGTCAGGGTTCGAGGAGGGGTTGACCCACATTTGGGAGATGAAGGCAACGTCCGTGGAGAGGATCGTGATGGTGTCCCAGATTTCCTTGGCGTGTTTGCAGAGTGAGCGGTCATTAGGCAAGATATAATGGAGCAGTGGTGAGGTGTTCTTGGTCTTGTGGGCAGGAGTGGTGAGGGATCTTTCGTAGGTCATGTCACAGGAGAAGTGGCAGTGTCTGCAGGTGAAGGCTCCTTTGGTGGATCATGGGGAGGAGGAGGTGCAGTTGTTTTGGCATCCGGGTTCCAGGAGTTCTTTGGCGGTGTTCTGTCGGGCGGCGGGAGGGCCAGGTGTCCTGGTGCTGGGTGTTGTCCAATCGGCGGTGTGTTGGTAGCATGCCTGTTGCGCGCATCTGCTGTGTGGTCATGTGGTGGTCTGCATTAGTGATCATGGTAGCAGGTCCTAGTGCAGGCAACGAGGGGCAGCAGGCAGCACAGGGGCAGTGAGCAGCGCAGGGCAGGGACCGAAGGCAGCGCAGGGGACGACACAGCAGGTAGCACAGGGGCTGCAGACAGTGCAGAGGCAGGGAAAAGCACAGGGTCAAGGACTGCAGGCAGCGCAGGGGATGGGAATAGCGCAGGGACAGGGGCTGCAGGCAGTGCAGGGGCAAGGCCGGGGGGTACAGTACCTTAAGCTTGGGATCAGGCAGAAGAGGGGTGGCGCAGCCAGCCTCCTCCGAGCTCTGACGAGTGCGGACGGGCCCGTCCTTGGCCCGAGCTTTACCTGGGTGCCACCCACACACGTCCCGCAAAGCGGGAGTCCAAGTCCGGCTATGAGGCCAAGGGGCAGGGGAAGGACCAGCAGGAGCCAATCCGGGCACTCTTCCTAGCAGCGGAGGCTGCTGGGAGGTGTAGTTCGGCAGGGAGGAGGGTCGAGGCTAGTCTCACAAAGTGGGAGTCGAAGTCCGGCAATGGAGACGGAGTCGCAGGGGCAGGACTGCCAGAGATCATAATTTACCCGTCTTATTGCTTGCTCAAGAGGGAGCTGAAAGGTTTTTATTCCAATATCACATAAGAATTGTGTTGCTACTAGCTTTCTGATTTGGTTTTGTCATTTGCGGGACTGTAAAACCTGTATACAATGTATTCACTTTATACGCATGCTAATGCCCTTCTGATGTTATTGAAACATTGTGCTCTACTTCCAAAACTTTAACAGTTCTGGACTTTTTTGCAATTACACCATAGTCTTCATGTTTTAATGTGCACTGACACCTCTTTGGTATGGCTTTACACAGCTAAAATAAATAATGACTAAATAAATAAAGAAATAAATGCATGATTGGTGTTCTTCAAGTAGCTTAATATTTTCTCCACTTTCTTTCACTTTCTTCCGCATATTTCATCTTTGGTTTATTAAAGATAAAACACTGCAACAATAAAAATAGAAATATACTATATTTGAAAATGCAAATAGGAAGTAGTCCCACACTGATGAGAAACATTGGAGTAAGAAGGAAATAAGGAATGCACATGGAACACAAGTGGAAATTGGCGAGCAAAGTAAACACTTCCAGAGCAAGGTAGCTGCAATGGCATGGAACAAATATAAAATGTACTGATCTGCCTCCTCACTAATGGTGGCCGCAGAGCTGACGAGGAGGACATACTTAGAAACCCGATGGCTAAGATCACGCAACAACACTATCAAGTTTGTGTCTTTATGTTTGAGGATGAATCATTAAGACCTGCTTATTTTTTAGAAACAGGTTCTGACGGACTAAAATAAATAGAGCATGAAAGTGTCAGTCCACGACTAATTGAATGGGACTGGCCATGTATAAAATGCGAACAATTGATACAATTTGAACACACTGTATTGTGACTTGAAATAAGCTATGAGATGTATTGTTTAAAAAAATGTCCTGATGCTTTAAACATAACTGCAGTAATAGGCGCAAGTAGAATTGAAATACATAGAAATACACTGAAATCCCAAGCTACATAAGTTAAATTGATCATTGAAGCATATAAGCCCTCGTTACAAATGGCCTGTAACTCAACAGGGCCCGGTAGCAGTTGGTGTCAGGTTCACCGAAATTATTCGTTTCGGTTTTTCACACCAAACTTTCAGCAGAAGAAAAGCGTGAGACTCCAAAGGAAAGCATGCAGGGGTCTGTGCCACAACACCGATTCCTGTATGTTATTTCCAAAAATGTGGTACTCCCTGTTATTTCGCCTCCCCCTTTATTGGTAATTCGGGGAGAGGAAACAGCGGGGATTTTAATGGGCCACTCTTAATGAGGTCCATAGCCTTTCAAGAAAAGAAATCATGAAGGGGTAACGACATCACAATTAAGCCTGAGTGAAATAAAAATGTATTGTAAAAGGAACTAAACATAAAATATGATTGCTTATAATTACAAAAAGCTCAAAGGAGGGAGAAATCAGAGTGTTCCTGGAGAGGGGAATGATGCTATTAACTTTCAAACCACCCTCAGTTTTCTCAAGAAAATACTGGATGTGCATTGACCTTACTTGCAAAAATAACTGGTTTGGCCACTTGAAATCAGAGAAAATCCTCCGAGGCATTGGACTAAAGGGTTCACTTACCTGGATTGGATTACCATCATTACACACAGCATATATGCCAAAAGATAAAAGAAGTGGAATCAGAGTCTAATGTCCACTTTTGATACTAATATGATAATTGCTGAATGAACAGGTTATGTTAGTCACAGCCATCATATGAGGTTTCAGTGCCTCATGAGCGACAGGCATTTGGCAGACATGCCACTGAACCCAGTAGGTGTGCAGCACAAAGAGTTTTTCAGTGAGTTAAAATTGTCTCACACTTTGAAATCAGTGATTTATGAGCGGACTTCAGGGGGATATCCTTACCACATACAGCGCACTGACTACCATTAGGGGTCATCTGGTGTCCTCAGACTAGGTAAACCCTAATGTAGTCCATCAGATTGTAGTAGCTGACAAACATGAGAGACATTACCCAGTGGCTCTGGTTCCTTTTGAATGGGGGGGGAGGGGCTGGTCTCAGGTTCCTTGAAGGCAGCTGTGAGTCCATCTATGCCTGTGGATTGTCTGCTCGCTAATCATCTGGAGCACACCATCTGAAAAGAGGAGGAGCTTCAGTTCCACCTGGAGATGTTGGGGTTGACTGAGCAGGCATGCATGACCACACAGTCCATGACTACCTGAGAGGGTAGTCAGGAGAACCTAGAGCCTGGAAGAATTGCCCAGGTATGTGCGAAAATGAGGAAGGGCAAGGGGCGCGGAAAAACCACTCCTGAAACTCTCCTGGTCTAGAAAGAGGTTGAACCTGAGGATGATGTCCTAGAATCTAAAGGGGAGGATATTGCCACCTTGGAAACCTACCTGAGATTACCAATCAACAGAAGGAAGGAGGACCCAGCAGGGGGGAATTCTGCAGAGCGCAGAAGGCGTGCCCCACTCTGGAGAGCCTACGACAGCAAGACCAGACCCAGGCAGGTGGCGACACCTTTGGTGATCACCTGATTTACTGGGAGTATGGTCTCCTACACAGTGAGCCTAAGGTACCTGAGCCTGGTGCAACCCATGTGTTGGTGGCCCCCCAGTGCCACAGGACCTTCCTACTGGAGCTGGCTCATGATGTCCCCCTGGCAGGTCATCTAGGGCAAGGCAAGACCTTTGGCAGGGTTGTCACCCACTTGTGTTGGCCACAGAAGAAGGCGACCTCAGCTGCGTTCTTCAGGTCATGTCCCACCTGCCAGACCAGTGGGAAGACAGGAGGGAAGCACAAAGCTCACCTGTTTCCCCTTCCAGTCATTGGAAACCCCTGTGAAAGGGTGGGCATCAACATTGTTGGCCCCTGGACCCCATGACAGCTCTAGGCAACAGGTAAAAAGTGGTACATCACAGTGTAATATTTTTTCATAGATATTCTTTAATCTTGCGCATAACTGTCTCTTTTTGCTATTATTTAGAAGTTCCTCTTTTACCTGCAGATGTTTATGTCAAGAGATAAGTTGGGTTGAATTTGGTTAAGGAAGCCAGCTTGGCTAATTTGCTTGTGTATTTTTGCTTTCTACATGTTAGTAACTGAATTGTAATATTTTAAATTACTATAAATCTTGCTTTGCCATAATTTTATTTGACTCTGAATTTGGTTTTCATTTCCTGCAATATTGAATCATGTGAATCATATGTGAGTGGGTACTGCTTTGCAGATTTCCACAAGGGGATCTGTTATTTAACTTAAATCGACCCGCGTCAACTATTTTGTCAACATCAAAACCTGTTTAATGCTTAAATACAGTGGCGTAGCTAGGCACTCTGCCGCCCGTGGCAGTCCCTGCCTTTGCCGCCCGCGGCAAACGCATGTAAGAGCGGGGGGTAGAGCCGCCCCGAAAACTCATGCCGCCCGGGTCGGACCGCAGCCCCGCCCCCCCTTGCTAGGCCACTGCTTAAATAGTAGTCAGTGGTAACCTGGTGTCCCTCTCAGTGCACTCATCCTTGGCAGCAGAAGAATTATCATTACATAAGTAATAACAAAAGTTGACATTGTTATATTCTTTGTGGCTTCTTGTTAAAGTCTTGGAGAATTTCAAGCAATTTAAGTTTTTAGGTGTAAAAAAAATGTATGAGCAATTAGAGCATTAGAATGTGGAGCACTCTATTGGATACAATGTAGTACTCCGGGCTTCTACGGGCAGGTAGAAGCCCGCAGAGCAACATTCCAAAGTTGTTTTTGTTCACAGCTGCTGCTGTGAACAAAGCTCTCTCGGAGCCCAAGGGCATTTAAACCCACTTGGGCTCCGAGAGGCCTTTGTTTTTAGTAATTAGAACATTCTGCCCTCTAGGGGCGGAATGTTCTAATAGCCTTAGAGCCCTCCTAGCGGGCTCTACCAGCCATTAAAGGCCCACTCACTTGTTAAAAGCCCTCGCCTTCGGCTCGGACCTATAACACTGGTGCAGGCCTTTAATGGCCGGTAAAGCCTGCTAGGTCGGGCTCTAAGGCTATATTAAAAGCAAGATGCCAGACTGCCTGAAAAAAATCAGCTGGAATTCTAACAACAAACCGGGATGTTTTCATCTACCACATACACTTCTGTGTGTGGACAGAAAATTACATGGCAGAGAGGAGACCAGATTACAAAGCCTTTGCACGTTTGACCTAAGGTTTAGGTGGTTGCAATGATTCAATCCTATAAGCATTGTTTTCCTTGCCCAATGACGTCATTAGAACCACTTTAAGAAATGAATGCTGTCACGGAGCTTCAACTATTATCCTTTGTGATCCAGCTCTTGCAATCCCACAGGCTGTAATTGCGTTCTTGGCCGACTCAAGTAATTCCACTTCTTAAGCTTATTTGTAAGCATAACTGAACTGTAACCAGCAGTGTAATATTTAGGTAGGTGTTTCCTCAGCCAGTCACGCAATTTTCACATGGCATCCTAAAGCTTGGTTGAATAATTTATTTCTTGCTTTTTTATTCAAAATACTTTTTTCTCCACCTCATATACTCCTTTTTTAATTAGAGATTCTAGAAGATAGTAAATACTCATGAAACAGAAAACAATAATTTGTAAATATATTGCATTCGAGAATTAGTATGTCTTATTAGTATTATGAAATTATTAAGAAAAGCAATTATAGCCGGGACAAATAACAAGATGAGGCATACTAATTATGAACATGATACACAACTTGTAAATATTTTTCTCGAATACCCTGGTGACCTCATAATATCTTGCCAGATGCAGTTGTGAGCGAGATACAATTTAAACTGCACTCTTGTAATACATATACAATATATCAATAATACTGACAGTCATAATAATAATTATTATAATAATATTAATAATAATAATAATAACAACATAAAATCAGCACAATAAAATGAATAATATTTCATATTACTTCAATTATTTTAACATAATGCTTCCTACTGCGCTTCTGTTACTAAACACTGTAACGTAAGTTAGTTGCCTCTATTAACCAGTTACCCAATTTGATTTTATGCATTGAATGTAGCAGATATGAAATAGTTTTAATTGTTTAAGCAATAAAATTACAGCAAGATTATAACTGCTAGTAAACACAAAGCAACAGATTTTTAGCAGGAGTCAGAGCGCTATTGTAACAAAACCTGAATTACTATTGTTCAACTTAATTATGAGAGAGGGCCTTGACAATTGTTTTGATGAGATTCCCAGCACAGTGCAACAAAAAATACTAGAAAAGGGCCTTGTGCTGTAATTGCAACTTTCATCCATTGCTGTACGACCATGAGTGTTACACTTTCTATGTGCAGGCTTACCATGTTTTTTGAAGCCGCACACTTCTCGGATGCTGGAAGTCGCTGCTTGCATCCCAGAGTGACAGTGTGCACAGTGTGGATGCTCCTCAGACCCTTTTGGCTGCAGGGAATGCGTTTCTTATCAACGGAAAAAGTTGTCTAAATTTTACGTACCCTAATAATTTTACAGAGGTAACTAAAGTACCCTAAAATGCTACAGTGGCAGCTTAGCCGGTCCAAGAAAGAGACCCATCCTCACTCCTACCGACACTCATATTTATTTCTTAAGAAAGCAAACATCTGTTGTCAAAGACATCAGTTCTTTAAAATCATTCTATTAAATGCATATTCTTAAACCATGGCAAGAAATCTTGTGATCAATTCTCTCCATACAAGTTCTTTCCACACCACAACAAAAGAACCTTGGTCCATCAAACCCTGACATCTATAGGCCGATTACAAATGTCCCTTTTCCAAGAAAATTAAAAGAACACTTTTTCCAGCTCTGCACTTCTGCGGAGGAGAATAATCTGTTATCAAATCTACAGTCTGCATTCCACCCAGGCAGAGGTATTGAGATACTACTGGTAACCACCTGCAATGATGTGAAACTCATCAAATGGAATGACTGCACTATAACCTCTGGACTTAAACACAAAGCCTTTGACACCCTTCATCATCAGAGACTTAAAACGAATTTAAGAGTTTTTCACTACCACAACATGTAAAACTTAAAAGTACATGTCCACATTTTTAAATGCACTGCACCCTGCCCTATGGGCTGTTTATGGCCTACCCTAGGGGTGACATATGTATTAACAAAAAAGGCTTAGGCCAGTAGAGTGGAGTGGGATACACTGGGGTAGAGTGGAGTGCGGTAGATTGGGGTAGAATGGAGTGGGGTACAATGGGGTAGATTGTAGTGGGGTAGACTGGGGTAGAGTGTGGCAGACTGGAGTAGGGTAGATTAGGCTAGATTGTATTGTTTTAGAGTGAGGTAGATGGAGTGGGGTAAATTGGAGGGAGTGGAATGGAGCGGGGTAGATTGGAGTTGAGTGTGGTGGGTTGGAGTGGGGTAGATTGGAGCAGGGTATATTGGAGCAGGGTAAATTGGGGTGGGGGGGTGAGGTAGATTGGTGTGGTAGATTGAATTGGGATGGATTGTGGTAGATTGGGTGGAGTGGGGTAGATTGGAGTGGGTTAGATTGGGGTAGATTGGAGCAGGGTAGATTGGGATAGAGTGGAGTGGGGTGTTTTGGGGTAGATTGGGGAAGAGGGAGTGGGGTGGATTGGGGTAGTTTGAAGCGGAGTTGAGCATACTAGATTGCAGTAGAGTTGGGCAGATTGGAGTTCAGTGGAGTGGATTAGATTAAGGTGGAGTGGGGCAGATTGGAGTGGAGTAGATTGGAATGGAGTGGTGTAGATTGGTGTGGAGTTGGATAGATTGGATTGGAGTGGGGTAGATTGGAGTGGGATAGAGTGGAGTGGGATAGTTTGGAGTGGGGTAGATTGGGGTACACTGCAGTGGAGTGGAGTGGGGTATATTGGAGTGGAGTGGGATAGACTGTATTGGGTTAGAGTGGAGTGCGGTAGAGTAGTGTGGGGTAGATTGGGATGGGGTGGGGTAGAGTGGGGTAGAATGGGGTAGATTGGGGTAGAGTGGGGTAGATTGGAGTGGAGGGAGTCGATTGGAGTGGAGTAATTGGTGTAGATTGGAGTGGGGAAAATTAGAGTGGAGTAGATTGGGATGGAGAAGTTTGGAGTAGGGTAGATTGTGGTAAAGTGGGATTGAGTAGATTGGAGTGGGGTGGATTGGGATGGAGTAGGTTAGATTGGACTGGAGTTGAGTAGATTTGAGTGGAGTGTGGTACATTGGAGTGAAGTGCAGTGAGGTGAGATTGAGGTAGAGTGGAGTGGAGTGTTGTAGAGTGGGGTAGAGTGGAGGTGGGTTGATTGGAGACTAGTGGAGTGGGGTAGATAAGGTGGATTGGAGTGGGGTAGATTTGAGTTGAGTTGGGTAGATGGGGTTGAATGCTGTGGGGTAAATTGTGGTAGATTGGAGTGGGGTATATTTTGGTAGATTGGTTTGGGGTAGAGTGGAGTGGGGTAGAGTCTAGTGGAGTGGAGTTGGCTAGATTAGAGCGAAGTGCAGATTGGAGTAGAGTGGGGCAGATTGGGGAATAGTGGAGTGTGGTGGACTGGGGTGGATTAGAGTAGATTGGAGTGGGGTGGGTAGATTAGAGTGGATTGGAGTGGGGTACATTGAAGTGTAATGGGTGGGGTAGATTGGAGTGGGATAGATTGGGTAGATTAGAGTAGGGTAGACTGGAATGGAGTGGGATAATTTGGGTTAGATTGGAGTGGAGAGTGGTAGATTGGAGTTGAATGGGGTAGATTGGAGTAGATTGGGGTAGACTGGAGTAGGATGGATAGAAGTGGGTAGTTTGGAGTGGTATACATTGGGGTAGATAGGAGTGGTGTAGAGTGGAGTGGGGGAGAGTGTGGTGGGGTAGAATGGGAAGGGGTGGGGTAGATTGGAGAGGGGTGCAGTGGGGTAGATTGGAGTGGCATGGAGTAGATCAGAGTGGAATAGATTGAGGTTGATTGAAGTGGGGTAAATTGGAGTAGAGTAGATTGGGGTGGAATGGGGTGGGGTAGATTGGAGTGGGGTGGGGTGAAGAGTGATGGATTGGGGTGGAGAGGGTTAGATTGGATTGGAGTGAAATGGAGTGCGGTAGATTGGGGTAGAATGGAGTGGGGTACAATGGGGTAGATTGTAGTGGGGTAGACTGGGGTAGAGTGTGGCAGACTGGAGTAGGGTAGATTAGGCTAGATTGTATTGTTTTAGAGTGAGGTAGATGGAGTGGGGTAAATTGGAGGGAGTGGAATGGAGCGGGGTAGATTGGAGTTGAGTGTGGTGGGTTGGAGTGGGGTAGATTGGAGCAGGGTATATTGGAGCAGGGTAGATTGTGGTGGGGGGTGAGGTAGATTGGTGTGGTAGATTGAATTGGGATGGATTGTGGTAGATTGGGTGGAGTGGGGTAGATTGGAGTGGGTTAGATTGGGGTAGATTGGAGCAGGGTAGATTGGGATAGAGTGGAGTGGGGTGTTTTGGGGTAGATTGGGGAAGAGTGGAGTGGGGTGGATTGGGGTAGTTTGAAGCGGAGTTGAGCATACTAGATTGCAGTAGAGTTGGGCAGATTGGAGTTCAGTGGAGTGGATTAGATTAAGGTGGAGTGGGGCAGATTGGAGTGGAGTAGATTGGAATGGAGTGGTGTAGATTGGTGTGGAGTTGGATAGATTGGATTGGAGTGGGGTAGATTGGAGTGGGATAGAGTGGAGTGGGATAGTTTGGAGTGGGGTAGATTGGGTACACTGCAGTGGAGTGGAGTGGGGTATATTGGAGTGGAGTGGGATAGACTGGATTGGGTTAGAGTGGAGTGCGGTAGAGTAGTGTGGGGTAGATTGGGATGGGGTGGGGTAGAGTGGGGTAGAATGGGGTAGATTGGGGTAGAGTGGGGTAGATTGGAGTGGAGGGAGTCGATTGGGTGGAGTAATTGGTGTAGATTGGAGTGGGGAAAATTAGAGTGGAGTAGATTGGGATCGAGAAGTTTGGAGTAGGGTAGATTGTGGTAAAGTGGGATTGAGTAGATTGGAGTGGGGTGGATTGGGATGGAGTAGGTTAGATTGGACTGGAGTTGAGTAGATTTGAGTGGAGTGTGGTACATTGGAGTGAAGTGCAGTGAGGTAGATTGAGGTAGAGTGGAGTGGATTGTTGTAGAGTGGGGTAGAGTGGAGGTGGGTTGATTGGAGACTAGTGGAGTGGGGTAGATAAGGTGGATTGGAGTGGGGTAGATTTGAGTTGAGTTGGGTAGATGGGGTTGAATGCTGTGGGGTAAAGTAAATTGTGGTAGATTGGAGTGGGGTATATTTTGGTAGATTGGTTTGGGGTAGAGTGGAGTGGGGTAGAGTCTAGTGGAGTGGAGTTGGCTAGATTAGAGCGAAGTGCAGATTGGAGTAGAGTGGGGCAGATGGGGAATAGTGGAGTGCGGTGGACTGGGGTGGATTAGAGTAGATTGGAGTGGGGTGGGTAGATTAGAGTGGATTGGAGTGGGGTACATTGAAGTGTAATGGGTGGGGTAGATTGGAGTGGGATAGATTGGGTAGATTAGAGTAGGGTAGACTGGAATGGAGTGGGATAATTTGGGTTAGATTGGAGTGGAGAGTGGTAGATTGGAGTTGAATGGGGTAGATTGGAGTAGATTGGGGTAGACTGGAGTAGGATGGATAGAAGTGGGTAGTTTGGAGTGGTATACATTGGGGTAGATAGGAGTGGTGTAGAGTGGAGTGGGGTAGAGTGTGGTGGGGTAGAATGGGAAGGGGTGGGGTAGATTGGAGAGAGGTGCAGTGGGGTAGATTGGAGTGGCATGGAGTAGATCAGAGTGGAATAGATTGAGGTTGATTGGAGTGGGGTAAATTGGAGTAGAGTAGATTGGGGTGGAATGGGGTGGGGTAGATTGGAGTGGGGTGGGGTGAAGAGTGATGGATTGGGGTGGAGAGGGTTAGATTGGATTGGAGTGAAATGGAGTGGGGTAGATTGGGGCAGAATGGAGTGGATTGGGGTAGAGTTGAGTGAAGGTAAGTAGATTGTAGCAGAGGGGACCCCCATGGTGGATAGGAGTGGGGTAGATTTGAGCAGAGTGGGGTTGACAGGGGTGGAGTGCAGTGGGGTTGACTGTGGTAGAATGGAGTGGGGTAGACTGGGATAGGGTGGAGTGCTGTAGACTGAAGTGGAGTGGGGTAGATTGGAGTGAAGTGGAGTTGGGTAGATTGGAGTGGAGACTGGATTGGAGTGGGGTAGATTAGGGAAGAATGGAGTGGGGTGGACTGGGGCAGATTGGAGTGGATTGGACTGGGATTGATTGAAGTGGGGTAGATTGGATAGATTATAGTAGGTTAGATTGGAATGGAGAGGGGTAGATTGGAGTGGAAAGAGGTTATTTGGAGTGGAATGTGGTAGTAGTGGGGTAGACTGGAGAAGGATAGATTGGAGAGGGGTAGTTTGGAGTGGGATAGATTGGAGTGGAGTGAGATAGACTAGGCTAAAGGGAAGTAGATCTCAGTGGAGTAAATTGATTTATATTTGGGTAGGGTAGATTGGAGTAGGGTAGATTGGGTTGGGGTAGATTCGAGATTGGTGGATTGGGTTAGATTGGATTAGAGTGGGGTAGATTTGAGTGGATAGATTGGAGTGAAGTGGAGTGGGGTAGATTTGGGTTGCGTGGCATGGAGTGCAGCAGAGGGAGGTAGACTGGAGTGGAGTACATTGGAGTGGGGAGGAGTGGGGTAGATTGGGTGGACTGGAGTTGAGTAGATTGGAGTGGAGGGGGTAGATTATGGGAGGTTGAAGTAGAGTAGATTGTGGAAGATTGGAGTGGGGTAGATTGGGGAAGAGTGGAGTGGGAAAGATTTAAGTGGAATGGGGTAGATTATAGTGAAGTAGCGTTGGATAGGTTGGAGTAGATTGAGTGGAGTGGGGTAGATTGGGATAGATTGGAGTGGAGCAGGGTAGATTGGGTGCAGTGGACTAGGGTTGATTGGAGTGGAGTGGGGTAGATAGGAGTGGAGTAGATCGGTGTAGATTGTAGTGAAGTGGAGTGGGGCAGATTGGGGTAGATTGGCGTGGAGTGGATTGGGTTGACTGGAGTGGATTAGGATAGATTGGGGTAGATTGGAATGGAGTGGGGTAGATTGGAGTGAAGTGGAGTGGGACAGATTGTGGTAGACTGGAGTGGGGTAAACTGAGGTTGAGTGGAGCAGAGTAGATGGGAGTGGGGTGGAGTGGGATAGATTGGAGTGGAGTGGAGATTGGAGGCAAGTGGGGTAAATTGGAATGTAGTTGGGTAGATTGGAAACTGGCGTAGATTGGAGTGGGGTAGATTGGGGTGGAGTGGGGTAGATTTGAATGGGGTTGGGTAGATTGGAGTGGGGTGAGGTAGAGTGGAATGAAGTGTGGTAGATTGGAGTGGCATAGATTGGAGTGGAGAGGAGATTGGAGGTGAGTGGGGTAAATTGGAATGGAGTTAGGTATATTGGAAACTGGCGTAGATTTAGTGGAGTGGGGTAGATTGGGATAGATTGAGTGGAGTGGGGTGGAGTGGAGTAGATTGGAGTGGTGTGGAATAGATTTGAGTAGAGTGGGGTAGACTGGAGTGGAGTGGGGTAGATTGGGTGCAGTGGACTGGGGTAGATTGGAGTGGAGTGGGGTAGATGGGAGTGGAGTAGATTGGTTTAGATTGTAGTGAAGTGGAGTGGGGCAGATTGGGGTAGATTGGCATGGAGTGGATTGGGTTGACTGGAGTGGGGTAGACTGAGGTTGAGTGCAGTGGGGTAGATTGGAATGGGATAGATTGGAGTGGAAATTGGAGGCTAGTGCGGTAAATTGGAATGGAGTTGGGTAGATTGGAAACTGGCGTAGATTGGAGTGGAGTGGGGTAGATTGGGGTGGAGTGGGTTAGATTGGAGTGGAGTGAGGTAGAGTGGAATGAAGTGTGGTAGACTGGAGTGGCATAGATTGGGGTGGAGTGTGTTAGAGTGGGGTAGATTGGAGCAGAGTGGGGTAGATTGGAGTGGAGTGTAGGGGTTTGAGGTGGTGTGGGGTATATTCAGCAACTGCTCCTCCGCTATGGCGGGGGAGCTTCGCCTCTCTGCCTGCAGAGGCAAACGAAAAATAAGATGATGAAAATTTTATTTTTCGTCCTGTAACTGAGTCTGGGGCGCGGGGCCACAGCACTGCAGCAGGCGGAGGAGGAGTCATGGGCACTGCCGTCAGTGCGCATGATGGTTTGGCTGGCCGTCTTAGGACGGCCAAACCGTCACGCACTCTGACATGGAGAGACCAGCAGGCACAGGCTCCGAGCGCCTGATGGAGTGCAAAACAGGCGCGCTTCGCCCAATACTGAGCAGCATCTGGATTGGCTGTAGGGGAGTCTGGGAACTTCAGCATGTACCCAAAGGGGTAGAAGAGCAGCGAGCAGAGCAGTGGGCAGAAGACAGACAGGTGTTTTGTTTGTTTTGTTACCGGCCCCCAGGCGCTGCCCCACCACATTTCCCTGACACCAGCTGCTACTGGGTATATTGGAGTACAGTGGGGTGGGGCTGATTGGAATGGAGTAGATTGGATTGGAGTGGAGTGGGGTAGACTGGGGTAGACTGGAGTCGAGCAGAGTAGACTAGGGAGGAGTTGAGTGGGGAAGATTGAAGTGGAGTGGTGTAGATTGGTGTGGGGTAGATCGAGATAGATTGTAGTGGAGTGGGGTAGTTTGGGGTAGATTGAATTGGAGTGGAGTGGAGAGGGTAGATTGGGGTGGAGTGGGGTAGACTGCAGTAGAGTGGAGTGTAATGGAATAGGGTAGATTGTGGTAGAGAGGAGTGGAGTGTGCTAGATTGGGGTAGATTGAAGTGAAGTGTAGTGGTGTAAAGTGGAGTGGGGTAGATTGGAGTGGGGCTGTGTAGATTGCAATGAGCTGGATTGGGGTTGGTTACAGTGGGGTGGGGTAGATTTGTATGCTGTGGGTGGGGTGGGGTAGAGTGGAGAGGGTGGGTTGGGGTGGATTTGGGTTTATTAGGTTAGATTGGAGTGGAGTGGGGTAGATTAGAATGGAGTAGATTTGAGTGGGGTAGATTTGAGAGGAGTGGGGTAGATTGAGTGGAGTGGGAAAGATTTAGTGGAGTGGGGTAGATTGGAGAGGAGTAGATTGGCGTAGATTGTGATAGAGTGGAGTAGGGTAGATTAGGGTAGATTGGTGTGGAGTGGGGTAGATTAGAGTGGAGTGGGGTGGATTGGAATAGAGTGGTGTAAGTGGTGTGGAGTGGAGTGGCCTAGAGTGAAAGAGCATAGAGTAGAATGGCGTGTTGCGTCATGGAGTGAGTGGCGTAGAGTAGAGTGCTGTTGAGTTGAGTGGTTTGCCATCAAGTGTCTTAGATGGGGGGGTAGAGTACAGTGGAGTGGAATGTCGTAGAATGGAGTGGTGGGGCATACAGAGGAAGGGCATGGAGTGGAGCAGAGTGTTCTAAAGTGGAGTGGCATAGTGTGGAGTATGCAGGATTGTCACATACATTCTCTCACTTTGAAGTCAGAGAAAGAAAAGTAAACACCAAGCTCCCTTGGAAGACAGAGCCTGACATTTAGCCTCTGTGTTTGAATGCACAATAAATGTGACAAGATAAGCACAAGGTCAAAGGCCTGTTTTCAGAAAGCAGGTACTCAGAAGACTACAGTAAACAAGGGATGCTCACGGGAGCAACAAACTCAAGCTGTACAACCTAAAGCAAATAAAGCCAGCAAATATAAAGCAAGCAACTGAATTGCAAACCACAAAGTCAATAGTAAATAATGGGTGAAATGCATTCCCAGGGAAGCTTTCAGAATGCCCTCAAGAAGACGTATATTTGACAAGGACAAGGGAACCCAAATGAAGTCTGCCAGGGACCTTGGGAAATAGTACTTTTCTAGAGAACAGTGGCCCCATGGAACTGTAAATTATGAAAAAGATGAATATAGACTCAATCAGTTCTATATTGAAAACGACTTATCCAGCCGGACAGAGGTCTACTTTAATGTTATAGTTAACAGAGTAAAAACTTATTCAAATACAAAAATAAGAGTAAGCGGGACACAAGCCTGTGCCCTCACTACACATACATAGAACACATACAATGTGACAGCAAAACAGAAGGCTCAGGCACGGCTGTCGATTTGTCATATATGGCAATAACACATAGGGCCAACAAATCGTCTTTTTACACCCTTACACAATTAATAATACATTTAAGGGAGTGTATAAGGTGTGATGGGTGTCGACGGCGTTTCGATCCATACAGTAAATACAAGGATCATCATCAGGACTTAACATAAGCATGCCTGAAATTAAAAAGCCTGACAGGGGGTAGGCATCAGAAGATGTCCCATCCTGCAATTGCGCGGGACCAGTCTCCGTGTCTGAACCACGATGCGGTTCGATTTTCGATAGTATGCGTGCAGCGACGGGCGTAATGAAGATAATTCCTCGTGCTGGAATCGCCGGAATGGGGCAATCAGTGGTAACCTCAAAGGGAACCTCACAGGAGTGTGTGCGCGCTGGAGGCCGGTCAGCTAATGACCGCATCGTGGTTCAGACACGGAGACTGGTCCCGCGCAATTGCAGGATGGGACATCTTCTGATGCCTACCCCCTGTCAGGCTTTTAATTTCAGGCATGCTTATGTTAAGTCCTGATGATGATCCTTGTATTTACTGTATGGATCGAAACGCCGTCGACACCCATCACACCTTATACACTCCCTTAAATGTATTATTAATTGTGTAAGGGTGTAAAAAGACGATTTGTTGGCCCTATGTGTTATTGCCATATATGACAAATCGACAGCCGTGCCTGAGCCTTCTGTTTTGCTGTCACATTGTATGTGTTCTATGTATGTGTAGTGAGGCACAGGCTTGTGTCCTGCTTACTCTTATTTTTGTTTTTGAATAAGTTTTTACTCTGTTAACTATAACATTAAAGTAGACCTCTGTCGAGCTGGATAAGTCGTTTTCAATATAGAACTGATTGAGTCTATATTCATCTTTTTCATAATTTACAGTTCCATGGGGCCACTGTTCTCAAGAAGACGTAAGCAAACCTGACAACCACGTTGTCTGGTAGCCTTCGACCTAAAAATGGGGTTTGCAGATTGTGTTCACATCTTACTGAATCTCACTTACATATTTTGTGCATTTGCAAACTATTAAAATAAGATCGATGATATGTATGTTGACCAGTTTTGTTAAAACTGAAATGCAAACCTTCCATGGCACTACCGATTAGGTACGGGCTGTGAGAAGTTGGCCTGGTATTTGCTGTACACTAATTAAAGTGGGCACCTTGCACCAGTCCAAACGACCCTTATTGATGATTAGGTTTAAGACAACCTTTATAGAAAGCTATCCTAGTGGTAGCTGTGGAGAGCAGCTTTCAGGCTAAGTCTCGAAGTAATGTAAAGCAGCTTGTTTTACCAGATCAGAACCACCTGAATGACCAAATGAAAGGAGAACCACACAAGAGATATATAAAATATATTTATTTATTACTAAACACTCTCTACTAACCTCTTTATGAGATTAGAGCACAGGATACACAATATTAAATCAATAGAACGACAGTAAATAGCACAATACACAGCGGGCTCCAGGAGGAGACTGAACCATATACTAAGAAAGTGGTATAACAACCACGACTTCAATAGACACGGTGCCTAGAGCACGTAGATTCGCTGGGACCCCAAGGAACCACCCACAGGAGTGACACAAGGAGCCCACGGAGGACGGGTGCAGAGTGGGAACACAGACGCGAGCTCCGTACAACTCTATGGGAAAGTCGCGGTTGGATAATTACAGTTTAAGGACACTTCGGAGAGGACTTCAAGCAAACCCTTTGGAACATAGGAGGTTCTAAGGCCAGCACCCTTGTGAGTACCGAGGTACCCATGTTACCTATCCCAGAGGAGCCGGGTGCATAGGGTTCAAGTGGTGACGGAAACGCTCGTTGATTTCAATGGCGTGATTCGAAGAAGTACTGCTGCCGGGAAGATGAAAAGTGTCCGGTGGAATCCAAGCCTGTATCCGAGGTGAGAAGAACCTGAAAGCAGAGGGGACAGAGTCTGGGTCACTTCAGGTGACCAGGGGCTCAGTGGACGAATGCCCACCCATGTCGGGTGCTTCAGGTGAGAAGTTTGGATGCTTGACTCTGCAGCCACGGGGACCAGGAGATGTCAACGATGACCAAAGTCCGGAGGTGAGCTGTCCCACAAAGGATGTCGAGTGCTGGGGGCTCAGTGTCCGGATTGAACACCAACAAGCCTTGGCAACTGCAACCCATGCGGGCAGAGGAAACAAGTCACGGTGAGAACCAGCAAGGTCCTGGGGACTCTCCAAGCTATGGAGAGTCAGGGCATGTCTGGAGAAACCAGGAAAGCCCAAGGAAAGTCAAAGTTACCTTCACAGGGACCCACAGGCCAACGGACCAGGGATCGCGAAGGGACCTCAAGCTGAATCATGAAATACCAGCCCACGGAACACTCGTGGAGTGTAGGCCGGAAATCTTCGGTGGAAATACTGCTTGGGATAGGACTACACGTAGCCCAAAGCACAGCCTCAGGGATTGCCAAAAAGCATATGCTGCTGCAAAAGTACACGGTGCACAGGATTTCGAGTTGCACGGTCCCCACGAGGGATACTGGTCTCAGGATTGCTGAGAGGTCAGATCAACCTCAGGGATGCTCAGGAACCCACCTCCTGTGTTGCAGAAATGTTCAGAGTCCTCAGGAGCTTGGGAGATGCAAACCGGTCAGATGCGTTAAGGGGCCTGCCTTGCAGGGGAGTAACTCCTTTACTCCAAGGGAGATTCTTCTGTCGTCCAGTGAAGTGTAGACCGTCGAAGTACTTGGTTTCTTCTTGCAGAGTTTAGTCCAGGTAAAATCTAAAGTCCTGTAGTAAGGTTTCCTACTTTATACCCAAGGAAGGGGTTGGACTAACTCTGGGGACCCACCTAGGGGAGGGTCAGGACAGAGGGGTGGCTACACCCATGTCTTTTGTCCAGTTTTGCACCAGAGCAGGAGCCAATGGCTCCTGCAACCGGTTTGAGCTGGACTATGCACAGGGACACCAAATGTGCCCCCAGTGCAGACTTTCTGGCACTCTAAGAGTGCACCCACCCAGCCCCAATACACTAAAGCCTCTCTGGGAGGTAGTCACACCTCTCTGTGACAGGAAACCTATTGTCAGGCCTTCCTCTGCTCGAGCTTGGCTCAGCAGCAGGAGGGCAGACTCGTGTCTGTGGCTGGCAGCATCCATTTTGTGCTGCCCAGGTCGAGAAAGCTGGTACCGGGTAGACCTGTGCCCCATAGTAGTGGTACTACAAGGGAGGAATCATACCTCCCACACCAGTTACTGGTGTGGAGGTATGATTCCAAGGTGTTTGACACCAAACACGACATGTTTCTAAGCAGCCGTTCTAAAGTTAGCATTTACCGCGAGGTTATAATGCACTTAAGTATATATGGTTGGCTGCATCACAGACAACCCCGGAGAATAGATTCCGAAGGCTGCAGAGGGGCTCTGCTCATGCAGGGGCACCCTCTCACACGAAACCCAGCACCCTGACTTCAGGATTGATAAGGCCTGCCATAGGGGTGACTGATAGGTTTTTATTTGCAGTGATTTAGAATAGATATAGTGAACCTATATCTAAGTAAGGGGTGCATGCACCACCTTACACAGGCTGCAGTAGCAGACCTGTGGTGTCATTTTGAATGGTCTTTCAGGGGTGGCATAATACATGCTGCAGTCCCTGTGAGGCCTCTGGGGTACCTATGCCCTGGGTACATGGTGTACCATATACTAGGGACTTATAAGGGTACCACAGTATCCAATCTGGAGTGTACCTAAAGTACATGCAATCAATTTAGAGGAGAAAGCAGCTAGGCTGGGGTCCTGGATAGCATGATCCCAGCCAGTCTAAGTCGAAAACAGTGATACATCAGCAAAAAGTGGGGGTAACTATAAGAAGCAGATCCTACTCTCCTACACGGGCACGTTAGTCACCTACACTGAAACTGCCAGGGGATTGGTTTCCTTATTGCTGCTTGCGAAGACCACCTGTTTAGTGGACTTCCCTGCTAATCAGGCTCTCCAAACGCATGGCTGATATGTGGGCCGTGAAAAGAAGCAGCTGGATCAGAAATGAGGCTTGCATTGTTGAAGATACAGATAAGCTAAAAAAATAATTTGTGCATGGATTTATGTGAGTGTATCTACATGTGTGCTTGTGTGTGTGTGTATAAGAGAGTGTGATGGAGACTTTGAGTGAAGTTTCCCAACCACCCACTGCATTTCGTGAACCCTCCTCACTAATTACTGGGTCTAAAATTGTGCCCCTTTCTCAGGAGTAATCCGTCCTCGCAAAATTATGGCAATTTTCTCATTATAGTGAATACGGCTTAATGAGTGTGTATCTACATATGCGTGCTTCAGTGTATGTGTATAGGAGAGTGTGATGGAGACTGTGAGTGAAGTATCCCCACCACCCACTGCATTTCGTGAACCCTCCTCACCACTTACTGGGTCTAAAATTGTGTTCCTATCTCAGGAGTAATCCCTGTCCTTGCAAAATGATGGTAATTTTCTCATTGTGGTAAACATGGCTTAATGAGCTCTATCACAGCTCTGGCCTGGTATTATGGTAGTAATTCTTGAAATACCATCGACAGCATGAAATTATGACAACCCCGTGTTAGCATTATTTGCATAATGTCTGTGTTTACATCTGAATGATGCTAACCTCAGTATAATTTGGACTATGGCATAATGGTGTTAGTTATTGGCATAGTGCGGACAACCGTGATCATACCTAGGGTAATGCTGGATCTAGTGTGATGGTATCTACTTCTGCCATAATTTTGGCCCTTGAGACATTGTGGATTCTTGGCATATTGTGGGCAACCTTTTGCAAGTGAGGAGCAGAGGCCACTTGCATCTTACATATCCTTAACTATCATCAGACTTTGTCAACAATTCAAGATCCAGTCATATGTCAATCTACTTTCATCAGCTTAGCCATTCCTTCAGCCATGCTCACTCTCATAGCATCTGTTCTTCCTCTCGCTCACCCATTCATCCATCCATAAACTCATCCATCCTGTCACCCACCCTCTCCTTGCACTCATCCAACTATGCAGTCATCAAGCCATCTAGTCTTCCAGCCTGTCACTTAATTTCATATTCTCCCACTTACCTGTCCACACAATCAATGACACAAACTCGCCAATCCATGGAGAATCAAGTGCCTTTACAACAGTTCGATGTTTAGTCAATACTAATTTAGTTTGGTTCTAGGAGAGCTAGTTCCATTGGACACACCCCTTGCAGAATATCATGTTTAGTATTGTTTGCTTCTATTTTATCAAGTTAAAAGAAATACGTCGTTTTGGCGATCCTCCTTGAAGTGGGCTATTTTCAACCATTTTAGTTTAAAGCTGTACACATCGGGGCAAGTGCCTCTGTTCATACAGATGTCTTGTCTGTAAATGCGATGATTCCTAAGAAGATTCTGTTGCTGCTGAAGCCATGCTGTTTACGACAGCAACAGGTGGAATAAGCTAGATATCTAAAACATCTCTGTCCATCACCATGGGCATTATTTGTTCTTGATTAGTCACTGTTATTTGCACTACTGTATAGAGCTACCAAAAGCCAAGGAAATGGGAGAACTCATTATATGTTGTCACAGCGGGAATTGTTCACTAAAAAGGTAGTAAATCTGCATCCTTAGAAGTACTACTTTTCACAAACATTCCTAGTAGAATACCTGGGAAGCAGAAAAGTGTGGCAGGTGCATTTTTGCAGATGTGCAATAGTGTAGAAAATCTGCACAGGGGACAATGGAGCCTCCTATGTAAAATAACATCCTTTTTTTCCTCGATGGGAAAACATTTTGGCCCATAGAGAAAGCTGTTCCCTCACATCCCACGAAATCGTGGTGTCATAAGTTGCCCTTCCCATCCTGGCTGGAGTAAATCTCTGACCGTTTCCCAAGTGGAAGGAACTCGGGAAGGAGTTTGGGAACACCCACACACATTCATATTTGTGGGCATTCCCAAACTTCCAAGGCAGACCGTATCTTGGAATGTCCACTTCCCATCCCTGAGTAGGATTTACTACTGCGGATATCTCCGCAGAGATATTGGCAGTAGTAAATACATTTATGCATCCACCAGGAATTCCTTTGTGAATTCCTCACAGATGTAAACGTTTTTTTTTTTGGCTATAAACATATGTTTATGGCTGAAAACATCTTTGTAAATCAGCTCTCTTTTGTGGAACACCGAGTGGAGACTCAGGTACCTGATGTCATCTGCAACCTGCCGATTTCCTCACATTGAATACACCGCTATGTGGCGTTTCCTCTCGATCTAAATTTTGTTTGTTTTCCCCCTTCAATAATATATTTTTCTAAGCTATCACTCTCCCACTCTTAGTCCCTGATTACAAGTTGCAGAGAATAGCCTGAGTTATTTACTACTACACTCAGTAAATACTATTTCCCCAGGTTGAGGTATTTACCAAGTGTGGTAAATACCTCCTAGTCTGAGTTTTCAACTTGGAAATACGTCATACCATGTAGAATCTGTATTTAACACACTAAACTCAGATTGTTTTGTCTTTTTCTGGGCTTTTTCTGCTGATACATTTTGCCATGTTTGACTTGATGAAATCTGTCAGAGAACAATAGTGTGAGTGTTACAAGGGGTGGGTGGAACTCAAGGAATTTTACTTTGCAGTATTCTGCAGAGTTACCTAAAACCTCTGTGAGATTCTGCGGAGTTCCGCGAGTGGAGAATTCCGGTCCATCGTACTGCTCGTGCTGATTTTTAGCACTGGGAGCTTGACCCACACTGTAAAATCAGCGCGCAAACTGCACCATGCGGCGTGCCAGAGGGTGCTGCTTTTTGCTCAAGTAAATTTTCTAGTGAGCAGCAACTTTCCCAACACGACCGGCAACTTTCCCAATTCACGTGGTAGCGACCTGCCGTGATCCCCCCCCCCCTCCCGTGTAGAGAAATTTAGCCAGGAGGCAGTCTAGCACTTGTTTTTTTCTCACTCACCAACTTAACGTTGGCGAGTCGTGTGTGAGAAAAACTCCACCACGGGGCGGTTCGTGGAGTTTTTGCCGAACTCCTTGCTCCAAGCAGAGCAGGCAAAACTCAGCGAACTCTGCTGGTGGAGTGGAGTTTACCGCCCACCCCTAAGTATTACTCCATCCCGATTTTTTTCCCCATCTTCATTTCAACAGACAAATACTGGCAAAATGTGCATGAGAAGAAAATAGCCCTAAATGAGGAGAAAACATGTTGGAATCCCTGTAGAAACACCAATACTCACAGTTATTTCCCATTTCACAGGGAAAATTTCTGAACAGTGCAGAATTACCACACCTGGAAAATACCTCACTCCAAGGTATCAGGATTGCCAGGTGCAGCAATATGGCAGTGGGAGTCCCGTGGCTATTAGAAATGAGCTACTTAGGCTCTCAGTTTGAGTTGCCCTTACAACCCTGCTATTTCCATTACCCATCCCCCGGATTTCCTGTTATCACGGATCCTAATAGTTCCAGAGGAGGGAAATAATGGGGATTCTTTTTTTGAAGGAACTCGCATACGGAAATGGGCCACTTATAATGATTTTCATTGGTGAGATAGTTCCCCTTCTAGCACTTTCCAACTGCCATCCATTCCTCTAGTAACCTCAGGACACCTCTTCCAAATATATTCCATACATTTTCATGATGCTCAATTCTGGTATGTTGGCAAGCGGGCCCTGAGAAAGCATGAATGAGGTTCATAAGAAAGCATAAGGATCCTTGCGAGTCAGCAGTCAGAGTTCCAATGTCAACAGTATGTCCTAGTAAAGAGAAAGATTTCTGTTTTGACATATTCTAAGGAAACATATCCACAGCAAAAGGTCGTGCATTGAAGCATAACAGAGTATGCATGCCTCTCAATTTGTTCAACAACTATCAGCAGAAATAGATGCTTAGAAATATTTTACTTACATTTCTCTTCCATTTCCTGACATTTTAAATCCTCCAAAGGGACACTGAGATGACAAGGCGCTATAGCAGTTAACCCTGGTAAGAAATAACACTTGTTAAGTAATCATTTTAGTGGCTTTCCAAATAGCAAGTCATCACTTTGCAAATAGTTCAAACTTACATACTGTTAAAACATCACATTCATACAAGCTCTGCACTTTGTGTACAAAATATCAAGGGCTTTATTTAGAGTGAGGCAAAGAGGGGCTTGGCCAAAACGTGCCATATGTCAAGTCTGTCATATTTAGGTTGGAGTTGACATCAATACACTCATAATAGGGTGAATGGGCAATCCCCCACTTTTTGGCAGATGTTCTGCAACACAAAACTCTAAGCAAGGCCCCAAGTCAGGGCTTTAAATATAAATAATGCAGGAGGTCACCCGGACCCCCCGGCAGCCCCGGGGACCGCCACCTCCCCAGGGCTTGAACCAAAATGAATGCAGGGAGCCACACAGCCACCGCGCAGGGGCTAAATCAAACAATGGAGGGGGGGGCTGCGCGGCCCCCCTCCTGGAGCCCTAGATGGCCCTGAGAACTGCCACCCCTCAGGACCGGCTCCTGCAATGTCCCGAGGTGCCCACCCCAAGCCATAGCAAACTCTGCTCTGCTTTATACAATTGAGAGCATGTAAAATGCTCTCGCTTGCACAACGTGGAGCAGAATTGCTTTTGGACAGAGAGCTGCATTTTCAGCAGCTCCCTCTGTCCAAAAGCAATGCTAGCAATCGCATGAGGCGGGGAGCCAGCAGGGACTGCGGGGGTCTTGAGGCTCCCCCCGTGGTCCCCAACGTGAAAGACTGGGTGCCCTAGGTGGGACCAGGGCACCCAGTATTGTGGCCAGGCCCAAGAGGATAGGGTCCCTGGGGCCAAAATTGGCCCGTAAGGTGCAGGGGGGGTCGCATGGCCCCCCACCCATATTTAAAAAAAGTGATTAAAAAAATAAATAAACGGCAAGCTCTGTACTGCCTGGGGCTGCATTTCAATTATCAATACCTCACCAACCCCACCCTTTCCCAAGTAGTCATGGGGTGGGGTGGGGTGGGGTGTGGTGGTGTCAGTAAGCATCAGTGATCCCATCCCACCCTACGAGGAGTTGGGAAAGGGTGGGATTACACAGAAGCAGGAGTCTGCCTGTGTACGAGGTAGCAGGTGGGCAGAGCAATAAGTGAGAATGTGAAATGGCATCACACATCCTCAGGCACATATGGGCTCCACACATTACGGTTCTGGGAGACGTTTTCCGTAGAAAGCACTAAAGAGATATAGTTCAAGATTCAATAAATCTATTTGTTTTCACTGAGACTCAGCACTTCTCAGGCCCTCTGCCTCCAAAATCCCCGGATCTCCCTCCCCTTTCTCTCAACCCCTCTTTTAGTTTATTGTAACCACTTAGGTGTGGGTCGTCCCTGTCTGGGGTTGTATCATCTTTGTGCCCTTTTTAGGTCGAACTTAGATTGACCTGTTATATCTCTTCTGCGGGGTTTGACAAACCCACTGATAGCCATTGGTTACTATCAATGGCATTCGATAATGCTGGCTTCTTATTGGTGCATTTCTGTAAATGTCCCTCCTTTGTGTTCTTTGCTCTCTTTCCGGCGATTTCACTCAGAAAGCACTTTGTTTGGCCATCACACTGTACAGAGTGTGATGGCCCTTCCTCCCTCATTCTGTGTGGGTATTGCAGCCTTTACACAGCTTGGTTCCCACCCACCTCGCTGCTCCCATCTGCATGGGGCTTGTGAGTGCTCCTCGTTGTTGTTTTTAGGCCTTCCTTGTTTAGGACTTGTTTTTTTAATACACAAAAGTGTGAAACCCTGCCCACGCCCCATTATCACTGCCCAACCAGTGCAGCCCCAGCCATAAGAGCAGCAGCGCCAGCAGCATTTTTTTTTTTTGTAGACGCTGGGAAAGCTGACGCCAAGATTCGTACCCGGTTCCTCAGTCCCAAAGTCGGCAGCTCTGTTCTTTATTGGTTGTGGCATTAGGTGCCTAGACAGGCTTCATGCCTAGTTTACTCTGTCCTTGATTACTGCCAAGACCCTTTCACGCAATGGGCCTATTGGGGCATTTAAAAGCTTGTGAAAAGTGTCATGGGGGTTTCATCATATTTAGCACCAACATCACAATTGTTATTAAGTAAATTGGTCAATTTATTACGAAATTGTATAGGAAAGTGCACCATTTTCTAAACTTTTCTCAGGTGGAAGAACTCTTTCTCCCCCCGTTTCCCCGAATTCCCGGGAACGGTCAAGCTCGTTCGTTACACTCGCTTACGCACCTAAGTTTGTTAAATGGTCTCACACCTGACTACTTTCAAATTCCACCAGCCGCCACTGCTAAACATTACTGAGCAAACTGTGAATACTCTGGCCTCGTTGTAACTTTGTGTAAATCATTCACAATGTGATTGTGTAAAGCTATTGAGTGATGCTTAATAGCCTCTTTACCATCAGGGACGCTTTGAAGAAAGTTTCAGGCATTTGTTTTCAAGTCTTCGATTCACGTATATCTTATTGTAACGTTTTATCAAATGAATTATTTTTAAAAAGGATTCTCAGATAATGACTTTAAAATACTTAGATTTTGTTGTGTATGTCTATGCATGATTACATTGAAAACTGGAATGAAGAGCTACTTCCTTTCGTTTTTAGTGTGCGTGGCTGTTGTTGTCTGGCTCGAAGAGCCTTCGACCTTTAATCCACAAATGAACCAGCGGTTGCTGTTCGTTGACACGAATATTAGTTTACAGGCATTGGCTCCTTCTTTTGTGGGAACACCTCTGGTGCAACCTAATTCAGTGCGCTTTCTAAAGGCAGGGCGTGGCGCTGGCGCTGCGAGAACGGACTAATTAGGCCGCCTCGGTGTCTGCAATGGAACCTACAGAGAGGAAACACAAAACTGGTACTCGTGACGTTCATTGATGCCCAAGAGATTAAATATTGAAATACATCACCTGAAACAAACGACGTGCGTACTACAATATCACGTGGTGTGAGAGCTGCTGAGGTGTTTGAGGGGAGTGATGACGTCAGTCCTAATAGAATTCCATACACATATAAATCCATTTTGTGTCATCTCTTTAAATAGTGCTAACAGGAGCATCTTAACTACTCCTGTTGTGCCTTACATGCTAATGTCAATTTTCAAAAATACTTTTCTTTCACCTGTTTTGAGCGTGAGCTGCAAACACTGCAAAGATGGCTGCGAACTGCTCAATCACGGCAGCTCCTCATCTGATGGTGGTACACTCACTCATTCCTTGGGAAGGCAGACCTACCAACACATGTGGTGCTACTGGGTGACACACGATATCCGCTCTCATCACACGGTCACCCGGTGAGGATCCAGTATCACACGATGGCAGGGAAAACAAGCTTAAAACCACTCTAAATAGTGGATTTCCAGCTTGTTTTCCGAAACTTTAAACTGCCGCCAATTAAGAAGTGTGAAAACACCACAGGACATCGCACTAGACTCAGCAAGCTTTTACATTTTGTTTTTTTGGGGAGGAGAGGGCTCGGGGGAGGGTGGGGGCCAAAGTGCCTCTGAGGTACTTTTCGGTGCAAGATTCCGCCCCCTCCAAGTCCCCGTCCCCTTTTCACAAGTGAGATTTTTGTACAAGTTGGCAGGTCTGGGAAGGTCTCAATGGTTGGTCTTTCTCTCACCAAAATCCTCACTCTACGATCACGCAAATACTTGTATACTGCATATAAATGTAAATGGAATTCTATTGCATGGTAGCAATTTTTGAGAAATGCAAACTTCACAGTGAAATTTTCTCTTATATTAATATTTGTCAATTCCAAATTAGTGTAAAGCAATGCTGTGAATCTTGGACTTTCACAACACATTTGGAGAAATACAAAGCACTCAAATGGACAAAAAAAAAACCTTCAAATGAGATTTTGTGAGAGCAATTCTGTCATGTGATGGCTGCGTGTTTCATTACTAGTCAAACTGATTATACGTTCTTGCATATCGGAAACTGAACACAGTTCTCAGCAGAGGAAGAGGTACTAATGAATTCTGGATCAGTAAATCTGATATCTGCACAAATAGCTACACACATGCCCGTATGGAGCCATCTTATGTTGAGTAGTTAAAAACTGCATATCTACCCAGTGCTTAATTTGTGAATAAGTGAGTGCCAGTGCCCAAAGTTCTGCTCAGACGCTGTGGCCATGGCAATTAAATGTCAGCGCACCGAATACCAAAGCTGTGTAACCTTCAATTCACCTCAGACCTCTTTAATCCACTCCAAGACACTCCCTCGCAGTTTATTTCACTGGTGCATATTCCTGATTTCTTCTGTTGTGACGGTTTTCCAGTCTTTCTCTTACTCTGTTTTTCTGTTTGGTGTGTTTAGCATTCTCTGGCTATCAGTAAATGTCTGATGTGAAAAAATAAGTACTGGTTGCAAAAAAAATAAGTACCAGTGGCCCCCACCAGCAGCCACCGGTTCAAATTAAGCACTGTATCCATCGCATTACTTCAGATTGTGGCTTTGTAAAGACCCAGACATGAGTGATTCATTTCCTGATGAATGAATGATTAGGCTGCAATTGTGATTGTTAGACCTGGCATCCTTGGTGTGATTTTTACTACGTTTTTGCCTTCAGATCTCCTGTTTTGTTGACCTCATTTTTGCTGGCCTTAGCATTCTGCACATTTTACCACTGCTAACTAGTGCTAAAGTGTCTGTGCCCTTTCCCTGCGACATGGTAACATTGGCTTATATTCAATTTGCAAATTTAATTTAGCTGTACGTTCCTTGTAGGGTAGCATACCAAATACACAGGTTCTGTAAATTAAATGCTACCAGTGGGCCTTGAGCACTTCTTGTGCCACCCACTTAAGTAGCACATTAAAACATGTCCCAGGTCGGCTATTGCAATCTGAATGCAGTTTTAAACTGCAATGTGGACTTGGCATTTCAGCCCCATTGCCAAGCCTTAAACTCCCCTTTTATTACATATAGGTCACCCCTAAGGTAGGCCATAGGCAGCCCATAGGGCAGGGTGCTGTGTAATTAAAAGTTTGGACATGCACTTTTAGCTATTACATGTCCTGGTCATGAAAAACCCTTAAATTCACCTATCTCTCTCATAGATTAACATTGGAGTTGCCTCATTGCATTTTATAAGGGTAATTTCCATGTGGGAAGAGATAACCAGTTCATCTTTGGTTTCTCTGGAATCACAATTTAAAATCCTAACTTATGTTGAAGTCGGACTTTAAATTGCAATTCTGGAAATGCTACTTTTAGAAAGTTGCTGCGGCAACAAATGATGGACAGAATGCTGATTAAATCAAACATTTACCCCCAGTCAAGAGATCTGAATTAAATCTGTTGTTGTTTTGCTCACTAAAACACCCCAGTTTGGACCCAGCCATATGCAAATCAGTCTTGGCCCTGCTCCTCATGGGAACAGTCCAGCCAGAACTGCCAAGACAGGTCCTCCCTGGACCTGAAACAAGCATCCTTAGACCGGTTTTGGGGTATCACCCCTCACCAGCCAGGCTTGCTTGAATCTAGTGGCACAGTGAGCAAGGGGCCCACATCTGGGCATATCCATCCCACTTAGGGCGAAAAATGCTGCAGCAACAAATGATGGGCGGAATGCTGAATAAATCAAATATTCACCCCCAGTCAAGAGATCTGGGTTAAATCTATTATTCTTTTGCTGACTACGCCACCCCAGTTTGGCCTTGTATTATTTATTAAATTAAGCTCTATTTTTCTAACCTGCTGTAGGAATCTTTCTATGTGGTGTTATCCCTGTTTTACTGTTTGATATGTTGCACAAATACTTTACACATTGCCTCTAAGTTAAGCCTGCCTGCTCTGCGTTAAGCTACCAGGGAGTTGAGCATGGGTTAATTTGAGGTTTGCTTGTGACTTACCCTGACAAGGATTGTGGTTGCTACTTGACCAGGGCTCACATCCCAGCCAACCAGTAACCGAATTTCTCACAGTGATGAACACAATATGTTATGATTCTTGACTCACAGCATGTTAAGGTATCCTTCAATCAAACAAATCTCACACCACAGCCTAATTCAGACTCCCTTCTTCAAAACAACATTTGTTATGTTATGTTATGTTAAAGGTTTTTATATAGCGCTCGTACACCAAGTGGTTTCATGGCGCTGGGGTCCAGGAGAAACTGCTGCAACAAATATTTTAGCCATATGCTTGTCGGAACAACCAGGTCTTTATCTGTTTCCTAAACGGGGCAAGAGAGGTCAAAGAACGAATCTCCAACAGGAGAGAATTCCAGAGTTGAGGAGCCAGGACAGCAAATCTTAGACCCCCATTTTTCTTCCGTTTGAAGGACGGAATGACCAACAAATTCAGATGGGAAGACCTAAGGTCCCGGACAGGAACATAGCGCTGAATCCGGGAGGATATGAATGCTGGACTGTTGCCATGGAGAGCCTTAAAAATGATGCACCCCAGCTTAAATGTACATCGTTTGGCTACTGGAAGCCAATGAAGTCGGACCATTAATGGCGTAACGTGGTGCCGTTTAGGCTGACAGAAAATCAGTCTGGCTGCCTGATTTTGCACTAATTGCAGACGTTTAAGTTGGTATGCCGGGATGCCCGCGTACAGCGAGTTGGCGTAGTCAATGCAAGAGATCACTAAGGCCAGCACAACTTGAGTCAGGGCTTCAGTGGTAAAGCATCTACTAATCTTCCTGATCCTACGCAACTGGAAGAAGCAGGAATAGACCACTGTCCTAATATGGGCCTTCACCGACAGGTCACTGCTAATGGTGATGCCCAGGCTTTTAGTTGAGCATGCTGGAAGTGGAGGGGTTCCTAGTTCGGATGGCCAGAAGTTGGAGTTCCAAGGCTTAGCTAGCCCGCCAGCAAGGATAAGCTCAGTTTTGTCGGGGTTCAGCTTCAGATGGTTTCTATTCATCCACTCGCTAATAAATCCCATAGTGGATTGGAAGTTGAGAATAGACAAAGCCGAATGATTGATATCAAATATCAGTTGGAGTTCGTCGGCCTAATTAAAAATGCCGATCTTCCTTTCTCCAAGGGAGCGGATCAGGGGCAGTAAGTACAAGTTAAATAAAAGCGGCGAGAGAGAAGAGCCCTGCGGAATTCCACAAGACAGTTTCATTTTGGGGGAGGAAATGTGAGCAAGACGAACAGCCTGAGAACGATTGCTCAGAAAAGATACGATCCACTTGAGAGCCAGGCCCCGGATTCCAGCACTGCTGACACGATCGACCAAAAGATCGTGGTCGACCGTGTCAAATGCTGCTGTGAGATCGAGAAGAACCAAGGCCTGAGTAGTGCCTAAGTCAGCCCCTTTCCTAAGTTCGTCCACAACGATAAGGATTACGGTCTCAGTAGAGTGAGCAGGTCGAAAGCCGACTTGGTGGGGGTCGAGAAAGTGAGAGCTTTCAATAAAGGAACTGAGGCTACTAGCCACATGAGCTTCCATGACCTTAGCCAAGTAGGGAAGCAAAGAGATAGGGCGGTAATTTGTAAGGACTAGGGGGTCCGCCCCAGGTTTCTTCAGAATTGGAACAATTTCTGCCTCTTAAAATACGTTTGGGACTATACCCTGCTTGAGGGAATTATTGAGGAGTGCCAGGGGGGGTACGGGCAGATAGAATAGGCTTCCTGTAGTATGTGCGGAGGGCAGCAATCAGTGGGGGAGCCGGAGCTAACCTTCCTCAGAAGGGTTAAAAAGGCTTCCCTAGAAATGGGTGGGAGCTGGTCTAGTAGTAGAGGGTTCGTGCAAATAGCTGGTGGAGTCGCTGGATAGGTATCTGTAGCAATGCTAGCTTTAATGTTGATAATTTTATCAATAAAATAGGTGCTGAGGGAATCACATAGGGCTTGCGTTGGAGCAGGCTTTGCTGTCACTCTATCCGGCTTGGATAGTTCATCCACAATAGCAAAAATTTCCTTAGATTTATTAGCAGAGTTTAAAACTCTATTGGAAAAATAGGCGGCCTTGGTTTGAGAGCTTAATGCCAAAAACTCTCCACAGCGGCTGACCACAGGTTCAGCACATCAATCCCTGTTTATACAATTGTAAAGAGTCCTGTGCAAAACGCCTCTGGAGCCCGCCTCAGTTGGGCTCCACTGGAATCCAGAAAAGATCAATTTGTCAAATGTGGAAGGTGCACCAGGAAAGAAGTCACAGTCTTATGTGTAAGTCCATCAAGTTTCTTTATTTTTCATCATAGTAAAAGATTGGACATCAGCCTAAGTCCATCAAGTTTCTTTATTTTTCATCATAGTAAAAGATTGGACATCAGCCAACGCGTTTCGTTCCTATGCAAGGAACTTCTTCAGGGCTATATATAATAAGTGGAAATTCTCCCAAAACTTCTCTGGTGTGATCACGGATAAATTAGACGAATAATGCGAGAAGAAGCCCCACAATAAGGGTTCAAGTAAATCAAATCCAGCCCTTACAACCTGGACATTCTCCTTCTAAGTAACCGTGTAATAGTGTGACTACTATCGGGCGTACCTGCCGGTTACTTAGAAGTAGAATGTCCAGGTCGTAAGGGCTGGATTTGGTTTACTTGAACCCTTATTGTGGGGCTTCTTCTCGCATTATTCGTCTAATTTATCCGTGATCACACCAGAGAAGTTTTTGGAGAATTTCCACTTATTATATATAGCCCTGAAGAAGTTCCTTGCATAGGAACGAAACGCGTTGGCTGATGTCCAATCTTTTACTGTGATGAAAAATAAAGAAACTTGATGGACTTACACATAAGACTGTGACTTCTTTCCTGGTGCACCTTCCACATTTGACAACATTTGAGAGCTGCATGATTTCCAGAAAGTAGTCTGGAGATATTCAATGCCAGTAGGAATCTGATCCAGCACTGTCTCTTGTACCAGATAGCCTCTTAGAGCACCTACACATTTCACCATTATGACCTTATTTTCTGTCCTCATCATGAACATAAAAAAAAATATTTTATCCTACAAGAAATCTCAGTCGTAACCACTTTAAAGACTGCCCACTATTAAATTATCTGCGACTCTTTATTAGCAATCTTTTCTTTCTCCATTCAGTGACTCATGATGTTTTCATAACTTCTCTTACAGCACTTTCTATTGATCCAGTTGATTGGGTTCAATTGACCCCATTTCATAAGGGTGTGGAATAAATCCACCCCTGTTTATAACACCTCAGCGCCCACAAATTCACCCTAAAACTGAGACATCCAAAACAACATTTCTTCTTCGCTAAAGGCCTACAATTTGTGAACCCTCTGTAAATGCTTCACGATTTTCATCAACCAAAGGATCATTATCCTGTTGAACCTCTCTATAACTTACCTATGCCCAGGCTCAGAAGAGCATCTGTCTGAGAAGCTAATTACGCTGGCCTTTGAGGATTTCAGGTATCTCCTGCACTGTAAAGACTTGAAACTAAAAACCTGTCTGTTTAAAAAAACCTTTCTGGACAATGTAATTGGGAATATTCCATCTTTAAACACTGCATATGGCTCAAATCATGTATAGGAAAATTCATAGGTGATGAGTGCAAAGCATGCAAAAGTCTCAGCCAGCGGCAATCACTCGGCTGTACTCCATTGCATTGTTTTTCAACCATTTGCCACTTCTGACAGAGATCTAGCATATGGAAATCAGCCTCGGCCCTGCTTCAATAGGAACAGTCCAGCCTAAACTGCCTAGTCAGTTCCATTGGATAGGAACACAAGCAATCTAAGACCAGTTTAGGCTGACTTTGCAAGCTTAGGTTGAGACCTGTGGCACAGTAGCATGGGACCCACATCTGGGCAAAGCCATCGTCCTTTCCTTCAAAATGTATATACTCAGAAAAAATGACCTCATTGCTTAATATTTTGGAACAGCCAGAAATATCCCAGTACTTTTAAGTTGTGATTTGTAACTGTGACCACTTGATTCGATGTAAATTAAATGCCCCAGATACTTCATGCTTTTGTAGTTGAACATGGTCTATTTTCATGTGAAAGAGGGTGAAGAGGTGCCTTTTACTAAGAGTGACTACTGTTCCGGCATGAAATATTATTCTACTCAATAGGTAAATAAACATTAAAGCAATGCTTCCCTTGGCAGTTACAACTGTGTACTTAAAATACAAAAACTCACTAGCTGTTCTTGTTTTCTTGCTCTGCTCTGATATAGGCTGATGCCACAGCTCGCTCGACCTCATGACAGGCAGCATTTATTGGTACTTTAAGTTTGAAAACTACGGCAGAATTAATTTTGGAAATAGCAGTAGGTACGTGTAATGCATGACTCTAACTATGAATAAATTCGGGATATTGTGACAGTGACAAACCAGTGAACATAAAAAGGAAGTGCAGCTTACCACACGACGCCCGCCTGAAGAGCAGTAGCAAAAGTCAAGGCTTTGTCCAGGTCTTTGGTAAACACTCCTGCTGCCAAACCATAGGTTGTGTTGTTTGCACGTTTAATGACTTCATCCACTGTTTTAAATTTCATGATTTGTTGGACAGGCCCAAATATCTGTTACAATGAATGAAATGAAAGAAAAACATGCTTAAGTCGAGATAATGCTTAGCGTCTGGTCAATTCATTTGATTCCAATTGATGTTATTTTGATTTTTAAACTTGTACTGGTTCATTCCGATGCATACTATGTTTTTTTGGTGGGCTCTCTGAATTTTATGGTAACATAAACCATACCAGCGCAATCCCGTGGCAAGTTATTAAAGACGTTCAGCAATATACATTTTGTTGTCAATCCACCTTTTCTGCATGGTTACCACAGATTGTTCGTGTTTTTATCTGACTTAGGGGCATATTTACAAGGAAATGACAGAGCGTGGTGCTGCAGCAAATTTTGCAGCGACGCGCCTTGCCATTTCCAAAATGCAGGGATGCGCCGTATTTACAACAATAGAGCAAACCTCTGTTTTTTCCCTAGCGCTAAAAATAGCTGTCAAATGCCAACACAGACACCCTTGCGCCATAGTGCAAGGGTGCGTGCATTGCAGGGAATGATTGTTTATGTGCAGAAAGGTGTACCTTCCTGCACATAAACAATCAATAATGCCGATTTGTTACTTCTATGTGTGCTGCATTCTGCAGCACACATAAAAGTAGCAAATCGTCATTATTTAATGATTGTTCATGTGGAGGAAGGCATAACTTCCTGCACATAAACAATCATTAATGGCGTTTTGCTCTTTCTATGGGTGCTGCAGTGCAGCACATATATAAAAAGCAAAAACGAGGAGAAATAAAAGTATTTATCCTCATTGCACCATTCTAACACCTGCAATTGCATGGCGTTAGTTTTTGGCACTGCTTCAGAATTACAGATCCTTGTAAATCTGGGGCAGCGTCAAAAAGCAATGGGTGTTGCGGTGGAACGCCCACAGCAACGCCCATTGCACGCCCCTTTCACGCAGATACCTGCATGAAAGGGTACAATATTAACAAAGCAGCGTTATGCCACAAAATGCCACTTTGTAATATGGTGCAGAGCATTGCGCCACCAGAACGTCGGAAAAAATGACGCTCCGGTGGCGCAATCTCCTTGTAAATATACCCCTTAGTTTTGTTAAATAAATTTAAATCTTTATTGTTGTCAGCTGAAAGCAATAACAATACAAGTTATCACACGTATTAAAAACTGTAATCTCACAATATATAGAAAAGCTAAAAACATTTCTTTATGGTTTTGTCCCTTTTAGCCCAGGAACATATATGTATAGAGGAAGATTATTTGCATCTAGCTTCAAGGGCAATTTGTGCTTAAAATCTGTTTTAGCACTACTGTTTCAGTCTCTCAAGGTACCATATTGGTAAAATATAGAATGCTATAGGAATGGAAATGTCTTCAATGTCCGACTGCCAGGAGAGGATTACTGCTTCTTTGCATTGCCGTATCTAATGCCATCTAAACCAGTGGTTCTTAATCTGGGGTCCACGGATCCCTGGGAGTCCGCAATACTACCCTGGGGGTCCGCCACTGTTTAGAAGATAAATATTGGTGACTAATAAAGTATGCATATATAAAAAGCAAATTTGAAAACTATATTTTAAAATGCGCTGTAAATGTGAAGGAATTTGAAATTGGAGGCTAAACAATAAGTTGGCATCCTCATGTTGGTGTGTGGGAGCAGCACAAGTACAGCAAATAAATCTGGTATGATAATTGGTGGCTTCAATGGAAGCACAGGCATGTGCTGACAAAAAGAGCAGGTATTTGGATCAAAAAAGAAAACATGGTATGCTGCAGTTTAGCACGCTAAAACTAGATTTTGAAAAACTCCAACCTCTGCATTCAAATAAAAATTTCGATTTTTACATATTATTTTTTGTGTGAATTAAATAAAACATTTCATAATTTGTGAATTTGTTGGATGTATGCTTGTTTCTGTATTGGTTTGAGGTTCAAAACGTAGAAATTGCTTAGGTGGGGGTACTTGTCTTCTAGTAGTGGTTCAGTGCGTGTCCACGGAAGTAAAAAGGTTATTTACAAACCCATTGCGCGACCGGTGCGTCACTTTTACTGACGCATCGGCTGCGTAGTGGGCTCCCCCATATTTACAAAGCCATGTAAATTCACCCTGCGTGACTTTTCGTGAAATATGTTTCCCTTTCACGCATAACTCTGCATGAAAGGGGCATTCCATGGGTCTTGCTATGGAACTTGACATATTCCCAGATTTACAACATTTTGTAAACCTGGGAATGCATCAGAATCCTACGCCTCCCCAGGGGAAGCATAAGGAGGTACAATGAGGAGAAATACTTTTATTTCTCCTCGTTTTTTCCTCTTTCTATGCGTGTTGATTTCTGCAGCACGCATAGAAAGAGGAATATGCCTTTAATGATTGTTTTTGTGCAGGAAGGTGTTCCTTCCTGCACAAAAACAATCATCGCCTCAGCGCAGGCACCCTTGCAAAATGCACAGCTGCTGTTTGTGCACCGGCGCAGTGGAGAAGGACAGGAATGCGCCGTATCTTGTAGATACGGCGCATTCCTGCCCTTTTATTTTGACCCACCGCAGTGCAGCAGGAAGGCTTGCTGCGCTGCCGTGAATCAAAATATTGTAAATGAGGCCCAGCAGGTCTAAATAAAGGATTCGTATTCATTTCCTGATGGCCCTGGTTTTCCTGCAAAGGACCAGGAATTTTGTTGATTTTACAATGCAGAGCCTTGGTAAATAGGAAACATAGGGGCATATTCTCAAGGAGTCATCGCCGATTTATCGGCACTCTAGCGCCGCAAAAGTGGCAATAGACTTATCGCCCTATTCTCAAGCTGGTGCAAACTGCCGATATCGCCAGTTTCCCAGCGATATCCTCCGCAAAAAACATCGCCACAGATGAGAGCGACAACTAACACTAATGATATGCAGAGTAGGCGTTTCTGTGCAAAAACACACGAAAACACCACTTCGCGATATTCTCAACGACCAGCCAGATCCGCGATGCGACCCAAAAACAGGCGATAAGGCGCGTTAGCAGCAGGGATTTAACACCTGCCTATTACTGGTGTAAAGCAGGACGACAACCTGCAGCATGAAAGGGAGCCCAGCCCAGAGCTACACCTGAAGACCAACACATATTATGGAGCTACTGACCATGCAGCTCGGAGACCCAAGAGGGCCACAACAGCCACCGCCACCACCCCCAGGACCCCCCCCCCCGGACTACCACAGAGGCAGCGCAGAACAAGACAGCTGACCTTCCCAAAATGGCATGGCCCCTCAGCCACACAATTGCAGAATGTGGGGACAGGTGGGAACCAACTATGTGTGAAGGAGGCAAGTCACCCATGAATTAGAATGTACACAATGCCAAGTGTGGGGGTGATGTGCTGGACAGACTTCAGTATGCAGAGCAAAGACATGTCCATGTGGACATATACTGCTGGTGTTTGTAGTGTTGTGGACAGTGGACGCAAACAGGTTACCTCAGGCAGTGTGGAAGACCTTGGACACGTAGCTCTGTCGTCCCCCTCCCTGTAAGCGTAAGCAGAGTGGGCTGGGCCGGCGTACGCCAGGCCAGCGTAGGGGTGTGAAGGATTTGCCCGGGGCTCTGGGCGTGGTTCGGTTCTGGCCTGGACAAGGAAGTAACTAATGCGTGTGTCTCTGTTGTAGTGTCGGCGCCACCCTGCCCGCAATCGACAATGTTGCAATGTAGCATGCACCCTGAGGGCGGGCTCGCATGAACGGAGAAATGAAGGAGCGCAAGACCGCTCGGGGTCTTGGCTCATACATGCCAAGTGTTGTGTGTATCTGTAATGCCGCAGCAAGAGCCAAATGCCTAGACCTACTTGCAGCGCGAGTTCAGCCACGCATGGACTCTACATCTGTGTCCGCCCTATCCTTACCATAGGCCGACACTCACGTGGCCACCCACCTTCAACGGACAACATCACAGTGTGGTTGTCAGGCTTGTGGACATGCGCAGACAGGCATGACAATGGTGTGCCGTTGGAGTGCAAGTGATGCAACCGCGCTGCGCGCACAAGTAAATAGGCTTGGGGTAGGGAGGAGCAGCTTTGAGGCAACGTAACACACAGTGATGTCCCACATCTGCCACATGCAAGACATGTCAAACATGAATCCCAAAGTCGCACACATCCCACCCCAACCCCAACAAGCCACTTCACATTTCCTGAATGCAAGCAGATGAGAAACTAACATAAGGGATGAAAGCTCCTTTGTCTGAACTATCAGGCGGAAGCACATCTGCACCTCCGACCTCGGAATTGCATGTGCCCGGCACCCCCGGACAGATACTATAGCAGCTGATGACAACTCCCACACTACGCACAGCCCGACGAAAGACCAACGTATACACACCCCACACACAGAAGTCCTTGCTCGAAGTTATCTTGCATGGAATGGCCTTCACACTTACTGATTTACTGCGTGCCCTATGCTAGGAGACGTCCCCTTGGGCACAACTTGGCCTCATGCGAGGTTATCGTAATGTTCTTTTCTGCGGTTGTAAACTTGATGTTAACAATAGTTCTCCGAAAAATGTTTATCACTTCATATTTTATTTTTCATCATATGATTTCAATCCATTCTAAATACTGTACAAAGTATTCCTGTTCATTTTTAATTCATACTCCTCATGCTCCAATGCATTTCGGGTTGAATACCCTTCATCAGGGAACAAAACGCTGTAAAAATAATGTGAGCGAAAACTTAATACATGAGGGGACTCGGTATGTAACTCAGTGTCGGGTTAGCGTGATATTAACTGTGCCGCTAAAAGAAAAGTATAAGTTGTGCTCTGGTGATGTTAATTCGCATCTACATGCTGCTTTAAGATAACGAGAACTAAAGGTCAATGATTGGGTAACCGATGTTTATAAATAAATTCATCACGACCTTGAGTGTCCTATAACCTGTGTATTTAGACAAATCTAAACGTGCAATAAAAAGAACCTCGGGAACACCCGACTGCTAACGAGAGCAGTCGCGCGTGGTATTCTCTAGCGGTTAAGCCATGGTATATTGCCCGTGCTTATAAGAAGGTGTTATCTTATGTTACGAGTGTAAACATCGCTAATGTTTAAAAGTGATTTACTTCTTCACGACCTAAAGTGTCTCTTAAAATGTGCACATTCCCGAGTTTAAACATGCAAGTGGGATACCACAGAAAATACGAAAACAAACTACTTACGGGAGCAATCGCGCTTGGCGTTTTCCGGCGGTTAGGCAGTAACGCGTTACCCATGCTTGTTAGAACGTGTTATGTGACGTTTCGGGTGTAGACATCGATGATGGACTACATGTGCTGCCGCGGTCGCCATGATGGAAGGGAGTAAATGTCTAGATGCTTTGCCGGTGTTTAGTGTTATGTAACCACCTGTTACCTTACTATGTATCGATGCACAAAAATAACCTAACATCTGTGATCTGATATGTCCAACTATGATACAAACAATTAAAATTGAGATTAAATACGAATTGAAAGTAACACACATTCTAGTGGGTCTCGGTCAAACCTGTGAACAGATAATAAAAATCATATGTCTAATCAAAAAAATCAGAAAAAAGTGGTTGAGGTGTCACCTATGTTGTTATGATGCCCTGAAAGGACAATGACGTACATCAAACTTTACTTAACATGTAGTGGGCCTGTACAAATCTACGTAGAGCCTGTACAGTCATCAAAGTGACTAAAAGTCCATTTTTTGGGCTACCTTGGATCAATCAGTGACTATTATAAGTAACGCATATATTCCATTCTGTCGTTCATTCCGAATGGTTTCATGGTCTCCAATCGTTTTATCCAGTAGTTTTCTCTTTGTAGGAGGTATTTATTGTTGTCTCTACCCTCCTTTATCGCAATGACTTCCAATACTAGAAATTTAAGTTGACTGATGTTGTGCTTTCTTTCTGCAAAATGATTAGCAACTGTGGATTTAAAGTTCTTATTACGTATGTTCGATTTGTGTTCATTGAGTCTTGTTTTTATCTTACGTTCAGTTTTTCCAACATATGCTTGACCACAAGGGCATTTTAATAAATAAACAACGTTCGTGGTGTCACATGTAGCTGTCACTCGTAATTTGATCTTATTGCCTTTACGCGGGTGTGTTATGGTTTGTCCTTGGATTATGTTATTACAATTATTGCAATTGTGACAAGGTATAGTGCCTTTGTGTAAAGTTTTCTCCTTTTTCATAGGATGTTTCAGAATTTCTCCTAAATTATGGCTTCTTTGATATGCAAAGATTGGTACATCTTTGAATAAGTTGTTAAATTCATGTTCTTGGGTTAAAATGGACCAGTGTTGTTTTATGATCCGTCGATAAGCATTGCTCAAGGTAGAGAATTTGGAAACTACAACCATGCGTGTATTTTCATTTTTGTCAATTTTTGTGAGTAGCTCACTCCGGGTTTTTTGAAAGCTACGAAGTCTAGCTTGTTCCAATACTGCTGTAGGATAGCCTCTGCTTGCAAATCTTTGTACCATTTCGTTTGACCGTTTTATTGCTATGTTGGGTTGTGACACTATTCTTTTTACCCTCAACATTTGGGAATATGGAAGGTGTTGTTTCAAACTTTCTTGATGAAAACTCTGATAATGTAATGTATTATTTCGGTCTGTTGGTTTTCTAAAAATATCGGTTTCGAATCCAGTGTCCGTCCTGGTGATTTCTACGTCTAAGAACGTGATTCGTTGCTCCTGTATTTCAAATGTAAACTGAATTCTTTCATCAACCTGGTTAAGATTTTGTAGTGCCTGTGTAAGCTCAGTTTTTGGTCCACTCCATAGCAGGAAAATGTCATCAATGTATCTGAGAATTAATTTGCTATGTATATTCCACGGATGTTTAGTCAGAATGTGTTCTTCTTCAAATCTTTCCATGAACAGGTTGGCATACGCCGGCGCTGCGGAATTGCCCATAGAAGTTCCCGACTGTTGGAGAAACCACTGATTTTTCCATTTAAAATAACTTTGGAAAAGAGTAAAATACAATAACTCCATCAGAAATATTTTCATATCCGGGTCCATGTCAGTTTGTAACAGTGTGTGTTCAATTGCATCAATGCCCGACTGGTGTGGTATTGAAGTGTATAGGGCCTTTACGTCCATGGTACATAAAAGAATGTTTTCATCTCTTTCAATTGTAACTTGTTGTAATTTAATCAAAAAATCTGTAGTGTCTTTCACATAAGTTTGCATTTTCATCACGCTCGGTTGTAGGTACCTGTCTAGAAATTGCCCGATGGGTTGATGTATACTTCCTTGGTGGATACGATTGGGCGAAAGGGTGGGTGTTGGATATCCTTATGTATTTTAGGTACCATGTAAATGATGGGACTCTTTGGATTTTCTTGTATAAGAAATTTCTTGGTTCTGTCATTGATAGTGCCGTTCTCATAACCTTTGTTGATAATAGATTTCAACAATTTTAAGAATGTTTCTGTGGGATTAGTTTCCAATTTGCTGTAGATGGTTTCATCTGAAACATGTTTGTCAACTTCTTGTTCATAGTGTGTAGTGTTTAGAACCACAATGGCTCCTCCTTTGTCTGCCTTCTGACAAATGATTTTAGGATTGATAGATATTCTCTTAAGAATGTCCAGTTCTTTTTGTGTAAGGTTACTCTTTCTCGGTCTTTTTGAGTAGTTGAGTTTGGATAAGTCGGTTTTAACCAAATTTTCGAAGATGTCCAAAGTCTTATGACTGGTGGGTGGCATATATGCACTGCGTGGTATGAGGCCCCGCAATTGGTCTTCTTCTCCACTATGACGTGTTTGTAAGACGTTTTCAAAAAAATGTCTTAAGCGTAGTTTTCTCATCAATTTAAAAAAACTAACCTCCAGTTCTAAGTTGGTTGTATACGTCGTGGGAACGAATGACGTTCCTTTTTGTAATGTCCTGAGTTCTATTTCTTCCAATGGTTCATCTGAAATGTTAATCACTAAGTTCGATTCACTTAAGATTTCTTCCCCTTGTCTTTCTTGGTTCCTGCAGTGGTGCTCCTGGTATTTGGGACTTCTTTTTCCTTTACCCCTCCGGGGTCTCCTTTTTCTTGTGAGCCTGACTCTAAAAAAGACTCCCCTGAAGTGTGTGGCTGTTCAATGGACGTAGTCAGATGTTTTTGAAATCTTGGTCTATTAGATGTATCGCTGGGTCTACTCAATGTGTCACTACCTGACGATGATGTCTCAGATTGTTGTGTGTCTGGTCTGTTTTGTCGACGGCGTGCGTACACTTCCGCCCAGCTGTATACCTCTCCCAGCTTGTAATCCGTTGTGTCTCGTCGAAACTTTCGTATTTTTCTTTCGTTGATTTCTTGTGAATGTTTAGTAAGTTGCTGATTAATGTCTTCCAATACTTTTGACCAGTCTTCTGTGGACATAGAGTTGGTGAGTTCCGATGTAACCAATAAGATTTCTTTGGAAAGATCCTCAAGTATATTTGATAGCTCTTCAATGATTAAAAGAATTAGATCGAGTGAACATTTATTTAAAATTGCAAACCAGCGTTCCTTGAATTTTTGTGCGTTCTTGCATAGGGAAGGTTTTAATGCGATTTTTAGACCCCGTGGTATACGTTGTGCTCGATGGTACTTAATCAGTGTACTTGCATGTAGTCGCTGGTTGATCTCCCGTTTAGACAAATATAATAACTGTCTAATGTTCTGTTCTTTATTCCGGTGTGTAGTTGATTGTGTTGTCTCCTCATGTATTAATGCGTAGATACGTGTAGCTTCCTCATTAGCGAATGCAAAAGTGTCGGCTCTCAAATCTGTAAGGTTTGAAATCTCATCATACGCCATGATGAATGATCCTGTATGAGCTGTGGGCGTGCTGCGATCAAGGATCGGATTTGGTAATATATTAATGTGAGTTGATACGCGCACAACCTATATTTTAAAGTAGGTTTAATCAGTTCAGTGTGCTCCTTGGGTGTGTACTCCGGTCTCGTACACTATTTATAATGATTTACTGCGTGCCCTATGCTAGGAGACGTCCCCTTGGGCACAACTTGGCCTCGTGAGAGGTTATCGAAATGTTCTTTTCTGCGGTTGTAAGCTTGATGTAAACAATAGTTCTCCGAAAAATGTTTATCACTTCATATTTTATTTTTCATCATATGATTTCAATCCATTCTAAATACTGTACAAAGTATTCCTGTTCATTTTTTAATTCATACTCCTCATGCTCCAATGCATTTCGGGTTGAATACCCTTCATCAGGGAACAAAACGCTGTAAAAATAATGTGAGCGAAAACTTAATACATGAGGGGACTCGGTATGTAACTCAGTGTCGGGTTAGCGTGATATTAACTCCCACACCATCCCAGGTGTACAACCGTTGCACACTAAAACAACTCATTGATGCGAGCTGTGGCATTTCATCCACAGAACTGGCGCAGGTCAGAACAGTGCCGCTTCAACCAGAGCCACTAACGCAATGGCAGAACATCCCGGACACATGCACAACCCCTGTCACGTGGAACTGTACCGTGCACGTATGCTGCATTTACTGGGGGCACTGCCATTGGCTGTGCTGCGGATCAGTTACCGGCTAAGCTTCCGCCTTGCCAACGTTACCTGCGTCCAGCCTGTGTTCCATTGTCGATCGTGCATATTCGAGTGGTCCATGGATGTCTGCCTATCCAACAGGACGGTAGCTGAACTGGATTTTGACATGTGTGTGCACCCCCTGTTGGCCCACGACCAGGAGTGTCACCGTGATACCCGTTTATGGGATGCCTTGATACTTGGCATACATGCTGGCAGCTGGACCTGGGAGATTGCACAACTCCTCGTGTGCAGTGACCACATTGAACCGCTCCTCTATTGGGCTGTAGTGCTAATTGGTGAAAGGGGGTGGACGCAGCACATCTGTCCGGACCTGCTAATGGGTGTCCTTGCCATCCTGTTTGATGAAGTCAACAACGAGCTCATGTTCGAAATGATAGCCTACGAAGCTGCAATCGCTTTTATGGACGAGTAACTACGTACCTGCAGCCACAACAGTTTGGAACCCATTGCACATGTCCCAACACCTTGTTGCATCTTGGAGATCTGGTCACATATCCCACGACAACAGTGGACATGGCTGCATTCGCCTGGACTCCGAATACATGAGCGGACAACAACGCCGAACAACACACACCTGTGAAAGGTGAGGCACTCCCCCGGAGTGGTCAGCGGCGCTTGGCAACGTTCCTCATTCTGACATACTGTTGCATTGGTGCATGTTGTGGCACTAATCTTGCCCGTATTGACACGCATATGCTAATAAAGTCTACGCACCTTCACTTGTATTCAACTGTGATGAGTGTTGGTTTGAATGACAATGTGTGTCTCACTGCCTATCTGGGTCACGGCCATACATGCGCACTGATAGCATTACCCAGGGAGTACCTTTTTGTGGAATCACTGTCCCTACATTCATCCATACTTTCATACTTGATTGAGCATAGCCATGACACATCTGTGTGAGTTAGAATGTCTTATTCACATTTAGTGGAGTGTTGAAGCTGGACCAGTACAGGGCCATGCAAACCCCACTTTGCAATGTTACCCCGTGGAGGGCCAGCCGGATTCCTTTACGGATTGACAAGTTCATCGGGAGTGGAAGACTTCAGTCCGCAGTGTGCTTGCTGTGTCATTGGTAACCAAAACAAATATGGCAGTCCATGTCAAGGTCCAAGGTGAGTGTCGCTGAGTTTATCGGGGGACAGTGGAAGGTGTTATTCCAGGGCATGATGCAGAGGGCAGAACAAAGCTGAAACAGGCCATATGGCGGAGATGAATGCTACCACTTCATTCTTACCACACAGCCCGATTCATCATCATCTCCGTCCTCTGATGTGTCCTGTGCCTCACATGCGGGTGGTGGTGTTTTGTCTGCATCACTGTGTGGCAGTGACACATCAGGGGCCGGAGGTGGAATGTCTGCCGCAGTGTGTGGCACTGACACTTCAGGGGGCGGAGATGTGGATGGAGTAGTAGCAGCAGCATTCATCCGCGCCAGGCCTTGTGGTGGCAATGCCATGACGAGGATCTGCAGGGCATGGAGGATCACAGCTACATCTGACTGGTGTGCAGCCGTGGCAAACATTCTTTCCGCCTGCATCCGCTCCAAGCTCTCCATCATTCTCCTTATGTGTCCCAACTCCCGGCTGACATCGCTGGAGCCACTCTGACTAGACAGTTGTTCTTGGCTCAGAGTCATGACTCCAGCGATGTCAGCCATGGATTTTTGGAGAGCATGGAGCGGACAGTGGGTGTCCGTTACGGACTGTATGTCGTCCCTGATGGGACTTAGACACCCACGTATGGCATCTAGTTTGGCTGACATGAGTTCGGACCGCAGCTGGTCAGCCATCTTCTCCTGGCACCCGAACACACGGTGTTGCTATGCCATGTGTTGGTCGTGGGGGTCCTGGGAGACAGCCGTGGTGGTGGGTGCTTCCTGCTGTGTGGTCTGTGCAGGGGGTGGGGTCTCATCGATGCAGCTGGGCTGCCCTGCTGCTGGAGGTGGGGTGCCGGAGCTGTCCATGAGCTGTTGGAGGGCGTCGGTGTAGATGTTGGTGTGTTCCTCTTCATCATCAGTGCTGTGTTGTTGGGTCTGCTCTGCAGGAGGTGTTGATGCTCCCTCTGCAATGTGAGGGGGAGATGCAGATTGACATTGTGTTCACATGTACGTTCACGCATTGTACAAGTTTACATACAAACTGCATGACAATGTACATTGTGACTGTTTGTGAGGAGATGCCAATTTGATGCGGGACAGTTGACATTTCTGCACCATCAGGGATGTGAGGGTGTACTTGTACATTATCATCTCACAGTTTCCTGCTATGCCACATGCGAATGGCCATTTTCTACACACAAGCGGCAGCAGTTGTGTCCTCTGTTCTGTTGTGTGAATGTTGCAGTCTGTACCACATTGTTGTCAATGTTGAGGTGCTCTGATTCTTATGTGTGTGTGCTGCATTGTGGGTGAGTTGCCCCTTCAGCTCTGATTTGGCTGGCCCTTATCCCTTTCAGGCGGTGTGCCTTTCACTTCTGTGCTTATACAGTGCTGAGATGTTGCGAACTTGGGTAAACTGGTCTCTTGTTCGGAGTTGTGACTCTTGGGCATGGTTTGTCCGCAGATGTGCTATACTTAATTGTGCATGTGTGCCACTGTGCCCATCTCCCCCCGTCCCCCCAGTCCCTGGTCGTTACTCACCCTGTTGCTGTTGGGTCAGGTCATGTTGTGCAGTGTCCGGTCCCCCAAATCCTGCCACTGTCTCCCCAATGATGGTCCCAGGCTGGTCCTCCGTGGGGCTTGTGGGGTTCTGGTTGTCCTCTGTACTTGCTCCGGCTACCTCCATGGTTCTTCGTGGTTGTCTGTGTCTTGGTTGTGTTTTTGTTTGCCGCTTTTATTGTGGTTTTCCCCGCCTGACTTGTGTGACTTGCAGGCCTGGCGCGGCTTATCGCGGAAATTTTTATCGCAGTTGGGCACATCGCAACTTTTTTCACGTTCGGGTTTAGATTTTTATCGCCATCCAGGTAATTTTATCACGGACATTTGACGCGTTGTCGGGAGACTATCGCATGTTACCGCCGTGTTGGGAATACGACGTTAACACGGAGTTATTTTCGCGCGATAGACGGCGATGTGTAAAATTGCGTTAACATATTTTGGCGAAGATTATCGCACGTTCTTGAGAATATCCCCCATAATATTTATGCAGGCTTGCTTAAGGCTAACAATTGAATAAGTAAATAAGGATTTGTTCAGTGATACTTGTGAAATTGTGTACTACTTTTCAGTATTATTTGTTCATTACGAAATGGTAACACAATCCAAAGAAGCTTACATCAAGCCTCATCAATTTCATGGGTTGTCGACAAAGAGGTTGTGAACAGATAGAACTAAAAAACAACCGCTCCGCTGAAATGATATTGACTGCTGATAACAACCATAATATTAATCCGCCCAGGTGTATCCGGACTTTATGTTCCTTATTTCAAACACACGGATTAGCAGTTTCCACAACATATCTGTTCCATATTTTAGATAAATGGCCCAGTTTTTAAATACCTCCTCTATGGAAAATAGGAGATTCATGAGGGATTTTCAGATTAATTTAAGAGCTCTGGAGACTTGTTTGTCACGAGTTAGAATTTTTGTTCTTGACCCAAGCATTTAAGTGTGTGAAATGGGTAAAATCATTTTTAATGTTACCCAATCGCCTCATCTGCTTTTCACAGCTGGGTGAAGAAGAAGACCGCTGGATAAACTCTGTGAAGAGGCATATTTAAGCGTCCTTCTACTCCCTGGGCCTTGTGATAAACCAGATTTCATTTAGACTGATGTCCCATAAATTAGTTGTTCTAAAGAACATAACGTTTGTTGAAGTAGCAACTGGATCGTATCCATCAAATAAAAAAAAAATTGTAATGGAATTGTGCCCTGTGCCCCAGTTTGATCTTTTATAGAAGTGTAAAAAGCGTGCACCCGTCAAATATTCATTTTCTTCTATCCTATTTTATGAATTAAAGGTCCGTGTTTAAATGCTTTGTTTCTATAGTCCTGATGTGATGAAATTCCTAAATATGTATTTTCTTAAGGATACGAATGTAAAGGGCTAATATGAGTAGGAAAATATATGTGACTTACTTAGAGATAAAATGTCTTCTAAATACAATGTTACAGTCTGGCTGATGGCTAAACAGATCCATGAGAAAATTATCAGGGACAAAGCATTTCTGCTTGCTTCGGGAAAATCGTTACTGCTTGCTTAATAGCACAGAAAATGGCATCAAAATAGTCACTCTTTATGGGGTCTGGATCCAAGGTTAATACCATCAGAGGCTGGGCATTGATAAAATTCAGATGCAGTGCAACCAGTCCAACCAAAATGTGCATTTACCCATAGAGCTATCTTCTCTCAAAAGAGGATTTCAAATAAAATGGTGTTTTGTACTGTGGGCATCTTACTTCCCCCACGGAGCTTTATTATCCTAGGGAGAAATATCCCCTGTCATGCGGAGAATTCCCTTCCAAGCAGGATTGAATTCTTTCTACTTTGACCCTGCTCGCTCTGTTTGACTTATGTAACAGTGGACATCTATTTTATGGGCTGATTTGAAAGCAAGCAGTAGCAGGACTCCATTGAACAGGCACAACAGTCCCACTCACCCGCTTCTGTATTCTATCATCCTATTTTCAGGTGGGGGAGATGGGCTTCTCAATGGATTGCCAATGACAGTTCTGCTGTCAGCAAACAGTCTTGTGTCATTACACTGCCTTACATGGTGAAAAACAGACAGCTGGCCAATATTGGCATGGTTGGCTATCCCCATTTTCTATGGCCTTTGGAAGAATTGCACAAAACGCACTCTGACCAAATAGAATTAATACCCGCATGTCAGAAACTCTTGTGGGTAATCCCTGGTTTAGGCTACATTTCAAGTATCCACATGTGGTGATGGGAATTCTACAATGTCACATAGGCATGATATGCTAGCAGCCACTGACTTTTTGGGCTTGAGAAAAAGCTACAGTGTAAGAAGAAATACCAGAACTTGTGGAAAGTTTAATGCCACAGACCTGCCACTGATTGTGTAGCTGAGGTGTTTCCTCAGTACAACTTTGGATAAATGGTTCAGCCACCAAACCTTAAACCAGACCCGTAAAATGGACACATTTCTTTAGGATTGTTTATATATATCTGTTAAAAGATATGATCGGGCCGGCTTTAGGGTGGTGTGACTAACCCTGGGCGTAGTTCGCGTAGTAGCGCTACGTGTAGCTACGCGAAGTGCACTTTGCACTACGCGAGCTACGCGTAGCACTACGCGAACTGCGTAGTGCGGTAGGAAATGCTGTTCGCAATGATTGCACAGTGCCGGATGCTTGTCCGCACTGTGCAATCATTGCAAACGGCATCTTGCACAGTGCAAGCGGTCGTTTTCTGCCGCTCGAGTAGATTTGTACTCGAGCGGCAGTTTTCTCAACGCAAACTGGTAGTTTCTCATTGCGAGCGGTCGCGAGCATACGTGACCACTCGCAATGAGAAACCTGACCTCCCCGCATTGAGAATCTCGCCGGAAGGTTTATTTTCCACGCTCGCGATCGGCAACTTGATGTTGCTGATCGCAAACGAGGAAATAGTCTCGCCGGGATGTCATTTTGCTCGCTCGCGGTCGCCAACTTGACGTTGAGGACCGCGAGCAAGCAAAAAATGCCCGCTACGCTACGCGTTTGTGCACTGTGTTACGTGCAATTCGCGTAGCGCGTAGTTGCGCAAACTACGCGAGCGTAGTGTAGTTTTACGTCCAGGCCTAGGTGTGACCCGTGCAGCAGCACTGGCCACTGATCCGGTGGGGGGTCACTGACCTCGGGGAGGGCGCTGTATGTAAGATTTACTAGCACCTGCTGCAGAGTGTCTTGCACGTCCAGCTTTCAGGCAGCAATAAAAATGTCAAGATAACTCTTGTGATTAATGTTCCTCCTAGAGAGAGAGATTGGAGTTTGTCTAGTGGCAGCTTTGACTCACCATAAAGTAGCGCAGAGGGTTAATATGCCTGCTGCAAAGAACAGATCTGCATTTTATGTGGACAGTTGAGTAGATTAGTAAAGCCAGCCTTAACCAGCACGTTAAAAGAAAGGAAATGTATGTGAGAGAGGCTATAGCAAGATGAAGGGCACCTTTGCTGGTTGGTAGTGAGGGAATCCAAAGGGGAGTTCATAGGGGGCAGGGAGGGCACCAAACAAATTGGCGCTCCGGGCACCACCAGCGTTAAAGTCGTCCCCGAATGTGATGACAGAAAAAGTTGTTTTAATTTATTTTCAATTTTCATCTTCATGATCTCGAATTGTAAATGTAATCTGAAAAATATTGTGGCCAAATTATTGCTTATAAAAATGTCATCCCATTGGTTGTAGATTTCCTAGTAGTAATTCCAATGGGACAATATTTTTGGAAGCAATATTTAGGACACAATGTTTAGGCAGACAATTAGCTGACAGTGGTATTCTTGTGCCAACCGTACCCAGGGTCTGTAGTTCAGGTGAAAGGTCATTAACAGTATTACTGAGAGGTGGAATTTACATGTGAGAAGGCCCATGGAGTTGAGGATATATATTCCATGAAGGGTGCAAGGTCAGGAAGTGATGTAAATGACAGCTAGTGTATGATCCCTCTTGAGCGTGCAGCTGATGAACTGTATGCCGTAGCCTGTTGGACTGAGAGCATCTAGCATGTGTGTATTTGGGGGTGGTGGTGAATGAGCATATGAATGTTATATGGAATTTTTTTGTGGTGATCATATCTGTCATGCTAGAGTATGACATACTAAAGAGTATGCATTGATGAGCCAAAGGTGAAGTGTCTCAAAAGTGTGCTAATAGTGAAGAGTGATTTGTGGTGATGTGATTAAGGTAGTTTGGATTGGATGAGCATATATGATGTGTTGCAGCACTGTTTAAATGTGTGCATGATGAATGCAAAGGATGCTTATCTGGCCTTTGTACTTGTCTGAGGCACAATGACTCATGCATGTGTCATGGTGGCTGTCCGCTGTGGGTCCTCTGGCGGGAGGCAAGAAGGAAATTAGCGAGATGCCAGGAATGATGTTGCTGCCGGAAAGGTGGAACTCATTGGAAATTAGACTTGTGTCCTTGTCCCCAATATAATGATGATGGCTCCATGCCTTGGTGGTGGAACATTGAAATGTAACACTGTGGCCTCAATCCACGATGATGTTTCCAAGCTAAGATAGCATGTGCAGAGGAAAACAATGAAGGCTACCAAATCCAAGACGATGGCAACCATTACCTCTTGTTAAAACCAGTGCAGCATAAATGACCTTGATGCACTTCCTTAAAAATGCCATCTGGAAACAGAGTTGTCCAGCAATGCTGGGTGCTGCTACGTATGGCTGTTCCGGACCTCAGAGTTTTCTTGCTTGGTTTCTTGCTTGTTCCTGCTTTTACTATTCCTGGTTCGTTCCATTCCTCCCAGATTTACTACTGTTAGTTAGGCTTGGAGAAACTGAACCAGATTAGGGGAGGAGAAGCCCTAGAATCTAGTGAATCTACTGAGACATTTGTCTGCAACCTGATGAGGTAGCTGGCCAGAGAATGACTCCACATTTACATGCTGGGAGCTTACCTCACCAATGAGATGCAGGGAGTCTCTTGACATACCTGGAAGTACTACAATATTTAAGGGTTCTCATCCAGGCCTGCCTCTTAAACTTCTAAAGCTGTAGCTCGTACTTTCTGAAACATTTTACTATCACATGCATGGTTTGTTGCATTTGTTTCAATATTTTCCTTGGTGTAGTGCCACTGCAACTCCTACTGAAGATGGCGGGACAGGCTGACTTGCATGTTCAATACGGAACAGGTGTTGAAACAGTTTGTAAGGGTGCTTCTAGCTGCAAGCCCAGTCCAGTCCTATTAACAAACATTAATGATTTATGCTCCCCTTAAACCTTCTCAGGGTGGGCTTACCTCGTGATTTCTGTTGTTCAAACATGATTGAAGCTATTTCAATAGATATAATAGAAAAGCAAAAAAATACAAGATAATGAAATGTCTACAAAAGCTTGATACATTTGTTTACCTCTTCTTTGGCAATGCGCATGTCATCTTTCACATCAGAGAACACAGTAGGCTCAATGAAGAAACCTTTGTTTCCCAGGCACGGCCTCCACAATGCAGTTTTGCTCCTTCTTTTTTCCCACTTTCAATTAAATCAAGAATTCTGTCAAACTGTTCCTTATCAATCTATTAAAAACAGAAAACACAAATGAATTAGTAGGTTGAACTCATCATACATTACACCCTCTTAAACATCATCATGATTACTTATCATAAAATTGACTATCTATCTATCTATCTATCTATCTATCTATCCATCCATCCATCCATCCATCCGTCCGAACGTCCTTCCGTCCGTCTGTCTATCTATCTATTTATCTAGCTCAGTGTCAATCAATCTGTCCGTCCGTTCCTCTGTTTGCACAAACTGAAAGTAAATCACTTTTTAAAATCAGGGCATTGAGTTTATGTATCATGGATTAATTGACCCAGAGTCACAAACTTACATTTCAGTACATTCCTAATTCACAGAGAAATGTGTAGGAATGTGCACCTGACACATTTCTTTTCCTCTCCTGTAGTCCTGGCTGAGCACAGATCTGTTGTTCCGAGAGTCACAGTTTAAGTAAGGGATGTAACTCTCTCTTCCGCCATATTTCAGACCCCTGCTCCCCTGCTAGACGGCTCATATATCACCTGAATGGCGGTGTACTGATTTAGATTGCTGACCCTTTTTATGGGTAGGGGTGGAGATGTAAATCTCGACATGGACCGGACCTTTACGGCCCCTACATGTCAATGCTGCTCCAATATTTGACGTACTCATGAGGGATGGGAGCCAGTGGGAGCTGGTAACAATAGTAGACCCTCATCACCATGCCTACATGATTAATGGAAGAAAATGCATAACAGTGCAGCATTAATACATTCACTCTTTGTTAGTCAGAGGACCGAGCATGAACTATGAGAAAAGCATCAGGCGCTCACTGCTTTGCCCTCCCGCTAGTCCTATGTTAGATTTAGGAACATTGGGGCATATTATCAAGAACGGCGTTAAAAATTATCGCCGGTTTAGCGGCAGAAAACTGCCGCTAAAGCGGCGATAATGGGCTTGATAATATGCCCTTGAGAATTCCAATAGAAGTCCATGTTCTGGTGTGAACATGGGCTTCTATTGGAATTCTCCAGGGCATATTATCAAGCCCATTATCGCCGCTTTAGCGGCAGTTTTCTGCCGCTAAACCGGCGATAATTTTAACGCCGTTCTTGATAATATGCCCCTTGGAGCGAAACATGTCCAGCTTATTTGAGGGGACGAGTAGGACAGCGCCATTTAAAACTTCCTGACAGGGCATGTGTCAATGTTTATAGATGAACTTCTGTATGAACTGGTAGAATTAAACACAATTCACTGTTTGATTGGCAGGCAGTGCATTGAGTATATTACTTGCGATACACAATAAGGCTCAGTGAACCCCAGGAGCATAGCTTCAGGGGGGTATTTTGGGTGTTACACCCCCTAATGAATGTATTTTCTGGTTAATAGTTGGGTACAGGGGTTTTTATTCGGGTATTGTGAGGTTTCTGTCGAATTTCACCAGGAATGTTTACATACACACAGAAAAAAAGGACACACTTTCTCCCTCTCTGTTTTAAAAATCTTCAAAAATGTTGATTAATTTACAAAATATTGTATTTCTCTCACCTGGCCCCCCTACAAATCGACGTTCGTCTCCCTTTCCACTGCAACTTAAGCCCCTCTAATGCACCCTGATTATCTTATAATGTATTTTAATATTATATACCAGCCTGATTGCTGGAAAATCTGAATCTCACCCCCCTGCCCCAATTTTACTGGCCAAGCTACCTCCCTCGTGACACCCTGGCAGCCAAAGTCTGAGCATATGCAATCTATGCAGACTGTCCTTAGGCAGATCCAGCTATACTGGGTGGTTTACCAGAGAAGATATAGATGCAACATTCAACTTGCAAGAAACATGATCTAGTAATTGAACTAATTTGAGAAGTTGTGTTTAGCTTTAAAATTAATTTTAATTTGGAGGTGTAAGAAATTGGGTTATTGGTTGAGAGGTGTGTAAGCTCCACTTAGGCAGCAACCACAATCCTTGTCTGGGTGATCATAAAAGTCACGAAATTAACCTGCGATTAACCCTCTGGTAGCTTGGCACAAAAGCAGCCAGGCTTAATTTAAAGGCAAAGTGTAAAGTATTTATGCAGCGCACAAACAGTAATAAAGTGAAAACACGACATAAGAAAAATTTCAAACCAATTGAGAAAAATAGAGTAAAGTTTAATAAATAAATAATATCAAAACGACAAAAATCCAATCAGTGAATTGGAGATGTTGATTCTTACAGTTTTAAGTAAAAACATCACCAAGATGCTGAAAGCACCAACTGTGGGTACCTGGTCACGCTGCACTGGGGCAAAATCACGAGTTCAAGCCGACTGCGATGGAGCACACACTTGGCACAGGAGTTCAGTCCGCTGGGATTTGCACCATATGTCTTTGGTGTGAGGTCTGTGTGGTGTTGCTTTGCGAAGTTGCTCATCGCTCTGCCTCAGTTCCAATGAAGCTTTCAGCTGTGTAGTGAGACTTTGTGGGGCTTGGCGTTGCTTGGCATTGATTCCGATGAAGCTTTCAGCTGTGTTGCGAGGCTTTGTACCACTTTGTGTCTCTTGCCGTCGGTTCCGATAAAGCTTTAAGCTGTGCTGAGAGTGGGATCTGAGTGGCGTGGCCCTACAAGGCTTTGAGTTGCTCGGCGTCAATTCCAGTAAAGCCTTCAATTCGACACTGCGTAGCTTTGTGGGGCACTGTGTCAGTTCATGCTAGATCTGAGGGAACCCTCAGTTAAGCTCTCTGATGCCAGCCAAGGGTCCAGAACCTGGTGGCACCTTTGGGGGCTCAGCACTTACTACAGCAGAGGCCAGCAGCTGGGTTCAAACAGGGCCAGTTGGAGTTGGCCTGCTGGGCAGTTGTAGCGCAGGCCTCTGTAGCTCACACAGGATGTCAGCCAACTAACCACTGGAGTCAGTTTGGGTAGCCTGGGATCAAGGCAAGCAGGTCCAAACTTTCTTCTTCAGACAGCAATGCAGTCATTCAAGTAAGAGGGCAGTCTTTCTTGCAGCAGGGCAGCCCTTCTTCTGAATCTTCCAGAGGTCCAGGAGTGTTCTGAGGTGCGGTCTGAGAGTGCCACCTTTTATCCCCATTGTTGGACCTGGCACTTTCTGCAGAGTTATCCCTTAAACCTTTAGCCTTCCTCCGCCTTTTGTTCTGACCTTCTTTTTGTTGGCTTTAGGACTCTGGGCACTGTACCACTGCTAATCAGTGCTAAAGTGCATGTACTCTCTCTCCTCTGAACAAGGTATGATTGGTTTACACCTGTTTGGCACATTTAATTTACTTGTAAGTCCCTTGTAAAGTGGTATCCTACATACCCGGGGCCTGTAAATTAAATGCTACAGGTGGGCCTTCAGCACTGCTTGTGCCACCCACAGACGTAGCCTTTCAAACCTGTCTCAGGCCTGCCACTGCAGGGACTGCATGAGCGGTTTACTACCACTTCAGCTTAGCATTTAAAACTATTTGCCAAGCCTTAAACTCCCCTTTTATTACACATAGGTCACCCCTAAGGTAGGCCCTAGGTAGCCCTATGGGCAGGGTGCTGTGTAAGTAAAAGGTAGGACATGTGCCTTTATGTGTGGCATGTCCTGGTAGTGGCACACAGCCAATTGTGTTTCTCACTACTGTGAGGCCTACATTTTTCATAGGCTAGCATTGGGAATTCCCTTATATAATTTTAAGTGGTAATTCCAGACCTAAAATGAGTAACGTTGCCATGCTTGGTATGTTGAGAATAGTGGTGATAAATCGAACCTACTGGTGTAGTTGGATTTTACATCACTATTTTAGAAATGCCACTTTTAGAAATTGGGTATTTCTCTGTGCTTATGACTCTTTGTGCTTTCAGACACCAATACACGTCTAGGGCTGGGTGACAGCTAAACTTGGTGCATACTTTCCAGAAAGCCACAACACTGGGAAGTCTGGGTGTGAGAGGGGTGACATCTGCATTCATCTGCATACTGACAGCCTTTCTGGGCTGGGAGAGGGACAGGTTGTTCATACTTTACATCTGTATAGCTTGTGTCCTGCCCTCAAACAAAGGGCTGATTTACCCCCTACTGGCGTCTGGAGCCAGGGCTGGGTTAAAAGGGATTGTTGCGCGCTTCTAAGGGTTCCTTTGAAGTCACCCCTTGATCAAAGACAATTTTAAGAATAAGTACAGGGGATCTGGCCCCATGTTTTTAGACACTGCGTGGACTTGTAACCAGACCCTGCTGGCTCTATGAACTGCACATTGCCAGAGGACTGCTGTGCTGCCAGGAGAAACCACCATTGGGACTACTTGCTTTGCTGTGCTGACTTACTTGAATGCTGAGCTGCTGGAGAGACTGCCACTCTGCTCAAGTAAACTAGTGTGCTGGCCTGCTTCCTGCTTCCGTGCTCTGGGTGTGTTCCAGACTTTTGTCATGCCCCCCTCCCTGTCCTTGTGGGGGTTTTTGAGGATTCCGAACGATTCCATCATACCATCCACAATCGTCCGTGGGACTTGAGAGTCTGGTCATCAACATCGTTTTCATCAGCGCGTTTTGAGCGCTGGTTGCAAAGAAGGTAGTGCTTGCTGAGCGTTCCTCATTTCTGCAGAGCGGCCTGTGAAGTGGGAGTGCCGTGTCGAGTCACCCGCTCTCTGTGCACTGCATCATTGTCAGCCCGATGGAAATCCCTCAACAGCCCCCCTCCCTTCCAGCAAATCGTGGTTGCTGAGTGAGAACTGCAATTCGAATTTTCAGCACGCGGGGGGACCCAGCGAGGTCTCCCCACTGATTCCGCCGGATGTCACTCAGGATGAACCTGAATTACCATATCACAACAAGTAGGCAGGTAGGTGCTTCTGCGGCCTACGCCTGGATTATAAATACTCTTGTTTTTGATGAAGCTCCCAAATCTACTATAATCCTTCTGATATGAGCGCAGAGGCACTGGGCCCTAAGTTCTGTGGTTATATGGGCATTTCATGTGGTTGCCTCTTAACAAGATTGCATTACCTGCAAAATATTTATGGTTTTATGGTGATATATGGTGATTTATTTGTTTTCTTTCTCTAACCAAACTGGCATTGCATGCACTGATGTTATGATGTATGTCATTTTGATTCTTGCATTGTCAAGGATAACAAATACTATCTCAGTATTTTCATAATATGCACAGTATTTATGATTCATGGTGCTTTGGTCTTGTTTTATGTACAATATGCTATATGTATTTTGATATAATCCTGTGTGGAGTCTTGTTTGTGGTGTGTTCATTGTATTTCTGTGTGAGTGTGTTGCGCAAACGCTTTACACATTGCCTCTGATGATAAGCCTAATTGCTCTGCACCACGCTACCAGAGGGTGAGCACAGGTTATCTTTTGTGTGTAACTTACTTGCCCAGACTAGAGTTTTGGGCTCTTCCTGGCTTAGGTGCATACCCTAGCCAACCAGAACCCCAATTCTAACACCCATTGACAGCCTTTATGTGGAGGAATTATCAGACCAAAACTGGTTCTGGTCACTTCTTTCTTTCCAATGGGCTTGGCTCCAAACTGTCTAGGGGGACCAAAGGTCTGGTGTCAGATTCCTTTGTGAGTTCTGTAGGAAAGCCCTTTGAAAACTAATCAGGGCAGGGTACAGCACCTCCCCCAGCCATCCTGCCCTCTGCCAGGTCCCATTGTTCACAGTCTGGGCCCAATACATATTCTTGAAGGAGGAACAATTAACAGGCCCAGACAGCTGGAGACTCACAACCCGCCTCAGATCTTTTGGGCAGGGAAATAGAAACATTCTAAAAGTGGCATTTTCAAAATTATAATCTAAAATTGCGACTTTACCATTGAAGATTTTAAATTACAGTTAGTTTGAGTGTAAACATCATTTCTCTATCTGCTCCCTATCTGAATTTAGCATTTATTAACAGAAATAAGGTAACACAGTGTTAGCCTATTGAAGAGATAGGACTGACAGCCGTAAAAAAAACTACTTTAGTATGTTTCACTGTCAGGACATGTAAAATCTAAACACACATGTCCTACTTTTTAAATACTATGCACCCTGCCCTAGGCGCCTTTAGGGTCTACCTTTGGGGTGGCCTATAAATATTAAAAAGGATGGATTAGGCCTGGCAAAAAGTGTATTTTGCCAGGTTAAAAAGGCAGTTTAGAACTGCACTACAGGCAACAGTGGCAGGCCTGAGACATGTTTTAAAAGCATACTTTAGTGGGTGGCACAATTAGTGCTGCAGCCCACTAGTAGCATTTAATTTACATGCCTGAGGTACATGTGGGCCCATTTACTAGGGAATTACAAATTAATTAGATGTGCCAATTAGGTGTAGTCCAACTTTACCATGTTTTAAGGAGAGAGAGCAAACACTTTGCTACTGGTTAGCAGCGAAAAGGTGACAGGAGTCCTAACAGCCAACAAAAAGGGATTCAGCAAAGGATGGTTGAGGGAGGCAAAAAAAACTGTGTGACCCTACTGAAAGGGCCAGGTCCAACAGGAGGCTTAAATGGCACTTAAATGGCACAAGTCTCCTAAAATAACCTGGCCATTTTTTAATTCATGTCCATAAAACTAACATGATGTTGCTGGTGCTTCCCGCTTGCAACAGTAATTCAACTGAACTGTCTTCATCCTGCTGTAAACCAAGAGACAATTTGTTGAAGCTTTAATTCCAGGATAGCTTAAATCCTGGCTCTACCCTCTCAGCAATTCATAATACACATCAGCTGTAAATAATTTACACTGCCCAGAAGATTCATCTGAGTGAATTATAGCACTTTACAAAATACCAAATACAAATCACAATTAGGCATTGTTTTGTGATGGAAATAGCCCAGTCATGGCCAGTGCCTACAGAAACTGTGGAAATGACAATAATCTCCTGGTAATGTGCAGAGTAGCAGAAGCAGGTATGAGGAACCAGGACATAGCAAAAGAAAATCTAATCTAGTAATCTAAGGAAAGTGGCGCTCATGCAAAGAGTGAGTCATGCTGATACATGTCAGCAAAATCTTAACCCTTGGAGATATTGTACACTTTACTTATATCTAACTTGATTTAGAGATTTGTCACAAATTGGGTCTCGTATAAAGAGTGGCTAAAGTCAAAGTCAAGGTTTCACTGGTTATCGGTACGTGGATGTCAAGCCATCTTTTACTAAGCCATTCAATGGTATGTACCTGTATGGGTTGGAGCCAAACTTACCCACCCTGAGGTTTATTCATAATATGGAGGCAAGTGGCACTCAGGTAGGGAATTATCCCTTTGTTGTAAGCCAAGACATGATTTTCATATATCCTGATACTTTTAACCTTCCTACTCTTTCTTTCTGTGGTAATCTCCACATCTCTATCTTATCTGGGAAATTTGAATAAAATACAAGGAAGGTGTCAGCAGTTCCTGGATAGTGCCAGAACTTAGAAGAAGTTGGTGCCCACCAAGAAAGAACCTTCATCATAAGCACTCAGTCAAATAACTCAAAATAAGCTCCCTTGGGGGTAAAGTGAAACATATCTGTACCATAACTGACAACACACCAGAAGTGCAAAATATGTTATCCTAATTTGTAAACAATGGTAAAGCTTTTAGATCGGGAAACATCGGTTACATCGCAGTGTGTACACCGCAATACCTTTACAACGCGGGTATTACAACGCAAGTCATTACAATGACTTGCGCTGGATGGCGCTCTAAGCTAAGGAATAGTATGATTTACTATTCCAACACCTTCCCTACTGTAACGTAGGCTGGAGTTGGAATAGTAAATCATACTATTCCTAAGTCCAGCGCCCTCCAACGCAAGTCGTTGTAACGACTTGCGCTGTAATACCTGCGTTGTAAAGGTATCGCGGTGTAAACACCGCGATGTACCATCGTATATTCTTTTAGATCACCTACTTTACAGTTTTGCTGTCACCGCAGGAGATATTTTCTGACATCTCAGTATACAAAACGTTTTTGAGGCTCTAATATCTAGAGGCCACACAGAAATAAATATTTTTACACCCATCAAGCAAATTCAGTCCTAATTGTATTCTCATACTTTCCAGATAAACAGAAAGCATCTCCTTTTACAAGCCTTTAGATGGTTTTATTGTGTTCTATTGTGTTAGTTCTATTCGAATTATTTCAAATACGAGAAATAATAATTTTAGTAATAAACCTTTCAAATCACAGGGTGTCATATTTATATCAATATGAAAACAAATTCAGTTTTAGTTCTATCCTATATCTATTATTTCCAAAGAACCACTGTAGTCAGATATTTGGTGGAACTAAAGCATTTCCAAGATAATAGGATGAATCTGGCCATATTTAAATGAGCGAGTACTACAACTTCAAATTTGTCCCAAAGGTATTGAGACTCTTGAGGCCTTTTATGCACTCAGTGTACAAAAAGAGATATAACTTTACAACATTAATGCTCACGCTTTAAAAGAGTCCTGACGAACACACAATTTGTTGAGGAGACAACATTTGAAATTTGCTCTAAATTCTGTGAATTTATTTATTTTCTCACTATGCAAGTGCAAAATCATCCAGTAGACATGTTTAGTTTTCAGGAATAGACCTACAGGGGCAGGAGTATGGCATATTTTGTAATACACAGAATCTTGGTGCCTTGGAAACAGCACTACAATATTGAAAAACATTTCTGGAGTAATGTACATTTTTGGAGTTCCAGATCCAACAGTATATGAATGTGTGGAGTCCCACCTAAGTTTTGAAAGATGAGTTTGCATAGGTTGAAATCCCAAAGTGACTAAAGAAGAAATGTGTTGGTTTTAAGAGGAGTGACTGCATAACTACTTGGGACACATGACATTGGAAAAAGGTGTAGTACGTAAGGGAAGCAATTCAAGATGCACATGAAATTAAGATGTAGAATGATTTAATGCTGGGAATGAAGGACGGCATAGTGGAGAAAGAAAAATAAACACGTGGGAATGAGAAAAAGTAGGAATTACAAAAGAAAAAGAACAAGCTTTTATATTAAATAGGAGAGTGGCAGATAAGGTGAAGGAGTGAAAGAAAGTGAAAGATATCAAAGATAACAAATATCAGCCAGTCATGCAAAAGAGGAAGAAAGGGCATACATGTAGTTAGAGCTTTTCTTTTGCCAGCCATTGGAATTAGTTGGGTACAATCTCATCATATCTAGAGGTACTTCTATGAAGGCTACTGCCCAAGGACTTCTCTAACCACATGGGCAGATAAGCTACTGGGGAAATGAACAAAGAGATATGGAGCCTGATTTAAAGTTTGGCACACAGGGACAAAGTACCCTGCCCACCAAACACTCTGTCCACTGGCCTCATTTAGAGACAGGTGAAGCATAAGCATTCTGTCAACAGAACCCCCGTTGGAATACTTCCGCTGATGGCTTGATGGAGTAGGGGGTCGTCAAAGGAAGGGCATTACCCTATTGAGGGAGGATGCCATAATGCCTTTTTTTTCCTGTTCCTAACCGCTGGGGAAAACCTTGCGGCAAGAGACAGGAAAAATCAATAATAATCTCCACACCCTCGAAGAAGACTTCCAGGGTGTGGGGGATCATGTTTTATTAGTTTTCTACAATTCTGACTTTGGTATATTGCATTTGAAAACCAATGACCTTTTGAAAAGTTTGATGGCTGGCCATCATGGCTGATGGCATCGTCCATCAACCTTCTCCTACATTGACGGGTACTACCATGACAGTATCAATGTAGAGAGATGTCCATGTGGAAATCTCTGAATTTGGTGGACAAGATCTCCACAAGGACATTTCTTATCTACAAACAACGATGACCTAGCTTGGAGTCAGACTTAACAAGAATCAAACTGGAAGCTACCTATTGTGAAGCTAAATAACGTTCTACCTTCAAGAGCATGGGAATAGGAACAATAACACCAGAGATGAACCACTGTGATTAACTTCACTCAGTATTACATTCCACACTTCAAATGAGGACCATATATTATAATGTATATTTTATGTTCCATTAGGTCTACTAAAAGAACTATGGGTGCAATTTAGAGTTTGGCGGATGGGTACTCTATCATAAATGTGATGGATATTCTGTCCGTTTTATGACAAGTGAATATAATGTTAGTCATGTATAATGTCTGTGAGGGACCTATGTACGTATTTCTATTGTGACTGTCCGGTGTATTGGTTAGCTCAAATATGATGTTATTTGAAATTTACCTTAGAAGCCCTAATACACAGCAAATACACTGTATGATTATCTTAATCTAAGAAATGCGACTGCTCACTTTTGCATGTAAACATAATTAAGACTACTTTGAATGAGTCATAGCAACAACAGGCAATGCTCCAACCTCTGAAAACAGTAACTTTGTATTCCTTCATCTAGTTCGTTTTGTTGTTCAGCTAATTCTTGCAAGATTGTGCACTTGCACCCCCATACGAATGAATATCTTTTCATCATGTTCTAAGCTTTGGAAGCTTTTGCGCTCCAGTGCCATTATTATGTAAGGCGATATCTGATTAATTGAGGATTAAGTACTCTGTAGAAATATGGCCAAAAAATGCATTTAGAGCCTCCACCTTGCTCAAATATTTATTAGGTCAATAAAACTGAAGCCAAGAATAGAGCTCGCTGCTCTGTTTTCTAAAGTGACCTGTGGGCCACAGCTGAGGGTATTTATAAAAAGAAAATTAAAAATGAATGTGCACAGTGGTATCCTACATACCCTCTTCTTATGTTGCATGGCACCACGACTGAAAGGAGGTGCTTTGCCAAATAGCCTGGTTATTTGAGATAGAATGGGCAGACCAAAAACATCAGAGACCTCGGCTCTTGTCAAGCTTAGCAACTTGAATATTTTCCCATGGTAGTCTGTTTACCATTCTTTTCATTTTAACATGCCCCTTTTCACAGTGAACTATTAATGTATGTGTCTCCAACAAGAGAGCATGCAATAGAGCATTCGTGCTGTGATCAGAAAAGACGGCACTGAGGGCGTGGTCTGCCGAGCAGCGGAATGGCCGCTCTTTGAGTGCGCTCCGCCGGCTGGGTGTATAATCCTGAATTAATCCTCAAATAAGGTGTCGTGGGGGGCCTATCTCTGGCACCCCTGCATTGCTGACCTGCTGTGGTCTGTAGCGGTGCGAGCCTCGCGCTCCGGGGGGGGCTCTGCGGCGTGGTGAAGTGGACGCTGTCTGGGAGCTGCACGACCCCTGTCAGCTGCCGGGTGAGGAGGCCGGCTGTCCCGTCAATTGAGCCCGCGGCTGCCGCGGCGGTGTGGGCCTGGAGGCGCTGACGAAGGTGCAGAGCCCGTGGGCAGACCTGACTTGCTGCCAGCTGAGGCTGAGGTGCTGGCGTGAGGCGGAGGGACGCTCAGGCATTGGGATATCTGATACTGGTGGCAGCTCTTGGTCGCGGTAAGGAGGAGCCCCGCTGGGACGAGATGGAGCTTCCGCCGCCATTTTGAAGGAATCCGAGGGTGAGTGACGGCGAGCATCCGTAGTGAGGGTGCCCCGCTCCCCCCCTGAGAGCTGTTCCTCGTTGATGTGTCGAGGGGAGCAGCCTTTGGAGCCGGGACACAGGACGTGGTGAGTGCGGCTTTGGTGCGGCGCCCGATGCCCTAGTGGTGGAGAGAGGGTGAGCGCTGCTGCGGGAGAGGAGCCATTTTGGGGCGAGTGAGGCAGAACTGAGGCGGAGAGAAGATTGTGATTGGAAGAAGCCTGGATGCCCCTGGATGTTTTTATAGTTGCATTTGCCCTGAGCAGCGCTGGTTGGCGTCGGGGCGCTGGGATCCCTGAAGCTACAGCCGCGAGCCTACCTTGCCGCCCGATCCCCACGTTGCAGGTGGAACTTTGCGGGTGCGGACGAGGGGTCCCTGCCTCCTACCATTGAGGCGATCTGAGAGGTGAACCCCCCCGGGGTACTGTGATGTATAGGTGTTCCCCTGGCTACCTGCGTGCTTCCTGGAACTGAGTCTGTACGCTGATTCCTGCGCTGGGCCTGCATATCCTTGGTGTTCCTCCTGTCCCCTGAGGAGGCCTAGGAGTGGCTTTCCCCTCTGTACCCTACACCAAGAGGAGGCCTGCGGGCCCTCCTCCCTTGCCCTAACTGGCTGACGCTGGCGCCGCGATCCATTGAGGGTGACTGAGTGGAAGAGATTACAGCGTGACACTGAAGACCTGTGGCGTTCTTGTACTGGGGAGGACAACCGGTATTGTGCTGTCTGCGAGGAGAAGCCGGTGACTTGGAGGGGCCGGAGCATACTTGTGGCCAGGGACTCTGTCTTGACTTCAGCCTCTAGAATGTTGTCTACTTGCTACATCATGGGCAAGCCCGATGCCAAGCAACCCAAGCTTAATTTTGACAAGCGCTCTACGCGTCAGAGTGAATCACCCTCTGAGCCGCACGCAGATGCGCAGCAGGAGCCGCACTCTGAGGACCAGGGAGAAGATCTGCGCACCCTCATGTTGGAAATGCGCTCCAGCCTACGGAATATAGACTCTAAATTGGATACCCTGACCGCGCAGCTGGACTCTGTAAAGGCTCAAGTCACTGTCCATGAAACTCGCCTAGATGTCCTGGAAAACCGACAAACCGAATTTCACGAGTTTCAAATCGGAACCAAGGAGCAACTGTTACATATGGATAAGCTGTTGGGGGTGATTCGAGCCAAAAATGACGATTTGGAGGCGCGGTCACGTAGAAACAACCTACGTATTATAGGGATTCCGGAGACCACTGCAATGGTCAAGATGGAAACTTATGTGACGGAACTCCTTCATGCGCTGTTTGACCCTCAGTTATCCCCTGTATTCGTGGTGGAAAGAGCACACAGGTCCTTGGGGCAGAAACCCCCGGTGGGAGCGCCACCTCGATCGATATTGGCCAAATTGCTCAACTACCAAGACCGGGATAATATCTTGAAAATGGCGAGGGAAAAAGGCCGGTTGTCCTACCAGGGCAACAATGTCTCATTCTACCCAGACTTTACCCCGGCTGTCCAAGCGGCGAGACGTGAATTTCTTCAGGCCAAACGAATTCTTCTTCAGGCACAGATTCCCTATTCCCTGCTTTACCCTGCCAAACTAAAAGTTTCATATGATGGCACCGCGCACTATTTCACTGATGCGAAATCTGCCTTAAAATTCGCCAAGCATGTAGGGGGTAAGAAGAGCAAAGAATCTTGTGGAGCAGCGGCGTCGACGACTGATCACCTCAGTGATAATGACTGATTGGGTAACATTTTATTGGATGTCCTGGGGGCATCTTAGGCGAGACGTCGAAATATGTGATACCTTTTACAGATGGGATTGTGGGTCTTCATGTTCTATCTTCTTTATTAGGGGATTTGTTTAGGGGTGTCGGGGAGGGCTTATACCACACACTGCAGAATTCCTGGCCACCCTGTTAACTCAGGGGTGATTGCTAGTGCTACTGCGCCCCCATGGGAGGTTTCCTTTTATCTTCCAGAGACTGTTCTGTGTTTGTTCTACAGGGAGGGTTACTCTGCAACCTGATTGGGGGTTGGAGTGGGTGGGGGGTTGGGGATGGGGTTTGTTAGTTTGTTTTATGCCAGTACGAGTCATAGATGTTGGTCACGGTGCACGCTCTGCGATTGGTCCTTTAGGCTGAATGAGTACCTGCTCCCCATGGTTGGAATTTGGTTAGACGCACACACGCAAAACCTTTGAATTTGTTAACGTGGAACATTAGAGGGCTGAATGATTGTCGCAAATCTAGGCTTGTACATGCCTATCTCTCCCGGCACAACATTGACATCTGCCTGTTGCAGGAGACACATCTAAACGCTGCGCCGTCTCAGCGGCTGCGACATCGCAGATGGGGGCACATGTACTCGTCCATTTACTCTAATTATGCTAGAGGGGTGGCTGTTTTGATTCGGCAGGGGGTGGACTGGTGTGAAGGGGAAGTGCACAAAGATTCTGAGGGGAGGTTTGTCATCATATGTGGAGTGTTGGGGGGCCTGCCCCTGGTGATTGCTGCGATCTATGGTCCAAATACAGATTCCCCCGAGTTTTTCCACGATGTATGGTCAAGAATTAAGATGACAGGATATGACACTGTGATATGGGGTGGAGATTATAATGCTATATTTGATGATAATATGGATAGGAAGGGAGTGGCTCGTGCCTTGCATCCGGCTGCGAGCGCCGCTTTGCAGTCCATAGTTGCAGATGGGAACCTAGTGGACATTTGGCGACACAGACACCCACAGGTGCAGGAAGGCACATGTATATCGGGTCATCATGGTGCATGGTCCCGCTTGGACTTTTGGCTGATTACCAGAGATGCTGCGGCCTGGACCGTGGACGTTTCGCATTTACCACACACGCTGTCAGACCATGCCCCGTGTTTACTGCAATTATCCCTCCCGGGGTCGCCCCCCCGCGCGTTCAATTGGAGACTCCCACCTCATGCACTGTTAGATGAGGCCTTTAAGGAGGAGATACGGGGCGATATAACTGACTACTTTGCTAACAATGAGGGCTCTGTGGACACTGAAGCATCACTTTGGGAGGCCTTTAAGGTGGTGATTAGAGGCCAGTGCATTGCTCGACAGGCGGGGGTGCTAAAAGCAATTCGGGGTACGCTCGTTTCTTTGGAGACCCGGATCAAGGCACTTGAGGACACTTTTTATTCCACAGCCGACTCCAATACGGCGCAGAAATTGAAATCGCTATTGCTAGATTACGCGGAGGAGGCGCAGCGCGAAACGAAGTTCCTAGGCAAGTATGCCGAGGCTCGTCGATATGGCGAAGGGGATAGACCGGGTCGCACACTAGCTGACATGCTTAGACCATCTAAATCAGCGTCATTTGTCCATGAGATACGTAATGCGCAGGGTGACATGGTTAGGGGCCATGAGGGGGTGTCTGGTGAGTTCTTTACATTTTATTCCCGGTTGTACACGACCGCCCAGGGGGCCTGTACCGAAGAACTGAAGTCATTCCTTGACACGCTTGCACTGGCCTGGTTCAACGATACACACAGGGAGTATATGGACCTCCCGTTTACGGTGGAGGATGTGTCCCAAGTCATTAAAAGCCTGCCCCTAGGTAAAGCTCCTGGCCCTGATGGCCTAACTACGGCCTTTTACAAGACGTATGCTGAGGAATTGGCGCCTAGGTTATTGGCGGTGTATGAGGAGGCACTGGAGGAAGGGGTGCTACCTCAGACTATGAGGGAGGCAACGATTCTTACGCTCCTAAAACCTGGCAAACCCGAGGAGGAATTAGACTCCTACCGACCACTCTCCATGATTAATGTGGATGTAAAGATATTGGCAAAACTAATTGCTAATAGGTTACAGCCACTTCTGCCAATGATTGCATTGCCGGATCAATCTGGATTCATTCCGGGGAGGTCGACATCCCATAATCTACGGACGCTATTTTCGGTGCTGCATTATCTCCATCCAGGCGAAAAGGCTGCGGTGGTGTTCCTTGACGCTACTAAGGCGTTCGATACGCTTGAGTGGAACTACCTTTTTTTCGTCCTCGGGCGCATAGGGTTTAGTCCCCTTTTTTTAAACCGCATAAAACTGCTGTACTCCTCACCCATGGCGCGCGTGCGGGTAAACGGCTTACTCTCAGACCCCTTTTTGATTTCACGGGGCACTAGACAGGGGTGTCCGCTATCCCCTTTGCTTTTGCAATTGCAATGGAGCCCCTGGCTGCTCGCATCCGACAACACCATACCTCACGGGGCATTGGCTTTAGCTCTCGAAGTCTGCTCATATCCTTATATGCGGATGATGTCACGCTTTACATTATGAACCCCGAGGAGAATCTGGACCCGTTGCTGAGGGAGTTCATACGGTTTGGTGGGCTTTCGGGTGTTTTTATAAATTGGGCGAAGTCTGAGATATTCCCGTTGACAGAGAGTACCCCCCCGGTAGTGTCAGAATTCCCCTTGCGTTGGGAGGCTGGAGAAGTAAAGTATTTGGGAATCTGGATAAGCCGGGATACACAGGAGGTGTGGCGGCTAAACTACGGCCGCACGATGACGTGGCTGGAGGACAAGGTAAAAGTGTGGGCTAAACTGCCGCTGTCGCTGCCCGGCAGGATATTACTAGCCAAAATGGTTATCCTGCCAAAATTTTTATATCTGTTTGTTAATATCCCGATCCCACTCACTAGACACTTTTTCAACACCCTCAACTCCCATTTGACCACTTTGGTATGGGCCGGAAAACAGGTTAGAGCCTCTTGGGATTTACTGACTCTCCCTATGCGGCAGGGAGGTTTGGGAGCCCCGGATATGCGGCTGTATGCACTGTGTGCTCAAGCACAATTTTTACATTACTGGGTGCATCCGGCCCCCTTCCAACCACATGTAGCGGTCGAGGCTGAGGTTATGGCCCCCATCCCACTCAAGGTTGCGCTATACCAAAAGCCGCGCCGCCCTCGAGGCGACATAGACTCTGCGGGGACCCTCTGCTGGTCGTGGGATGAGCTGCGCAGGAGGGCGGGGATCCCGTTGCTATATGCCCCCTCTGTCCCTCTCCTACAGAACCCAATGATGCCTTGCATACGGGACAGTATGAGTAAGTCTCTAGCTCAAAAAATGAATCTCCAGACATTTGCAGACCTATACCCAGAGGATGTATTTGGACCTCCTCCGGTTGCACCCGAGGGACAGGTGGTGCCATTTACTGAAATTTTTTTATATCATAGAATACGCACGGCGTGCCGTTCCCTCTGGAAGGAATTCCCGAAGGCGCCGCCGACCCTGCATGCACTAGACAACTTGCTGACATTTCCAACCCTCGCAAGCTTGTTACACGCCTCTACACTCGCATGCAAGATACTGCCCCGATAGTAACACCAAAGTCTCTCACACACTGGAATGAAGAGCTGGATATACCATTGACAGAAGCCCAATGGGAATACTGCTGTGGGCAGCTCTCGGAACTCTCTCCGAACTACAAGTTAAGATTGATTCACTTCAAGTATTTGCATAGATATTACAGAACTCCGGTGAGTCTCCATCGTATGGGACTTCGAGCCGAAAGCGACTGCTGGAGATGTGGTTATGCCCCAGCCACGTTCCTCCATGTGGCGTGGCATTGCCCCGAGATTGCCGATTTCTGGGTACAGATCTTTGAGGCGGTCAACAACATACTAGGAATGTCGCTGGACCTGTCCCCCACACTTGGTTTATTGGGATATGTAAAGGACACCCAGCCCAAGTTACGTAAACTGCATGCTCTTCTCCTTCTGTTTGCAAAGCGCCAGGTCGCTGTGCACTGGGGCAGGAGACGAGTGCCCTCCATTAAGGAGTGGGTTAGAGATATCGCTTACGGGCACACCCAATTAAGTACCTTCTGGGAATTGTTGCCACCCTCATCTAGACCCCGAAATATATGGGGTCCGTTCTTGACTTGGAATGCGGGCTCCCCAGAGGCGGCTGTGGGGCTCAGGGGGGAAGGTTCGCAGACGTCATTACATGCGTGATACATACGCACCTCCCACCACCTCCCAATTGTAATGAGTGGGAAATGCTGCATTCGGACAGGTTGTTGGATGGGCAAATGTACTAATAGCCCTCCCAGAGATACATGTGTGTAGCATTATTATATTTGAGATAGCATTTATAACATGTGTGTACATCATATTGTAAATTAGTACCATGAGTGGAACCTGGGGAGGAGGGATACGGAGACATATGTCATGCAGAGTGTGTACTGTAAGGTAATCATGTGTAGATGCTCCTTTATTGTTTCATATTGGACTGGCTTGTTGGAACGTAATGACATTGTTTGTTTGAATTGTCAATAAAGACTTAAAAAAAAAAAAAAAAAAAGACGGCACTAACTGGCAGGAAAGGCCTGCCCCTAACAGCGATGAAACCATGATCAACCAGTAAACCAATCCCTCACAGTTTTTTGCTGCATTGGTTCAGTGTACTTTTGAGATGCCACTCTTTCAACTGCCTCTTGGCTGACATTGGTTAGCAAGTACATTAGGCAACATGGTTCATGTTAGTTTTCCTCAAATTTGGAATGAATTTCCATATTTTTCCTTCCGACCTTTCTATAATAATTCCATACCTGAAAATAAAGCATTCAATCCCATAAAGTAACACAATATGAGGAGGAAATTTCAAGCTGAAAAACGGCTGCAGCCATGGCACAGAAAATGTCAAACAAAGAAAGGAAAAGAGAGAAGCAGGAAGGGCTGACGAAGAAGAAGGTATCCCTTTAAAGGACGGTTTCCCTCACCCACTAGAGGTGGCAAGCTTCATCATCGGGAATCCTCCTCGCACCATGAAGCCTTGTCATGGTACGGGCTACAACCCCCTTGCTGGGAGGGAGGAGCTCCTGCTTCTCTCTTTTCCTTCCGTTGTTAGACCCGAGGGCTCCTGTGTGTTTGATTATATGAATTGAGGAGTTCACCCTTGCTGGTCTTTAAATCTCCTCAGGCCCCACTTTTTGTGTGTCCACAGAAAATGTCAATCCAGCATCCGCTACACTCCCTCATGTAACTAGGGTGTTTCTTTGGACTGAAAACAGCATAATTAAAATTAGTCAGAAATGTTTTACAATTTTTCTTTTGGATTGCATGTAATATTTCTGTTTTGTATAGATTCATTCTCATTCAATTTTCTTCTTCGGAATATCATCGAAGCGGTCGCAAACGCCTTACTAGATGGTCACAGGGCCTTACATCTCCCGGTCGGCTTCGGCGAACGCTTGTCACCACGGCGGCTCTTCAGGATGTTTTTGTCTTCGAGTCCTGGAATTCGGTTTGGAAGGTGGACGCCTTCCTCTACACCCATTATTTGGCCTCTAGTGCCCTGTGCTGGCTTTAAACTCTGCTTTCAGTGTGGTTCGCTTCAGAAGTGGCCACCATTTCGTGACTCTGTGAGGATTTCCCACAATGCCCCTCTCCGGCTAGAGACTCTTAATTCTGCATCTCTGCGTACTAGAACACCAGTGTCCCTGTCACAGTAAGACATTAAATACTATTCTCCAATGGGCGTTTTATTTTCTTTTGGAGTACTCTGACGTGCGGTCAGTGTATAGTACTGGCTGTGTCCTTATTTGTTTCTGACTGGATTTGGGCTACATTAAGGGGGTTTCACATGTCTCCCATTAAAAGCCTCTCATGTCCTAAAGGTCGTCAAAGGGCTCTTGCTCCCAAGACCTTGTCAGCCATTATGGCGATCTTAAAAGTCCTTGTGATGGGATGTTCTATACTATATCTTCTGCTCTGCTGAAGAAATGTTCTGCTCCAGTTAAGAGATTTAAGAAAGGACTCAAATTCCTCCTCCAAGTCTCCGTTCACTTTGGATGATGTAATGGAAGAATTAAGAGCTCTAAAACACTTTTTGTCGAAACTAATGCCTTCCTTTTGTGCATTGAGGAGAAATGGTCCTCTCATTTCCAACGTATCACTGCTATCGAGTAGTGATGTGGGGGTCTCGCTCCCCATGGTTTCTCAGCTGACAAAGGCAATGGCACTTCTGAAGAGGACCACAGAAGACCTGGAAAACAGGAATTGTAGAAATGACTTACGCCTTTACAGTATTCCAGAGAATTCAGACGGTGCCAATATGATCTTTTTGCAACGGATCATCCCTACTATTGTGCACTTACCGGATCACAGTCATCTTAATATTCAATCTGCACATTGCCTCGGTCCCAAACCTTCGGCCATAGGTTCTCATCAGAAACCCTGAGGCATCATTATCCTTTTCTTGCAGCACACTGATTTAATGCACATCCTGTCAGTGGCTTAGCAAGCCGGACCTCTACAATTATATGGCCACAGGATCTTTTTCTCACAGGAAGACTCTAACGGAACAGCCGCAAGGAGGAAACTTTTTCTTGAACTTCGCCCACAATTAAAATCCATGAACAACAGATTCGGTCTTGTTTATCCTTGCTTTTATAAAATCACATCTAAGGAGACTTCTTATACATTTGAAGACCCAGCCAAATTGCACAACTTTCTTCGACAGCATCACCTTGAGGACATGGAGATTGGTGCAGCAGCAAAAACATGATTGTTAATTTTGCCTTGTTGTTTTCTCTTCTTGTTTAACATAACATTTTCTTTTACTTAGTTATTGTGTTTCCTTGGTCTTTGTGCTCTGTATAATCAACCTTTGTTCCCTTGTTTTACAGCCCAGAGCATTATATGGCATCTGTCTCCTGTCTTAGTGCGTTCCACCCCATCAGTCTGTGTGCTGTTCCCTCACTCAACACCCTACCTTTCCTATTTCATGATAAGTTATTCGGTATGCTCTTTATCCTCTTGTATTCCACCTTCCTAATAATCGATTAATCTTTAACAGCCTTATCAGCCTGTGTTTTTTCTCTAGTATCTTTTAAAAAAAAAAAATATATGTTCTCTAATTGTTCGCTGTGTTCCCTCCCGAGTTTGCCGGAGGGGAGTCTGGCTCCATCTTCTCTTTAGGTGCTCTCGACCCTCCTCATCCCTCGGCATGCATTTCTTTTTCATGTAACGTCATTATTGCAACTAAAGTATTTTCTGCTTGTGTTCCCTTTATGTTTTCCTTACTTTTCGGGGGTATTCCTCCCACCTTTTTTTTCTCTTTCTCCTTTTTTCATCTCTTACTCTGCCCTTCTCTTTCCTCTCTGTTTTTATTGCTGGAACTTGCTTGGAGAACCATCACTATATTTATCTATTCTCTCGATGTTTACAATGACTTCTTCTCGAATGCCGATTAGAATTACAACCTGCAATGCCAAAGGTTTGAAAAACCCTATCAAACGCCAACATGTATTGTCTCACTTATCTCGATTACACAGTCAACTAGCACTACTACTACATGAAACACATCTTATCGAAACGGATGTTAACAAGCTTAAAAACAAATGGATGGGTGAATTATATTTTTCTCCCTCTGTGCAGCATAAGAACAGGGTGGTTATCCTATGTATAAAAGTCTAAATATTTCACTTGTTACTCAGGAATATGAAGAAGAGGGTAGATGGGTTCTGGTTCAACATAAAATCAATGGTATCCCTTTTATGATTCTCAATGTTTATGGTTCACCTAACCCCGATCCCACTTTTTGGAGGGTTATTTCCCAGAAGGTTACACAACCTTACACAACATTATACTGAAAATGTTATCCTAAGAGGCGACTGCAATCAAATTCTTGATCCCTCCCTAGACCATCGTTCTTCCTCAAGGTTTCTTTCTCATAAAGTTCACTAGGCATTTAAGTACGCTATCGCGCATAATGATCTTTCGGATTCATGAAGATTAGTACAGCCCTCTCTTCAACAATTTTCCTTCTATTCAGCTCCCTATAGATTTCAGACTTAAATTGATTGTTTTTCTTAGCAAAAACCTCACCTTCTTGTAAACTCGGAGATAGGCTCAATTTTGAGCTCAGATCATGCCTGATCAGTACCGATCTAGATGTTCTCCTCGATTCTGTACCTAGATCCAGCTGGAAGCTCAATAATTATCTACTTTCCAACACAACGTTCATTACTTCGTGTGAGGCGTTTGTTCATTAATATTTTGAGAATAATGATGTAGGAGGACCTCTTTTCATTTTGTTTGGGATTCACTTAAAGTGGCTTCCGGAGGATTTATTATTAGCAACGTTTCTAACAAACGGAAAGCTCTGGAGAAAGAATCTGCTTCCATTTGAAAAGAAATAAAGCGACTACAGCACAAGTACTTTATGTCTAAGAATAATAAAGCCGACTGAGATGCTTTGATGGCTGCCAAGATTCAATTCAATAAATCAAATTCAGAGAAAGCATGTGGTGCTCCCATTAAGAATAATTCCAGATATTATGGAGGTAAAAACAAAACTTGAGCCTTTCTTATATAGATTGAACCATTCTGATGCATTTTATGGTTTCCAGCTAAATAATGTACACATTAAATTCACTGCGTATGCGGATGACATTCTTCTTTCTCTCTCCAAACCAAAATCCTCTCTTCCTTACTTCTTTGAAAAGTTAGTTACATACTTCAGGGTGTCTGGTTATAAACTTAATATAGATACGCCAGAAGTGATGCCTTTAAATAAGTTCTGTTTAAAATCATCTTTTGCAGGAACAGGTTTCTCATGGAACCCTGATAAGATCAAATGCCTAGGAATCGTATATCGCAACAATCTTAGAGATTCACTTCATTCAATTATGGATGCCCTTCTTGAAACAATTGCAAAACTAATGCAGGGCTGGTCACCTTTATTCTTGTCATGGTGGGCCAGCCTCGATACAATAAAAAGATGCTACTTCCTATCGTTAATTTTTATCTCATGATGTTGCCAGAAAAAATCCCTAATAAATACTTATAGCTATTGATAAGCTTTTATCTAGATGCTTGAGGATGGGGAAACCTTCTAGTATCTTCCTACAGCACTTAAAATTACGCAAATATTCTGGAGGGGTTAATTTACCCGACTTCCTTCACTATCACAAAGCATTTGGTATTAAACATGGGCAAGATTGTTTCCTTGACTTATCTGACTCTCAGTCCAAACTGTGGCATCAACTGGAGCTAGCCCTTATCTCTCTGTTCTCTCATACACATTTACTACATATGTCTCATCCCCCCAAGTATTGGATACTGGCAGTCATGTCACAGGTCTGCTCTCTTTTCAAGCCCAATTTAATAGCTCAACTCTCTTCATACGAGCTATTTGTTCATAGTCCTATTTGGTATAATAAAAGGATCGCAGTTAATGGCAAAGCTTTCTTGTGGCAAAAATGGTTAAATAAGGGTTTATTTACAATCTCTCAATTGCTTTTCAATAACAATGATATTATCCTATTTGATACCCCAGACCTGGGAACTTCAGCAAAAATCTCACAGTGTGAGGAGGGGGCAGGGCCGTGAAGGGGGTGGGGCCTTGTGAAAAAAGTACCTAAGAGGCACTGTTGCCCCCACCTGGTCACCAAGTTCCCTCCTTCTCCCCCAAAAAAAACCAAGCTTGCTGAGGCTAATGCAGATGTCCTGAGGTGTTTTTACACCCCATGATGGACGTCGGCAGTTCAAAGCCTTGGAAAACAAGCTGAAATCCACTATTTACCATGGTTTTCAGCTCGTTTTCCCTGCCACCATGTGATACTGCTCCTCACCGGGTGACCGTGTGAGGGGAGCCGATATCATGTGTCACACGGTGGCACCATGTGAGTTGGCAGGTCTGATACCCTCTCCTCTCCTTTTAATCTTTCTTCAAAATATCTCAAACAGTACCAGCTCTTGGAATCACTGCTGGTTCCCATTCTTGTCTCTCGCCCTGCTCTTTCGACTCAGGACAGAGTCCACACCCTCTCAGAGCTATATCACCTCCCCCTCCAAATCAGCACTAATATATATAAACTGATAACTCCCCCTTTCGACAGACCTAAATCCAAGTTGGGAATCTGATTTGCTTTCTTGTAGGTCTATGTCTCTCTGGCAGAGAATATGGGAAAAAATGTATTCCACTGCACGCCTCACCAATCTCACTCAAACATTATACTACTTGTATGACAGGCTCTCTCATACACCAGCACATTTGTTTAAGCTCAAATTACTCAAGCAGGGCACCTGTTGGTGTTTTAATAATAATCCTGGTACCTACATTCACATGTGTTTTTTCATGTCCCTAAACTGTCCCATTTTTAGGTCGAGCCTAGAGTAACGCGCAAACGCTGCTCTGGCAAAGACTTTATGTAGGGGCTTCAAAAAGCTGACCAGACGCTCGTGCGTCATGGCCTTTTCCGTGCGGTTACCCGCACGGCCGCCATCTGTTTGCAATTATCGTGCCCAGACGCGGGCGCGATAATTGAAAACACATGGCCATTGTGCACTGAGCGTGTGGTCAGCTCAGCAGGCTGCCGCGCTCGCCCCGCTCCTCTCTGACGCTGCCGACGTCTCTGCTGTCCAGCGCTTCACTTGTGCTGACGCTGCCTCCCTCCTCCCTACTCTCTTTTCTCTGCTGCAAGCAGGCAGCCGACTTCCCTCCCCCGAGTCCTGCATGCAGTAGAAAACAAGCATTGGCATAGCCAATAGGTCTCGCCTTTGGGACCTGCTGCATAACTAAATACTTATAAGGTCCCAAAGGCGAGACCTATTGGCTATGCCAATGCTTGTTGGGTGCAGGTATGGACAAGAATAAGGGACGTCACTCAGGTTCACATTTCAATCTCCATTGTGGGTTTGCTTCTTGGGTGGTGGAGGGGGAAAAATTCATGGCCACAGAATAAAATGCTTCACAAACTAGCTAATCTGTTGATTGCAGCTGGCTTACAGGTAATTACATCTAATTGGAAATCATGAGATAATATTACCCTCCAACAGTGGTGCAATTTGGTATGTCACAACCATCGATTGGATCGCTACAATTTGCATTCTGCATTGTTAGCAGTTAAGCATGAAACACTGTGTGAACCTTTGACTCGATATTTGACTTTACATGCAAATAATACAGTTTAATTAGCTCTGTGTTACAATATATAATGCTTAGGCCATTGTTATGCTTAATTCATTATTTATACTATTGTTCCCTTTTAATTGTATAAAGTATTAATACATTGTTTTTTAGAAAGTTCTTTTTACTATATATGATAGAATGTAGCGTCTTCTCTCTCTTCCCTTTTATTTTTCTCCCGCTCTTGTTTTACGATTTTCTCATTTACTCTTTCCTTACATTTTATTTCGTTTGATTACATTTTATACAATCCGGTTTTTACTTATATTCTAGATGTTAGCAACTACTTTATAACTTCTTTCTCACTGCACTTAATTTAGTTAATGGACGGTTTTGATGGAATTCATGTGTTGCTATATTGTCTCACTAAAAATACTAAACTAAAAAAAGAATATCATGAAACATCTCTCAGGCCCGATTCATTTGCTTCTGGGAGTGACTCATTTCCCTTGAACCAACCATTGCTTCAATTGCACTATCGCCATGAATGTATTGTGCTAACATTTGTATTTCTTATATTTTTGTTCATTTTGCTTTTTAAGCGCACTCTACAAAGTATAATTGCTTCTATGTGCAGAAGCATGGAGTTTGAATGCATAGCGAATTACCGGCGGATACAGGCAGTGATCAGCTTCACAAGTGGGACTGACAGTGGTTGTATAGCTTAGGCATATACTACACAGCTCAGGTTGCATAATACAGAGGAAACATAGACCCTGATTTCGAGTGTATTTCAGGTCTGCAACAATCCTGCCCCTTCCACATGCAAATAATAGTTAAACAGGAAGCAATGAAGAGTACCTATGCAGATCTGTTTTTTTACTGGTGAAACATAAATATGTTCTCTCTTCCAGCCTATTTAAAGCTCAATTTATCACCTGCTTTGAGTATGTGGTAAACGGGAATGCCAGTGAGGGTCTGGGAATGGAAAGTGTGTGGGAGTGGAGAGTGGGAGGGTGCGTTGGAGTGCCTGCTGGCACACTTGTGGCTGTAGGGAACTGCAGCTCAGCCTCTGTGGTGTTGGTGGGAGTGGCATGTTGGCAGCTGTCTCTCCCAGGCACTGCCTATGTCCCAGGGCCTGTGTTATCTCTCTTTGACTTGTTTCGGTTCTGCACAAGCCTTGCTGCCAGCCGCAGCCTTTGCAGGTAAGAACGGTGGGGCGGTGGGGCTGGGTGGGGGGGATTTCGACAGATGACGATGAGGGAAAATTAAATATTTATTTAATTTTCCCTCGTGGTCGTCTGTGGAATCCCCCCCAACCCGACCCCATTGCTCTTACCTGCATGGGCCATAGCTGCTTGCTGCTGTGGGGTGCAGGAAGGGTGCAGTGAGGCACAGGACGGTACGGGTCATGAGAGCTTACTGCATGCTCCAGGCTTCTTCTTGTGGCCCTGGGCACTTGCTGCTCATGAGAATTGATAGGGATTGGGAAAGTGGGGGTATAAGAGCTGGCAGAAATGCAGGAAATTTGGGAGAGCATTGTCAGTTCTCCTGTGGTTCTGAATGAGGCAGCCCCTCTGCCGAAACTAGCTACCAACCCAGGCAGTTTTTACTGGGTTGTAACACCAGACCCGGGGGCCTATTTATGAGCTGGTTTGAGTCGCTCTTGCACCAGGCAACGTGGTGTAAGAGCGATGCAAACCTTCAGTCAGATGTATGAAGCCTGGCAAGGCCACTTTGCATGACCGTGAGTAGCTCCATAAATCTGGAGTAAGGCGCAAATCGCTGCATTGCCTTACTCTGCCCTGGGATGGCGCTCCTTGTGTCTTGCTTGGGTGATCTCACGCAACTCCCATAGTTTTTGACACATTCCCAGATTTACCAGAACTGGTAAACCTGGGATGCACCAAAAAGATACGCCTTCCCAGAAGAGGCGTAACGAGGAGAAACATCTTTATTTCTTCTCGTTACTTCCTCTTTCCATGTGAAAGAGGAAAATGCCTCTCAGGATTATTTTTGTGCAGGAAGGTATCCCTTCCTGCACAAAAATATCCTGCATGCAACGCAGGCACCATTGCACCATGGTGCAAGGTTGCCTGCGTTGGCGCTAGGCTGCCAAAAGAGCACCAGCGCAAAGGAAAAGGCAGGTATTGCCTAAAATATGGCGCATCCCTGGGCTTTCGCTGTCACGCAGTGCAGCACTGCAAGGTGACTTGCTGCACTGCACTGCGTGACCTGTTCCTAGATAGGCCCCCAATGTTTACCACAAGGGGTTACCAAGTACAGAGTAATGGCAAACCTAATCCCAGGAGCAGAATTCTGGCCCATTTGCAGTGGCCTAGAGTTGTAACCCTATGGATTGTGCTCTGGGCCGCTCATCATCAAGGCCTCAGCAATGTTTGCAATGGCTACATAGCAGATAAGAAGTTAAAATCTCGAGCAGCCAAAGTGAAGTGGTCAGGGGTTTAATGACCTGCACCAGCAGACTATTGGGTGGTATCCTCTACAGCAAAATGACAGGACATAGTAAGAAAAATTGATTCAAAGGATTACAATATGACTGGAGAGGAATCTATGGGAGCACTCATGATCAGACAGGAAGGAAAAATACTGGACATCATGGGGTTAGATCAGGTTGGTCCTGAGTAATTTGAGTTAGTGACAGAGGAAGTAGTGGATTTACCTGGGAAGGATGCTCCAAAGGAAGGGCTCCAGAGTAAGGACTGCCACTGAAACCACTGTCACCTCTTTTGTATCTTGTTGTGGAGGTTATCTTCTGCTAACTGAATTGTGCATCGAGGGGAGTATGGTGATTTCCATGCATTTGTAGTACAGAGAATTTTGTTTTTCTGGGAGTTTGTGCAGTTTTGGGTGGTTAGCAGCAACTGGTTCATGTGTTTTCTGGCTAAATCTCAGTCTCCTCAAGGTGCTGTGCAGCTTTTGGGAACTTTTGATTTAGTAGTCCATGATATAGGTTGATTTCTTAGTCGAGTCTTGAGTTCCTCAGAGTCCCTTAAGTGTGGTGTGGGGAATGAATGAGACGGTTTTTGGGGGGTTTTGGTGGCAGGAGGTTTTTACTACTGCTAACACCTGTGAGATTTGTGTCCAACAAGACTGACAGCTTTTGTGGTTTTTATTTAACCTTGTTGGCAAAAAAAGGAGAGGGCAAAGGGTGTGAATTGTATTGAGTATGTGTACTGAGCACTAGCATAGGATATATGCTTCTGAGCCATATCATTTTCAGCCATTGTCCTCCATTCCTCAGTGTTTGGTGACTTTGCTTATGCTTTTAAATTGCTTCAATACCCAGTGCCTCCAAATGTGTATATCGCCCACATAGCAGTTTAATTGAAGTTGGTATGACAGCATCAGTTTCATTAAGGGTGTATGAAAATGTTAAAGAGGACAGGTAGTAAAAGGTATCCCTTTGGGACTCTTTTTTGACTTTATGGGTATGGGAAAGGAGTTCTCTCTTTCTAACACATTGTGCTTGTTCTGCCAAGAACGATTTAAACCATTTGGAGGCCATTTTGAGGTGCATGCTTAAGAGATGGAGTTTACAGTGTGGACCAGGTTATTTCGCTGGTGTGACTCTTAGCTTTGAGTTTTCATAAGCATTATTTAAACCTGAGATGGACTGGCATTGGTTTTTAACTGGGTCTGACAACATGAGGGTATGGTGAATGGAGGTAAAAGGTAGCTCTTGCAACTCAGGTTGTCTACGCAGTGACCCTGCTTTCATGAGAGTAGGGTGGATAATATTTTTAATTGAATGATTTTACATGTGTCCTGTAAGAGAGTGGATTGTGCTGTCCTTTAGCCTAAAGTTGAAGTTTTCATCTACTGAGATGTGATTATAGGTGAGGAAAACATCAGCTAATAGGGGGAAAAATGGAAAGCGGTGTGGCTTGCAGCCACGATGGCACAACCAAGAGCTCCTAGACTGACACTCTAAACATTCACTAAAATACGTGCCTGTGACCCCCCTGGGATGCAAAACTATACCTGCATTGTTGCCCTCCTCCCAAGGGCCCAAACAAGTGGTTGGCTTCTCGGATGGTGGTCAGACGACTGCCTTTGCCCACCGCGGAGTGTGCCACGCTGGAGGCCGCATTGGTGACAGTGGCACCTGGGGCGGCGCACCGGAGAGGAGCCACTGGGACCAATGGCACCCCTGAGAGGAGTTGTACTGCCAGGGATCCAGTGCCATCGTTCCAACTCAGCTGGGCTGTCTTCTGGCCTTCCACGGGGGGCACAGTGAAGCCTGCCTCGCTATTGTATCTGGCAACGTCAGAGAGGGCCGCATCGGGATTGCTGGGAGGACAACCGACATGGAGTGCTTTGAGGACTTTCTGCTGGGGCCTGCAGTGGTGGCTGTGCCTGGTTGGCGGCACTTCGGAGGGTGGCTGTTGGGCGGACAATGCCCCGTGACTTCTTTCGGCCTCCGAGGCTGCGGACATTTAGCTCTAGCCATGTTAGACTGCCCCTAAATTTACGGCTGAGTCGCGGGTGTCACCCTGCTATGTCGTCGCGCCTGGTACGAAAACAGGGAGGATTGCCGGCGCTGGCAGGGCCTACTTCTCCAGGGTCTGCAGGAGTGACTGTGCCTCAACGAGCTGCACAATTGGAGCCCACCCAGTCTCCAAGGGCCCCAGTGGATGCTGTCAGAGGAAGTGAGACTATGCTATGGGGTCAGCCGCGTGATCGGCCCTACAAGCTGACGTTGTGGCTAGAGGGGTTCAGTGGCTGCCTCCCCATGCCACGTCCTATGAGCCATGCACACGTCTTGGCAAGGATTGACCTTTAGCCTGGTACTTGCTGCGTGGGTGCGACCAGTCCTTAATCTTCCTGATTCACTCTGGGGAGTGATATACCTGGGCGTCCGTCTTCGCCAGGACTTTGGTGCCAGGGGTACTCGCTGCAGGGCCTGACGACGGTCTTCGCCTGTCGGCGGCAGGACCAGCCATGGTCCTGCTTGTACTGAGGTGAGGGACGCTTCTCGGACCTTGCCTTCAGATTATGACTTGGCCCAGTGCTCCCTGTGAGGGATCAACGTACACGGTTGGTTGAGGCCCTGCCTGCTAGTCCCCTCTGCCGGGTGCCAGGCATCCTCGCTCTCCTGTGGGGCTCACCACTAGCCGTCTTGTGGACTCCGTTATCTGCCTGGCCCTTGGGCAGCCCTGGTTAAGGTGGGGTTTGCAATCTGGCTACCTTTCACAGCACTGGGCTACCTCGCTGCCAATTCTGTGAACCACCTGTGCCTGGGCTATCCCTCCTTGCGCCATTCAGAGGAAGCTCCTGCTCCAGCTTGTGTCTTGGTGTGCCTGTTACCCTTGCGGATCCCTCCTGTGGCCCGCCTGAGGTGCTGCAGTGATCTTTTGGCCTTGCGGGGTGTGGATGATTGAGGGCCTGGACCACCAGGAGGGGCCGGGAGCGTGGTTGCTACCACCCCTGGAGGAGAGCCCACCCTGTGATTGCCACTAGAATTTCCTGATATGGTGTCCCACGAAGGGTGTGGGTGACCCGGTGGGCGAATTCCGTTGCCTAATTCACTGGCACATGGCTCCTTGACTGGTTGGGCCAGCATTGATAATGGGCAAAGATAGGGCAGCGACCTATGTCCAGGGGAAGATCGATAAATTCACCAGCCTGCCAATCCAGGAAAGATGGTGGGGACAAAACCCTGTTGCCGGGCCAAGCCCAGTCTGAGCCTACTGTATTGACACTGCAAGCAATACAGGATTCTCACTCCTCCTTCAAGAGTAAGATAGGGGATCTGAGGGTTGACGTCACCCTGCTCCACCAAGATCTCCGCAATACGAGTAGAGAGAGTCACCAAAGCTCAGGGACGGCTACTGAAGTCAATGACACAACTACAGCACTTCGGACTGAATTGACGAAACTACGGCAGCGAGTAGGCTTTTTGGAATCCAGGGCTGAGGACGTCGAGGGCAGGTCTAGATGCAACAACATCCGTATAGTGGGGGTCTCGGAGGGTACGAGGGACCCTAGCCCACTACCTACATCTCAGAATGGCTTCGCTTCTGGGTCCCGCAGGACTCTTTGTCAGCGTGCTTTGTGGTGGAGAGGGCCCACAGGTCCCTGGTGGCAAGGCCCCCCTGGGGGCTCCTCCCAGACCAATGATTGCCCTGCATTCTTAACTTTGTCGACAGAGACACAATTCTCTGTGAGTCAAAAAAGAAAGGCAAACTGCTTTGTCAGGGACGCAAGATTGTGCTTTTCCCGGTTTATACGCTGAAAGTACAACACCGGAGGCACACTTTCCAGGCAGTAAAAGAGAAGCACCGCGCTATGCAGTTCACATACATGCTGCAAATCCGAGCGCACGTAAAGGTCATTCATAATGAACGCACATTATTCTTTGGCACCCCGAAGAGTGACTGGGCATGGGTAGAGGAGCGCCCAGTACTAGGCCCAAAGGGCCGAGTGAAATCCCCCACACCTGGCAGGGACTGGATGCCGTTGCCTAGGCATCATAGGAAGACCAGACATCACCAAAGATTGGAAGACAGGACTCCTTACCACCCGCGCAGGCTGCGCTCGGTCTCGGCAGAGAGGTCCCTGGCACCAGGGGGGAATCAACCAGTGGCGGCTGGTGGAATTTGAAACTGGTGGGCGTATGCAGAGCGAATCAACGCATAGGAGCGCAGGGAGCGAGCCCGACGGCAATAAGGGGGTTTCGGGGGGGGGGGGCGTTCTCCCCTTCGTGAAGAATTTTTTTACAAATTGGCATCTTTTTGGTGCGATTTTCAGCACTATTTCTGTGATAAATGGACTAAAAATTCAGTTCTTCTAGGCATTCATAACAGAAAACTCATACATTATTTCAGAGAATATTTGGGTTGCCAAGCAAGTCTGACTTCTGAAGAGGGCTAGGGTACTAAGCAAGACTGCTTTGGCTCTACCCTTTCCAATAGAAAACACTAGTTAGCGATGTGAACAAGTTCAATGGACAAATCTGGGAAAACGAATGGGCAAATGGAAAGAGAAAACGAGAAAAGGGAAGTTGAAGGTGGAACATGGCAAAGGATGGGGAGGGGTGCTCACTGCTTGGAAGATGGAAGGGGAAGATGGCGCCCTTGTGCCAGATGGCTCAGAAATAGCATGGGTGTTATTTGCAGACAATGACCTCGACCCTCTTTGACGAGAACATCTGTAGGATTAGACTGTCAACAAGTTCTATCCGGAAAGGGCACATCCAGATCAGAACCAGGGAGTTGCCCTCTGCGTTAGTGATGAGTGATACACCTATTAATGTGCTGGGGCTATATTAAGAAGAGTGACCCAAATACCTTCCACTACCAGACACTACGTGCTCATATAATCAGTCTCATTAAGGAGCGTCTGGATCCCTGTATTCCAGCGCAACCTCTTCCAAGAGCAGCTGCATCTGGCGCTTCCTTAGCCAGGACAACGCAGCATGGCCCAGTAGCAGCACAGCCGGACACCACACTGCAGAGGCCATTGGCAACAGACCTGACCACCTCCTCTGTGACCACCATCGCAGGAGTACCGCTGGACACCTCCAAGCATCACCGCACGACACCCCTGGCACCCCACTGCAGCATTAATTAGAATCCTCCTCAATACCACCAACTAACTATTCACAAGAGCACCGCTTGGTGCCCACTGAACCAACAAATGACCTGCCACCGTAGAAGCTGTCAGCTAGAATTACATCAAGAAACCCAAATAAAAGAATAGAAATTGCACAGAACACTCCAAAATGCAATTAATTAGCTTTCAGTGAGGCACACCAAGTGCGTTGTAAATAATATTGACGAAAAAGGAATTCAATATCAATACGTATTAAAGAGACTGTAATAGCACATCCAACACGTGCAGAAAACGTGCAGTTCATGATGATATCGGAATATTTTTTCTGGGAGTGACTTTGTACCTAAGCCTCTTTGTAGTTTTGTAAACAAGATTTTACTAAAAACAAGTCTATATTAATTATGCTTTTTACAGACAGTCGTTTTAATGAGCATGTATTGTGCAGAACGCAATAAAATAGTTAAGCACTGCTGCCTAAGCATTTTCATTTTATGTTGGCCCGGGGGTACATGTTCCAGAATAAGCTATTTATGTGTGTGACAATTTCCTCGAATCTCTTGAGGAAATTCACCATAGCAGCTCTGCAAATAGGAATCTGATGAAAACTGCGCACCTACAAATTAACAACACTGTGCTAACACAAATTACTGCTCGTCAAACAAGGGATCAAACACTTGGTATTTTGATATACAATGGCTGATCTCTTAATACAATATTTGGGAACGTCGCAGCTCGGGGGTCTCGCAGGGGGTCGCGCAGGGGTGGGGGGCCGACCGAGGGAAAATAAAATTTAGAAAACTTACCTGACCACCTCTGCTCCTGGTCCGCGTTGGCGCCTCTTCAGGAACAGCACTGGAGTGGCAACCCCTCAGCCAATCCTGGCGCTGCTGCAGCGCCAGGATTGGCTTAGAGCACGGTTATTCTTCGCCCGCCGCCTGCCCATTAGGAGACCGAGGGGCTCCTAATGGGCATGCGCAAGCCAGTGCAAACACAAGTGCGCATGACTGGGCACGGGCGAAAATTCTCTCACCTTCCCCAGTCATGCGCACTTGTGCTGCTGCCTGTCCCTGGCTGGTCTGACAATGCATGTCAGTCAACATGACGCCGGACCGCCCACCCCCCTCGGCGGTCCGATGTCATGCTGACTGACATGATTGTCAGTTCTCCCTCGGCGTCTCTGAACTTAAGTAAACTGAGTCAGAGACGCCGAGGGAGCTGCGGGCGCGGGAGGGCGGGGGGGCAACGCCCCAATGGACGCACCGCCCCTGGAATCAACGCTTCCACTAGATTCAAATTAGACTTCATCTGGATGGTCACGATGTGTTGCTATATTCTTTCAAAGAGGGTCAGAGGCCCTCACCCCTCTGACGGTTTGCATTTTGTTGAGGAGTTATGTTACAGTTTTTAGGGTGACAGATGCTTCAAGAGGGGAAGTGTAGGGTGGAGGGAAGGTTTGGGGACTGGTTGCTGCCTGTTGCAGCATTTCCAGTTATACGTTGGGGTGTTCAGGTGTTTTCCATTCTTTTGTACAAGCTTCATGTCTGGGACCACACTAGCTTGCTTTTGAAAGGGGTCTACACACACTTATTAGTTCCCTGGGACTTTCGACAATGGGACGTCACATGAGGGAAGACAAGATAGTCATGTGGAATTTCAATGGTCTCAACGAAAATATCAAACAAGTAGACATCATGACATATGTTAAAAGGCATACCTCCATGGTCATCTTTTTCCAAGAGACAGACCTCCTGTGGACCAGGTGCTCTTTTTGGGATGCTACGGTTACATTCGAGCATACAAATCAGAATACATGAGAGGATCCAGGGGGATGGCCATTTTAGAGAAACGCACCTTACTGTTATTGGTCTGCGAGGTATACAATGATCAGCAGGGGAGATTTGTATTGTTGCATGGGACATTGGATGGAGTGGCGTGGACATTGGGGTGCGTGTATGAGCCGCCGCAGTTGCTGGGAGTTACTCTGGAGGCAGTAGTGGGGCTTTTGACAGCAGCTGTCCTTTGGCTCACACCCGCTCCAGGAGCACTCCGAACCACCCGGCTTAGAGCCTGGGTAGACACCCTAAGCTTCGTAGATGCTTGGCGGTTTCAGCATTGCACCGATTGGCAAAATACTTATCACTCCGCCCCACATGGCGCATCCTCATGACTGGACTATTTCCTTCTCCCCTCTTCAGATACTGGGCTGATCACACAGTCCTGCATTCTTCCCCGGGAGTTATCGGGCCATTCACCAATATTAATGATGGTGGTTGGGGATGGTCGAGGCGAGAGGAGACTGGGACAGCCGAACGCGTGGTGGCTAAGAGATGAGGACTTTGTGGAAGAGATTCGGTATACCATACAGACTATTTTGAGTTCAACAAGGGTACCATAGCCTCTTGGGTGACACTGTGGGAGGCATACAAGACAGTCCTTAGAGGCTGGGCATTTTCTGCAATCGGGGATCGCACACGGTGTAGAGAGACAGACCTGCTGCACTTGATCAGGGATCTTGAGGGTGCCACAAGAGCTTCCCTCTCGCAGGCAGAGTAGCGCAGGTTGTCACAGATTTGCCTAGATCTCCATCATAAACTGCTGTATTCCTCAAATTTGAGTCAGCTCCATTCTGTGGGCCGGTTTTACAAGATGGGGAAGAAGGCGGGCAAGGTGATTTACTGGTTGGTGACTGCTGACCGCCCTTCCACTATGATTACTGAATTGAGGTCCGCAGTGGGTGGGATCACAACCAGGGTGGCTGACAGTTTTGCTTCCCATTTCCGGGACCTCTACGCAGGCTGCGAGCCCCCGCTAGAGAGCCGGATCTGCTCCTGATCCTTGATATACCAGTGAGGAAGCTATCAGCTTCGGAGTGTAGGGACCTTGACAAGCCACTTTCCGCAGAGGAAATTCAGCAAGCGATTTCAGCCATGCCCACAGTAAAGGGTGCGGGCCCCAATGAGTTTTGCTCGAATTGTATAAATGGTATGCACCTTTATTAATACCTCACCTGTTGGCATTATATGCGGATCTCCAGTGGCTCACTCGTGCACGAGCTGAGGGGAGTGACCATCACGGTCATCTTAAAACCAGATAAACCCCTTGAGGACTGTGGGTGTTATAGGCTCTTGTCTCTCATTATCCTTGAAGTGAAGATCCTGGCCAAGGTGTTGGCTTCCCGCCTGGCAGCTGTGGTTTGCTCGATTGTGCATGCAGATCATAATGGCTTAATGCCACACAGGGGCACCTGCCACTGTCTACAGTGGCTCCACGTAGCCTTGGCCAGATCAGTGAAGTTGAGGGGCAAGGCAATACTCTTCCTGGTAGACATAGAGTGGGGCGTTAGATATGGTGCATTGACCTTATCTCTTTACAGTCCTCTACAAGATGGCATTAGGTCCCCGATCCGGCGGTGGGTGTTGGTTTTATACACTGATCTGTGGGCTCAGGTTCGGGTCAATGGGGCCCTTTCCACACGTTTCCTGGATGAGAAGGGCACTCGTCAGGGCTGTCCCCTTTTGCCTTTGCTTTTTGCTTTAGTAATGGAGACCCTGATTGGGGTGGAAGATATGATCTCACTGTACGTGGACGACAGGCTCCTTTTTATCCAAGAGCCCAGTTGTACCCTCCCAAGGCTCATGGAGATTCTGGAGATCTGAGGGGAAGCCTTAGGCCTCAGGGTCAATTGGACAAATTCTACCCTTGTGCCCATCTGCGGGGCGGCCCCGAGAGACTGGGTGGATGCTCGGTTAAGGATAGTGGTACTTGGGCATGTCGGTTGTCTTCTCTGAGCCTAGGTATTGGGGCCTTACTATTCTCCCCTTGGTGGCCCGGATACAAAGAGATACGACTGAGTGGTCAAACTGCCACTGATGATCGTGGGCCGTTGGGTCCTGTTCAAGATGGTGGCTCCCCCCTCTTCCTTTATGTGTTGCAACACTACCCCAATGCCAAACCGCCCACTTTCTTTACTGAATTGCAGTCGCATATCACCACTTTCCTATGGGCAGGGAAGACTCCTAGGTTATCTCTTTGTGAAGTGTCGCTACTATGCTTTTTGATGCTGGCCTGTGATGGGCTGCCATTTGTCTATATTATTGGGCCTCGCAGATGGTCACTATTGATGAGTGGTTCAGGGCGAATAGGGGGGATCCGGCTCCTAGGCTGGAGATTAGGCTTCTTCAGCCCCACGGTTTACTCTCATTGTTGTATGGTCAGGGGCCCTCACGCTCTCTTCCACAAGCTACCCAGGTGCCTTTCAGCTGTTGGTACTTGGCGCTCCGCCACATGAAATGTCACGGTACACTCACAGGGGCTACTCCCCTTTGCCATATAACATGGTTGGCTGAGACTGCAGGCCTGGCTGGATTTCGATTGTGCGACTTAATTGGTGTCTCCACATTTGGAGATGTCTGGAGGGATGGCCACATTCGGTCCTTTGAAGAGTTAGCGGATGACTTCAGCCTTCATCTCTCACAGTTTTACTGTTATCTGCAACTGAGACATGCCTTAGAATGCTACAAACATAGGCTGAAGGCACTCCCAGAATTTGCAGAGCGGTGGAGAAAGGGGGAGGGGCCTCCAACCAGTTCACAGCAATCCCACTGCATGGGACTTACTGGAGGTAAGAGGAGGGGGTTCTTGGCCTCCAATGACCCTCAGCATCCAAGGGGACTTCATTGTCCAACCAGAAGTGCGCCAGGAGGTGTGTTTGCAGAGTGATGGAGAAAGGGGGCGGCGCCTCCGAACAGCTCCCAGCAATCCTGCTGTGTGGGACATACTGGCTGTAACAGGAGGGGTTCTTGGCTCTTAAGGGCCCCCAGCATCCAAGGGGACTTCATCCTCCAACCAGTAGTGTGCCAGGAGGTGTGTTTGCAGAGTGGTGGACAAAGAAGGCGGAGCCTCCAATGACCTCTCAGCAATCCCGCTGTGTGGGACTTATTGGAGCTGACAGGAGTTCCTGGCCCCCAAGGACCCTCAGCATCCAAGGGGACTCCCGCTGTGTGGGACTTACTGGAGGCAACAGGAGGGTTTGTTGGCCCCCAAAGACCCTCACCAACAAGTTGTGCGCCAGGAGGCCCCTTTGCAGAGTGGTTGAGAAAGGGGGCAGGGCTTCGACACTTCCCCCGGGGCCGGCCTTTTTAAGAATTCATTTTATTAGGGGAGGGGACCACGCGGCCCCCTCCCCAAGCCAACTTGGGCCCCAGGGACCACTATCCCCCAGGGCCCTGCCATTTACAAATTGGGGAGGGACCCTATCCCCCAGGCCCTGGCCCTCTTTCTGTGGGTGCCCACAGGGCACCCACTTTCCACTGGAACCGCAGGGGGAGCCTGAAGGCCTCACAGTCCCTGCAGGCCCCTCAACTCTTGTGGAAGCCGGTATTGCTTTCAGACACCGGGAGCTGCTAAACATGCAGCTCCCTGAGTCTGAAAGCAATTCAACTGTTTCCCTGCTCGCTTGACAGCGGGCAGAGAAACAGATGAATGCTCCGCTTCCAGCAAGTGAGAGCATTTCTCCACTCTCGCTTGCTGGAAGTGGAGTGTTTGCTGTGGCTTAGCGGGAGAGGAAAAGCTCCCACCAAGCCACAGCAAACAGCTATGTCCCGGCGGTGTGCACCCCAGGACATTTGGCGAGGGACGGTCCTCGGGGTAATCTCGGGCACCCAAACTGTGACCCGCTGCCTGAATTTGGAAGTAGCGGCTTGTGGCGGGGCCCCGTGAGGTGGAAGGCAACGCTGGCCTTGAGGTTGGTGGCATCTGGGGCGAGCGGGAGCGAGCCGCGAGCAATGCGGGGCTCCCTGATCTGGCCAGCCCAGTAAGGGAACTGATAGCCTGGAGGACTCACCGGCAGTGGGCGGAGTCCGGAGAAGAAACGGCAGGATCCCCTACACCAGTGGCGGCAGCTTGTTGAAGGTGGGTGCGAGAACTGCATGCTCCGGAATGCATGTCCTTCCCCGATAGGTGCCTGACCCCAAGATGGCATCGGCTGGGGAGCCGGAGGGCGGCTCGGAGACTGAGAAGCTAACGGGTGGGCAGAGGCATCTCCTATCTGGCGGGGCCTGAATTAACGGTACCAACAGGACTCCATCACTCCATCCCCTCAGGAAGAGAGCCCACATGAGAAGGGCGGAGCACTCAGAGTTTTGAGACACTGGGGGACCTACTCTGGGTCTGGGACCGAATTCCTTCTACAGCCTCGACACATGGAGCGCTACCACAATGCCTTACTCTCAATTGCCTTTCTCTCAATTGCCTTACTCTCAATTCTACTTCTGGGAATTGGGGTCGATCTGCTTACCTTCGGAGCTGTCCCTTCCACCTCTCCTCTCTTGGGGCAAACTGGAGGATAAGGCTGACGGCGCTTCCTAGTAACACCGGGACTGCTACCATCGATGGAACTCTGACGATGCCCCATGGGCAGAAACCGAAACTGTTTGTACTTACCTCGGAGACCGAGTACCCTTGGCCGTTGCCCGTTGGAGCTGTCCTATGCAACTATAGAGGAGTCTGGCTCTGGTTCACCCCTCGGCCGTCACCTACCCAGCCGGACATCGGACATTATTTTTCACGGTTCTTCTTGGTTTATCTGTCTTTCACACTGACTGCTTGGTTCCCCCTGATGGACTTTCCTCCTCCTGCCTGCCTTGACTCTATCGGCATTCCCCTCCCCTGTTTTCCTTTCCCTCTCTCTGTTATGCCATGCACTAGTAATGCATACTACTGTGTTACTGTGGCTTCATCATGTGTCCTTATGTGCTATTCGCTTGTACCTCTTGTTGTTACTATGTAATCACTGTGTAACTTATGTAAACTTTTTGTAACTTGCAACTCGCTGTTCCTTATGTAAAGCACTCTGATACCTCCGGGTCTAGCCATCGCTATATAAAACTCAAATAAATAAAAATAAAAAATAAATAAATAAAATAAAATCTATGGCTCCAGGAGGGGGGCTGCACGGCCTCCCTCCTTTGCTGTAGTAGAGCCTGACGAGGGAGGTGGCGGTCCCCCGGGCAGAGAACAGCCTGAGAGGGGAGCTGTGTGCCCCCCTCCCATTTTAAAATAGAATTTGGTCCCGGGGAGGTGGTGGTCCCCGGGGAGGTCCATGAGGCCCTCCCATTACACATGGAGTAGCCCCAGGGAGGTGGTGGTCACCGGGACTTAGGGGGGTCCATGAGGCCCCACCGATTTATTTGGTATTATCCACAGGAAGGTGGCGGTCCCTTGGGCTGCAGGGGAGGCAGTATGGGCCCTTGCATCAATTATAGCAATAGCCTTGGGGAAGTGGCGGTCCCCGAGGCACGGGGCCCCACGAGACCCCCCCATTTCTTATCAATAAGCCCAGGGAGATGGTGGCCCCCAGGGCATGGGGTGTCCGCAAAACCCTCCCATCTCGTTATAACTTTTACGCCCACATGCCCTCGGGAACTGGCGCTGCCGGGGACTAAACAATAGAGAAGCAAAGGAGCCTGCACTTCTCTTTTTTAATTTTTAGGCTGGAGTTGTGGCTCCAACGCAGCTCCCGCTGAAATTCTTTTTTTAGAAAACATTTTTTTGCCCTGATGGGGTCCCTCTGGGGCCCCCTCTCTCCCCAAGAGACCTAGAGGGTCAGGGTATTCCTAAAGTTTTTCGTTGGAACTGGGCAGAAGCTGAGTCCCAAGATGGCTGCCAACACTTCCTGGTTTGAAATGTTGGCAGCCAATCAGATTTGAGCATGGGGACTGTCGGATCCTCGGAGGATCCACGTCACTATATACAAATTTGAATTTCCTTTAATATATCCAAAACTACTGAACGGATTTACACCAATTCACAAAAAGGGGCTTACTGGACGAACACTCACCTTTCTGCCAAATTTGGTGCAATTCTGTTCAGCCGTTCGGGCTGAACTTGTGTCTAAAATTCCTATGGGAATTAAAATGGGAAACGCATGTATTTTTACCCTCCCCCCCCCTTATCTCGGCCGTTTGACAGATTACCCCAAAACTTTCCATGTGCAACAAAAATCACCGGGTACTTTTTTGGAACATTTTGTGAAGATTCATCATACGACACTAAAGATACAGGGGAGTCAAAAAAGCTTTTCCTATGGAAACTAGGTCCTAAAGTCCTAACTATAAAAACCTACTGGTGGTCGTTCTCCACAAATGTTCACTGTACCTCTCGGCCTCTCTCTATGGTGGTTCGTGATATGGGTGTGAGCGTAACATATCAAAGATCCAAATTTAGTTTTCATGAAAAACAACACATTCACGAACCTTTAGAGTAACAAGTTTTCTTTATTGGCAGAAACAACTACTCCCAATGTGTTTTGGAGACAAATTTCTCCTTGCTCACAACTCTGCAGCATGCTGATTCATTCACTGGAGCTTCATTCAGGATTTGCTTCCCCAAACTTTGTATAGTGGCTCTTCAACATTATAATAGAATTAACTCAGGGTGTAGACAGCATAGACTATTTTTCTCTGCATGTGGGCTATCATTGCTACCTCTTTAATTCATGAGGGGCCATTGTTACATTTCGAATTGATTGTGGTCCTGAGGATGGTCTCGTGGACATAGCACAACAGAGACCAAAACATCGACGTTGAGTCCAAAATTCTAAAGGAATCTTCTCGATATTCACCAATTTAATTGCCCAGATCTTATGGTAGGGGTACTCACAAACATTTTCCCAGGGACCAAAAATTTCGGTCCGTGATGTGACCGAGGGCCACATTGATGCCAGCGAGGTGGAGGTTGGGCGAGGGAGGGTCAAGGGAGATTGGTGGCAAGGAGGGTGTAGGGTAAGCAAAGCATATACATCTAGTGGCTGAATTGAACAATGTCAAACTTGAAAACATGGGATTAATTGTGGCTTCCCCACCGTACAAAATTGTGTGATCTTAGGCAATTGTTTTATTTCATTTTCCCTCCTTTTTCATCATTATCACATATAAGAGGATCTGGAAATACATGACTTCAGGATAAGCGCTGTACAAAACCTTCTCCTGCGTTAGATTTAATAAACTATAATGTTGTTCATGTATTAGGAACCCAGGTCACCCAAAGAGTGCACAGAACAACTGACTTTCCTCTTTTGTTCACCATTGGAATTGTTGTCAGGGTGGAGGGGAAGAATAAATGTTTCAGAATTAATGTTCAAAAACTACCACTTTTAAATTAATACTTCTCAATGCGCTGATATAATCTGATGTACTAAGGTGAAAAGGTGGTTCTGCATGTTAATTAAACACATTTTTGAAGAGACTTTGCCATATTTTTAAACTTTTCCTGCAAGATGTTTTAAAAATTATGGTGTTCCTAAAAGTCAAGTGGTGCAAGACACCCTAGTTATTCCCTTTCTTTAATTTCAATTTTTCTTTAAAAAAAAGTCTTGCCTGTTCATTGAACATCTTTTTGATGTTAGTGCTGAGGTGAGTAAACAGCAGCCCATTTCTGCTGGAGACCAGGGGCCGCATGTAAAGGTCAGGAGGGCCTCATGCGGCCCCCGGGCTGTACTTTGAGTATCACTGTCTTATGGTGTAAAGACATTGATAACATCCTAGAGTGGACTCTTCAATCATTAATCTTTGGTCTTATTACTTTTTGAGATGTTGGGACTTGATTTACACGTTTAATGTTTGTGTGGAATTATGTGATTTGTACCTCTAAATCCTATATAATGAATACAAATATCTGTTTGTAATTTAAAACTTGATGTGCGCCTATTCATTAGGATTAATTCCTTTATCAATATCATTTAGTCTTGCTATGAATTAGTTTCTTCTGTCACTACTTGGGCGCATAATTCAAGTAAATCACCTTCAAATTACTATATATAAATGATTCCCTTGTTGGCCTTTAACCTTTTGTCATAGTTTATACCCATCTTGCAAGGGAATATTGGGTTGCCCTTCCTTTTTATGTAATGCACCTACAAATGACCGCACATAGGAGGAAAAAAACAGTTTTACAACAGACTCCAGTCCATCCTGGAGAAATGCCTTGAGAGAGATATCACCATACTGATGGGGGACCTCAATGTCAAGAATGGAAGTAACTACACTAGGTATGAAGAAGTTATGGGCAACCACAGCCTTAGTGACATGAACGAGAATGATGAAAGGCTTGCCGATTTCTGTGCCCTGAACAGTCTGGTGATAGGCGGTAGTGTATTCCCACACAAAAGAATACACAAGGCAACATGGGTGTCACCATCCCATTCAACAGAGAATCAGCTCGACTATGTCTGCATTGCCAAGAAGTTCCTCAGGACCCTACAGGATATTAGAGTGATGAGAGGAGCGGTTGTGGCATCAGTCCATCACCTTATCGTGGCCAGGCTAAAGCTGAAGAAAGCATGGATGGAACAGACAAACCAACGCCAGCGATATAACACCACCCACCTCAAAGATACACAGAAATGGAGTGAATACTCAGTCATCGTCAATAACAAGTTTCAAGTCCTACAAGAACTAGATGACAACAGGGACCCAGTAGACATTCAGTGGGAGAAGATCAAAGAAACAATGACATCAACCTGCCAGGAGATACTCGGTCCCAAGAAACACCAGCATATCGAATGGATCTCCACAAGACTCTTCACAAAATCCAAGAGAGAAAGGAAAACAAAGCTGCAGTCAACACCAGCTGAATGAGAGCATAAAAAACATAAGCTCAAGGCGAATACACCAAAACAAACAAGGAAGCAAAGAGAAGCTTAAGAGCAGACAAGTGATGATTCATCTATGGTCTTACCACAGAAGCCCAGAAAGCAGAGATCCATGGAAACCTGAAAAAACTCTATGACATAACAAGGAAACTCTCCCACAGATACAGCAAGCCAAAAAGACCTGTTAATGACAAAGCTGGGAAGACAATAATGGGCAACGAAGGCCAACAGAGAAGATGGGTGGAGCACTTTGGAGAACTGCTGAACCAGCCCAAGCTGCAGTCTCCACCAGACATACAGCCAGCTGACAAGGACTTGCCAACTGACTGCAACAGACCAACCAAGGAAGAAATACGGCAAGTCATCAAACATCTGCGAAATTGGAAGGCAGCAGGATCTGACAACATTCCAGCAGAAGCACTGAAGGCAGACATTGAAACATCAGTAGACATGCTTTACCCCATGTCTGGAAGGATCTGGAAAGAGGAAAAGGTGCCATTAGACTGGAAGGAGGGATATCCCATCAAGATCCCCAAGAAAGGTGACCTGAGTAACTATGCAAACTACAGAGGGATAACTCTTCCATCAACCCAAAAGCAAAGTGTTCAACAGAGTCATCCTGAACTTAATGAAGGAACAAGTTGATGCTCAGTTGAGAGACCAGCAAAGTTGGCTTCCACAAAGAGCGATCCTTCACAGGCCAGATTGCAACACTGCATAACATCATTGAGCAGTCAATGGAATGGAACTACCCCCTCTATGTCATTTTCACTGAATATGACAAGGCATTCAACAGCGTGGACAGAGAGACCCTTTGGAAACCTCTCCACCACTACGGTGTGTCAGATAAATTCGTAAGAATCATCAGGAACTCTTGATGAGGGAATGACCTGCAAGATAGTCCATGGATGAGAACACATGGAAGCCTTTCAAGTAGGGACTGGAGTCTGCCAGGGCTGTTTGCTCTTGCATTTTCTCTTCCTGTTGGCCATAGACTGGATCATGAAGACATCCACAGCAAGGAGAAGAAATGGGATCCATTGGACACCTTGGACGCAGCTCAATGGCCTGGACTTTGTAGACAGCCTGGCCCTACTCTTCCATAACCATCTGCAGATGCAAGAGAAGACTGACAATGTGGCAGCCACATCAGCACAACTTAGTCTCAACATCCAAGGGAGAAAAACCAAGATCCTGAAGGCTAGCACTGCCAGCACAACTGCAGTCACTCTTGCGTGTGATGCACTGGAAGAGGCTGAGGACTTCACCTACATGGGCAATGTCATAGACAGGCAGGGCAGAACATACACTGACGCCAAGGCAAGAAATTACAAAGCAAGGGCTGCTTTCATTCAACTAAAGAAGATCTGCATCGCCAAGGACCTAAAGCTGCAAACCAAGTTCAGAATTTTTAACACCAACGTAAAATCAGTCCTTCTGTATGGAGCAGGAACTTGGAGGACCTCAGTGACCACCACCAACAAAGTCCAGACCTTCATCAACACCTGTCTGAGAAAATCCTCTAAATATGCTGGCCAAACAACATCAGCAACAACAAGGATGGGGTGGAAAATTCCGCTCCGGCGGTGGAGTTTTTCCCATTCCGCGCTTTGAGAGTATCGCAGAGTTCCAGCAAAACTCTATGGAGTTCTGCGTGGCAGAGATTTTTTCTCACGCATTGTTCGCTAACATTATTTTGGTGAGCACTAGTGAGAATTTGCATCCCCTAGTGCGATTTTTGGGCACTAGAACGCCTCCTGGTGAGATTTTATCAACACGGGATGTCGCTCCAGGTTGTGACCGTTCGCGTTAAGGAAACTGCCACTCGAGTAGAAAATCTACTCAAGTGTAGAAAGAAACAGCACCCTCTTGAGCATCTTGTGGTGTAAAATCAGTGCAGAACAAGTTCCTGTTGCTAAAACTCAGCGCAAGCATCGTGATGTGCCGAATTCAGCCCGGCCGCGGAGCTCCAAGAAATCTTGCTGAGTTTTTATGTACTACCACGCGCTCCGCCCACCCCTTCCAAACACCATCATCAACAACGACCTATGGCAGTACACTTTACAACTCCCTGCTCATGAAGAAGCCATGAAAAGAAGCTGGGGCTGGATAGGTCACACTCTCGGCAGGCCTGCATCAAAAACCACCAGGCAAGCCCTGACCTGGTACCCTCAAGAAAAAAAGAAAAGAAGAAGGACAAGAAGACCTTGCGCTGAGGTCTCGAGGCTGACTGCAAGGAGATGGGTTACACCTGGAGTCAGATTGAAAGAAAAGCCCAGGATAGAGATGGCTGGAGAGTCCTGGTTGATGGCCTATACCCCAGGAGGGGTAGTAGGCATAAACAAGTAAGTAAATTATCAAAATTGGGAATTTGACACACCTTTTTAATTAATTAAACAGCATGGTTCAACAATGAGTGTGGATGGTGGCAAAACTACAGTCTGAATTATTCCTTTGAAATAAAAACTTACGCTGGAGTAAGTAAGTATTTAAATAGTTCAAGAGAATGGTTTGGTCAACTTGATAAAGACATGTTGAACGGTGATAAGTAATGTTAAACGATTTTCCCAACAATATATTGTTTACTTTCTATGAGAAACAAACATGATTTACCTGGGGTCCCTGATTTACTCCGGGAGTAACAGGATCACCAAGAACCCGCGTCTTTGCTTTTTCAACGCTCCGTCGAACAAACTCGTCATAAATAGACTCTTCCACAAAAATCCTGGAACATGCAATGCAGCATTGACCCTGGTGGTAGAACAGGCCATTGTGAGCATGCTCTAGTGCATTGTCCACTGAAATGAGAAAGTATGGTTTTTTTGTTAGTGATAGCAATTTAATTTCACTACAATTGACTGAAAAGGACAGTAAATTTGACATATTGTTTCATGAAAAAAATGTTGATGAACATTGTATAATTGTAAAGTTTTGCATGGTGGTTTGGGATTGTCATTGTGATAATCAAACCCATATTTCATAGAAACCCATGCAATATATTTCAATATTTCACGAGTACCTTTGAAATATGGGACTTTATACATCTGCAATTGAAGCTTTGTTATGGTTAATGTTGCTCCTAAGATATTAATATTTATTTAAAACCAAATTCTGTGACAATTTAGTTATGATTTTAAGTTAATAACAAACTTGGAATTTCATCATTTAAAGGTAATCATAGCTTGGCACCCAATCCATTGGTCATGACATCGACCCTGATTTCACAGACCACAAGGCACCATAGAGGATATGACTGGTAACATACCCATAGCTGTCAAGTTTCCGTGGTCCAAGCTCGATGTGCAGCTCCAATCCATGTTTTTTCATTTGAAATCTGTGACTTGGAATCCAGTTTTATAATGGCGTACGCAAGACTACAAGTCCCAGAATTCAAAGAAAAAACCTGGACTGGAGCAGCACATCACATATGGACCTGGGTAACTTGGCAATCAACTTCCAATTGACATTATCAATGACATAACTATTGATGGCTAAGGGAGTGAAGCTCCATATCAAACAATGAAAATATTCATGCAAATACATCTCTAGGCTCATGAGTTTAAAACAGAGGAGGCGCTACACTGACGGTAGCAGGGTTATGAAACTAGAAATCATTATTGCTGTTTAGAATCAACTAAGAATGCACAGTCTGCCTTTCCATCCTACTGCTGAACTATAGGGAAATGCTTTGTCAAGAATCTATTTTGTTCAAAGATAATGGGGCCTGGTCCCATAACAAGACTGGGTATAAGGCCTTGTCAACGGCCAGACACTGCATTCAATCTATGCTTCTCATGACCCAAACCTGTCTGCAGTAGGTATTTTGGTACTAGGGTTGGGCCGTGTAGGAAAGCTGCCTTTTATGCTTGGCTACCCCAGATTTGTCACCTTTTGCTTCACCCTATATTGTGCTGGCTTCAGAACATTTTGCATTTTACCCCTGCTAACCAGCCTGCGCTCCCCTTTCAAACCTGGCCAAATTGGCATAACCCCAATTAGCATATGTAACTTATATAGGCCCTAGCATATGGTACAAGGAGCACCCCGGGCCTGTAAGTCAAATGTTACTAGTGGACTGCAGCACCCATTGGGCCATCCACTAGAGTGGCAGTCTAAGCATGGCTTCAGGCCTATCATTGTAGCTGACTGTAGTAGTGTAAAAACTGCAGTTTGAGCTGTCAAAATATAGCCTTTTGACAGGTCAAAACAGACCTTTTAAATATCAATATGTCAACCCTATGTAGGTCTTGTAGTCCAAAAGGCAAGATGCATGGTATTTAAAGGTGGACATGTACAAATTTAACGTTAGCATGTCCTTACAGTGACTAGCATCCGACATGTATTTGCACTGTGGAGTACAGATTAAAATACTAATGCATATCTTGGAATGGACCAGCTAGACAAATAATTAAACAACTATTTTTAATAGTTCTCAAAAATCCAATTCAATAATGGAGTCAGATTTATAATAAATACTGAGGAAAAGTAACTTTTAGAAAGTTACTTTTTCCCTGCCTGAAGTTTTTAGAGGTTAATTTTCATTTGCTCTCCAGCTTTCACCAGCTAGTAATTACCCTTGAATACGTGTGAATTGGTGCAAATTGCATCCCAGGAACAAATAATAAGCTGACTTGAATGGGAAGAGATGACTCCTCTAAACCCCACAGAATATGCAGGGTGTGGCTGTGGGCATAATTTTTGACACTACAGTGTCAAATACTGCTTGACAAGTCTGCTGGTTCACATTTAACACATGGGGAACACATGAAAGGGGAGAGAATAGGATGCCAAGACAATTCTTGTTTATCTACTGTCTGGTTGCTGAAGGTCTCTGCTTTTGAACTAGTAGACTTCAATTTCTGGGTTTACATATAACCCATGAATCACACATAAATGGGTAGGGAACAGAATGCCAAGACAATTCTTGTGGATCCACTGTCTGGTTGCTGAAGGACTCTTCTTTTGTCCTACCAGACCTCTCTATCAGGGTGCAGTGGCTGCTTCACACTGGATTTTATTGTTAGGTGAGGGGTATTGTACTCCCCACACATACACCCCCAGACCTCAAAGCACAGATTTAATGTCGCTGAAGACTTTTGCCATCTTAAAAAGGCCCAAAATGAATAGGGATGCCACAGTAACTTTTACCCCATTGGTTAAAGCGTGCCCAGGAGTCATTCCCATCCACTAGTTAATAATTGTGACATCGCCAGGCACCGACTTGAGAACACTTCCTGGGCCTGTAGAAGATCAGAAGAGAACTGGACTTGCAGTCTAAGACCTGACAGGTGCCTTGAAGGACTGGAACTGCTGCCTTTTTTAGCCAGGACAAAGGAATAGGCTCCAAGGGACACAAGGCTGGTCTCCTGTTCAAGCTACAGGAGGCCTTTCCTGGAAATATCCAGCATACCAGTGGCAACTGGACCTGAATTGGACACCAAGTGAGCCTATAAGTGTCTAAGTGCAGGCGGGGTGGCTTTAGAAGTGTACTCATGGGGAAACAGTCGGAACACCGTGGCCTCAGCCATATATGTTCCGCCACTGCAAGGGTAACCATGCTTGCCTTAATCATGTATATGCCTTAACCACGCACGGAAGAGAGCTGCGGTGAGGTAAGTGGGGCTGGGCAGGGTAGTTTTCTGGGCTGGGGTGTCAGGGACGTTTTCTGGGATGGGGGTCAGGAGTAGTTTTCTGGGCTGGGGGGTCAGCGGTAGTTTTCTAGGCTGGGTATTCGCGGGCTGGGGGTTTCGGTGGACGTTTCCTGGGCTGGGGGTCGGGGTAGTTTTCTGGACTGGGAGTCAGGCGTAGATTTCTGGGGTTGGGGTAGTTTTCATGGGTGGGGGTCTCAGGGCTGGGGGTAGTTTACAGGGCTGGGGGAGGGTCAGGTAGTTTTCAGGGCTGGGTGAGGATCGGGGTCATTTTCTTAATTAGGGGTTAGGGTATTAGGCCTAAGGGTAGTGGAAGGTGTTGGGGTAGTTTTAGGGACAGCGCAGGGGTTGGAGGGGGTTGGGGTAGTGTTTGTTAAGGGGCAGGGTTGTAGGCCTCAGGGCAGGGGGAGGGGAATGGGTAGTCAGGGTAGTTTTTAGGGATTAGGGGAGGGCAGGACAGTTTTTAGGGCTCGGGGTCAGGTAGTTTTTTAAAATAGGGGTTTGGGTTTTAGACCTAAGGGCAGTGGAAGGGGTTGGGGTAGTTTTAGGGACAGCACAGGGAGGTGGGAGGGGTTTGGGGTAGTGTTTGTTAAGGGTTAGGGACAGCGTGGGGGTTGGGAGGGGGTCGGATATTTGGGCCTCAGGGCGGGGGGCAGCTAGGGAGTTTGTAGCTTAGGGCGGGGGAGGGGGTCGCGACCTTAGCCACGCATACCCCTTTACCATTCATGCCTTTACCACACAATTACGTGGTAAAGGCATGCATGGTAAAGGAATCTGTGGTTAAGACGCATTAGTTGTTTACGCTGCGTGGTAGAGGCATGCGTGGTTTAGTCATGCTGCATTTATCATACAACCATACTCCTGTGGTGGATGTGACTTAAGGGACAAAATGTAAAGGTAAAACCTTGACCAGGATTAACTAGGCTGGTGTATCTGACCTGCGCGCCATCGCGGTCAGCCTGAAATTGCACTAAGGTCCCGGTATACTGCGAGTATCATTGGAGCTTTGTGCTTTTTTTGCGCTTTTTGCCTCTATTTCTATTTAAAGCTTTAATAAATCGTATCTCCATTTCCCCTTAACGGATTTTTTTATCATTTTAGTGCCATTTTGTTTATAAAATTTTATTCTATTTGTCTAATTCGCTTTGGGATTTTTACTAATTTATATTTTGACCTTATTACTGTTTTGGTACGGCAAAAATACTTTAAATATTCCCCTAAATTAAGCCTGTATGCTCTGTGCCATTGCTACCAGGGGATTGAGCTAAGGTTAATTTAGAGACTTCGACAGTTCACAAGGGTTGAGAACCGAACTAGGAGTTGATGCACACATTCTTTGACCTGCCAAATAAACTATTCTTATAAGGTCACTAAAGAGAAGTACGATGATCAGAATCAGCAGAATTACACCAAGAATGAAAACTACTAACAGTCAGCATCAGCAAATATGACAATTGGGCTCTTTCCTCCAAGCTCTAGGGTCACCCTCTTCAGGTTGCTTTTTCCAGCAGCTTCTTTGATCAGTTTGCCAACCTGAAACAACACAACGGGAACAGTCAGACCTGACACCTGTTTTATCTTTACAACTGAATTCATAAAACAATGGTGCACTGTGCCATAGATCAAGCGTTCTGTATTTTGGATTCTTTAGTGCAGGTGCCTCCAACCAGTCAATCTCAAGCTATCAGTAGCTCACAGACACATTCAGAGTAGCTCACAGCCTTGAGTTCATTTTTCAATCAGCACGGGGTCACATTTTCCTTTTAAAGTTAAGGGAAGTTTGTGTTTATTTATATATTACTATCTTCAGGCTGCAGATAGCAGAGTGTGATAACAAGCAGTGCTGGAGTCAGATTTATGACCTAGGGCACAGAGGTGAAGAACTGAACCACTGAGGTATTTAAATCTTAAATAAAGTCCTTGTCAAGTCAATATTGGAGCATGAGAACAAAATGATTTCTCTGAATGCTTTTAAATAGGAGAAAATGAAGAATTAACTTTATGATTTAGTTAACTTTTCATTTTAATTTTATCCCATTTCAAAGGGCTGAATTTTCAAACTGCAGGCCTCTTGCTCCCAGTGGCCAGTAGACACTGTGCCATATTTATAACTGAAAAATACTGTTATTTGTTTCAAATGGGAGAATCTTTAAAGCGGATAAAAATATTTCTGTGAAACATTGAGTCAATGTTTTTCTCCACTTTCAATTAATCCAATTGCGTCTTAATATTTTATAAAGCATGTTTCTTCACTTTAAATCCCTCCTATTTAAACAAATAGTTGTATTTTTCTGTTGTAAATATGGCTCCATGTCTACAGGGCATTAACACACAGCAGGCAACTTGCTCCCAGTGGCTGGTAGGCATGGTGTCATATTTATAACTGAAAAATACAGAAGTTTTCTTTAATAGCAGAAATTTAAAGTGCACAAAAAAGTTCCATATTATGAAAATGTTTTGCTGAACATTTTTCAGCACTTTAAATTTCTCCCATTAAAAAAAATGGTTATATGTTTGAGTTATACATGTAACAGTGTCACATATGCCAAAAGGTATGCCCTGTGCCACAAGTACATATGACAGACTCTCATTCCCCCATGCACATATATCCCATTCATAGGCACACATGTTCATACATCCCCAAAGACCACACTCTCACTGATACAAATGGCAGCCCTGTCATAGTGCCCTGAGTCAAAGTATTTTTTTCAAACCATAGTCTTTGGCTCTAAGGACAATAGGCTTAATCAATGAAACAGGGCATGGGGGTATCTGGTAACATTGCATGAGTGGCTTGTCCTTCAGTAGATGACAATGATTTTCACTGATCAGAAGTAGCTCTCACTACAGAAAAGGTTGGAGACCCCTGCTTTGCTTTCTGGTACATGGTGAAGATATCACTTATGGGGAAGATCTCACTCATAAAGATGATGGTCCTTCCTTGATGGTTATATGTCATGCAAGGAGCCGTGTACGAGATCACACTAAGTGTGTTCTGTGATCTCGATCGCTTGTTGGTAGAACTCCTTTGGGCAGGGACATGCTGTAAAATTAGCCTGCATACCCTTAAGAGGGAATGGAACAGGGGCGGGATGGAGGTTCCGGACCTGGAACTTTACTATTTAGCGGTACACCTGCAACACGTCATGCATTGGCTAGATGGGTAGCCTAACTGGAAGAGTATGAGAAAGCGGGGAACCCAATTAACCCTTGGAGGCTTGGGAAATATATCTATTGGTAGGTAACTGTGCCCACAAGGGATTTCATTCAATATACTAAGTTAAACAATTTGAAGCAAATGACTATGTAGTTAAGCCCCCGCCAGTGACTAACAATTGAAACAATCAATTCATCAATTCGTCCATTTATATCATGATAAATCAGCAACAGATAATCTCAGAACAGGTGTGCATTTTTCAAGGTATAAAATTATTTAATGTGAACAAATGAAGAGGGTACAAAGGATTGTAACAAAACACAATGACCGAGGTTGATAAATAATATACAGAGATTGAAACCTCAGGGTCATTAATGTGAGCATCTATTCCAAAATAATATTACAACGGAAGATGAATCTGATGAAAACAGAAAACAATTCCTTGAGAAAATAAATCACTGGGGAAATAGATTAACTTGTCGACGTTTCGGTCTTAGTGGCATAAATGTCCGTTAGACCATCTTCAGGACGATGAATGTCTGGTCAAAATATGGATTTATTGATCCAGGCGAATCACAAGAATAATTAAAAACTTCCAGGTCACAGACACCGGAATAACAGCTATTCAAGAGCTTGGTATGTGTCTGCAGTGACAGCGGCACGCCAGAGGAGCCTCGCCCTACTTTTTCGCTTGATGGTTGTGAGCGTCATTCTAAGTAAATCCTTCTGAATTGCTCTGGCTATATTGCTCCTTTTTGTTTGGACACATATCAAGCTCTTGAATAGCTGTTATTCCGGTGTCTGTGACCTGGAAGTTTTTAATTATTCTTGTGATTAGCCTGGATCAATAAATCCATTTTTGACCAGACAGAAGGGTCATTCAAAACTTTCCATTCATCGTCCTGAAGATGGTCTAACGGACATTTATGGCACTAAGACCGAAACGTCGACAAGTTTATCTATTTCCCCAGTGATTTATTTTCTCAAGATTGTTTTCTGTTTTCATCAGATTCATCTTCGTGTAATATTATTTTGAAATAGATGCTGCAATAATGACCCTGAGGTTTCAATCTCTGTATATTATTTATCAACCTCGGTCATTATGTTTTGTTACAATCCTTTATACCCTCTTCATTTGTTCACATTAAATAATTTTATACCTTGAAAATACACACCTGTTCTGAATCATCTGTTGCTGATTTATCATGATATAAATGGACGAATTGATGAATTGATTGTTTCAATTGTTAGTCACCGGCGGGGTCTTAACTACATAGTCATTTGCTTCAAATTGTCTAACTGGAAGAGGGTACTGTTGGACGGTATGCATGATGGATACCAACTTGGGGCCCTCCTGATGAGAGGGAGGGATATACCCAATATATTTCTTCACCTGATACGCCTGCTGGGCCATCTCTGGGAGACGGCGGTGTGGAGGGTGATTTGGCTTGCGCCCTATGCCCCGGACTTTTCCCTTTGGATAGTGAGACCCTTCGAACAAAGAGCTTGGACTATGGTGATTGACAGGTGGCAGGCGGGCATGCTGTCAAATCTATATCTGGCAGGCCACTTTATAGTGCTGAAGGGCGCAATAGAGAAGTATGGGCTGGGGAAAGGACAGTTTCTCCAATATGCCAAGATAGCAGCGAAGCTGAGACAGTTATGGCCATCCTTTCTGGAAGCCCCTGACCCACACAGACACTAGTGACCATGCTCTCAATGGCGGTTGGTTGCAAATTTATAATGCACATATACCGAGCATTGCGAGTAGATAGATGACTAGCTCCACTAAAAATAGAGGACACTTGACAGCTTGTGTGCGAAGAGCCCCTTACGCCCAGAGACTGGCTTAAAATACACACAGGAGTGTGCACGGTGTCACTTAGTGCGAGGTTTAAGTTGGCTCAATACTATATGGTGCACATGGGGTGTCTCTCCCCTAAAAGGGTCTGCACCATCTATCCAGACGGATTCCAGAACTGCACCAGGTGTGGCGCACTGGTGGCCGATTTTCTGCACATAGTGTGGCACTCCCCGGACATAGTGGTCTACTGGAAGGCTATATTGCAACTCATTAAACATACGACAGGTTGGAAGGTTCAGTGCACGATTAAATAGGGCATGTTGGGACTCCTTCCAGATAACCCTAAGAGGAAACTGAGTAGGTGCTTTGCAATTTTAAGGCTTATAGTGGCCAAATGACAGATTGCAATAGGTTGGCTGAGGGCTAAACCCCCTCCACAGAAAAACTAGAGAAGGGACATGCTGGAGGGGGCTGGCACTGAGAAGGTACATATGCGGAGAACCTGCAGGGACAAGACAGTGGCAGATGACTTGTTATCCTGCAGTACTATGACAGGCACTAGAGGAGTCAACTGAGGTAGACCTGACCGAGATGATTGAATATCTTCGTAACAAGAAGGGAGGGGTAAAAGAGAGGGAGGGAGACAACCAATGCCCAGGGACTTCCCATGTTATAAGAGAGAACACTAAACTGTTCCTACCACTGTGTATTACATATTGACCGGCTGGGTGATTGGAAGGTAGGGGGCTTGGCACTCAGTGGGGGGACTTATGGTGGACATGTCATTGTAGATTTTTCTTCCACAAAGCTTGTTTCTTTCTGAATTCATTTTGTAAGTAATATTTTAGTAACTATAGAACTTCAGATACAAAACCTGCAAAACTGTACGACGTCACCTACATAGGACTAAGACCAGGCTAGTAATATTAAAAATCCAATTCTATATTAAAATTTTACTTTGCTAATACTTAAACCCCCTCAAAGACATACACAATTTAATGGGGTAAGGAGGGAGAAGAAAGGAAAAATAAATACATACATAACTGGATTATAAAACTAAAAATAGACATAATGAAAAATATAATAGCAGAATAACATACATGTATTAGTATAGCTCAATGAATTCTTTCCATATCTTATCATATCTACTTCTATATTTTTGTAGAATACAACTTTCACAACCTGTGGCAAAACTGCCATATCCATATTCCATTCTTCAAATATTATTATAATAATGTCCATTTGCTGCACCATTTAACTGCTATGTTTTTTGGTTTTCCCACTTCATGAAAGCTGGTGAAGTTGGCAACGTTTTTGAGAAATCTTCATGATGCTGGCAGAAGCACAGTACATCACATTTCTATACCCCTAACCCCTGTCAGTCCAAGGCCCGTGAATATGTGTGCTATATGAGAGACTCTGGGGCCCGTCATCACATTCTGAAGGAGGGGACATTATTTTATGCCGCTGATTGAAATTTTCTGAAATTAGTTTTTACTATTCATGTAAGAACGAAGGTTGATAAGTATGTCAATGACTTTGAAACATGATGGCATAATTCATCTGAAACATCATATTGAAAACTGAGTACAAGTCTTCAGAAAAAAAAAGAAAACATTTCAGTTAGTAAATTGGAGGGGCTTTATTGAAGATATTTTTAAACTGCTGTGTTAAATGCATGTTTTGGAGCAGGAGAAGCGTGTTTACTCAGCTGCTAAACTGAATGATCATCGGGTAGGTGATTGCATGGAATGTTTGCCTTTTCTTTCGACTAATGAAGGATCCTGAACAAAGAGGCTGAATAAATTTGGATAGTGTTTTGTTTATTCTGTGGAGTTGTTATCCTTAGAGAATATACTCTGAATAAATGATGGGATGGAAATGAGACTGAGGAACTAAATGAACTGATGAACTATTTTTTCTGACTTGCAGGTGGCTAAAATCCAAAATTCATGAAAATGATCTAATCCCTGTGAGCCATTTTAACGAATTCCTGCTGACAACATTCATGTGAATTGCATGTTTGGACGCTGCTGTGCATACTGTTTCTGCTCTGATTGTGGGGAGAGCCTCCGTACTATGTGCCTGCACGTTGCTCTCTAAAGCAGAACTGATAAACGGGAAATCCTACTTTACTAACAATTTTGCTCAAATAGAGTCTTGAAACCATATTTACAATGTACATACCTCTGTTGATCCAGTGAAAGCCACCTTGTCAACATCCATGTGTTGAGAAATAGCTGCTCCTGCTGTTGGTCCGTGACCTGGCACAATGTTCACAACACCTGGTGGAACTCCAGCCTAGAAAAGGAGCAATAGCATAATATATACATCTTAAGTGTTGCAATAGAAATATTGAACATTTTCAACAAAATACAATTTATCTAACTTTCTAAACAAATATGAAAGAATCAGATCAGGATAATTTTCTTTTTTACTATTTTGCACAAATGTTTATTGTTATATTAATTGGCATTTCTGTAGCCTATTAGTACTTTTGATTTTGCTCAAATATCTTCATGGCGGGCGTAAAGATAAAGTCATTTAATGAAAGTTGTTGGTCCATACAGTGCTCCTGAAGGGGAAGATCAGTCATTTAAAAGAATCTGTGGAACGAGCTCAGGAGATTCACAGATCCTACTCAGATTCATGGGAATAAGTATGATGAAGATCCATCCTAGGTTGCACAGCACTATAATGTCGTCACTGACATATGTATTGTGATAGCTTCGCAAATCAGAATGTAAATAACTGTATTTCATTCACTAAGTGGTGAAGGTGGTCTCCCACATGCATGTGCACAAAACGTCACAAAGGGTGAATGTACATAATCCAACAACAGACGACACACCTGAAAAATGTCTGACTCATTAATAACGATTATAGCACAAATTAAATGCAGGTGTGCATGTACATAACTTATGCACCCTTAAATTGGGTGAAGGTGTGTGAACCTATCACACCATTCAATGAGTGGCCAAAGGGATGCAAAATACAAATGATAGTCTTTGCCAACAAAGGAGATAATTTTAGAGCAGAATTGACAAACCAAAAAAATTAAAATAAGCTGCTCCATGATTTCCTGCTAGTAAAGCACTTTTGTAGCATAAGTATATTTTTATTAGTTTCTGATCAAATAGATATGCTTCCTCAGTGTAAAATGTTTATTTTGCAAGCGCTTGAAATATCGCATTGTTTTCAGCTTGCGCTGAGTCGTGTTCAAGTTCCTTGTTCAAACTTGCCTCTGGGCTCGTGGCCAAAACCATATTCCTGTAAGTCGCATACATTTGCATTAGCAAAGTAGCCGTTGTGTAATACATGTGCAGAATTAAATGTAAATGAGCAAGACAAATAATTAAGGTGTGGGAGTAGGGATAAATTACACAAGAAGTGTGAATCTCGAATTTCGAAGGATGTTTCTGATTCTGTCTCAATCACCTTGACCCAGTTTCACAGAAAATGTGCAAAACTATGCATCATTACCTATTCCAAGTATCTGCACGGATGTATGCATTTCCAGAAATTCACAGGTTCCCTATGAATATTCTACTTAAATCTACACACATTTTTAATTGAGTTATGTACCAATGGTACACTATGCACATTCCACTGTAGTATACATGCAGAAATATATAAAGGCACATTTGTTTACTTTATTATTTTTCACAGTGAGTGACAGCATATATCCCTTTGGGCAAACCCCTTTCCCTTCAACCCCATTCCATAAAGAATGGCACCCATCCCTTTTATTCATGTATTTATTTATTAGGGCAAAGTTATCAGTTATAGATTACATGATAGAGAGTATTAATCAAACAGTGAAACCGATAAAGCAAAAATAAGTATGACAAAATATCACAAAATTAACGCAAGTGTCAGAACCACTTTCAGGGAACCATGGGGTACACAGGGGATACTAGGCCCAACCGGGTTGGGTGAGGTATTTTACTCCTGATGACACGGGCCTGACCTACTATGGTGCCTGCTCAACTGGGCCAAGTACTCCTTCTGCATTTGACTCAGTGTATATCTGTGGTTGAGCAGTCAGCCCTCCCTCGGGGGGAATGCAGTTACAGGTCGGAAAACACAACTCATAATTCAAAAGTGGAAACAGTACAAAAAATAATTCACTGTCCAGCCAAATACTTGCTTCTATATAAAAAAATAAGTAGCATTTTAGTTGTAACTCTATACATGCAAAGATATGCAACATTAAATTGTAACAAACCAATGCTCCTTGATGTCGGGGCTCTAGTTGTTGTCAGACGAATCCCTGTCCTAACCTTTATGTAATGTGTTCAGGGTCATTCCCCATTCTCTAGTGTCTACATCAGGGAATGCAAATTATTAGGCTGTACTCAAGAATTCGCCCTTTTGACCTTTTAGGAACTTAGGGGCACATGCATCAAAGGTTTTTGCGATCGCAAACGGTGCGAATCGCAAAAATCGGCCGTTTGCGATCGCAAATTGGCCTTTGGAGATGCATGAAAGTGTTTCCTATGCGCAATTTAAGAATTCGCAATTAATTGCGAATTCTAAATTGCGATTGCATTTAAGGAATCGCAATTTGCGATTCCTTAAATGCAATGCTAGAAGCACTTTCAAATAGCGATTTCGCTATTTGGGACCGCAAATTACAGACAAATCAAACTTGTCTGTAATTTGCAATACCTTGAAAAATGCTCTAAAATGCATTTTTTAAAGTTTTAGGTTACACACACACATGCCCTTGGGGCATGTGTGTGCGCAACATGGGTGCACATCACAATTTCAGGGGTGCAACAGGGTGTCATTTTGACACCCTGGCACCGCTTGAAATGCATTCTCAATTTGCGATTCTCTAATTGCGAATCGCTAATTGAGAATGTCTTCCCATTCATTCCTATGGGCCTCTAGGCCCATAGGAATTAATGAGGAGGTATTCCTTAATTGCGACTCGCAATTAGCGAGTCGCAATTAAGGAATGTTTAGGAATCGCTATTTTTATAGCGATTCCTACATGCATAGGCTTTTGCGATTCCTTAATTGCGATTCCTTAATAATCGCAATTAAGGAATCGCAAAAGCCTACCTTGATGCATGTGCCCCTTAGTCAACAGTATCTATGATGCCACAGCACCATTTGCACTGAGATTCCCTGGGGCCCAATTCACATCTTGGCCACTCTCGCTGCTCGGGAGGGTTCAGTGATGCAGCATGTACCTTCAAACACTCACCCTTGAGTCCTGCTCACTTCGGAGAGGTCGGGTTGCTCGAGGCCCATGCGGCAACACCCGGTGGCACATGCTCTCTCTCCTGAGCGGCTTTGCTGGAGGTCTCCCAGATGACTGATCAGAACTGCTCATGTAGACGTAGTAAGCTGACTTTGCTCAATTGGTCAGTGGGGGAAGGAATCCTTTCTTCAGCTCCTGACAGGAGCCAGCGAGGGTGCGAGGTGGTCCACAGTCTCTCTGGCAATCCTCAGTTGTGAGTCAGGAGCAGTTCCCTCACAGAGCAGGTCCAACAGAAGGATCGTAGCCTCAGTCTTTCCTTCAGGCGGTGGCCCGAGTCCTTTAGCAATGTTGGTACCGGCAGTGCCTGCTTGCATACGAAGTTGCCGCAGTATGGGGTGATATGGGCGAAGACTCTTCCAGCCTCAGCGCCCGACCCAGGCAGTAACAAGTCTTGGTATACCTTGAAATGTCACCTTACCAGTGGCTCCCTCTGCCATATGGGATCACCGCAGTGTGGCAGTACGGGGGTAGCGAGAGCCGCATGGCGCTCAACACACAGCTCAGTCTATGACTGCCCTCTCCTTGCACACCGGATACGGCCCAATCGGTGCACAGACAAATCCTCACACCTCACACAGGTAGTCCTCACAGTAGGGCTCCCCATTAGACCACGTTCTCTCCAACTCTCTCCTCACAGGGCACACTGTTTTTGGCAAGCAGGCGCTCCAGGCTCTAGGGCAGATGGTCTTGGTTTCCCTGGGTTATGTCCCCTTACCCAGCAGGGAGATTAGCAAGCCTTGACCCCCAGTCCTGGTCACAGGCAGAAGTCTTGCAGAGCTTTGCCTTCTCACACAGCCCATCTGGCTGCTTGGCAGATGACACATTTTGGGGAATTCAATGTCCCCTTCTAATAATCCTTTTCCAGGCACCAAATGTGATTTAGGGTCTGGGTGTTTGAAGTTTTATGTAGGGGTTCTGCTTCCTTTGAAGTGGGCACTTCTAATTGTCATCTTCCTTCATGAAAGATGTCTGTCACTGCAGGCACAACTCGGGAGATGATTTTCCACAACACAATTTATTGGATTGACCAGAGTTCACACCTGGATGTCATCTACAGAGATATGTGCGTCAAAAGGTTAATCCCAGACCCAAAGCCCTACTCTTTATGATTCTCTTGTCACCCCATCTCCTTCCTGAGATGTGTCCAGGGCCTAGGTCCCTTCCTTGTGATCAATCACTGAATCAAAGAGCAGTCTTTGGAACTGTAAAGGGAGTCTCTTCCTTTTCCCTCCAGTGGGTCCCCACCTAGCTCACAGGAATGCAGCAATACACCAAACTGTCAGGGGGATTCCTCTTCTCCTCATGTTTTTACCAGGCAGGCCTGAGCTTCCCAAAATGGAACCCAGGGTCGTCCATACAATGTGCCCTTCGCATGCGCATTCACCCAGTGTACTTTCACAGCTCACTTTCAGTCCAGCCGTGTTCCTCCGTGCATTGTACCTTACAGGTACCCATGCATCCAGCACACAGACTCAGTCTGCGTGCACAGTTCAACACTGAAGCTTTGCAATAATTAACCAAGGTGTGCTCTTTACTAACACACACACTACCAACACACACTCATTATGTGCACACTGCACAACACTTCATCCTTCATATTGTACTCCACACAAGCACACACACCCAGCAAATGCTTTATCCCCACCTGCTCTGCAAGGTACCATTTCTCTCATGTAACATTACTTTCAGCATGCATACATCCAGTACATGTACTAACCGCATATGCACAGTGCAGTACTGCTCCATACTTGTACTGTATCCTTCCCAGGCGCACATACAACTAACGCAGAGTCACTAATCATGCACTGCGCAGCACTCCAGAACATACCTGATGTAGGCCAAGGGTGAGTTCAGTACACAGCAGCGGAACTTTTAAAAAAGTGAGTGAGGCTGTAGGCCTGACTCCAGTGACACAGGGTAAAAAGATCTTGTTCATTACTACTGATCACTACACGGTATGCTGCCACCACTGCACTCGTGCTGCTTAACTACTGGTGAAGGCGTTGGGTGCCCTTCCTGATCCAACAAGACCACAGTCCGTGAGACAGGCCTATGTCATGAGCCCACGCATGATCCGTGTTTGCCTATGACAAAGAATCAGCATTAGGGATCCAGACAAAAGTACAGTTGGGCACTCCGGGCAGGGTGACACATCATTTATCTTGCAGAGGACTTTTCTGTCCCAACAGCAAGTCATACGTTGTATGAGTGGGTGATAAAAAATAATATGATACATAATCAAAAAATAGGGTGGTCTACATTGAATTAATGTTGATATGTGATGAAACGTAGTTTCAGAATGCCACGTTTCAGAACAAAAGGTACTTGGCACTGAAACATAGACTGCGTATTGTTAAGTTGAGTTGAAACTACAGCCCTTGCTGTGATTACGTAGAAGGCAGAAACGACTGCAGGGTTAACTCCATATTAGTTGGCCCTGCTCTGAAAATTTTGGTGTTTGTTACTCTGGGGTATGTGCGACCATACAGAAGCTGTCAGGAGTTTCCATTTCACTGTTACCTTAAGATATAACATGGCAGAGCATGTGCTTTTGAGAGCAGTTTTGAGTGCTCTGACTTCCCTGAGGAGAGCATCCGTTTTGTCAGAGACGTTGGGAAGTGCAGGAGGCAAGAGCAAGGCTCTTATTTCCTGGTTGAAACGTGTCATTGGCATCCATTGCTAATGAGTGGAAAAGGAAGTCTCCTCGTGTCAATAAATTGATCCAACTCTGGTGTACAGTTTGATGTTTTATAAACCAGTGACATTCTTGTGGTTAAAAATTGGAACCTTTGCTAGTATGTCAGTGTATATCCCTTTTTAACCGCATGAATGGGAACATTAAGCTATAGAAGAAATATTATGTGGTAGCTTGAATATGAAATATCACAGATGGGATGAAAGTGCAAGACCTCTAAGCTTTCAATGTGCTGAAGCTAGTATGTGAAATCATAATCATTGCTACGCCTGGCTATGACATGTTATTTTTATGGTGGTGGGGTACCCCTACAACAGACACTTAGAATTGCGAAGATACACTCTTAGGTGTATCTGTGAGAAGGCTTGAAAGAAACAGTGTGGGTTGAAAGGGATGATGTCAGCTGTCTCTGGATGGATAAAGTCATAATAGAGAATTTGTGGAGAGGGCTGGTAATTATGAGTGAGGAGAGTTGTGCCTGGACTCTAGTCAGAAGGAATTGAATGCAGGGTTGTATAGGCACAGAAGCGGGAAGAAATGTTGGGTTCTGTCTCATTATACTGAATTCTTAGGGTAGAGGTATTGGGAATACAAGAGCAAGGTAGCAGAGTTTTCTGTCTCATCATCCATGTAACTCTCAGTGGAAGAGAGTTGAAGACATGAGTGGTGGTTGGAGAAGGATGTGGGAGGGACGGTTGAAGGATAGAGGAAGTGGCTGGATGTGCCTTAGATTAGGTGAGAGGGAATTGGATGGGGAAAGGGAAGATGGGTTTGGCTTCGGACTAACTTGGTAAGGGAAATGACTTTATCAGTGACGAGGATACAAAGAGAAGGAGGGGACTTTCTTGGTGAAAACAAGGGTTAGGAATGGAGATGAGATTGTTAAAGATGCACACAGCTGATTATTTTATGCTTCAAATAATGTTATAGAGATGCAAATGCAATGTTTTTACTGTGTTTAATATATCGAAGTCCTTATAGTTGACAAGAGTGGTGGTTTCAATTTCAATTTAGCATGCTTGTGAGGTGCAGTGTCAGACGTTTTCTCTTTCTCTGTCTGGGCACCAAGAAGCCTCAAATATGACCTTCAGTCTTTTATTTAATTGCATGAAATGCAGTTAGCTCTGCGGTCTTGCTTGCAATGTCATTTTTAAAATGTATTATTTTCTGCTCATGTTGTTCTTGGAAAGGATCCATTTCAACTGTTTACAATTGAAAGCTATTTCTTTTAGCAGAATGGAAATGTTGTTTATATTTTGAATGTGCCTTTGTTTCTGTTGTAGGGCATAATACAAGGTTATTCACTAGATGTAGAGTAAAGGTCATATTACTATGTGATGTGTTTTCTATTTTACTATTTGTTAATAATAGGAAACTGAGAAATTGAGTTGTTGGTTGAGAGGGGTAAAACCCTACTAAAACAACTGCCACAGTCCTTGTCAGTGTGTACCACAAAAAGTCACTAACTTAACCTGTGCTTAACCCTCTGGTAGCTTGGCACAAAAGTAGTCAGGCTTAATTTAGAGGTAACGTGCAAAGTATTTATGCATCACACAAACAGTAATAAAGTGAAATCACAAGACAAATCCCACACCAATTTAGACAAATTGAGTATGATTTGATAAATTATTTGACACCAAAACAACAAATATCCAATTAATAGAACCAGAGATTTGCAGGTTTCAAAGATTTAAGTAGGGATAGAGCCGAAAAGCATAGAGCTCCATTCGTGGGAATATGGCCATGCTAGACCGGGGGAAAGTCACAAGTTCAGGCTGACCACAATAGAGAACAGGCCAGATCCATGGACCAGGTTAGACCCGCTGAGTTACCTTCTCACAGACCAATGCAAACAGTCCAGTTCGCAGTGGAGGAGGCCACAAGAAGCAGGGAGAGCATCACGGATAGTCGACGCCATAGTGCGAAGAGCAGGCCAGGTGTCACAGATGGTTGTCACTGTAGCGCCAAGATCCGATCGGGCGGTACGGACGTGCGCTGCTGGAACTTCGTGTTGGCAGTCACCGCAGGCTGTCGATGGGGCAGAGTGAAGTGCAGATTTTATGTTGCAGGTTATTACTGGCAGTTGCTGTAGCCAAAAGGAGTCGGGTTTACCGAAGTTTTGCATTGGCGGTCATCGCAATCTTGGTGTGAACAGGTCCATTCGCAGTTATAGAAAGCCCAAAACTTTAGGATTTCTTTGTTACTTCCAAGAGGAGTTCAGCTGGCCCAGGACCTAGGAGGCACCTTTTGGGGATCAGGAACCCACTCCAGCTGAGGACAGCAGGGCTTAGGCAGGTCCAAGAAGGTCCAGTGCAGCAGGTCAGCTGGGCAGTTGCAGGGAGGCCTCTGAAGCTTGTTATGTCTGTAGCTCTGAATAGGAGGGCAGTCAGCTGACCCTTGGAATCACTTTAGGTAGCATGGGATCAAGGGAGCAGGTCCAGTCCTTCTATTCAGACAGCAGGGCAGGCCTTAAGAATCAGTAGGAGAGTCCTCTGGCAGCAAGGCAGTCCTTCTGTGGTATCCAAAGGTCCAGGAGTGTACTGAAGAGGGGGTCTGACAGTCCAATATTTATACCTGGTGCTAGCTTTGAATTGGGAAAAACCTCTAGACTTGCCCACACATCTTATTCTGGCATTCCCTCCCTTCCTGCCATGGTCCCTGGATGTCTGGGGTCACAAAGGATGAGTGTGAAGTTCTTTGTGTGTGGGCTGAGGCAGCTCCTTTGAAGTTCAAGTGTGGTAGGTGACAGCTCCGCCCCTCCCATCTTGACAGCATGGCCCAGTCTGCCAACACCCGGTCCCCCTTTGTGACACTGTCTGGGAGAAATACACAAAGGCCAACTATCAGGTTTACCTAGTCACGTGACCTGGGATACAGGCTGCAGGCACCAAATGGTTAGGATAAGAAAATGACAACTTTCTAAAAGTGGAATTTTCTGAGTGGTGACTTAAAATCTGATTTTGCCATCAGAAAGGGTTTTAAATCACAATTCCTTAGAGACCACACATGTCATTTTTACCTGTTCCCAAGCAAAAGTTATCATTTATTAAATGTAATAAGGCAACCTAATGTTATCCTACGGGGAAAGGTAGGCCTCACAGTAGTAAAAACTAATTTGTGAGTTTTCACTACTATCACATGTAAAACAAAAACGTATATGTCCATCTTTAGGGGTACCCTGGGGATGACTTATATGTAGTAAAAAGGGAACTTTAGGTTTATCAAAAGTTTTTTTGCCACGTCGAATTGCAGTTTAAAACTGCATACATGCTATAAAAGAAGGCCTGAGACATGTTTTGTTTTAAAGGGCTACTTAAGCGGGTGGCACACTAAGTGCTGAAGGCTTACTGATAGCATTCAATTTACCAGCCCTGGGTATATGGTATCCCCCATTACTAGGAACTTATATGTTATATTAAATATGCCAATCAAGTGCAAGCCAGTTTTACCATGTTGTAGGGAGTGAACACAAACACTTTAGCACTGGTTAGCAGCCGTAAAGTGCATGGAGTCCTAAGGCTAACAAGAATGATATTCAGAACGCAGGAGGGGTGAAAGTAAAAAGTGTGGGGGTGGCCCTGCAGAGAGGGCCAAGTCCATCAAAAACTATTATGTCAAACCACAGTCACTGTCTGATTTCTCTGTTTAAAGTGTATAAAAACTCTCTATTTTGGGACATGGTCCATGTGATTTCCTTTTGCTTCTTTAGAAACAGACTTCACAACAAGTCTTTCATTGATCTGAACCTTGAATACTTTTTCATGTTCCTTCTCTCCATTTAAACTGAGCAGTCCTTATGACAGAATGCTCTATAATTCATCATTCGCCTTGTGCTAGACCATATTTGCTTCTCACTATTGGCTAGATTAGGGCTTAGTTTTCAATGCCACTATTGGTTTATATTTTTTCCATTTTTGATCATTTTGAATTAAGTGGCTAACCAGTAACTTTTTCCTTCTGTATCTGTTTCTAATTTTTAAATAACCATTCGTAGTTTGTCCTTTGAACCTTGTCTTGTGTGGATTTCTCTGTGTGGATTTTCCTATATGATTTATCTGTGTTTACATGAATCTGTGTTTAGGGCGCTCATCTTTAAAGACTCACATGTAGCCTTGTTCCATCAATCAGCCCTTTATTGCTAAAAGCACAGACAAAGATTATCATCAGTGAACTGAATCATAACATTACCACTATCAAAGATGGAGACTGGTTGATTGACGCAGATGTTCATAGAGGGAGAAATAGATTGCTGTAAGGCCACAAGGAATGCTAGACACCACCCTCAAAGGGTTTGAGAAAAATAGCAACTATTGAAATGACCTCATAGAGAACATGAGGTCTGCTTGGAGGTTGCCATTGCAAGCTGTTTTTCTACAATACGTCTTGGAGATATCCTCAGTTACCTATGTTTAGAGAGCATGGTGGCATTTTTGGAGAAGTTGGGTGATACCAATTGTAAAGGAATACACATATTCTTTCTCAAGATGTTTAGAAGGGAGAGGATTTAAGACTCTTCCATTTTAACAGCGGATGCCACGAAAGGAAGAAAAGTATAAGGTTAAGAAATCCCATTTTGAAGAGGTAACTCTTCTCTTCTTCATTGGAAAAACAATCCAGGTTGGCAAGGGGGTCTCTAAAATGTTTGTAAATTCAAACGCATGAGCATGTAGGTATTTCCCAACTTTTTGCCAGGCGGTGTACAGGTGGTGACGTCTCCTAAGCTCTTCCCACATTCCCCAGGTAGGCATTTACTCCAATAGATATTCCACAAAACGAAAATTGTGTGCAGTAGTATATGTGTCCTACAGCATAAATGTCCACTGATCCAAATTCTCTAAATCAGGATCAGCAGACTCCGAATCAAGTTCCTGTTACATGCATTAAAACATTTGTGAACTGGGACATATAGAGATCATTTTGAAAACCTGCCAGAGGAAAAGGATGTCTGGACCAAAGTACACCAGTTCTATGAATTTAGATCACTAATTATCACAATTTACCCATCTATGTATGTCATGATAATTTGTAAGTATAATGAATTAGAATAGGCACAAAGAAGTTTCACATCACAATAGATTGTTCTTTCTCTCTTGCAACCAATCAGTATCTGCAAATAAATTTGTATAAAACTTCATGGTACAATATTCTGTCTTTGCCCTTCGGTCTCCCATTAATGCTACATGAAAACTCACCTCTTTGATCAATGATCCCATGTAGAGAGCGGAAAGTGGCGTTTGCTCTGCTGGTTTAATTACAACGGTGTTCCCGCAACAGAGAGCAGGTGCGAGCTTCCAAGCAAACATCACCAAAGGGAAGTTCCACTATAATGCAAGAAAAAATAAAAGGAGGGCATACATTGAGTTTGTATATAATAAGGTGCCATTCTGAATGTCAAGAATATAATATTTCACAATTTTTCTAAATAACATTATGCAAACAAGTTACTAACAGAGTGCCTCATCTACAAGCCCATTGCGCCCCCGGTGCTTCACTTTTTTAGATGCACCGGTGGTGCAGTGGGCCTGCCTATATTTACAAGCCCATATAAAGTCACCTTGCATGATTTTTCATGGCCTTGTAAATAGGGGCCCTTTTCAAGCATTACCCTGTGTTCCATGGGTGTTGGTGTAAGTGTTCCCTCACAACATCCATTGAAACTGACACATTCTCAGATTTACAAAGTGTTGTAAACCTGGGAATGCGTCAGAACCCTACACCTCCCCAGGGGAGACGTAGTAGTGGCACAATGAGGAGAAATATTTTTATTTCTCTCCGTTTTTTTGCTCTTTTTATGTACATTCTGCAGCACACATAGAAAGAGCAAAACACCATTAATGATTGTTTTTGTGCTGGAAAGCGTCCCTTCCTGCACAACAACAATCATCCTTGCAAAGCAGGCCCCCTTATGGTGCAAGGGAATCTGCATTAGCGCATGGCTGCTGTTTGTGCACCGGTGCAGGGGAGAAGGACAGGAAAGCGCCTTATCTTGTATATATGGTGCATTCTTGCCCTTTTATTTTGACGCACTGCAGCGCAGCAGGAAGGCTTGCTGCGCTGCCGTGTAACTAAATATAGTAAAAGAGGCCTAAAAAGCATGGTAAAAGGCACAAACACGCGACTTTTATATTGCCTTGTCAAAATCAACAAACATTTTTGAGGTCTGTGAATGATAATTATGGAGACACAATCGCTGAAATATATTTTCACAGTGGAGTGAAATTGATTTTATTATTACTTTTACAAGTTTTGAAAGAATCCCTCATCATAGTTTTACTGAAGGTTTGTTCGAGTACTCGATTGAGGGTCATAACCCAGAGGAAATAACAGTTTTTGTTTTCGATAAATGTCCAGCAGACCTTTTCTCAGTTACAGGAGTAGTCCCCCGACTTTGGAAAGAAGCTATGGTTAAGACCCTTCTTAAGAAGTCGCACCTTGATCCCGCAGACTTGGGCAACTACCGCCCTATTTCCCTTCTGCCTGGGATCTCTAAAATCGCCGAAAAATATGTTAACCATGCCCTCTCTAATTTTTGGGAAATTTCCAACCTTCTACACCCATCCCAAACAGGCTTCCGGCCTCGGCAGAGTACGGAAACTGCCCTGCTAGCGGTTGTGGAGGAAAGCAGGAAAATCCTCGATGCAGGAGGTGCTGCAGCTATTATCCTATTGGATTTGAGCGCAGCATTCGACACGGTGAATCACCAGGTCTTGATTCACCGCCTCGGCAATCTGGGAGTAGGTGGAATTGCTCTGAGCTGGATTCGTTCCTTCTTGAAAGGACGTTCATTCCAGGTTTTTGAAGAGGGCATGAGTTCCAAACCTCGGCCTCTCCAGTGTGGTGTACCGCAGGGCTCGTCATTGAGCCCTACACTTTTTAATGTGTACATGGTCCCTTTGGCTTCAATCGTGGCCCCGTTTGGGATACATATGGTCACCTACGCTGACGACACTCAACTGGTCGTAGCTCTAAACCAATCCACACAATACTCCACGACCCTGAAAGCATGTCTTACGGAAGTCGTAAAATGGATGGGGTCTTCCCACCTGAAATTAAATGGAGAAAAGACCGAGGTCATGACTCTGGGCAATTTTGACAATACTTCACTCAGAACCATCTGGCCAGTTTCATGGGCCCAGTCCCAATCCCTAAGCCTGAGATAAAGAGCCTGGGCATCTGGCTAGACCAGAATCTCACATTCCAAGTGCAAGCCAGTAAGACAGTAGCAATCTGTTTTGGCTTGATCAGAATGGCGAGGAAAGTGCTTCCTCTGCTCCCTCCTCAAGCCAAGAAAATCATGGTCCAATCTATTCTACTCTCTAGATTGGATTATGGCAATGCGCTCTATCTGGGAGCTCCTACCTCAGTGATCAATAGATTGCAGATCATCCAGAATTGTGCAGCCAGATTGTTGACGGGAACACCTAGATCTCTTTCCGCAAAACCTGCTCTCCGATCTCTACACTGGCTTCCAGTAAAAAGAAAGAATTAGCTTCAAATCATTGTGCATTGTTCACAAATCCCTTTTGGGGATAGGCCCTCCCCTGATCTCGGCCATAATTCATCCATATAAAGCAAGGAGAAAGCTTCGCTCGGACGATCTTCACCTAATTGACATCCCTAGAATCAAACGAGCCAGAAGTGGCGGCAGGCTCTTCTCTTTGAATGCAGGCAGACTCTGGAATCCCCCCCCCCTCCACCTCCGAAAAGAGTCTAGCCATCTTGCCTTCAGGAAACAACTCAAAACCCTTTTATTCCCTTAAACTAATCGTTCTGTCCCTCCCCCCGTCTACTAGTCATGCCAAGCGCTGGGAGGCCTTCTGGTAGCCATGCGCTCTATAAATGCCCTTTTCATTTCATTTCATTTCATTTCTCAGTTTACATATTAAAACTCAAAGTGAAGGATTGATTATCACCATGGGGATGGATCTCAAAGGAGTACTCTGTGAGGACTCACCTTTGTATTATGAGATATTTGGCAAAGTAATCCAATAAAAGCATTTATGAAGCTGACAACGTTAACCACACGTGATAATGAGAAATGAAAAACTGAAACAGTTGAAGAAATTTAGCAATTAAGGCTAGAAACATAGGAAAAGGTGATCAGCGTTTGGGTAAACCCACAACCCAGACACCCAAAAATGTCTTGGTTCATGCAAATTAGTATATATTAGTACAGTGCAAATAAATAGCAAATAACACAACACAACCATAGGTATGGATACAGGTGTGTAGCTTCCATCACCAGGATCAAACCGGATGCAAAACCAAGAAGAGCATTTGCAAAAGAGGAATATTTAATTGATGCATTGAGTTCAGCAATCTCTTCCAATGAATAAGCAATACAGGGTTGGACAGGCCTTTTATTGCACTGGGCATTTTCCGTGTAGGTTGGCGGGCGGTTTTGAAAGCACATGGAAGCTCCTCGTGCTTCTGTCACTGTGCTGCTTGTGCTGGGATTTAGCACCGGGGGCACGCTCTGTGCTGAAAAAAAGTGTGAACTGCGCCACGCGGTGCACCAGAGTACGCAGCTACTTCAGCTGATTCTGCTGCCACTCGAGTAGATGTTCTACTCGAGCCGAGCCTTTGGACTGCAAACGATTGGGACTGCCCGCATTAGAAAGAAATCTCACCGGATGTCCTCCTAGAGACTGGAAATCGCACTATGGAACACCAAATCTCACTTGAGTTCGTCAATTTACCATTCTGGAGCCACACACAAGAAAAGATTCTGCCACGTGGCGATTGGCAGAATTCCGCCAGAATTCCGCCAATTCTACCAATCCCCCGGCAGAACGGAATATTTCACCCACCGTACTATGGATATTTGAGCAGGTAAACATAGTAACCAGGAACTTAGAGGAAGAACAAGCCATGGCCCTGTTTTTTTACCAAATTTTGATGTTACAATGTAGATTCATACAAACATAGTGATGTGGTCATTATGTCAGAAGATAGAGAGCACAATGTGGCCTTAGGAGGCCTGTCAATATTTTTCAGGTGCTGTTGTGATTGCAATGTTGCACAGCGCAGGAGATCAGGTTGTCGAGATCAGAGGTTAATGAGTCATGAGGTTGCATAGTGTTTGTGAAAGCTGTCAATGACGTGTAGCTGAACATTCACATTGCTTTGAGGCCATGTGTTTCTTTCCCTGTATGTATTCTGTGGCCAGTCTTTGCTGTTCCGAGGGGTGTTGTCTGCATATTTATATTTCTAGTACAGATCCTCATATTCTACTTGAGTAGCTTGCTAAGCTTGTTCCCCCTTAGGTTCCACTCGATGGTGTGCCTTTACATGTATGTGTTGCCTTGTTTCTTAAAGCGTGTCTTCAGAGGGGTGGGATTCTTTCCTTCGGTGTCTGTGGGACTCAGGGTGGTCTCTCGTCGGATTTCTTGATGAATTCTCCTAACTTCAGTTCTCATGAGCAATATATTTGCGAGTATCCTTTTTTATCCTATGTAGGAATGCCTTTGCTCACCAAAGTTTGCCATCTGGATGGCCTTCCAAACCATTGCGAGCCTGGACATTGTCAGTAGAAGCACAAAATTGAATCTACTTTCTTGTTTTCTCTTGTGAGTGTGTGAAAACTTTCCAGTATTATAGAGTTTTATATAGCGCGAACTAGACCCGAAGATATTGGGTATCAGAGCGCTTTACATAGCACCAGTTTCGTTACACAAGGACACAACAGTAGGCATGTTTAAGGATTTTACTTAGTCGCCTGCATCTCAGGTAACATAGCTGCAGATACCACACAGCAGGTATGGGCCCCTGATTGTCCTTCTTCAGCAGTTGTGACCTCCGGGTCATTGGGGAGTCTTCTGGCTATATTGGTGGTGACATCTGGATTTACAGCTCATTGGTAGCAGCACTCAGACCCCTTGCAAAATGGTGGCAATGCCAAATGTCATTCTGGCACTTGGAGCTTTCACTTCATGAAGTTTGCCAAATAAACCTTGTAAGGACACCAGGTGATGCCTCTCAGCTTAGATCATCTCCGGGCACGCTCCTGAGCACAAGTCTGCTTCTAGTGAATGGTCCACTCACCGGGGGTATGACTGTGCTTCTCCTGGATGGTCTCTTATCCTACAGGGCGAGGCACTCTCCCACCCTCTTTAAGCAAGCAGCCAGGCAGGCTTCTAGGCTCCAAGCAGGCCCACAACTTGTTCAAGAATGTGTGCGGACCACCGTTAATGTCTCTTCATTATTGGAAGACTAGCTTTCAGACTGGCACCAGCCCTGGGTCACATCAGTTCTCCAAGCACTGTGTGGAGCACTCACTTGCTTGGACAAAAAGATTTTGGGAGAGGGACAAAGTTTGCATGGCTTGGATCACACATACTCATTTTCTAGACTGGGGATGTTGATCCACTGTTTAAAGTCATGTAGCTGTTTGAGGTGGTTCCTTTACAAAATGTCATTTTGTTTACTATAGCACAGAAACAGCCTTTTTGCAAGGTGATGACTCTCACAGCAAGTAGTGAACAGGATGACTCCAAGCAGGACTATCCAAAACATAGACACAAGGAAGTGTGAAGACTACATCAGCCTTCCTGAAGCACCAATCAGTGAAAGAAAAAAAGGACAAGCTCTGCCTAGAAACCTCTTCAGCTTGAACAACTGAATGTCCTGACTTGCCCCTATCCCCTTATATCCAGCAAATTGCCCTCCTCAAGAAAGGCTGATTAGCAATTCACAGCTGAAAGGTCCTCATAGAATGTTTAAGGGTAGTCCTTTCTCCAGCCTTCATCACTTTAGTGTCTGGGCCTCCTATCTTCAGCTTCAAGGATGCAGAAAATGCACTTCCACTGTCAGATAAAGCTGTTTCCCTTCTTCCATCTTGTGCCATGTCAAGCAGGGGCTATCCGTAATGGATCCCACTGGACCCAGCAAATAAACTTGCACGATAACACGGAGTCCTGTTAACAATCATACTACACATACATGGACACAACATACACATAGGATGTCGGCCCAAGAGTCGGGTGTCACACTAAAGTGGAACTTTGCATGATTGGGTCCAGTAGGTCACACTGTGTCTGAAACGAACAAAAAGGTCTGTTCATTTCTATCGCTTCAGAAAAATCTGCCACCTCTGCTTCATGTCAACAGTCCAGGTTATGGACATTAATCCCATTTCAGCAGTGAGAGCACACTTGGTGCACCTCTCCAGGGAACAGAACCAGTTTTGGCCCTTGGGGTTACTATGGAAAGACTTAAGCTTCAGTTGGGCCAATTAAAGTTAAGATACCAGTTTCACATGCAGTCAGGGCAAGGGCATGCACTTGTTTACCAAGCAGAGGACATTCCTGCCCCAGCTAAGTTCAGGAACGTGTTCAGAGCAGGATTCGACTCATATAACGACCTTGCTAAGTACAAAATTGTATTTTGACTTGAGGTGCAGGAAAGATTGCCACCAATTTTCAGCCACTCTGAAAAGTAATTCAAAGAAGTTCCTTCTCAGGAACTCTGCTTGTAGGAGATGCCTGGATGCCTTGTCGTTGTTAATGGAAAAGTTATTGGGCATCACAAAGATGGGGGCATATGTATAATAGTACATCCAAGTCTTCTTTTCAACTCAGATCGCACCCACAGATCACCAAACCAGCAGAAGGAACAGAAGCCCCAAAGTAACAGGCAGGGTCCTCAAGCCAAGATGAAATCGACTGTCCTTGAAAATGAAGAGCTCAAAGCTCAGTGCAACGATGCATTACCCAGTCAGGGGACATACATGATACCAAGCATAGGATTTGGTGTTTCCACTCATATGAGACATGGGCTGATACAAGAGGTATTGTCCCACTGCATACATATCTCACAGCGGAAAATAGACGCAATCATGGCTGAGGTGCATACAAACCCCTCTCCAAGTCCTGCATAACAGTAACTGTACATTTACAATGGAGGAAGACACAGAGGCACACCATGTTCCAATTCACTATTGAAACTGCTTTAGTAAATATTGGAATTAGCTCCCATATCCCCCGAGGCATAGAAGTGTATTGGATGGAGATGAGGACTCAGCAGGCATCCTCTGAAGGATGCTAGTCTATATATATTATCCAACCTTGTTGTCGTGCATCACATTGATAAAAAGGATGCTCTTTCAACCCAGAGTTGGAAGAAGTGAGCTTTAAAGAGTCCCCTGAGCCCACACCTATTACTCTGAGTAACCAAAGACCCTGAAACCCCTTGTTCCACTGAGGAGTTGAGGACAGGTGATGGGTTACTTTTGAGAGGAGGCAACAAATCTTCAACAATCATAGATTGTAAGTTGATGAGGGAACAGAGAAGCTTGGAAGTCGAGCCCTATGGACCATGGAGCTTTGGATCCCCACCACTAAGATGCCCTCATTGATGCCCTTGGAAATAATCCAGGCAATGCTCCTCTGATGTTGATGGTCTAACACTAGATAGTTACTCATGCATGTGCTTTCAAGTTGCGTTCCTGAAGGAGGATGTCACTATAGTATACCAAAATTATGAGTACCTATAACAGTGAATATTTGTGACACTGTATTATGAGTTAAACAATATAAAATGAATACACATTTTTTTTTCAATTCCCCTCACTTTGCTCTTTATATCTCATTTTATTGGCACAGTTCTATATATTTGTATTATCAATAATGTGCTAATCAAAGTTTTCGCAATCATTTTTCTCTATCAACAACAAAAAATATGTAATACTCACTGGGATAATTTGACCGCACACACCAACAGGCTCGTGTCTTGTAAATGTAAAGAAGTCTCCATCTGCGAGAAAGCACAGAGAAGAGCTGAAACGCGTCTAAAACTCAGAGGAGGCTCTAAACATGCAAAATCATGCCGACATTTAACTGTGAGCGCCGATAAATGATACTATCAGGTGCATCATGTGCTTGACATGCTAAATTCATTGATGCTTGAAATTTGTAATAATAAGGATAATATTTTCAGTCATTTAAGTAACCATAAAAGAAATGCATTTTCTGTCCAGTCAAAACGTTTCTCCTCTTCCGGTCTCGAGAGGATTTTGATCAACACAGGATATCATGGGTACTTGAGTGACGCTAATCAATAGGATTTTAAAAAGCCACTGCCGACTCCAGTAAGCACATGTGACTTACTAAGGGGTGCATGGACGTTTTCTTACAACGATTTCTATGGATTTGATATTTTCAGGAGAACATTAAAACTCCTAATGAGAATCTATTCAAATCCTAGATTTCCATGCAAATCCACTGTTCCATGCAAACACCTACAGGATTATATACTGCAGAAATTCATATAGGTCATATGAATGTTTTTATTTTTTCACGTGGAATTATCCCTTAACTTACTACCCCGCAAAGCCAGGCGAGACAGAGGCCCTCTTTAAAAGTTGGGCAGAATAGGGAATAGGATGTATTTACCACACATGCTAAATACATCCTTTTCTGAGTCTTCAACAGTAAAATGAGGCATAACACAGATTAAAAAAAATAATCTTGCTAGCTGTAATATGCATTTGTTACAAATATCATTGTAAGTTTAGGTAAGATTTTAAGCCCATAACTTCACCCTAAAACCAAATATGTGCCTCCCACCAAACTCCCAACGCAAGTAATACCACTTGCAACAAAAATAATGTCTCTTGAGACATACTACATGAGAAAATCAGCACTGTGTTTCCTCTCTTGGAGAGTGTCCATTTGTTCATATTTAAGATAATAACCGTATTTTATGAATAACTGGCTCAGTGTCCCAGGTAATTTTGACTGCTCCCAATGTTCTTGGACATGCTAAGTGCAGGTACACGTTTTGGAAGACAGTCATTGCAGGTTTCGAGATGTCATTAAATTTGTGTATTTCTTTACATAAGTCATATAAGATCATTTCCATTGCCATTACACTCCAAAATCTCCTGGCCCATTGCCGTTTGTCAGGTGAGGTCGTTCTCTTCCAGTGGAAGGTAGTTCCTTGTTTAACAACCAGTAACATATTGGTAATTAGCGCCGATTCTTTTTTGGTAATGCATTCCCATCGTGGGGGGCTCATGCACTGCACCACTACAAGTTTAAGGTTTGAAATTGGGAAACCACTGTTTTCCTAATGTGGCTCAGAATCTCTTTCCAGTACATATCTAGAGTGAGACATGGCTGCAATATGTGAACTATTGTGCCCCACACCCCGCAGCCCTTCCAGCATTTTGCTTCCCATCTGACGGTTCTGTTCATTTGAGTTTCTGGAGTGGCACGTACCAATTATACATTATCTTATAGCACATTTCTCTATTACGCTATTTCAGTCCATTTACCATGTAGGGCGACCCTTTGGGGATCTAGCGTGGGTTGGTCTGCCTTTTAGAAACTTGACACTAGGCCTTTGGTTGATTCATAGTGTGGTAATACCTACTCCATTTCTGTTAGTTTACTGGTCCCTGCTTTCTTGCTCTCTGAGTGGGGTACGTAAATACTGCAACTGTAAATACGACAGCCTTTCTGCTCCCCCACCACCAAAATCTTTTTTTATATTTCAAATGATTAAATGGCCTGATTCTAAATTAGGTCTCACTAGGTCAAGTCAAGTCAAAGTATTGTTTATTTAAACCGTCAGTCCTTAAACATAAAAATAAAGGAACATTTCCTTCTTTCCATAATACAATATTATAATCATATGTACCCAATAAAAAATGCAATACCATAATAAATAGTTATTTCCTTTCCTAATCTATCCTGTTATCCTAAAATGAATTTCATAAAATCCCGGTTTTATATACACTAAAAAAATTTTTAACCTCAAACATGAATCTCCCCAGTGCACATGCAATATCCAAATAGATCATTTCCGTTAGCAATTCTGCTGCCTGTGCACGGTTCTTTATACCATATTTTATAAATACTGGTCGTAAAAACAATTTCCGTGTATCAAGGACTTTAAAACAATCTAACAATATGTGCAAAATATCGCATTTTGTACCTAAACTGCAGGTGCAATTTCCTTCAGGATCCATCATAACCTCTTTTATCCCGTTATTCATATAACAAGGGTTAATTCCTATTCGTAGTCTTAAAATGTAATTCCTCAGATAGCGGTTAGGTAGTATATCTATATACAGGAACTGTTGATTAGATTTCCCAGATTTAATCAAAAAACCCACGGATTTCTTCCCCTTCAGGTACTTGCAATCCTGGTCTCACGACATTTCCTTGCCCAACACCTTTAATTCTCATCTTGCTACGTCGGTTTTCAAGTCCTGCGGGTTCAGTTTAACTCCTAGTTCCCTGCATACTGTCTCTAACATTTTCTTAAACATTAGTGCCCATTGCAGTTCACTCTGCAAAATTTCCCTTTTGCACCATTCTGCTATTTCTTGCTCATCCCCATTTCCCAGGAGTTGCCAAAATCTTATTAATGCTAGACGTACCATTACCTCCCAAGATACCATTCCTGTTTCAATTCTTACTGCCTGTATCATAGATGATCTTGGTAGGGATAATAATTTTTTAATACATTTTCCCTCCTCGATATCCCATCTTCTTTTACCACTCATGTACAATACTTCAGCTCCATATTGAAACTGAGGCGGTATCATGGCCATATAAGCATTTAAGACAGGTTTATCTGACCATTCTCCATACTTCCTATTAAACTTTTTCAACCCACTAACTGATGCCAGGGCTCGTATCCTTAACGTGTTCAGATGAGTTTCCCATGTTAGGGATCTTTTAAACCATATCCCCAAGTATTTATACTCATTCACTTCTTCCACTTTAGTAGAGCCCAGAAACCAACTAAATTTCTTCTTTTTCTTGCCAAAGCTTAAGACCTTGGTTTTATCTAAATTCACAACAAATTTTTTCTGATTGCAGTATTCATTAAACACAATCAGCTTCCTCTGCAGACCTATCTCTGTTCGATCTAAAATTACCAGATCGTCTGCATAGAGTAAGCAAGCAAAGTGTTTCCCATCTAATTTAGGGCTAGCACCCCGTACCTTCTTTAGTATAGTTGGTAAATCAGCCGTGAACAAAGAAAAGAGCAAGGGGGCCAAGACACACCCTTGTCTTAGTCCATTTTCGATTGGTATTTTCTCTGACAATGTCCCCTCTGTGTCCAGGATAACCTGCGCCCAATTGTTCCTATGGCGCTCTTGTATAATGACCAGAAGATCCTTAGGCATGTTAATCTTTATCAACATTTCCCACAACCGATTGCGGTCAACCAGGTCAAACGCAGCCCGAAAATCAATAAAGCAACTGAAAAACATACCCCCTTGCTCCACTGACTTTCGTGCGATGGACCAAAGGGAGAAACAATGGTCTATTGTAGAATGCCCCTTTTTGAAACACCCCTGTTCTGGGGGTAGCACTTGGTTGACCTCTGCCCATTCTCTTAGTTTTTCTAAGATTACTTTAGAAAATACCTTCTCTCCCACATCCAAAAGGTTAATTAACCTATAGTTTTTGGGCGTTTTTATGTCCCACGCTTGTGGATGGGCCTAATGATCTCACCTTTCCAGGTCTGGGGCATCTTCCCTGTCTCTAGGATGCCGGAGAACATATTTGTAAAAACTTTTACCCACCAGTCGGATTCGGTCTTTATGGTTACTGCCGGGAGATTATCAGGACCGGCTGCTAAAGTCAGTTTTAAATTTGCTATAATACGTTTAACGTTACTTTCAGAGAATGACAGTCTAGTATCCTCCCCCATCTCTGGCCATATTGCGTGTTCCATAGTTGCTTGCCGTTCTCCTATACTATATATTTCGCCCAAGTAACCTTTCCAATCTTTTTCTGTCACTACGCAGTTCATAGTTGCCTCTGTCTTTCCGGACCCCTCCTGGATCAGTTTCCCAAACTTTCTTCCATCCTTAGTTTCTATTGCCTCTAAAAGGTTACACCAGCATTTCTCTTTATAAATTCTCTTCTGACTTTTTTATACATTTTCTTTAATTTCTGTAGGTTAGTCACCATATCTATATCATACTTCAGTCTCAAACTTCTTTCCCCTTTTCTTATTTTTGCCTTTAATTTCCTACATTCCGCACTGAACCAATCTCTCTCTTTATGTCCTTTCTTATTCGTATCTCCCCTACTGGTTCCCCCTGTGAGTTTAACTCTTAGACATTAGACCACTTGAGTAATTACGTTTTCAAACCAACCTATGTTACCAATCCTTGGGACATCATCTAGTATTTGATACTGTTGAAATGCCATCAATCTCTCCAAGCCCTCCTCCGTCATACGAGTCAACTTTAGGAAGTGTGGAACAGTGAGAGCGGAATGAAGCTGGGTGTTAGAACTGGGGGTCTCTAGTTGGCAGAGGTAGGTACCTTTGTCCAAATAGGGACCCTTGCTTCTAGTCAGGGTAAGGGGGATACACTACTAAAATAACCCCTGCTGACCCCCTTGGTAGCTTGGCACGAGCAGGCAGGCTTATCTCAGAGGCAGTGTGTAAAGCATTTGTGAACACATACAGTAACACAGTGACAACACTACAGATGGACACCACACAGGTTGTATTATAAAAATAAGTATTTTTATATAGACTTAACACAAGACCCAAAACGACAAAAATCCACAATACACTATGAAAAATATGACTGTCAATGGTAGAAAATAGTTCAGTTCAATAAAGATGGTAAATGCGACACTCAATGTTCAATGTACCTTTGGATGCATAACGCAATACAAACAAAAGAGTTGCAGGGAAGGTGATGCGTCGGTTCCTTTCATGCAAGAACGGTGATGTGTCGGTTCCTTGCTCCAGGGGAGGTGAGGCATTGGTTCCCTACTGATGCGTAGGGGACGGTGATGCGTCGGTTCCTTACCGGAGAGGAGGTGATGCGTCGGTTCTTCACCGCGTGGGGAGGTGATGCGTCGGTTTCTTACTGCGCTTCCGTGGCGATGCGACCCGCAGCGCCGTGATGTGATGACGATCCGGTGCAATGAAACAAAATGGCGTCTTCCTCTCGATGCGACACTCAGGGGGCGATGCGTGCACGCCCGACGGCCATGCGGCGACTCGGTGAATCTTCTGAGCTGCGACAGGCCCTGCGACACGCTTCTCCGATGATGCGACGGTGTCTGAGGCGACGGCGACACTCTTCTCTGGTGATGCGAGGCGCTTTGGCGACGCGATGGCGACAGCGGCGGCACGCTTTCTCGGCAATGCGACGACAGCGGCTGCGGCAGCAACACGCTTCTCCCTCTTGAGTCGCGCTTCCACCTCCCAGCGACACACAGTCTCTCAGAAGGCCCAACACAACAGCAGGCACTTCAAATTCCCAGCAAGGGAATTCAGGGGAGCTGGTTGGTGAAGTCTTGTGTCCCTGAGACTTCAGCAGGAGGCAAGCTCAATCTTCATGCCCTTGGAGATGTTCTGCAAGATGATGAAAGTAGCACAAAGTCCTTTCTCCTTTCTTTGGCAATCAGGCAACTACTGCAGGCCAATCCCTCAAACAGCACACAGCATAGGGATAGTCTCCTCCTTCAGCTTCTCTGGTTCCTCTCCTCAGCAAAGGTTCGTCTTGTTTGTTCCAGAAGTGATCTAAAGTCTTGGGGTCAGGGCCCCAGTATTTATACCCATAACTCCTTTGTCCTCTGAAGGCAGAGGGTCCTGTACCTAGTCCAAACCAGTTCTGGATGCATTCTGCCAGTGCACACCCTCTTCCTTTGTCAGTGTGGGCCAGGGACATCAGACGCACCACAGGAGGTGGAGCCAGCATTGTGGAAGGCAGGCACAGCCCTATTCAGACCCAGGTGCCACTCCTCCTTCCACTCTACATGCAGATAGGTCTATTCAGCCCTGTGCTGACTCACCCTGTCTCCTGGAGTCCCCCAGCCCCTGGCACTCACAAACCCAGACATACAATACACAAGCTAGCAGAGGCAGGCTGGATGGTTAGGCAAGAAAATACCTACTTTCGAAAAGTGGTATTTTCAAACACAGAATGTTAAAACCAACTTCACTAAAAGATGTATTTTATCATTCTGAGTTCAGGCATACTAAATTCGTTTTTCTACCATGTTCCCTGGGTCAGTTAGGATTATAAGATGTTTATCATGAACAGGTATGAAGGAAGACGTGAATAATTATTATTCCTTAATTTTATGTCAATTTCTCTCATGTTTCTCAGAGTGGCTTGTAATGTCGGATACATATGCAGCTTTGGGTCTGGACTGTTTTGGTACCCAAAGTACGTCCCAATGGGGTCTCCCTTTCAGTGCCATTTCCATATGTGGCCATTGTTTTTCTGTTTACCTGAGAGACCCTTCAAATACTATCCTCAATTGAGAGACTATGTCACACTTGGCCTGTTCTGGAGTCTCCAGGCCCCCTTTTTCTCATCCCTCACCAATGCCTTGGACAATCTTTGTTTTCTGTTTTGCCATATGAACTTACTGCAATCCCTTTCTTGATGATTCATGTCCTGCATGGAGATCATCACCGGCTGAGCTTGGAAGCGATATAGCATCCTGGGAAGCAAATCAATTTTTATCCCAGCAAAAGTTCCCATTCAGAACATAAACATGGAATTCCAACACTGAAAATCAGTACTGCTCTCTCTCAATTATTTGGGGTAGTTTGCATGGGGTTCTTTGGGTCCGGCTAAATGGCACTTCTGTCTTATGCCCTTTGCGGGTTCGAATCGGGCCCTCGGATCTCAATTAATACGTATTCTGGCTGACCATCAGTTACAATTGGCCCATTTATACTGATGCATCCTGAAACCGATGTTTACAAGTTTTAGTACTTCCAATAAAAAGGAACACTCCCCTCTGTCAAATGCTCTTTCAGCATCATTAGATAATAATATCAATGTGATTTTTCATCTATTGGCTATTTCTATTAGATGGAGGTCCAATCTCATATTATCAAAGGTATGCCAATATTTAATGAAGTTCGAATGGTCAGGGTTGATAATATTTGGGAGATAAAGTTCCAGCCTAGAAGCCAGAATTTTAGTGAATATTTTGAAATCTATATTCAGTAAGACCATGCCTATATGAGGTACATTGATCATTCCGTTTGCCCTGGTCATGAGTCAACATAATATCTGCTTACTCTATTTTTAGGGTGACTGCACCTGTGTCTAAGAAGGAATTATATTATTTTTTCTTGCTGCAGGAGCTAGGAGAGATCAAAGTGTTTGTAAAATATATTTGGTAGATCATCTGATCAGTGTTATTTTTGGCAGGGAGATGTTTAATAGCTGCTTTCACTTCCTCCACTGTAATCTTCTAATCTACTAATCTCCCATCTTGTACTGTCCATTATCAGGATCAAGATATCTTTAAGGTGTGTTTCTTGGGTGTTATTGGGCGCATCGGTGGCTGTTAGCACGATCTCTCTGCTTAATTGTTTCCCTATGATTATTACATATGTACCTTCTTGAGTGTCGGTTATAGTGGATGATAGCTCCAAGGGTCTTGCTTAATGTATTGTAATCGCAATTCCACAAGTTTTCTTTGCTTTTGCTGTTGTATAGTACTGTTCCAAATATTATTCCAATATTAGCAATCTAGTATCTTTGACCATAAGATAACTTTCAACAAAATGTGAGGAGATTCACCCCTGATAGCTCTCTATATTTTATGTCTTTTAATCGATGAGTTAAGTCCCCGAGCATTCTATGTTATAATTCAAAACATGTATTTGTGTATATGCGCCTGAGTCTTGATAGTCAGTGTAGAGTGTTGCCAGTGTAGCAATGTGTCATAGTGTGTAGGGTACCTGGACGGGAAGACCTAATTACTCCCCCCTTATCATCTTGCAAAGAGAAAACATATTAATGCTGAATCTTTGTACTTACCTCATTATCCACCTGTGGTGGTGACTATTAAGTCACTCTTCTAGTCAGCCTCCTCACTTTTGCCCCAATCTCCCAATGTTGATGCCCGCATAGGCCAAGTTGTGCCCATCTGGGGACAGGTTCTATCTGTTCCATGTGCATCCTTGTGCGCTTCTCCTGTTGCCTTATATTTTTATCCAGCGACTTCCTGTGTTAGGATGGTGTTCTTCTCTCCTGTTGTGAGTTTCGGGGAGTGGGCTTAAGTAGCTCCAGACACTATTTTCCTCCAGCAATTTGACGACTGTTGTCCTCCCTTTCAATAAAAACCAGACCAGTCCAGTGTGGAGAAGTAGGTCCATCTGTATTTTACCTGTCTGTTGTGCAGCTCCTGCGTGATATCTCTGAGACCTCCTTTCTTGTCCATGGTGGCTACAGCCTCCTTCATCCTTGCTTCTTTTAATATTGCTTCCTTGACATCCGATGAAGTATAATTGGCTAAAATAGATTTTTCTTGCTTCTCGTTCCAAGCTGGCAGGCCCAACTCTGAGACACTTATTATGGCAATGTTGTTATCGTTATCTATGGCAAGAATGAGTGCATTTTTTTGCAGACAGTCACAATACTGGAGCCATCAATTGAGTCTCTAGCTTTGCAAATTGGTAGACTCTCTGTCCTTGTACTGTCTTCTAAATCATCGCATTTATCTCAGAGGATGAAGAGCTCATCAGACAATGATGAGCCTCTGAATTGTGATCCTTCCATAGCTGGTTGCAATGCTGAGATGTTAGTTTATTTTTAATCACCTAGTGGCCTAATGCCAGAATGCCTTATATTACATTATCCTTTACCACTTGCAGTTAATTTGTGAGTGTGTTACTAATGTTATTTCACATCTCCATGAGGAATTGCAGTAAAGCATCCTTAGTTAGGTGTGGAGGGTCATTTTTCTTTTGTGTTGCCATTGTTAGAGGTTCTACTTTGGGGAGCTTAGTAGTGCAGTGTTGAGTATGAATAATCCCAGTATCTTTCCCCCACATCATATTAGGTCACACTGAGGCCGCACTGAGCCCCCTCTTCTCCTGAGGTATGCAAATCACTTAATGTGCTGGGCTATGGCATTGTTACAGCTGTCATTTCTCGTTTCTAATGCATACATTGTTCGAAACATAAGGAATTGTGTTCTCTATTTAAGTTGAGACCAACTCACCATCCCATAGTCCACTTGGATCTCTGACAAATAGTGAATGGTAAGAATTATGATGCAAATGCTCGTCTATATTTTCATAATCTTAGAACTCTTTACAACAAGGGAGCGTTCTGTATTTGTTATCTCTAAGGGAAAGAACTTTTATGCACCTTTTTTCAGCCAGTACATCATTCTTAAAAACATTGAAAAATAATTATTACTCATCTAGTGTGTAATCCTTGGAAGCCCTAATATATTCAGTGTGTAAGAACATATTAAGATTCACTTTAAGTGAGACCAGCTCATCCTCTCAGGTAAAAGTAATGTGGGACAGGTCTGAATCCATTGTTAAATTCACAACAACCACAACATTTCTAGCTGAGCCAATAAACTTCTCTGTGGGAGAGAAAAGTATGCACTTTCAGATTAAATTATGTTGCAATAAACTCCTCTGTGAGAGAGAAAAGTATGCATTTTCAGATTAAATTATGTTGATCAATCTAATTTTAGGGAATTGAGCTTTTTTATCTGGAAAAGAAGCCTTGTCACTTATGTGAACAAACTTTCAAACAAATCATTATCTCAAACTTAATGCATCTGTAATATCCTTATTAATCTTAAAACATTTTTCTTAAAGCTGTTCCTGGCCTACTCTATTCATAATGTTTAAGCATTTTATCACCTTTTGCTAATGAGTTAGGTAAATCAGATTGTGCAAGAATTGATATATTTATGACTGAAGTACAAAATACTTGACTAAAAAGGGATAGTGAGGCTCTTTCAGTTATTCTTGTAAATAATGTTTTCATATGGGAGGTGAGAGGAGTTCTTTTAGAGTTGTGTTTGACAGGCCATTATAGTAGTTGCAGGTCAATGAACACAATTATCTTTTTAATAATTTTTATCAGTTGTTTTGTGGAATACTTGCAGCATTTAATTCATTTTTTTACATTATTTATTGATAGAGTACTACCAGTTTCCTTATGTTTTTCATTTTATTTTATGTATAATAGTAGCAATTACCCAAATGAATATAGGGTAAGTCAGGGAATCTCAGGGTAAGTCTCAATACTGGCTATATATATATATATATACTCCAAGTTAAGCACTGATGATGAATTTAAGCACATACCCCAGGCATCCTTGATACACTGGAGCTTCAATACGCTGGACTCTTAAACAGTATTTAGACAGAATATCGTAAACAAAAATATTGTGGGACAAAATATAGTGTCAAGAATATCGAGGACAAAAATATTGTGATGGGAAGTTTCTATAGGTACGCAAAGTTTTACTATATGTAACTCGACAAATATGTACCTTGACAATATATATATCTTCAGGTTACAAAGATGTGGAGTTAAGAATAGTAAATCTATACTTACCTATTTGCACTTACGTTCTCAATATTTTGGTCCTCAATATTTTTGACACAATATTCTGTCCATGCGATATTTTTGGTCAGTGGTCCCTCTTAAACATTGCCCTCATTCTTCCATACTGTGAAGGTCTTTTCTCCTACCTGAAAACATGGATACATAACATACAGTACACCACTCATGTAAGTCGAGATGTGTATTTGTCTAGAAAACCAATCTAGTAAATATTTCATTTGTTTAATTTGTTTTTTAATTCAATTTTAAAATTCTATTTTCTGATCAGAACTCCTTATTTCTATATCTTATGTTATAAACCACGTATTTGGCAATGACAATGATCCATATGCTCTCTACTGTACTCCACCACCAAATAGGTGAAGTCCATGGTGCATTCTTAATAGTTAAGATGTTTAACAATGTATGGAGCAATCGCCAAAAGATTATTGCAAGGTAAAGGGAAGGTAATCCTCAACTGCTTTCAACTTTTACAAAATGCTGACACATCCGAAGAATGATGATCCTGTTGTGTGACAGTTATTTTTTCTTAGTTTGATATATGAAATCTTTTGTTTTGATTTAAAGTTTTGTGGATGGGTTGCTCTGTCACAAACTTGATGGCTGTCCTGTCTGCTTTAATGCAAGTGAGATATACTCTTTAGCACTTTAAATAAGGCAGAAGGGTTATCCGCTACTTTGTGATGGAGTAACCCATAGGCCAAACTCTATATCATGCACTTAGTCTATGAAACTCTGGACCACCTATCTAAAAATAAAGAAAGAAATATTGCAAAACAAACGAAAATGTAATTCCCATTTGTTTGCTAATGTGGAAGTTGTGTCAAACAACCAAACAACTGTACTTTTTAGTCTCCCAAACATGAATCTCAAAAACATCCCATTATTTATTAGTTTGCTTTCAATGAGGCCTCTACATATTGTGAGTTGGAGCATGACCAGTCGGTCCCTTCATTTTAGAAGACTGCACGTTTCTGACAGCAAAGCACATGCTTTATGGTACTAGGGTTATGTGTCTTATAATATTAGTTAAAACAAGGATTTTAGAATAGCTCATAGAGTCTTACATTGTGAGAAGGTTAGTGCCCTATATTAGTCTCAAATGGTGCTGCACACAACGGCCATATCACATAACTGAGTACTGGAAGAGCTAATTTAAGCCAGGCCTCTGCCACAGTTTTGGGCTAACCGATGTCTTAAATAGTTGAATAGCTGGATCAGCTGGATTTTACCAGTTTAGTCAGTGGTGACTGATTGTTTGTCTCTGAAACTCTAAAGGAATGAATGGCTTTTGGCTTGAAATTAACCCTGGGCGTAGTACTACGCTACGCTCGCGGAGCGTGCGTAGTTTGCGCTACTACGCACTACGCGAATTGCACGTAGCACAGTGCAAAAACGCGTAGCAGGCATTTTTTGCTTGCTCGCGGTCCTCATCGTCAAATTGGCGACCGCGATCGAGCAAAATCAACATCCCGGCGAGACTTTTTCCTCGTTTGCGATCAGCAACATCAAGTTGCCGATCGCGAGCGTGGAAAATAAACCTCCCGGCGAGATTCTCAACGCGGGGAGGTCAGGTTTCTCATTGCGAGTGGTCGCGTATGTTCGCGACCACTCGCGATGGAAACTACCAGTCCGCGTTGAGAAAGCTGCCGCTCGAGTACAAATCTACTCGGCGGCAGAAAGCGACCGATTGCACTGTGCAAGATGCCGTTTGCAATGATTGCACAGTGCGGACAAGCATCCGGCACTGTGCAATCAGTGCGAACAGCATTCCCTACCGCACGATGCAGTTCGCGTAGCTACGCGTAGCGTGCGTAGTGCGAAGTGCACTTCGCATAGATACGCGTAGCGCTACTACGCGAACTACGCCCAGGGTTACTTGAAATGTGGAAACATTTTTGTCAGCTCTAAAACAAATACTGAGCACAACAAAACACAACACAAAAACATGACACAAATCAAAATAACAACACAATAAAGAATAATATGGCACAGTGAAAAGAAATAGTCAAACCAGAATGCAACACAGCCACAGTACAGCACAAAAAGAACACAATGAAATGGTGTAGCTCAAGAACTAAACAGCACAAAAAACAAACCACATCGCCACTATCACACATATGCATAAATACTCTTATCAGAAATCTGCCTTCATCATACTGAGGAAAAGGTGTTTGCTCCAAGCACTGCATTAATTACCATCTAGATATGTAACAGCATCAGTCAAAAATAGACTGTGGTCTGGCCCAAGCTGTACAACCTGTAAAAAAAGCTCTAACTACATGATCCAAACACTCAATTGTTATTAGTACGTTTCAATAATAAAGACTGTTCAGTTCCTTTGTGAAAAATTGATTCTTTATTTCATAATCCATCAAATTGTGCAAAAAGCCTCAGCCAACGCGTTTCGTTCAAATGATTGAACTTCGTCAGGGCGAAAAGGAAGATGGGCGAATTATGGTCGTTGATTAATCAGGTGCGGAATAGATCAAGTAGCCACGTAAGGCCCAAGGTCGGTGTGCGATGGTGAAGTCACGTGTCAAACAGTGACTCCACGTACAGCGTGAGCCTCCTTGATAAGGGCCCAGTTGATAACCTGGAGCAGTAATAGTGGAAAGCTCCTTCCTCGTATCACCTCATTTTGAAAAAAACATTGCGTTATTTAAAAGCAATCATAGACATGGTGGTCTGCTGACTCCAGCAGGCCACCATCCTTGAAAAGGCCTTGATTCCTAGTCGGTCTCAAGATGTGATGTACCTCATCAAAATTCATAACCTAGGTTGGTTTGCGACGCACTAGGAATTGGTATTTTGTGATCCGACCTAATAACGCATAGGTCGGTTCACAAAATACTGCACTGGTTGCCAAAATACTGGTTGCAAATTGCAATTAGTATTTTGCTACCAGTGCTTTATAAATCTGCTCTAGATTTAGAAATATGTACAAGGGAATGGCTTAAATGTGGTGGCCGACTAGGCACAGACAACTAAATACTTACAGGGAGGAGGAAAGTTAATTTCACTGAAACCATTGTCCACATCAGTTACTCTTGGGAGTTTTGGGACTGACCAAGTGAGAAAGGGAAACAACATGTAAGCCTAGCTCAAAACTCGATATGTGCCCAATTCAGGAATCAGATTCTGAAGGGCTTGTACACTGCAATTCTTACAATACAAATAATTGTTTTGGTAGCCAAACTATCTCAGTTATATATAGCTTTGAATAAAAATGATTTACTTTAGAATAAATTATACACTTTGTTGACAGGAATTAATTACAATTGGATACAGTTTACAAGAGAATGTTGTTGCTCAGTCAAAGAGCACAGAACATGTTTTGTACCCATTGAAGTTAATTCTTAAATAAAAATGAAAACTGGCCTGGATAACTTTGAAAACGCACATAAAACCTGCATAAAACCTTGCCATCCAGCTTCCCTATTGATGGAACCTTTTCATTTCACCCCAGTGAACAGTCTTTTCTTTGAAGTGGCCTGCTACCTCACCTTAGAGCTACTCACCTGAAGGTATAGTGCGACCATGATTTTTATCAGCCCAGCCTGCACAGTACCGGAACGATTTAACGGCGCCAGGCAAATCAGCGTAGTAGGCAGCAGCAAAAGGTTTCCCAGCATCAAGGCATTCTAAGGTCTGAAAAACAAAAATACAATTAGCAAATACAAGATCTGGATTTTTACAAACAACAGCCCCAGGAAGGCTTGCAACTCCTTTTTGCGATCTTGCTATAGACATGGGGCAGACGGTATCTTAACAAATGGGTTTGTCCCTTGCTCATGACTGGATAGCATCATCATCTGTTTCAGCTTCCTGCTCCTTATTATGCCTAGGCGAAATTTAAATTACGCTGGTGTAATTTGTGTCATTTTTGGAATTTCGTTTTTTGCTAGTTATGTGAAATTCCCGAAATTATGCCATTACGTCATTTCACGTATTTATGTAGCATTCACTGTACAAATTTACTACAAATACACTAGATCAACAGTACATGAGCGGTTCTTCAGGGTGGTTTTGTTTAAATAAAATTGACACTAGGATGCATTTTGTATTAAAATATAGCAAGAAATAACAGATTCGGATTTCGCGTAATAACGCAAAATTATGTCAAACTTTTTCATGATTAAGCAATAGCAAATTATGTGGATTTATCCTGCCAAGAGGAGCATTTTCGTTTTATCACCTCTTCATTGGATCAGTTGTATTCTTTTTTTGCTGACATCAGTAAACTACTTTTCCTTATGCATGGCATTTCTTACTCTACTCCTACCTCTTTACACCGGTATTTTCAATTAATGTTGCCCTCCCATTTAGCTCTTCTCTCTTCTAGTCATTCTGCATGCATTCTCCCTCTCCCCGTCCCTGACTCCATACTTACTCCTTTCCCCAATCACTGCAACCCACTTCACTCGTTCACTCTTCCCTCCCCCTGCTTTTTCTCTCTGCTCTCCACTGCCCTCCGCCGCGCAATAATGGGTTCCAACACCGTCTAGGCTCTACCCAACGTTATTTTGTATACTCATTGTCATATGTTTTCTAGATGGCCACTGGTTGTGTCTAATGGCTATCTTGGAAGTATTCAAAATAACACTTCAAAATAGCCGCCTTCAGCAATTGGCTTTTGCAATGCTAGTGCTGCCGTTCAAGAAGCCTTGGCAATGCTAATACCAGCAGCAAACCAGCATCAGCAAAGTGAGACTGATTGGCTTTGCTTTACCAACGCTAGGATTCGTGTTCCTTTCCATGCCGTTCCTACTCCCACATGGGTCAAGTACGCCTAAATCTGTCACCCACTCATACAACCTCTTTTGTATATGAAATCAACGTGAAGAAAATTGTGTGCATTGAATTTAATTACCTCATGGAGCATGAATTAATTTGTGGGTGACGCTTCATATGTGAGCAGATGACGGGTTTCGCTTGTTAGTTTGTCCAAAGGTGTTAAGTAATTCTAGTGACCCAATGTCCTTCATTGTTATGGGGGGGGGGCATAATTACTCCGAAGGACAACAGTGTGTGTTTGGCATTCTGATATTTCCGCAAGTCTCATAGGTCAGGTCTGCAAACTGTGTCAAAGTGTTTAAAGAAAATCAGATCATTCATCAGAAGAAGATGGTTTGGACTCCAGTGAGCCGAGAATACATCCATCTTTACAGGCACCAGCACATACCTTGCCTGTAATACCTGCTTCTCATTGATTCCCTGTCAGTCAGTTTCAGTGAGAATCATGAACAGAAGCTCAATGGTTTGCCTTTTCATCATGGCCAAGAGAAGATGAGAAGCAATGGTAACATAAATAGAAAATGTTTAGGAAATAATTCCCCGTCATAATGACTGTTTTGGTTGTACTGGGTATTTATAATATCAGTGACCCATAAAATGTCCTACAGTGCACTCCATGGGCCAGTGTACGGGAGTTTCGACAGATACTGCTCTGAGGTAAGGTAATTGGACGGCCAGTGTTTGGAGATATCACCCACCCTTTACCCAAACTCCTGAACTAAAGGAGAATTTGTTTCAAAATCCTATCCTAAGGTTTTGTTGCCGATTGTTTTCCTATACATACCTTTGCTATGGGGTTCTGCGCTTGCAAAAGCATTATCACAAAAACTAAGGGCCAAATTGTATCACGCGACTACAGCCATATCTTTACATTTACATGTCCAAACCTTATCCCATGTCAACTTTTATAATGAGAAATGTCCGTGCTAAATATGTGTAAGAAAAAGCTGGTTTCTTTATGTTCTTAAGTTTAATGGTTATTGATGCCAACCATTACCTATCAGATCATACGACCTGTCTATAATTTACAACAGATTAGATGAAATGCAAATGTATACATTATATATGAATCATAGTCATGCACAGGCGTGGACATGCTACCACAAATATAGGCACTGCAACTAGCAGAGCTCATAAATAATGTATATTCTGATCTGCTGACTTGTTTATTTTGGTCTTGTCCATGCTGTCTCATAGTTGTGTGTATCTAGTGTACTGCATGTACATGAATCCATACAGAATCCTCTGCTTAACACATGCAAAAAAGGCTAGTGACCCAACTTCTAGGGGTGTTCTTAGTATGTCTGACTCGCCCACTTCTCCCCGCTGCAGAGGACAAGCCCTCCTTATTGTTGCAGGTAATAATACACTCAGCAAAGTAACTTTCAAAGTCCAAAGAGTGCCAGTAGTTTTCTTTTGTTTTTTATTATGAGATTCAGGATAATAACTGTGATAGGAACTGATGACAATGAGTATGATTTGATTAACAATAAAGGAACTGAAATAAAACAACAACAAAAAAACACTTGGGCTCTTTGGACTTGGAAAGTTAGTTTTCTTAAGTGTGCTAACTTCTGCCACATGCCATGCTGCATTGTTAATTGGGAATGCATCAGTAGGGCAACTAATGCAGGAGGTGGAGCTCTGGGAAAGACCCTCTGATACATTAGTCACGTTCATCATAGTCTGTTTTTATATAGCGCAGCTACTCAACCTTAAGGGTCTCAAGGCGCTGGGGGCCGGAGTGGAAATTAAGTGAGCTATTGCCCAGAGTCACATGGTGCTAAGCTGAGCTGCCGCCGGAGACGGGGATCGAACCGTGAACCCTGTGCTCAGAAGTCAGCTGCCCTGGCCGCTGCACCACACCTCTCCACACAATCATAGAAAGATACTGCTGCTTCCAAAATGTGAAATTGCACGGAATCGAGATTTGTGTGAGAAAAAGGTGCCATTCTGTAATCAATATGTTGCAACATTATAAACACTGTTTAGCGCATGAGTTAATTTTATTTTAATAGAGTCCCAAATAATGACCCGTTTCAGGAACGTGTAATCATCCAGAAAATATTACTGTGGAATTTTAGAATCAGTGAATGTTCTGTGCGCCACGTCTTTGCTTATTAGTTTTATAAAGTGTGTGAAAAGTGATTAGAGATTACTCACGCTTAAAATCAGGCGGTCCCGCTCTATTAAGTCAGCCAGTTTATTTAAGATCCTTCCCCTTTCTGAGGCATCCATCCTGCGCCAGGGTGAACCAAGCTGAAATGCTTCTCTTGCTGCCTTGACAGCCTTGTCAACATCTTCCTACAAAGCAAATAAAAGAAGAGTTCAAGATATTTGATTTATGAATTTAAAGAAGTTAGAATGCATTTCAACTGACAGCTTTCAGTTAAGAAACTAACGCAACAAATTAAAATAACATGGAAGTTATTAAAATCTATATATACAAAGAGATGCGGCATGAAAAATATATGTGTAGCAACAAAAAGTCCCGTACAAACTGTGCAACTGTTTAATCTGTACCACCTGTCCTCAGTCCCTTACAGTTGCACTGTTTAGGTCTGGTGCCAGCCAAGACCTTTTAATTTTGCTAAAATTATATGACAAATATACTTACCTAAGAAGCTTTCTGCCAGCTCTGGCCTGTTGTTGCGCCATTCAAATTTTGCTTCTGCCCATTATAGCATACAGCATGGAACAATGGGTCAGTCTACTTCAGCCACTGGCTGACTTTACTTTGAGTGACTGCATGTTGCTCTTTCACAAGGAGCATATCGGCATACAAACTAGATCACTTCAGTGACAGTGATCTATCTATCTATCTATCTATCTATCTATCTATCTATCTATCTATCCATCTATCTATTTATCAATCAATCTATCAATCTCTCTATCTATCTATCTATCTATCTATCTTTGAAAGCATTTCTATCTATCGATCTGCAAACCTTTGTATCTATCGGTCTTTGCAAGCCTCTAACTTTTGGTCTTTGCAAACCTTTGTATCTATCGGTCTTTGCAATCCTCTATCTATTGGTCTTTGAAAGCTTCTCTATCTATTTGTGAGAAAGATGTACAAACGCATTACAGATAGCAATGGTAAGAAGCTGGCAGTCAGCGCCAGACCAATCAGCTTTCTTAGGTCTGGTGTTGACCAAGACATTGTGATTTTACGAACATTATGTGCATATCTAAAGTAACTTATAGGGGATTACAGCCACACTTCATCCACTAATCTGTGGTTGTGTCACCCACATTTTTCTTCCATTCACTCGAGCATGCATCAAGGGGTAAAGGGTCAGCCCACTTCCACTATAACATAAGAAACAATTGGTTTTTATGTTATACTTGCCCAGGTTCTGAGGGATACTGGGTTACCCCATTACTTTGTGCACTTCCACTATAGGCTTACTTCATTGGGAACTAATGAAAGTATACAGATATGCTGTTCCTGATGGTTGTCAACACAAGGGAAGTGACACCGACCTGATCCAAATTTGGTTCAAGGTGGGAAGTCCAATTATTGGATTGTAATGCCCTCACACACCCAAAGGGTGTCATGCTTCATCATCTGGGCTGCTCCTCGTCGGGTCGGCGGTGCAATACCCAACGAGCTCCCTATAGTAGGGGCTCTTTATCGGAGATCTTCTTCCAATAGCCGTATGGTGAAGTGGGGGTATGGGGCCAGAATTGTGTAGATGTGTAAAGTTGAATGTGTGATCTAAAATAGAGTTGGGAGTTCCATTAAATGTGATTTATTCAAATGGTCTCCTACCCTAATTAAAGAGTGATAATGTGATGCTCAAAAGTGAGTATTATGTCTCAAGTAAGGCATCATCATTCTTAAAGGAAGGTCAACATGTTTCACGCTTGTTGTCAAGATCTACATGCGATTCGTCAGGACCTCTATAAAAGGTAGACTATCTACACATACACACGGTGCGGTGGCCAAATACTCACCGCAGCCGATTCATTACCTACGTAAGTATACCTGTCAATCCCTGATCCTACCCCATAAAGTGAGTATAACCAGGCGTCATCAGTGCCCGGTAGGGATACAAACAAGAGGAGTTCCTCAATTGTTCTGTGTCCCGGTAGATGTGGGTAGGTCGCTTGGAGATGTGCTATTGACACAGAACAATTGAGGAACTCCTCTTGTTTGTATCCCTACCGGGCACTGATGACGCCTGGTTATACTCACTTTATGGGGTAGACATACTTACTTGAGACATAATACTCACTTTTGAGCATCACATTATCACTCTTTTAATTAGGGTAGGAGACCATTTGAATAAATCACATTTAATGGAACTCCCAACTCTATTTTAGATCACACATTCAACTTTACACATCTACACAATTCTGGCCCCATACCCCCACTTCACCATACGGCTATTGGAAGAAGATCTCCGATAAAGAGCCCCTACTATAGGGAGCCCGTTGGGTATTGCACCGCCGACCCGACGAGGAGCAGCCCAGATGATGAAGCATGACACCCTTTGGGTGTGTGAGGGCATTACAATCCAATAATTGGACTTCCCACCTTGAACCAAATTTGGATCAGGTCGGTGTCACTTCCCTTGTGTTGACAACCATCAGGAACAGCATATCTGTATACTTTCATTAGTTCACTCAGGGCGTTTATGCTGGACCTTCCTCCATTCCGATAGGAGGAGAAAGCCCGTCGGTCCCCCCCCCCTTTTTGTTTCCTTATTACTTCATTGGGAGTCACAGCATGCCACCATTTCACAAGGAGCACATTCAAGCACACACAGTAGTTCCCTTAAGTTCCTGGAGCTACTATGGTAATGTTTGCTGTTTGAGACCAAACATATATATTTTTTTAAGAATGATGAGGGCCAGGCAGCTCTGGAATAATAACCACGAGAAAACTAAACAAAACAAGAATTGCCAAAGCCGAAAGGCTGGAGGGCAACATCAGACTTCTTGGTTTTGGCAATGTTTTGCTTTTTAGAAAATGTTTGTAACTCCTCTAACTCTGAACCATGCTCCCCACAGTCACCTTTTCACTGTAGCATGAGAAAGGTGACCTAAATTGGCCATCCCGCTCAGTAGTCTAAAGGGGGAGACTAGATTGATCCCCTCTGCACAAACCTGACTGGTGACACAATAGCGATAGCTTTTGGAGTGCAAAGCTGTACCCAAGGCAGTTGCCTACTACCATCACATGGCAAAATAAATCCAGTGGCTTGATACAGAGGGAGAACGGTAATGCTTTGTTTACTGTTGAAGATGTTCATAGACATAATGTGAGGATTTGGGTGTATTATATGATATGGCTGTGGGGCCTTATCGTGTAATACACTTGCAAAGCCTGTCTTGGGTCCAGTCAGACTCATTGGTAAATCTTAGGCTCAACCCTGGGTAGCTGTGGCTTCAAGCAGCAAGGCTTCACAAAGGAGCTTAGTGTAAAGCATTTTACAGCACCAAACAACAAAATAAGAATGTCACACAACACAAAAGAGACACAACAACAATTTATAAAAATAGAGCGTATTTTTATGAATTTTTAGAGACCTTGATGATCAAGACCAGAGTGTTCCAGAGATACAAATTTTTGAACATTCAAATACTTTTAAATGCAACCACATAAATGCACAGGTCAACAAAAAGTTTGTAAACTTTTGCAAAGTTTGAAAGAGCTAGTTCGGCAAATCCGGCACAGCTTGGGTGACCAAATACAACAGGATATATGTCTATTGGGCCAGAGAGGATACTTTGAACAGTTACCTAGCCACAAGAGCATTTTTAGGGCAAGTACCAAGCTATACAGGATGCCTGCCATAGACTACAGCAGAGTGGTCCAGATGCTTGGGATGTAGGCTAAAGATGCTCAAAGGATGCTCCGGTTGCCGCACAGTTGACGGGGGTGTCTTTGTGGTTTTTCCTTGGTCCACGGGTGACAAAGGGTGACTCTGGCCACATCGATCAAAGTCCCTTGCAGACTTCTACTTTGCAGTAGCAGGCCACACAATGTTGGGCTACTGTTCTCGTTGCACCGTGGTCAGGGTTTAATCCTTGCTTTTCTGAATGATTGAATATATGATGGCAATTTAATTTCATAAACTTAACAAAGTTTCACCATGAACCATTTGTCCTGTTGTAACCCACACCCATGCTGCCTCTTTATAGGCAGGGGGATTAGTCAGGGTTCCCTCAAATATAATTCTTCTCTTTTCAGATAGGAAATTGGATACAGAAATAGCTTTTAGGACTGTCTCATTGTAGTTCATATTACCAAGACACTGGCCCTTGTTACAAGTGCAGGGCTAAATTACGATCCTTGTGCAAACAGATCTGTTGTTGTGTGCGAATTATCAGACTCTCACAGTTTTCCCCCTGGTAAATTCTGAAGGTTCAAACCAGGAAACATGCGCGTAACAAAGGCAAAACAAGAATCTGGTCTGCTAAATATTGATTCTACATGTTTTGCTTCATTTTACAGCTGAAAATTCGGAATAGAATTATTTGCCATTAGTAGTAAATACCTCTCTCTCGGGTAATGGTATTTTCCATATGTGAAAAATATCACACCCTATTCGTCCCCAACTTGTATTGAGGGTCATAGTTTATCAGACTCGTCCTAAACCTCGACTGCAAAGGTACAAACTGTAGTCTGGCTGCACCTAATCAATTACATTCATTGCATTCCTGTGGGCACTGCATGATCATCAAGTACCTACCTTGTTCCAATTCATGCAGGCAACAAGAATCTTCTAGCAAAGTCCATGAGGATTGTAGACAACCTCTGCCAAATTGACAGAACTTCTTTAAGGATTTTGTTAAAATGAAAGATGTCTCGTAGACAGGTTGTGTAGAAACAAGTTGTAGGTTTATTCATATGGTAACAGCTTCAGATATAAGTTACAGGATGGTAGTAAAGTCCATGTAATGCCCCACCAGGAGCAGCCTCCTTGCTGCTCAGCCCATCTCTTCCAACTGACAATTCCTCAACTGCCACACTCAACATTCCAAATGACATCATTATAGACTGAGCAGCAAGGGACAGAACAAGAATAAGGAAGATGCACTAACCAACTATAATTAGGTTATAGCACATCTCCCTTCCTTAGGGAAACTAAACATGAATACTGCCAACAAATAGCGAAGATATATAAATGCATTAAGGCACAAGAACAAAATTACATTGCTACGTAAACAAGAATAAACATCTTAAACGAATTAGAAAGAAAATACATTAAGCAGTAGTTGAGTGTACATAATGCAATCAGAAAATACTCAATCCGGAAAATACATTAGATAAGTGAATGCATGAAAAAAACACCATAAGCAAATGCAAGTAAGCAAATGAATGCAAGAAAAATATCTAAAGCAAATGAATGAATGCCCCATCCCCCTCTCTTAGGGAAACTCAATAGTTGGGTAGTCACTACCCACGAACTCACTCCCAATGACACTCAAAGGGGAAAAACACCTCCCTATAGGGGAATTCACCTCCCAATGTAACTGAACACTGTAATAGGGGACAATACGTCCCTACGAAACTCAAAAGCTCTGTAATAGGGAAAAACACCTCCCTATGGGGGAATACACCTCTCAATGCACACTGAACATTGTAATAGGGGAAAATACCTCCCTATGAAACTCAAAAACTCTGTAATAGGGAAAAACACCTCCCTATAGGGGAATACACCTCCCAAAGCACACTGAACATTGTAATAGGGGAAAATACCTCCCTATGAAACTCAAAGACTCTGTAATAGGAAAAACACCTCCCTATAGGGGAATACACCTCCCAATGACGCACTGAATATTATGATAGGAAACACACCTCCCTATGAAACTCAAAACAAAAGCTCAACTCCAGTAAGCGTAAACAGAACCAAGTACAAGCATATGGGGAATACACCTCCTAAGAAACAGAATATCAACATCCACACTGTAATAGGGGAAAACACCTCCCTTTGAGGGAATACACCTCCCTAAAAACAAACACCGAACAAAGCACCTCCCAGCACACAGTAATAGGAGAACACACCTCCCTATAGGGGAAATACCTCCCTCAGGAACAGAACACATAGGCATAAACAGAATTAAGTAACATTGGCATTCGCAATTAAGATGCAATACAAACTTCTGAGCATAAGAAAACCAAACAAGAAATCAATAGCGAACCACATTTACAATACACAGGTTGAAAAGTGTTTGTACATTACAATACATAGGTTGAAATATGTTGTACAGATGAAATGCACTGATACAGTTAGACCATGCCGGGACTGAGACTTCAGTCCACACTTTAGAGAAAAGATGGACATCGCTGGCCAAAATTTGTTAAGCTGCGTGAACATGCAATGAGTACATCAGGTGTGCGGGTCACCGCAGATCAGTAGAAGAGATGACACGCTCGTCTTCACCAAAGCTCATGTGGGTGTTAGCATCCAAAGCAGTGTAGCGCAGAGACTCCTGGTTAGCCTCTCAGAAAGCTTGTAAGAACTAAACCAAGATGTTCTGTGTCCTTCCGAAAGACACATCATCCGGATGTCAGTACCCCGAAGAAAACACCAACTGCAGCGAAAATCAGCACACTTTGAACCTTCTAATCCCACGATGACACAAACTGCAGCCGACCATAACTATGTTCACAAAACTTTATTGACAACGCGGTTGGCAAAGATGTAATAGCTGGAAATTGCAATCAACTCCGGAGTACAATGCCAATCGCAAGATGGCGGCACGCTCAAGTGACACCACGCCGGGTGGCTCCGGGCTTCACCGTGCTCCCAAACGTCCAAGAAGTCAGGAAGATTGCGAGAGAGCACACGTCAAAAGGATCGAATGGCGGCATAGCAGAATGCTCGAGATTGGTAAGCCTGCGCGCGCTGTGCACAGCTCGTGCGAAGTTTGAATGACTGGCAGCGGTTCAACTGCCATGGTGCAACAGTACTCACATTTGGCATGAAAATCAGCAAAAAGAAACAAAATGCCCACACTCACCGAATGACACACGGCCAGCTGTCTCTGCTTCATTAAACAAGTGTATCAGCTCACAGAGGTGCCGTTTTTTCTCAAACAAGACACTCGCTCCTGCCAATTCCTCTGGGGTGCCGAAAATTCAGTATCCTCAGCATCCAGTACACTAGTTTCTCTCAACACGCCAGGCTAAAAACACACCGTGCAGCACTTGGGAAATAGATCGCAGGTTCAAAATCAACACCAGCCTCTGCATCTTTAAACAAGTGTGGCGGTACTCCAGCGGTGCCGATTTTCCCAAAATTATCCTCTTTAACAGGAAGCACAGGACAAGCTCCCCATACAGGGTGTACACAATAGCCCAGGGGACAGCTCACAGCAGCTGCAGCCACGGAGACAGACAGTGGAAAGGCCTCCTCCTGAAACTCCTCACTACACAAACAGCGGGGACCAAACTGTCTAGTTACAAGGCATCTGGATGACCACAGGCTCCACAGTAACTGTTTCAAAAGGTATTCACAGCCATCCTTCCTCAACGTGAAGGTTCTCGCTACTGCCAATCTCACGACTGTAGAAAGGACAGCAGGGCAGGAGAAACATTTCCTAGGCAGAAAGATGGCAGTAATCGCCACAGTAACTGTTTGCAGACCAGTAAAAGAAAGTCAAACGCCCTGAGTTGCAGGCTGTCCAGTTGACAAAGGACACTGGTGGGGCTGACCAGGCGTTTTAGTAGTATTACCTTTTCTTTGGGGTTCCAGTTCATAAGTTTCAATTTCTTTAGTTAGATCCTTAGTTCCAGTACAGTTTTCCTTCAATAACACGCAGGTTCTGTAAATCAGTTTCCTCAAATACCAGCTTGTAAGTTCTCTTGAAGTTCCTTTTACTTGTAAATCCTTTAAGTTTCATGAGTCCATAATCCATTGAAGTAACATACACGTAGGTTCTTCCAAATCGTCGCCAGTGTTAAAATGAAAGATGTCTCGTAGACAGGTTGTGTAGAAACAAGTTGTAGGTTTATTCATATGGTAACAGCTTCAGATATAAGTTACAGGATGGTAGTAAAGTCCATGTAATGCCCCACCAGGAGCAGCCTCCTTGCTGCTCAGCCCATCTCTTCCAACTGACAATTCCTCAAGTCCCCACACACTCAACATTCCAAATGACATCATTATAGACTGAGCAGCAAGGGACAAAACAAGAATAAGGAAGATGCACTAACCAACTATAATTAGGTTATAGCAGATTTGTAAGCTTGAAAACTGGTTTCTTTTTTCTTATCTAATGTGAACACATCAACTGATTTTTCCAAAGCTTTGCCCCAGCCCAATGATGTACTGTTTTGTTGTCAACTCAATTTATCAGTAAAAATTTCTCCCGTAACATGTTGTGCCATTTTTTTCTTATATTTCATGAGGTTGGTGGTATAAAATGAGAAATAATATTAATTGCTATCATCCATTATTAACAGTACCAATTGTTGCCTTAGAACAATCACATACTATAGCAGACAGCACAATAAGATTACACTATAATTGTGCTAATGGCTTGGCTAATATGGGCACTTGAGAGGTATAGTTCCGGTCAAGGCATTTTGCTTTTATTTAGTGTTTTTATATTGAATTTGTTTCAAGCCCGAGTAAGAAAGCATTCTAACTGCAGTAGTTAGAAAGTCAAAATGCCAAAATATGGTTTTCATGAGAGTGAAAACAACTCATAAACATGCATTCACCAGATGAATAAATAGAACCTCATCAAAAATATCATAGAAAAGTGAGCAGTTCAACAGCACAATTGTTTCCAGAAACAATACACTAGTGCATCAAACTATAATCTGCAAGTTAGTTGTGATGATTTGAATGAATGTATGTGGCTATGATGTTTTTTTACATACTTTTTATTGCTATTTATGTTTTATAAACAACAGAGCAACACACCGTTCAAGGAGTTCAACTTTTTCAGGTGTGATAATCTGGACATAATCCACACTGCTCTGGACACGTTGGGCCCAATTCACAAAGGGCCTCTACACTCATGGCGGAGTCCCAGCAGTCGTGGCGGGGGCCCGCACTTGTGGCGGGACCTCCACATTGCAGTTTCTCAATGCAGAGGTCCCTCCATGAGTGCGAGTCCCCCGCCATGATGGTGGGGGCCTCCGCCACGAGTGCGGAGGCACTTTGTGAATTGGACCATATGTAAATTGTTCTGTTTCTCCTGGAGTCCCATCCCTGCCCAATCTCCTCCACTCTCTGCCTTACCCCCCATTCTCCCATGTAGGGTTCACTTGGGCCTGCCGTCAGGGGACTATGTCATCCTATTAATCTTCTTCTTTAAACTCTTTATTCGTCTGTAAAGGCAAACATAAAAGAGAATAAAAACCACAACACGTACCATCATACACATAAAGCATAAAGCTTGCGCAATAAATACGAAGAAAAAATTAATTACCAAGCAGTATTAAAACCGAAAAAAAGCCCCGCAATAACAACAACACATTAGAAAGCCCCGATCACAACGCAGCTTGTAAAAAACAAAAAACAGCATATAAAACATTATCGTTAGGAAGCAGCTGCAGGTACATAAGTGCAGGACATTCTTGTGTAAAGTTCAGGGACTTCCACAATGGGATAATGAACTGCTTTCTGGGCACACTTAAATATTTACAGAACATTACAAAATGTAGAGTGTCCTGCGGAGGCCCATTTCACAGCTGCAGGGCAACATAATGCCAGAGTGAATGCAGTCACTAGGGGATACCAGAAAATGGTGTAACAAATTAAACCTATACCCTGCCAACACAAATCTGTCCCTCCCATTGGATACCTGGGCTAGTTATTACTCCGGACCCAAAAGCATATATCCCCGCAACATAGGTTTCATCATCTCTGCTTGTTCTCTAGTTAACAAGACACACTCTTAGAACAAGTCCTTCACCCTTCTCAATTCTAAAAGAGACAGTGAGCTGGGATTAAAAAATATGTCTGCCCGACCTAGGTTGGCAAAAGTTGCCTTCACAAAGGCGATCCTGGGAATTCTGTTTGCTTGTTCAAGGGACAGGCAGTCTGAGAGAATCTGTCTGTTCAGCTTCAGTTCCTCCCTGGTTCAGATCTTAATTCAGCACATCAAAGTACTAAGTGCGACTATGTCAGCTAAATATCTTAATCCAAGCTCCTCATGGACCGTGAAGTCCTGGGTGCTTTTAGAGACCTGCACCAGCCATTTTATAAACTGATTTATGGCGGACTGAATTTTGTAAGTCTTCACATACCACCATACCTCACTGCCATACAGGACCTGTGAGACACATTTCGACTGATAGACCTTGAGCAAAATGCATGGTGACTAAGAACCCAACCTATGCACAAAGCTGGCCACAGCCCCCGTGGCCTCAACAAGCTCACAACTCCTCCCATTAATCAGGGGCTTCCACTACCTATTAATCATTCAACCCAAGTTACCAGGTCTTCCTCCACTGCCTCATCCCGCCTTGAGTGCCTGATCTGTTGTTCGTATGCAATAGCACATTCTGTTAAATCCCTCTTCCACTGCGCCACCACCGGGGCCCAGGGTTTCACCCAGTGTATTGCTATCATGTGTTTCGCAAAACCACTCCCAATGCGAACATTTTTGCCTCCAATTTTGATCGCTGTCGCCTTGGGACAATGCCTAAGAGACACGGCATGACAGAGCCCTCCAGTGCCAGGTCTATAATACGAGTTAGGAGCAGCAATATGTCTCTCTAAAATTCTGCTCACAGTAGGTGTCACTAGATAAAATTTGGTAAGATTCTGTGGAGTCATGTAGGTCCTATGTAGGTAGTGGAAGTATTCGAGCTTCAAATGTGCAGGTTACACGTGTTTGACTTGTGCACAAGTTTTTCTCCAGTCTGCCATTGTCAAGAGATCAGGGCAGCCTTCCTCCCAGCATGCACGGGTCCAGTCTTTGCTTCCTCCCATCCATTACTAGGGCTGCATATAAGTGAGTTAGCAACTGTCTACAGTAGGCCAATTCCACAATTTGCCTCACTGTGACATGTTCCTGAGGTTTGGCAGGGAACGAGGGCCAGATCGTGCGCATGATATGTGCTATCATGGTAAAATGTAAAAAGTGACCCGGTCCCACTCCAAACAGCTCCTGCTGAGCAAAGGACACAAAATGATCATTAAGGTATAGGTCCCTGACTTTTATACATCCTCCCGTGCACCATACTGCAGGAGGTGTCTTTATTCATATTGTTAAAAAGGCCTTAATGCCCTCAGGGGAAGATCCTTCGCAAAGGCGGGTCTACGGAAGACCCTGCTGACCACCCTGCCATCACCAATTGCCAAATTAAGTATGGGAAGTCTCTTGGGACTCCCGCCCCTATCAAAAACACCACTGGGAGTGTGTAGGGACTGTGTGTATCAGCCAAGAGCGGTGTTTCCCAACTGAGGCCCTCGTCTAACCAGTGCACCACATGCTGTACTTGCAGTGCAACGTAATAAAGGAACCGGTTCAGCAGCCCAACCCGCCTTTGTCCCATGGGAGTTTCAGCAAGGACAAACTCACCCGACTTCTCTTACCCACCCACATCAGGTCAGTCAGCAGCCTGTCCAAACAGGCAAACATCAGCGCCTGCACCGGACACATCACGTTCTTCAGGATGTACAAGCACTTCAGCAGTAGCACCATTTTTGTCAGGGCAACACTCCCCATCATAGACAATGGGAGCACTTTCCAAAAGTCAACTGACCTCAGTCCGTCTCTCAGTCTCCCTACATTCAGATCATAATCTTCCTGTTGGCCTCGGGTCACCCATATTCCCAAATACTGAATCACCTCCCACTCAGACCCTCTGGAAGGGCAAGCCCCCCACACTCCAGTTCACCCAGTAGAAATAATTCAGAATTATCTCAGTTGGTTCATACCCCTGACACTGCGAAGTCTTTGAACACCTCAAAGAAGAGGGGCACCGAATGCACTGGATCCTGTAGATCGATTAACGTATCATCTGCCTACATTGATACCATAAGGTTGTGTTTGCTTCCTGAATGTTCCAAAGTCCAAGGGCTATTGTTCCACTACAATTGCGAACATGACCAGTTGGTAGGGGGCACCCATGACCAGTCCCTGTGCCTAATCGCTAGGTTTCAGAAATTATGCTTCCTGTTCTCACTCTGGCCACCAGTTCAGTGTACAAGAGCTTAGCACATCCAATAAACCCTGGACTAAAAACCATTCGGTGCATAGTCACCCACATGTAGCTCCAGCCCACTGTGTTGAAAGCACGTTCTAGATCCAGGGTTGCCAGAGCCAGGTCATCCCCTGATCCTGTGACCATATGCATAACGTGGTAGAGTCCCCTGTTATTGTACGTTGTGCTCCTCCCCGGGTTAAAACCCATCTGTTCGGAGTGGACAAGTTCACTGACAACCCGCAGGAGCCTATTGGCCAAGACCTTACACATCCATGTTTAGCATGGGCAATGGCATGTAGGAAGAAAGGTGCTCTGGGTTCCTGCCCCCCTTCAGCATCAAGACCATCACTGCTTCTCTCATAGTTGAGAGAAGCTCTCCTTTCTTCTATGCCTCTATGAAAACCTCTAAGAGGGTCTCAAAGAGTAAGTCAGATAGTGCTTCGCATATCTCAGCTTGCAGCCCATCCGCTCCTGGTGAATTACCCCATACTTATATCCAAGAGTGTCTCCTTAAATTCTTCTACCTCTAATGGGCCATCAAGGCTATGCCTCTCTTTAGCAGTGAGGTTCACCAACACTGTTCTGTTAAGGAACTGCCCAAGGCATTCTCTGACATGGTATAATGAAGGCAGAAAATGAAGGTCTACTCACTTCAATGAAAGCACCAGCAGAAAGACGTGTTCAGTATTACGTGTTAAAGGAGGAATACAGCTCTAAGCTGTCTTTGGTAGCAGGATAGAAAAAAGAGCAGAGATGGAGACAGGACCCGCCGGGGAGGAAAGTAGATATGAGCTTCAGTAGAATAGGGAAATATAATCAGGCATAGAACAAATGGAAGGTCGCAAGCCCACATTGAAAGAATATGTATCCGAGAAAATATGTTGATAAGGCAGCACACAGGCGCAGAACAGGTGGGAGGCTAGGCTTTGCCAAGCAGCAGTGGGAGCATAGCATTGTTAGAATTCAAGTACGAGACAAGTCAAGGACAGCAGTAGTGTAGCAGTGGTATGGAAACGTAACTAATGATAACATGTGTACCTGAGTCGCATTTAGTAAACACATGACTATCTGTTTTTGCAGAAAGTATAACCTTTTGATAATATTGTTATTCTTTAGAAGATGCTCATTTACCATGCAAATGTATGACGTATGTACGATAAGACATTGATAAACTAAACGGTCCGTTGCATTGGAAGTCAAAGCTCAGATTCCAGTTCCACGGAGCTGACTGACCTTCCACATTCACGCTTGCTTTTTTTGCCAGCAGAAGTTGTGTTGCCTTTTCTTTCATTTGGCAACATTTGGTGGAGCCTGCCAAGGAGTTCATCACAACTTCTCCAAACTCTGTCTGAGGGAGCCGCTGCCTGCCATCGATTGAATAGAAACTGCAACAAATATCAGGTAAGCAAGTCTTATACTAAAAGGCTGCCTATTCAAGAGACGAATAGTGAGTGAACAAGATCCTAGGTTTCCATCAAATGGGGGAGGAGAGATCAAACTTCGAAGCTTAAATTTTCGAATTGCATGACTCTTTTGCAATCATAGTATATGAATGCATGCATGGGGTTTTTCTTTTTCTTTTGTTATGATGAAATTATATGCTTTGAGAAACGAAATGTGGTGATTCTCGGTACACACCGGAAGACTAGCTAGTGCAGATTCCCCTTTGAAATGGAAGGAAGAGATACTCCTTCTGCGGGTGATCTAACAGGTATTAGTGCATTACCAAGGAGACAAGCTCTTGGAAGAGACACTCCTTCTGGGGGTGATCTAACAGGTATTAGTGCATTACCAAGGAGACAAGCTCCTGGAAGAGACACTCCTTCATGGGATATCTTGTAAGTATTAGTGCATTACCTAGGAGACAAGCTCCTGGAAGAGACATTTCCTTCGGGGAATGTCCTAGCAGAAGGAAACTTCTGGAAGAAACATTCCTTCGGAAGTGCTTGCAGGTATCAAGGTTTAACCTCGAAAGCCAGAGTAGGAATAGTGACGGCACTGGTAAACAAGTGAGTGAAGTCTGACGTGGTAAAGAGACGTACTTTATAACAACAAAAGAGCGAGAAAAGAGGGAATTACTAGGGCAGCACGAGGAGAAACCTCTTTATTTAAAAGAACCCTCACTCACCAACCTAGTTGGTGACATGCTTCATCATTGGGTTCCCACCAGAGGGACCGAATGTCCCCCTGGTGTGCTACGACACCTGAATTACAGCGGAGCGGGTTTTTTTGGGGATGGTGTAAGTGTAAGGGTAGTGCAGGTTAAAAGATCGCTGGTTTTATCCCAAAGTAATTTTAATGGTGGAAAACCAGTGATCGTTTAAAACAAGTGAGACGGACGTGAGCTGGCTGGTTAGGTTTACCAGGAAAGTCCGATTTAATCAATGAAGTGAAAGTTGGTCAACATGTTTCTGCTTATGGATGCACTTTTAGCTAAGCATTCTTCAGGACCAGGATCCCCACGGCAGTATACGCACGCTAAGGCGTATCCTAACCTGTGGGGGTTGTGGGAAAGGCAAAACTCACGGTTTTGCTATTGCGGCCTTGTGGGATTTCCAAAAAGCTGCTGTACTCTAAAAAAGAGAGAACAAACATGATAAACACACGACTACTGCGTGACAACTGTGATATTCCTCATCAGATGCAACAGAGGATTTAAAGTGCTAAAACACCTCGTGCTTGAAGTAGTCTGGGTTCATTGTGCAACCCAAAACACGTGTGGCCTTAACTCAGGCAACCGTGTCACACAAACATCCACTCCGTGTAATTTCGTTGACGGAGGGGTCAAACCACGCGTGACCTTAACTCAGGCAAACGTGTCACACAGGCTGCCACTCCGTGTAATTGCGTGGACGGAGGGGTCCTAAGTACGGGTCATTATTAGTACAGATTCGACACCATTCAGATGCAGTGTAGTTAAAGCCATTGCTTATTTGAAAGTAAGTTGCTCAGTGATAGTGCCCTGTCACAGCGCAGAGCGCACGCGCTGTGGAATGGTGAATTAAAAGAATCGTAAAAGCATGGAGAACTCGGCGCTTACGTGAAGGCGTTATTGGCTTCACGTCATGGGTTCCGGGAGGGGGTAAAGCTACCTGTGAAAACTGTGTAAAGACAGAATAAGGGTCAAAACTAGCGTGTATCTAATGGCAGAGGCAGCCACCCACCCTAGCAACCCAATTCACTTACTTTTTGTATGGTACTCTCCCTCACAAGACCTGCCTGTTGCCTGCCACGGACCCGAATGTTACCGCTACAACGCGGCACCGGTCAAGAAATACCAAAAACCTTGTCACGTGACCCGGACGTGGGTTGACTCACATAACTAGCTCCGGTCACGTGACAGGTAGCGCTAGACCGCTAACCAATGTCCTTATGAATAGTAAAGCTTTATTGGTAAGTCGGTTCGACAATGTATGTTTATTTCATTCAAAATGGAACAAAATTGGGCCGTGCTTGACTACTATATCGGGGTGGTATAATGAAACCCTCACACTGAAATGTAAATTTGTGTTTCGTGGTGTACGCTAATTGAACCAGGTCAGCAAATGTTTGCTACCCTGTGGCGACAGTGTGCCCATTGAAGTAAGTCGCTACCATCTGGAATGAATCAGTGCCCTAGGGAAGTGGTGCCAGAACCCCTAACCTGTCATTGGCCTAGATAGGGGGAGTTATGAGTTTCGGCAGCTATCAATAGTGCTAGCCAATAGGCGCTGGGAGGCAGGAGGTCTAGCCGCTATAGTGAGGAGTAAGGAATAACTGACTGTATCCCATAAATGTGTGTAGCCAGGGACCTTCATTATATCAGGCTCAGATTGGGGCATACATTGTGTGTAGAGTACCAACAAGAAGCAAAGTTGGGCACTAAGAGTTGGGATGCATGGGGTCTGACCCATGCAAAGTGAGGCAAAATAGTAAAAGGTCATCACTAGTTGGACCCATAGTCCGGTGCATGTGACTCAAGTGTCACCGTTTCATCACTGTACCCCACGGGATGTTGTCATTCAGTCCTTGCTTGTGGGTGGACAAACGGTAGATCCAACGCTGCTCTTTTTCAAACAGTACTTGTTGTATGTTCAGACCTAATTTCAATTGCTCAATGATATTCCAGCTCAAATCATTAGTAGTATGGTAAAGAGACGGTCATTTGATAGGCACTGACAAGCCTTACTCTGAAAAAGTCAGACAACTGGCTCCCGAATTCCCAGATTTCAGAAATCTGAAAGGCGTCTTGAAGGAAGAATGACCAAGGCTGAGGCATCAGTTGGTGAGTCTTACAGTTTGGCAAAGGGACAGCGAATTACTGGTGTCAATTGACTTTACCCTGAGCATGCCCAGACTTTTGGTTGCGAATCCGAAAAGCGCGTGAGGTGTATGTAGGTATCCCTCCATGAATAAAGAAGACAATATAAAGAGTATGGTAGTGCATAATCATAAAGGGCAAATTGTAGAGAAGTGTCAGGGGTCCCCGCAGGTGTTATACAATCTGGTGTAAGCGAGGAAGAAAGGCTGCATGATTTGTCTGATATTTTTGGTATTTCAGTACAGACTCCTAAGGTGTCCTGGGGAAAAAGTATCTCTGATAAAAACGCATGGTGTCAGAATAAAACGTCTCAAGACAATCCTAAATATTAATAATAACTTGCCATTAGTGAGTTGGATAATTTACCATGGCAAGATGAGATTGAATTCAAATTTGAATTTGTATGGGGTCATGGAGAACCCCATGTCCATCTAATAACCCTAGAATTCATATAATCACAGTCGCCTATCATATTAGAAGCCCTTCTTGATGCATTCCTCACAGTTATTTATGATTCAGGAGTTTGAAATATGAATGGGAGCCCACATTCTCGAGCACTGCAGATATTTGTTTACATTCATGATAATATTGTAACATGTATTGCATCAGGCACAAATCCTCTTAGTCCCGACCCAGATATAACTATGGATGAAGTGTTACACAGACCAGCAGTAAGTGTGCTTGATGTTCTTCACTTTGGTCTCACGGTGGCATATGTGAAGTCAGGTAACACTGCATAAGATTAATATACGTGTTTACCACTACCATAGGTCAGCGATATATATTAGCAAAGGAAACAGGTTCAAGAGGGCACACGACAGTGGGCTAACGAGCAAGGGATAAAAAAAATGACACTTTTATTATATATGGGAAATACACACACATTCTTAGGGGACTATGGAGACCACTCTGGAACATCTGGGAAAGACTTTCCCTTCAGACAAGAAGATACAAAGTATTGTAAACAATGGCACAAAGGCACTAACGCCACGCTCATCCATGGCCAAAGTATGGGGCACATTTGATGAAGGTATAATTGAGCACACATTGACTAACATTTGCTCTAAGTATAACAGAAAGAAAATACAGAAAAGGGAAGCCACTCTGTCATTATGACGGGTATTCTGCGATACGAAAGCAAACATGAAACCAACAGCACCCAAAAAGGTAGACTAGATTTTGTACTTGAGCTGCAGCAAAATCAATTTGAATGGCCGTCTCTCTTGCGCAACACATGGTGACATTCAGGCTGATTTTCATGGCTGCTTGCACTACCGGCGCTAAATTGCAGTGTGAACTGCATATTTTCCGCCCATTGGCGGAGTTCTGCTGAATCTCGCTGAATTTTTCTGCAACCCAGCTGAATTCTGTGGAGTGAAACTCCACGAGTTCCGCCCACTCCTGATATTTTCTTGAAAACCAAAATTATTGCAAACTCTGCATTTGTTGATTTTTCTTTTTTTTATGTTAAAAGTTTAGATTGTCTTCCATCAAGAAACACTGAATCAAAATATTTCCTCATGTCATAACAATAACTGTTTCAACTCCTAAATAATGATTATCACATTTTAGTTAGCAATTCTAACTTTTGGGAAATTGTATGAAATGTTTTTTTCATTTGGCTGTAAGAAACTAACTAACATGTTCTGAGTTTCTCATCGCCATACACAGAGGTACAATTTTTGGCTCACCGTTATTAGCGAGACCACAGCAGAAAGAAATCGTTGAAAGAAAATATGTAAGGTATTATACGTAACTAACATTACAGATAAGAAATAAAAAAACTGAAAAGTCAACACCAAGGTTTACAGATATAAACTGAGTAAAAGAAATTAAAACAAGCATGAAGAGAGTGTGTGAAAGGGTTATGGTAAAAAAGAATGGAATCTATAGGGAAAAGAGGTGTATGTAGGTTAAGGAGTAGCACCTTTCAAAGAGCCTTTGGATTGCTCACAGTCAAATACAAGATTGGGGGTTCGTAACTGTGACAAAATATACCTTTGTACTTTAAAACAAGTGCAGGACATAAATAACTCCAGTGGAATGAACCTGGGCTGGAAGCTCTACCAGAGAGAGAGGGGAACACTGAAAGCTTTCTGTCGAGTGCAAACATCCGGGACACAGTTGCAAGGTGAAGCTGACCTGCAAGTGCATGCAGACAGTTTTAAGAATCAGGTTTGTCCACACTAGGACTGAGAAATATTTCTGGAGCATAAATGTGTTTAGCAGGATGAGCCAGATGTGTGTAGCCAGTGGGGTTGCTCTCACTTTCTATGTTTATGTTCATGTTTATGGGATTTGTAGCCCACCAGCTACTCAAAGAGTGTCCCTGCGCAAGCCCAGTGGTAAGAGAAGATGAAGAAAATAAACAGAGTAGATGAAAAGGAAGGTCTTAAGCCTTTTCCTAAAGAGCTTAGAATCCTGAATGCTGCGGAGGTCCAAAGGAAGTTGGTTCCAGGCCACAGCTGCCTGGTAGGCAAGGGAGCTGCCGCCTACCCTTTTTAGGTGAAACCTAGGGACGTGGGCCAAAAGCAACGTGGCTGAGCATAGCTGCCTGGGAGGGACATAGAACCTGAATCGCTTTCTCAAGTATGTGGGGCCAAGCACATAGAGAGCTGCATGTGCCAGGACCAAGGATTTGAACTTCACCCTCTCTATCACCGGCAGCCAGTGCAGATTACGCAGGTGTTGTCTAACGCTGGTCTTTATAGGAATATTGAGAAGAGTTTTGGCCGCGGCGTTCTGCACTACCTGAAGTTTGTTCAGTAGACAGCGGGGCAGGCCAACGTATAAGGCATTGGCGTAATCAAGGCGCGAAGATAACAGCGCACGGGTGACAGTTTCCCTTGCCGAGATGGGGAGAAGAGGGAGGAACTTTTTTAAGGATTTTAAGGTGCCAAAGCACAGACCCGTAAACTTCTTAATCTGAGGGGTGAAGCTCAACTTCTCATCAAACCAGATCCCTAAATTCTTCGTGGGTTGGCCCTCGGAAGTTGGCAGGGGAGATTCTTCAGGCCAGAACGAGTTCCAGAATTGCAGGGGGAAGTTCCTGAAGAGAAGAATCTCGTTTTTTTCCTTGTTACATTTTAACTGGGCAGAAGAGAGCCAACGAAAGACAGCTGACAGGCATGATTTGACTAGGGAGGTGGTGGAGTCATTTTTATTCCATGAGAAAAGGAGCTGGGTGTCGTCTGCATATGCAATGAGTTTGGCACTGAGATCTTCAGCCATCTGGATAAGGGGATACTCGTAAATGTTAAAGAGCGGAGGGCTCAATATAGACCCTTGCGGCACACCTGTGGTCAGGTTCTGGGGGGAGGCTGAAAATGGCGGGATCCAGATTTGCTGCATTCTGCCCTCAAGACAGGATTTCAGCCACCACCAAGCAGACCCTGATACTCCAATTTCCTGGAGATGGGCCAGGAGGAGGGTGTGCGGCACTGTTTCGAACGCAGCTGACAGGTCCAACAGAATCAGGGCAGCCTTGCCTCCTGAGTCTAAGGTTTCCCGGATGGCCTCAGAGATTTCGAACAGAGCTGACTCAGTGCTGTAGAAGGCTCTGAAGCCAGATTGGGCCAGGTGGAGAAGACCATGTTGCTCTACATATTCGGATAGCTGCTTGTTAACCAGTTTTTCGCACACTTTCGCCACAGCAGGGAGGAGGGAAATATGGCAATAGCTGGAGGGGATGTTAGGGTCATGGAGTGGGTTTTTCAATAGAGGGACAATTTTTGCTTGTTTCCAGGCTGGAGGCCTAATGGCTGAGGTGAGAGATAGGTTGATCAGCATATTCAACTCTGGGTTGATCACCTCAGCGGCCTTGGATAGCAATTTAGCCGGACAAGGATCAGACGGCGAACCAGATTTAAGTGATTTGAGGGCTGCTAAGAGTATACTTTTTGTGTGATGTCCTACTGTACCGTCTGAACTTGGCAGAACTTGTAATGGGGCAAGTGAATTCCTTTACCTGCATTTCATAGCTGGTTGGTCAGCCTGGACCTCAGAGACCCTTTGTCTTTAGTCAATAATATTTTAAGATTGTGTTTGAAACAGGGTGGTTTGTTTTACTTAACCCAATTGGTTATGCAGATCTTTAGGACTGGTGTTTGGGTTCCTAATCTACTGCATCCTCAGTTTTCTGGTGCTGGCATCTCCCTCTGTGTCATGGACCTTTGCATCGGGTGAAATGATGGACACATGCCCAAATAAGGAGTCCCAAAGATTTCTGCAAATGAAGAAATTGCAGAAAAATTGAGTGATATCCAAGACTGCCTGAAAATTGGTCAGAAGGCAGTGGTCACAGCAGAACTGACTGCTGCGGAGCTCCTGTGTCTCTTGGGCGGGGGAGCAGGTTGTTATTTTTAGCTTGTCCTTTGGTGAGAAAATGGCTCTGGCTGCGTCAGGGACAACACAGTCACATGACCACCACTGTAGTGGCTGCTACCGGACGGGAGTGGGGGGGCGGGGTCAGGCGAAGAAAATGAAAAAAAACCACTTACCAGTGCTGGCTGGCCGCCATCTCCCTCCACCGTCTTCTTCTTCCTGTCTCAGCCGGGAACAGGAAGCACCCAGGCTCCCCATAGCCAATCACAACGCTGCAATGCAGCATTGTGATTGGTCTGAGCGCCGTGGATCAGCGCTCAGAGGGGGAATGGGAGGCTTTGCATGTTCCTCACCAAGGTTGTGTAAAGCAAGGCTGGTGTGGAAGATGCAAGGTGCGCAGGACTGTTTGGCCGGCCCGAGGGGGCTGGCCAAGCAGTCCTGAGCACTTAAGGAGTGTAAACCACTTTTCTCCCTGATCTGTCCAGACCCGCTCCGCCCGAGAGCCACTGACTCAATAGGAAAAATAAAATGATAATAACAATATGCTATTATCTTTTTATGTTTCCTTTTGAGCAGTGAGGCGACGCTCCAACGCCTTAGCGGAGGAGCTGCCACTGGACCACCTCCGAACAGGCTTTAATATGACAAAAAACCTTTAATACTACAAAAAACAACCAAATATGTAAAAAGTGTGGCCTCTTGGCAATTTAGAACTACTAAGGAAACAAGGTACATTATTGAGCTTGAGCAGAAGTTCTTCATTTGCTCAGTCTGGTTACTCCCGCTTAATGGTGCCCTTTCATGAACTGTAAAAACCCTTAGTCCCACTTAATCACTTCCCTTGCCTGAACACTACAAACCACTTAACACTAACGTTCCCTGTACCCTACTAACCCCTTACTATCCATTAATGGTGTCCCGGTACCCTGAAAACCCTAACTACCACTTAAGGCTAGCATTCCTTGAACCCATAAAAACCCTTTCTAACTTTTAACGCTACTCAACCCTGAAACCTAACAACCCCTTACTACGCCTTAATGCTAATCTTTCCTGAACCCTAAAAATTCCTTATTACTCACTGACCATACTCTTCCATGATCCCTAAATATCCTTACTACTGATTCGAAAAATTCTGCTTGTGAAATAGTGGCTAATGCCGGTGCTCACTGTGATTGCAAACTCTCCAAGATTTAGCAGTTAAAGATACCAAGACCCAGGTGGTTAGAGTGATTTATGAAGACTCATCCAATTACTTTTACAGAAGGGAGGTCAGGATTTGAAATTTGGTCTCCTAGGTTCCAAAATCTCACATTTGCCATTTGCAGTGCTTAATTTGTATATGTGCTGGTGCCCAAAGGTTTCCTCAGAAGCCTTCGGCCGGTGCTACTGAATGTCAGGGGTGCCAAGTACCTAGACTGTCTGATCTTGATTCCACATCAAGCTGACTCTTTTAATTCCTTGCTTTCTCCCTTTGTCTCTGCTTTCCATGTTTTGTTTCCTCTTTCTTTCGTCCTGTAGTGTCTTTCTCTCCCTTGTTCTGGGCCAAAGTCTGATGATCAAAAATAAGTCTCGAACAAAATGCCCCTTATTCTGTAGAACAGGACAAAGCAGTCTATGGCATTGAAATGTAAAGAGCTGGCATTGCTTCTTCTAAGCCACTACCTAAAAGTTCACAAGAGTTCACAGTACGAGGGGCGTGGCTGATTAGGAGATTGCTGAAATGGTGAAAAAAATGAAAATATTGTCATGAAAAAGCTGTCAGAAAAAAGACACATTTTGCATACTAGGATCAAGCAATGGCGAAGCCAATCGTGAGACTTCTAACAGAAATGACTCCACTTTCAGCAGGACTCGTAAGCACCTAATTATAGCTATTTTCTAGGAACCTGCGTTCTTTCGTTCATGTTGTCAAAATAATTTTTTTCGTATCATATATAAGACCACAAAGCACACAAACCTCTGCAGACTGGCTCTTAGATCCCCCTCCCCCCATGCATTGAAGAAAAACATACATCAAAATCTCCGCATTTTGCAGCTAAATTTTAACATCAAACCCTTCCTCTTATCTTAATTGTGAGAACATGTGAACGTCTAGGAACGAGCACGGAAAAGGGTTCTATTCACTCGGAATTCTTTTTACATATTAAATCTTGCGGTATCAATTATGTAAACTTTCATTTCATCATGAAGGTATTATCTCTTGACAGTTACCTGCGTGCATTGTTTCTTTAACCTTCGTTGCCAAGTAAGCAATGCCTTCCAAGTAAATCGGTCTGACAATTGGTGACATTTTAATAACATTCTGGTCACCTCAGCTGCAGGTGAGGCTGTGGCCGCTGTGCAGACCACGATGGGTCAGTGCGAGCACCTGAAATATGCTACAGTTTTAATTTGTCTCTTAAGACAAGTGAAAGAGATGGGCACAACACCCTAAAAGAGCTACCTATATGGTTTGAATCTTTTTCAACCTGCAATAAATTGGGTTTGTCCACGGGGCCACTTTAAGGGGCAGCGCCCTGTCTGTTAACCTTCTGCTTGAGCCCTGGTCTGGTATTCACTTCTTCACATAGGATATATTCCTAGTGTGTGGGTAATTCTGTAGTCGCAAAACCTCGGTGTGAACTTTGGGCCTGTTTCACAAAGGCAAACTTACACTTTTAAGTTTACTATTTTTGGGTATTCACAAATTACGAATTAATAGTAAGTTTACGACTGCAATGACTCCACAGTCGGGGGGAGAGAACATAAAAAGACAGGACAAGCTTATCTTTTTATGTGTGGAGTTCTCTGCTCCAACTGCGACTCCGACGGTTTTAAACTTACTATTAACTCGTAGTTTGGAGATACCAAAAAAATAGTAAACTTCTTACACAAAAGTGTAAGTTTACCTTTATGACTCAGACCCTTTGTTTCTCGTTCTTCCATAAATCCAATCTGAACATGTCTTAGAGAGTGTGAATCTATTGTACTGTAAGTGAGAGTTTATAGAGGGAGTGCCATACCTAGGCAGTGCGATACCTTATCGTCTTTGGAATGCGTCTTGAGTGCTCTATTGAACCTTGTGGATTCTTGATCAGTTGCTCTATCTTACTGCTGTTACCAGGATCATTTTGTTGGTGCGCTGCTGTTCTTTATTGTCTTATTAAATCTTCTTGAATACATCAGCACTGGAAAGTGTCATCCTTAAGAAAACACACGGTATGGGACAGAGTACTGGTCAATAAAAGGGAAAACAATGAAGGCACCAGTGACACTTTTCCCCAATATTATCACCAGCATTAGCAGAAATTCACAACTTCACTTCTTACTTCCGACTATTTCTCTCCATTGCCTCCTGATGTTATTATTATTATTATTATTAATATTTATAGAGCGCCTGGCTACCCTTAGGCATCCTCGCGCTATCAATGACAAGCAGAGCAAAAGAAGATGAACTGATTAAGGCAGACTCTGAAAGAGCCAAGTCTTCAACTGCCTCCGGAAGGAAAGATGGTGAATAGGTGCACGCAGCTGGACGGGAAGAGTATTCCATAGTTTGGCAGCGTTGTGAGAAAACGTGCGACCGCCTGATCGTACTCTCTTAATTTTTGGTATCACTGCCAGAAACTGGCTGACCGCAGACATCTTGTTGGGTGGTAGAAGGCCATAAGAGAGTGGTTTATCTTGGGACCTGTCCCCCAAAGTGTTTTATGCGCTATGCACAAAGCTTTGAACTTGATCCGTTCGTTTATTGGCAGCCAGTGAAGTTTTTTTAGGACCGGCTTAACTGATTGCCGATAGGGGGTGTGATACAGCAGCCTGGCTGCACAATTCTGTACCACCTGTAGTTTCCCTATAGTGGCCTTTGTGGTGCCTAGGTAGAGGGAGTTCCCGTAATCTAACCGCAAGAGCACCAATGCCTGTACTATAACTCTTCGTGCCAGAACCGGGAGCAGTGGGAGAATTTTCCGCAGCATTCTAATAATGCCAAAACAAGATGCGGCTAACCTGATTGCTTGGCTATTAAAATTGAGAGATTTATCTAGCCAGACTCCCAAACTTTTGATCTGACCTTTGGGGGTTGGTGGTAGACCAAGACATTTAGGCCAGCTTAGTCCCACTAATTCCATTGAAGCGCAGGGGTGGTTATCTAGAATCATTAACTCAGTCTTGTCTCCATTGAGCTTGAGACAAGACTGGTCCATCCACGTGGCCACCGTTTCCATACAGGATTCAAGATTAATTGGTGTATTCTTTGGATGCTTTAGTGCTACTACCAATTGCCTATCATCGGCGTATGTAATGATTTGAATCCCATAAGGTAGTACTAATTCGGTTTGAGATAAAGATTAAAAAGGGTGGGGCTCAATGATGAGCCCTGGGGAACTCCACACGCGAGTGGCAGACATTTGGAGGTGTAATTCCCCTCGAACACCTGAAATACTCTGTCTTTCAGGAAAGATTTAATCCATGTCAAGGCCTTGCCTGAGACTCCCACCATTCTGAGCCTGTCAAATAAGATGTTATAATTGACCGTATCAAATGCGGAGCTCAGGTCAAGTAGGATAACTGCCACTGTCCCTCCCTGATCAAGGAGTTTCCTGGATTCCTCCACTACTGCTAGCAAGGCTGTCTCTGTCCCATGGTTAGGGCGGAAGCTTGTCTGGGTGGTATGCAGAAGGGAGTGATTCTCTAGGTGTTCTGAGAGGAGTTTATTTACATATTTTTCAAGTATTTTGCTGGTCCCGGGAAGCAGGGAGACCTGATGTGGCACTTAATTTACTTGTAAGTCCCTAGTAAATGGTACTACATGTACCCAGGCCCTGTAAATTAAATGCAACTAGTGGACCTTCAGCACTCATTGTGCCACCCCATAAAGTATCCTTTTAAAATATGTTTATGACCTGCCACTGCAGCCTGTAGTGCAGTTTTATATTGCCATTCCAACTTGAAAAAATATCCCTTTTGCCAGGCCTAAACCTTCCTTATTTATACTTAAAAGTCACCCCTGAGGTAGGCTCTAAAGGCTTATTGTGCAGGATGTGTGGTATTTGAAAAGTAGGGAATGTGTGTTTAAGTTTTACATGTCCTGGCTGTGAAAAAATCCTAAAGTCGCTTTTCACTGTCATAAGGCCTATCTTTCCCATAGCCTAATACAGGGTTACTCTATTACATTTAATAAAGCTAACTTCAGATTGTGAGTAGATAGAGAAATTATGTTTACACTCAACAAATTGTAGTTTAAGATCCTCTTTAATGATAAAGTCGGATTTTAGATTACAATTTTGAAAATTCCACTTTTGGAAAGTTGGCATTTTCTTGCCCAAAGTTTATGGGGACATTCTAGGAGTTTCCAGTTGCCTGGACCTGATAATTGTTCCCACATAAAGGATGTGTATTGGGCCCAGACAGTCAACAATGGGTCCTGTGTGTACCTGTAAGTGGATCTTCCAGGCAGGATGGCTGGGGAGGAGCTGTGCCCTGCCCTGATTACATTTTAAAGTACCATGCCCACAGCACACACAAAGAACCTGACATCAGGCCTGACCTGCCTTTTGTCACCCTATACAGTTTGGAACCACGGGAAGAACTGACCAGAACCAGTTTTTGAGGGTAGGCTAGAGAATTCCACAAACAAATTTTGGCACCAGGTCTTAAAATAAAACCTTCAAACCCACTAATCAGAACGCTCCTGGACCCACAGAAGATTCAGAAGAAGGACTGACCTGCTGTCAGAAAGGTCTGCCCTGCTGCTTGAGGGACAGCCTTGCTGGCTGAAGAAGGAAATGTGGACTTTGCCTTGATCCCAGCCTGCTCACAGTGACTCCAAGGGTCAGCTGGCTGATCTCGTGTGTGAGTTACAGTGGCACAACAAGCTTCCAGAGGCCTCCCTGGAACTCCCCAGCTGACCTGCACCAACTGGACCTACCTGGACCTGCCTCAGTCCTGTTGCTGGCCTCTGCTGAGTGTATTCTGATCCCCAAGAGGAGCCCCCCAGGTCATGGACCTTTGGCTGGCATCAGTGATAACTCCTCTTAAAAGAAAAGGTGGAAATCCTGAAGTTTGGGCTGCTCGAGATCATGAATGGGTCCGTTTGTGCCAAGTGTCTGCGACCCTTAATGACCACCAAAGAGAAGTTCCAGCAGGACTTGCTCTTCACACAGACAGTGATCGTCCATGATGACCAGAAACATGAGTCCTGTACTTCGCGCCGACAGTGACCATCTGCGATGATCCACCAACGTAAAGTTTCAGAGACAAGCAGATCTTCGCACTACAGTGACAGCCATCCGTGACACTCGACCTGCTCTGCACCAAAAGCCTCCTCCTCTTGGACCCCTCCAACATTAACGGAACTCTTCGAGCCCCACTTAAGAAGGTAACTTTTCAGCGGGACCAACCTGGACCTGTATCCAGCCGGTACTCTATTGCTGTCAGCCTGAACTTGTGACTTTTCCCAGTCTAGCATGACGAGATATCCACGAGAGGTGCTTTTTAGGTCTCGCCTAATCAGCGCGCAAGCGTTGCTTAGGAGTGACCTCTTGGAATCGGTCTGCATTTTTTGGAAAACTCGTGCATGTACTGCACTGTTTCCAATGAGCGCTCGTGCATGTACGGCATCCAACTTGCGGGAGCGAGCAGCTTCGCCATCTGTTTCCAATTATCGCGCCGCGCCGCGCATCTGTTAGTGGAAACAGATGGCGCTACAAGGTAGATGCCGTACATGCACGAGTGCTTTCACTTTCTTGCCGGCTCTTTGCTTCGTCCTGCTAATGGCTCCTCCCTCCTGTCGCCTCCCTGTTCTCACTCCTGTGCTTACATCTGGCCTACTGTCACCCCTCACAACCCGCTGTGCCTTCTCCCCCCTCCCCACCTAACCCGGGCTCTGCTTTCCGCCGAGGTCAAATAAATAAATAAGTGTATCATTTAGTAAATAGCTGTGCACATAATGCCATGTCGGCACAGACAGTATCAATATTGTACTAACAGGGAAATAGAAACACTCTTTAAAGGTGGGGAGCATTGTCTGGAACAACCGCCCCCCCCCCTCCCCTTCCCTACACTTACTCGGACACCAGACCCAGTTCCACGCCTCCACCAAGTGTCTGACTTACCCCTGCCTACGAGATGAATACACTAAAGGCAATATACAGAAGAGACATCGTGTGCTCCGCCCAGCCTGGACCAATCCAAATGCTTTTAATTGAATATGCAGCTTTTCGCTCACGTATCATTCGCAATTTCATTTTTTCAGCGCACTTCAGCCCCTCAAGGAACACGCTTCCGCGCGATGACGTTTCTGGCCGTTCTGTGGCCCAAACGATAACTTCAGATGTTTTCTTGTAGGAAATTGTGCAGTTTACCAGCTGCAACTATCCCTTCTACGTTCATTAAATTATGCCGTTTTTTTTAACCGAAATTATGAAAACTAAACGGAGGCACCTGCACAGAGTCTGCGCGTAGGGCGGGGCTCGTCCATCTATTTTGCTAGTTCCTGAAATATTTTACCCGACTGGGCGAAGTTCCAAATTGAAATGCCAGAGTACTTTGTTAGTGAAGGAGAGATCCAAACAGCCCACAACAGGAGGGGAAGATGAAAATGTCAGCCTCCTCTCCTATGGGGTAACTCTTTAATAAAAAGCATTTCAAGTGTACCCCCCCCCAAAAAAACAACAACAAAAAACACACACACACACAATACTTTAACAAGCATTGGCATAGCCAATAGGTCTCGCCTTTGGGACATTATAAGTGTTTAGCCATGCAACAGTTGATGTTGCACCAAGGATATTGTGCTGCATAATTAAATACTTATAAGGTCCCAAAGGCGAGACCTATTGGCTATGCCAATGCTTGTTGCTTCTTGGCACTATTTGCACTAAAAACTTTAAAGTGTAATAACTCTGGTTCTGCTGATTGGATTTTTGTTGTTCTGGTATCACTTTGTTTATTAAAATTGACTATTTTTTTCTACAGTTATTTGCGATTTTTCTTGTGTTGTGTTTTTACTTTATTATTGTTTGTTTACAGATTGTGTCTAAGTTAATCCTGACTGGTTTTGTACCAAGACACTAGAGGGTTAAGCACAAGTTAATTTATTGGCTTTTGTGATTCACCATGAGAAGGATTGTGGCTGTTGCTTGAGTGGGGCCTTGACCTATCTCAACCAATAATCCAATTTCCTACACACAAGTGGGTCATTGGTTCTACATTTATGCATTCAATTCAGAAAGGAGATGCAGATTCACAGGCTGCATTTTCAGAACCAGTTTAGGATGTTTCTCCTTAAATGTCCTCTTCAGGCTGCTCTCCACACACAGCATTTATGCATGGTGATGCGTCCCACAGCAAGGTATTCTCCAGCCTGGAGCAACTATAACAAAGACACACAGACATGTGAGCTTCCGGCACCTGCCTGTCATCAGCCACACTGATGAGTAATCAGGAGAAGACAAAAAGCTGGCCCCAACTAAGTGGTCACATTGACAACAGAGCCTATAGTCCCACCATTCACCCCACTATCTACAAAATGGCAGTACTACAGGGAGAATCATCATCAGCTCCTCTCAACAAAATGCCTAACAGAAATTCTAAAGAAGCCTTTTCCTCTTTCCCCAGTTATGTCTTGGGCTCCTCCCACCAGCTTCAGCAAATGTCAGCAATACACTTCCACTGTCTGGGAAACAACCTTACCTCCATATTATGCAGAAAGGCCAGGTTTGGGGTTATCCAAAATGGATCCTACAGGCCTCTGTTACTTTGGTTCACTCATACATGCCATACATGTACCATGCAGGCTTTACACACCAATGTGTATGACATACACTTGGGATGTTAGTGCTAGAATCAGGGTTAGCGCATAGAAGCAGACTTTTAAAAAGGTTGGCAAATAGGCTTCCACTCCAGTGCACAGTTACAAAGTCTGGCCAAAACTTTGGGTATCCAACACAAAGAACTTTGCCACCATGTCTTCATATTTGTACCAGTAGTGCTGGACAATTTTCAGAGTGGGGGCGCTGTCATCAGTGTTTCATGCCTGGAGAGACAGGGAATGTGAAAAATCCAATGGTTTCACATATAAAAGTATAGAAATGAGCCACACCAATTCAGTAAGTTGCCAAGGGGTGGCATAAAGCCAGTGGCATATTTTGGAGTACACCGTTGCAAATATTTTTCTTAAACATGGTATTGTAGCACACTGTCATTTACAGACAGCTCGTTTCCATTGAAATGGCCACAAAATTGTCATTGACATGCTGTTTTACTGATACAACTATATTTCTGCAAGTACTTACCATTTTCACATCACCAAGTAATGTTTCTTTGTTTTGATCTTTTTAAAATCATTGTTTCCTTCACAATTCAGAATTGCAAAAAAAGTGCATCATTTGTGCTTTCTCAACTACTGATCTATTTTGAAATATTTGTAAACTTCATTTATAGCTAATTACATTCTGCCGTGCTAGAAAAAACTGACATCCTACATACAGTCTTTCCTTTTACACTTCCAATACTGCAGCAAAATTGTCAGATAGTTCACTTTACAAAATCCTTTGACTTTGCAGTTCGAGAAAGAAAGGTAAACACCAATTCCCATATTAAAACTATAAGCATTAATTTGTCCAAAGACATAGCCTGACATTTGACCTTTGTCTTTGACCGTACAGCAAATGTGACAAGATAAAAACAAAAGTGAAAGGCATATTTATTTCTCTTTCATCTTGGTAACTCTAGCATGGTTATTGTGGGGGTGCTGCAGCACCCCTACTTCCAGCGCCTATGGTCTATACAATGAGGGGGCACTTGGTGCGCCCCAGGTCACAGGGCAGGTCCGGACATCACTCTTGTCAAGGGTCAGGCCCAGACGCCTGTATGCGCACTAGATTAGTGTGAGGCTATGGCCAAAATCAAAAGCCAGGATACCTGATCTACGCAGAGGAGCAGAGGAACAACTATGTAAGGACATTTCTGTCCCAACAAACTGTGATGAGAAGGACTAGGTCTTGAGGTGATAAAGATTAATGGCAAGCAATAGGTACAATACTCACTGATAAATTGTCAATAAACTATCTTTAATTGGGTTCAAAGTAATAGTTGTCATTGATTGGCAGCAGCTTTTGCATTAAACCATTCACATGACATTTATATGTCTTTGGAGTTACAGAAAGCGTAATATCAAAGCTAAGTTAATCACCTACCCTCTACAACATTTTTTAATTTATTTTGCCACGTCATGAAAGCGACGTATTGCTTATGTACGCAATTCCTATATCACTATTTGATAACATTAATACCTACTCATTTAACTTTTAGTCTTCTCTCTGACTTAATTTTATGATATATAAACATCCTGAGATGTGACATGCTTGCGATGCACAGTACATGTGCTAACATATTTCTCCTCACAATTAAGTGCAATGTACACGTTTTAAATAATTTTAACGTTTTCGTAGTTCCTTTCATATAAAACCAGTTGTTTACTCCAACGTTAAAGGCTCTTTTGATGATTATTATTATTTTATTTGTACTAAAGAAAAAAGCCATCAAACATGCTGCGTGAGCTTTTGTACTTTCAGTGACTTCAAAATAAATGTGAGAAGAAGTAAAGTAAGTGTCCTTAACCTACAGTACAGCTAGATACAGCTAGATTACATTCCAGAAACCTAGTGGCCTATTATGAGAGGGCTTTGCTGTTCCATACCATGTTTACAACACCTGAATAATGAATCACATTTGAAAAGCTCTGCGGGCAGTTCAGTTAATAACAGCCCTCATCAGAGATGATGTTACAGCTCACTGAGCAGAAAACGTGCCTGGTTGTGGTCCTGTTTAGCAAGAGGTTCAATTACTTCCTTGGAGCCAAATCTCCCAGGTTTCCATTGAAGGCTGACTGCTGTTGTCTGGAGTGATTGTGTGGGCGAGGCTGCAGAAAAGCAAAATGGGCTTTACCTGCCCAAGAGCAAGTTTGTACTTCTTGGAATGTATAACGTGTAGGTACGTCTCTTGTACGTACATAGCTAGGAAGCAATAGGACAAGAAGACGGCTGAAACTATAAAGAACCAGAGGGCTCTTAATCAAGAGTTAATAAGGTGTCCCTTCTGGGGTAGGTAGGCTCTTTAGTTTTTTTATGTATTGCAGGAGTGATATGAAAGCCGATCTGAGGAGAGTAGCTGTCACATATTCTTCAAGCATGGTGAATGAAGACTTGACTTTATGGGGGATATGTACAAGGAAGTGGTGGAGCGCGGCGTTAGCCTCCTTGGCTTAACGCCGCACTCTGCCACTTCTGAAACGCAGGACTGCATCATATTTACAAGAATGTGGTGCAGCCTTGCATTTCCCCCTGCAATGGCGCTAAGTTTAGCAACTTAGGACTAGTACTTCATATAATGACAGAATTGATGTCCTTCCTTCCTACGCAGTTTTCTCCCCTAGAGTACTTTTGGTTTGTTTAACTCGTTATCTGAGGCCATTTGCTTGTAATAAAAGTTTGCAGCCTGTCTGTCCTGCCCTCCTCTTGCACCCCTTGAAAAATGGTGATGAGAAGCTTTTTTTCTATAGAACAAAAAAGCAATATCCTTTGTGTCAGTGATTTTAAATTTCCAAAAACCCTATGATATCACAAAACACTAAAAGCCAAGGCACAACAGTAATGAAACAATAATCATGCATTTTACAAAAACTCGTTTTACCTTATCACCTTCTTCCACTTCACAAATCTTTTCTCCATTGGCTGGGTTGTAGACTGGAAACTTCTTACCACTGGCTGAATCATGCCACTCGTTGTTTATAAATATCTGCAAGGGAGAGCAAATTTAGTGATTTTGAAACTACATTAAATATCTTAATTTCAAGGAAACAACAGTACACGTGTCTGTAGTTGCAGTAGGTGATGTCAGAGACGCATTATTTAAGCCCCTTTCATGTACTATGTCAACAACTAAAATACAAACGGTTCATTTGCCTTTAGGCACAAGTGCGTTTAAATTTGTTGATTAGAGCATTAAGATTTACGTTTTTGATTGTGGATCTGCCAAATCAGAACATGCAAGAGTGTTGGCAAACAATTATAATTATTAAATGGTTTATGAGGCTGATCCTGCGCTGGTTTTGGGAAGGAAATACATTTTATTAGCATTTTCATCCCCTCAGATGAGTTAATGGAAATAATTTTTACAAAGCAGTGGTATGGAGCAAAACATAGTAATAAAAGCAACATTAATAAATCTCGTATTTGTTAAGCACAAACTAATCACCCCCAAGGCTCTCAAGGCGCTGGGGGCCGTTGGTGAGATTAAGTGAGCTATTTCCCAGAGTCACAAGGTGCTGAGCAGAGCTGCCCGGGCGCCAGGGACTGAACCATGAACCCTGCGCTCCGGAGTCAGCCGCTCTGGCCGCTGCGCTGCTTGCAGGATAGTGGTGTGATGGACCAGCTATGGGGAGAATCCATACAAGGAAAGTTCGGCTGGTGACATTATTGGTCGGTTGGGTGAAAATTGAGGAAGGAGGTAAGCGTAACAATTCCGTCACTCTGCCTGTTGCCATAGACAAATGTACCAAGGTCTCCCATCTAAGCACAGCCCCTTGGAATTGTCTTTTATAGCGCTTAGTGGCCTGGTGTCTGCCTTGGGTCTTTGCTGACTTGCCCCTTGAGGCCCACTCCTGGGATTTTCTATCTGAAGAAAATGCATGTGTGGATGACTCTGCACCGTCTACAGTTAAACCCTAAGAAAACCGTTACAGTGTGTCCCTACCCTGCAAATCTCCCTGTCTGATCATGGCTAGAATTTCTAAGCATGTTCTCCAATGCTTAGTTTTAAATAGTGGTGTGTGATGTAAATTCAAAGTTTTTCAAACCAGTCTCTTTTTGTAAAAAAAAAAAGTCTATAGCTTCAAAATGTTGGAAGATGGTCAAGTTTTTTATAAAAAGGAAGCAAAAAAGGGGCGTAGGTCAACCGAGGGAACAATCCAGCTGACCCTCAGATTTGCAGGCTCTCAACTCAGCTGCTGTTTGTTATAGCCAAACGACCCTACATCTGATCTGCTGCTACCAGATGTTCCAGAGGCAGCAGAGAATGGGATGATTGCTGCAGCCCAGCAGTGGCTTTTGTATTTACCCCTGACCCTTGCAGCTACGGGCAACCAGGTGCGGCATGGGGTAAACTAGTTTCCTGCCACTGGGAGTTCTATCTTTGCAGGACATCCAGCTTCAATAATGAGGGATCGGATAAAGTTGATTTTTGCCCTGGGTGAATTCGTATGAGGTCAGGCTCATCTTCCTTGAGTGCAAAGTTTCCTAATTTCATCAGTGAAGGTTACCTTTGGCCCATCCTTAATCCTAAATAAATAGTACTGTCCTGGATGAAATAGCCACCCATTGATGCCCGGTGCAGTTAAAAAATAGCAGGATTGGTGCAGGGAATACTGCAGACTGCTATCTTTCTAAAACCTTTCACAAAAATTGAACCCTCTCAGGTCGGATTGGTTCACTTCAAAATGAATGTCAAAGACAATTAGTATGGAGCCTTAGGGCCTTAAGAAACACCGTACCGCGGTGATTCCTTCTCAGGATATGCCCTGAGAATCTGGAGTTCCCTTCTGCAGGAACCGCTGGTATCCAGTTTCCATACTGGCTTAAAAAAGATATCTGGGTGCTCATAATGCCTTAGCTAATTTTCTTGTATGCTTTACTCCTAGGTCCCACAATTGCTGGTCCACTGCAAACAATGTATGTATTTCTCTTTGTAAAACCTCTGCTGGAAGCAACTCCCATAATGTGCAGATACTAGAAATGTTGTACATACTAAGTTAAGGATAACAGGTAAATGTAATTTGCATTACTTGACTAAGCTCTGTACGTAAACTGCTCTTACTCCCTCCAAGGCGTGGTCTATGATGAATAAAATTACAAATGAGTATGTAAATAAATAAATTAATGGCATGATCCTACTTAGTTGTCGAATTGAGAGAATTAAAAATCTAATGAATCACTATTCGAAATTAAGTTATTGCCAAATTGATCAGTAGTTACATTCCCACTTGTTTGATATACTCGCAGTAATATTGATTTCACCATTTTCTTTTCATGAACCTTCAGCTAACTCTTGAGTGAACATAGAACGTCTTCTAAATTGAATAATCTTTTGGGAATAACAAAACCAGAAGTGTCTTGTTGATGGATCTTTTCAATGTTTACTCTTTGTTTGTTTTTCCTTTCGTATTTATCTGAATGAGATTCATTGTCTATTGTATATAACTATACATGAATAGGAGACTTCCAATTATCTGCTAATATGATGTAACATTTTCAGTGGTTCTATCAAGGTGTACTACATCTTTATTTGCAAATTGTCATAGTGGTCTTTAAAAGCTACTTTTATAAACCTAGGATTGTTTTTAACCTCTAGAGTGTAACCTCTTATAAAGAAATATGACTGAGCAAATGAATAAAGAATATAGTTTTTCCTATATACCGATGATATTTTGCTTTATTTAGCCAGACCCTACTTCTCCATACATCGGACTCTACACATATTCACTCTTTTTCAAAAGTACTCAGGATATACCATTAACTGGGACAAGTCGCTGGTATATGTCCTGTGTGGGAGCTGCCCCACCCTGCCTAGAGGCTGTGGGGCCAGAACCATTACTGATGGATTTCGATACTTGGGGATATATATCATGGCTGACCCTACTGCATTTTATGAACACAATTTGGCTCCCCCTCTGCGTCGTTTCCGTGAAGACGTGCAACACTGGAAGACCTTGCCCCTCACGCTGTTGGGTAGGGCCACCTTATATAAAATGATGGCACTTCCCCGCTTTGTTTATGCTTTACAGAACACACCTTACCTGGTTCCAGCTCATTATTTCCACTCAATTGAGTCAGAAGTGTGCACATTACTTTGGAACAACGGTACCCCTCATATAGCATTGGCTAAACTAATGAAGAGCTGGTATGATGGAGGAATAGCCCTGCCATCAATTAAAAGTTACTACTGGGCCTCTCAACTGGTGGTCACCAATCACTGGGTACATCGGCCCGCAACGTGTCCAGCTTATAGGATGGACAGGTACAATATGACCCCTGGCGATTACCGCAGAGCAATTTATGGAGGTACGAAGAACGCATCACATTACATTCCAACCTCCACTGCCATCACTTTATGGCATATGGCTACGACTGCTCTGGGGTGGAAAAACAGGATCACACAAGTAACCCCTTTGCTGGAAACAGACCGGCTGGGGATGTTGGCAAAACACCCAGAATTTGACAAGTGGGACCTGATAGGACTTTCCACAGTCGGAGATTTGTGGGTAGGGGGGAAGGTGACACCTTTCTGTGATCTCCAACAGGACTACGAATTGAATACTGGGGAAACCTTTAGATACCTTCAGGCTCGAAATACACTACATAGGGCGATACCCAGGGGCACTGATCTACCCATCTCCTCACCCCTAGAGGACAGACTTCTTGACGACTACCTCCAGGACAAGGCGATTTCCCTGACGTACAGAAAAATACTTAACAACACGCCAGATACAATGGGGAAAACACGAGCAGAATGGGTAGAGGATATGGGGGATATCAGTGACGTGGATTGGCAGGAGGCATTAGCGTCACCCCGAGAGGTGGCGATCCGATTCCGATTTAAGCTTATCCAACTCAAACTCCTGCATAGAGCATATTATACAAGTTTAGCGTTGGCTAGAATGGGTGCCCTGGACTCCACGGCATGTCCCAGGGGCTGTGGACAGGCAGGAATGTACATGCACCAGTGGTGGGACTGCCCGCTTCTCCAGACATATTGGGGGAAGGTAACATCGGCACTGTTGTTAACATGTCAGATAAAAATGGAGGTCTCGCCCCGATGGTGCCTTCTTAACATGTGGGATGCAACGGACCTATCAAGAGCTGAGAGAATATGGGTCTCCCTTGGGTGTGTGGTAGCAAAACGCAACATAGCGAGATCCTGGAAGGGAATTACTAGGCTCAAATTCAGAGATTGGGAGACAGACATGGACTGGTGCATGCAGGCGGAGAGGGTGATATACGAGGGAAGAGGATGCCCACAAAAATGGAGCAGAATCTGGGGAGCATGGAACGAAAGTCGAGGGATGATTTGTACACCATTTAGTGACACTTCCCTGCAGGTAGGGGACCACTTGGGAGAATAGAATAAATAAGGCGAAGAATGCAACAAGTTGCGATGCAATGGAATTGGTCCCATGTAGCGTATTGATTGATACTGTACCAATGCACTGTGCTTGTCTGAAGACAATGATACTGCACTGTAATTTGTTTTTGTCTTTTGTTTATTCAATAAAAAGATTCTTTAAAAAAAAGAATATAGTTTTTACTTCTATGTTACAGATATGATATTAGCTAAATGAATAGCCCTATATCTATTATATATTCAGATGCTCGTTTTCATAGCACTGGAATGGCTGCATCAAGTCAAAATTGAAATGCTTATGAATTAAGAATATTTTTCCAGATATTTCTTACAACATGAATCTTGCTCTCATTTTCCAAGCTATAACTAAACGGATAGTTTTGGGAAGAAGTATTGTCAAAGAAAATAGTTCTAGCTTTAATGTGCTACTGCACACAGAAAGCATTGATGCATTCCTGTGTCTGCGTATGTATGTATTGGTAAATTAAATTCAGAAATATGAGCTTTGGAATTGCTTGCTTTTTCTTATAGTAACTTTAATCTGGGCATTTCAACATTAATAGGGACCAAGAGATGTCTAGGTTTCAGCCCTGGCTTCCCCTAGGAGGGGAGCCTGGGCGTCGCCCACTGCCTCCCTCTACCACTTTTGCTTGTCATATTACAGCTTTTATATGAAAACAAACGATCACATGGATCGTTTGTTTGCATGTAAAAGCTATAACATTACTTTGCCAGCAGAAGAGGGCTCCACTAGATGTATTGCGCGTGTGCCAGGTGGGGGCTGTCGCTGCTCTACCTCACACACACAATACATAGCTGACATGCCGCACTAACATCACGCAATGCACCATGTCAGATAATGGAGCTTAAGGGTTTGTAAATCACACGCCCTTTTGCCCAATCACAAGCTGTAATACAGAATAAGCATTTGCAATGCAATCGGTCTCGCCTTTGGGACCTTATATGTATTTAGCTATGCAGCACATTAGCCTGGGTGCTGAAACAACTACTGTTCTTTAACATGTAGGGAAAGTAAGCACCAAACTGCGTGACACGCCAGGTATGGGAACACATGGAGAGAAATATTGCCTTTCAGCGGGAAATGGTATAGTCCAAAGCTCTGTTTTTAATATAAAACCAGGGCCTTCGGTGGTCATATCACTGAAAATACAAGATTTGAAAAAATATTATGGTCTACGGGTACTCGTGGAAGATGATTTCCATGGACTGGAATCTAGAGAATGCTAAAATGATTTGGTATTTTACTGACCTCTGCTGGTCGTTTTCTATCAATAAATTTAAATAGAGGCAGTTGCCAGAAAAATAAAAAAAATAAAGTCCCTCAGCAGAAAGCAATTCTGGTATTTTACTGACCTCTACTGGTCGTTTTCTATCAAGACAGTTAAATAGAGGCCATTGAACAAGCAGAAAGCAATTCTGGTATTTTACTGACCTCTACTGGTCGTTTTCTATCAAGGCAGTTAGATAGAGGCAGTTGAACAGAAAAAAAGCCCCTAAGCGGAAGGAGACAAGTCCTAGGGCTGATCTCCAGAGCCCACAAAGTACATACACATATAAGTATATACCAAAGTATATACAAGAGGTCTAAAACAGGTCTACCTCTTTACCTTTAACCCTATTCCAGCTTCTGATTGGGTGGAAGCTCATGTGTCTACCTCTGGCTGCAGACAGATGGGGAGTCAGGAATCGTGGACCGTGCCAGGTAAGGTTTGTGTTTAAAAGATTGAGTTTTTGTTTGTCTATGTGCTGGGGAGTGCATGTGTATTTATGCGTGAATGTCTTTGTGTGCAACTGTGTGTATATACATGTCTCTGAGCTGCAAACTGGCAGCACAGAATGTGTGTAGATTTCATGCAGCCTTGGGCATTGCCTCTGAGTAGAAAGATGAATCATGGCTGGTAGATGCTTGGCATATTTAAAAGCAACTATCAAGAATGGACTTAAGAATTAATTACATAAGCATGTCTGCAGAAGTCAAAATAACAAATCAATGTCTTTTAGCAGCTTTGAAGACCAAAAGTGGAAGTGGTGAACTCGTATGCTACTCTGTCCTATCCTTACTAGTTTGAGAGGCACTAGCCTTTAGGATGTAGCGTAGACTTGGGACGAGTTAGTCTGCCTTGGGTCTTTGTATTGATCTAAAAAAAAAAGATAGCTTAAGTTAGGCACACCTCATCTAGGTGTGCACTGCCACAGACCTATCGGAGTTTTTTGCTGGCAACATGTTGCACAGAGTTCAACGCTGACCGATAACATCCGTTGTGCTCTATAAGGTACAAGTTTCTATCACAATAAGGATAAATTAGCCTTCATTCATCTGAGGTTTGTCAGTTGACTAGAATTACATTTGGTAATAATACCAGAGCACTTTTATATTTCTTAGAAAACATGAAACTGCAGTGCATTTGCTGTAGGACAAACAAATTAGTATTATTATGATGATGATGATGATGATGATTAATATTATTTTTAATATTAATATTATCAACATCATATCAAACTTTATTTCTGCCTATTGCCATAAAAGCCCATAAAATCAGATACATCCATGCAATAAAACATTAAAACATCACAAATAATACAATAAAAAAAATCCAGGGTCAAATTATGTTATTATAGCAGCAATATGTGATAGTCATTAGATAGCAGGCAGTTTAAAATGCTTAAAAAACATAGTTTAACTGGGGATCCAAGACCATAATACGAAACAGCACAAAATTCATATATTCAGAGCCAATTGCATAGTAGAACGTAGAATGCAAACAAGTCCCCAAACCTAGGCTGGTGACAACAGAGCAACACTTTTCGGTCTGCATCTCCACATGCTCAGTAAAATACGGTAGACAGCAAAGACAACTGGTTGAGTTGTGTTGGATCTTAGGATCCTTGAAGCAGATCTATAGTCCCTAGCACCCAGATTGCGGCACAACAGCAGTAGCCAAAACCTCCCTGGAGTGTGGTAAAGCGGGCAAAAGAACAGGACATGGTCTATGGATTCCTTGGTTTCTGGGCAAAAGGGGCAGCTCGTCTCTAGTTCTGAAAAGGGGAAATGCCATCTTGTGGTAAATGTTCGGGGAGGCAAAGTCAATATCTGGAATTTAACGTACAGCGTTCTAGCTGCCAGGGGCTCAATTTCATCCATGTACTCCTCCAGATGGTAACCATCTTCAGATTCCAGAAAAGCTGAAGTCATCGAGCCTTTCCTCTCAGTCCTAGGGAAACCCCCATTTACACAGCTCCAGTACATCCCCTTTAGTGTGGACTTAGATATGCTACGTTCAGTCGCAGGGTGCACCCACCGATTTTCACACCCAATCTCTATTAAACAATGTTTAATGTACCTCAGCCATGGGATCCTAACAGCCCCAGGGAGCTCTAAGATTTGTTCTAAAACTACCCGATAGGGCATTAAGTCAACTGAGGACAAGATCTGCCTCCAATATAGCAAGGGTCTGAGTCAAACTCCGTGGGCGAGAGATCTAATACCCAGATCTAGCCGGAACGGGATAAGGGGGGTACTGGCAGGGAGGTTGGTAAGGAGTTGTATAAAATGATTCTCCATCAGCTGTAAAGGATTAACATTATCATGGCCCCAGAGTTCATCACCATATAATGCCCCCCCCCCCAGGGCTTGTAGATTGTAGATTGGTAAGGCAGGGGTTACTGGGCGGACATTAGAGCCCTGTAGAGCTCTCAAGATGCCTCCTGTTTGGTGTGCCAACCTAAGTGTACACTTTTCGATCTGAGGAGAACAGACAAAATGTTTGTTAAGTGTGTACCCTAGAGATTCAAAGGTGGAAACCCTCTCCAATGGAACGCCTTCAAAGACTGGGCGCGACCGGGTTGAGTGGCACGAGTTCAAAACCATATACTTGGTCTTGTTGAGGTGGATCTCCAGCCCTCGCTTTCCGCAGAAGATGCCAAACTGGTCCCGCAGATTTTGGATGCCAATGGGGGAATTCGAGACCAGCAGGATGTTATTCACAAACATGAGGGCTGGGACCTTCCTGTTGGCCAGACTCGGGGCATTGAGGTTGCATTGCTCCAAATGGGTCACCAGATCATTAATGTCTAACAAAAACAGATTCAGAGTTAAAACACACCCCTATCTTACACCCCAGGACACTGTAATAAGGTCTGACAATTCCCAAGATGAACCACACCTAATTTCTCAGGTGAAGCCTCCTGATAACATCAACCAAATATGTCGGATTACCTATATCAGACAAACCTTCAACAGGGCTTCCCTTGGACCAAGATCAAACGCCGACCGGAGGTCGACAAAGATTACATATTAATATTATCATCACCATCATTAATATTATGCCATAATTAACACCCCCAAAAAAGGGAAATAACCATTTAGAAAGGGGTCAAATCATAGAACTCAGAATATGAAAAGGAGGTAAAAATTCAGAAAGAGAGCATGCAGTGGGGACGAGTGGCTTCAGGAGCCTTTGTAATATTGCTACAATTTATCTACTAATTTCCGAGTATATTTCAGGCCATAAATATAAAATAGCAGGACTGTATGGGAAGATATTTGATTATAGGGATCAAATCCCCCCACAGATCTTATACGTTGGTCTTGTATTATGGGACTATAGAGAACAATCCTTCACTTCTATTCGAACTATTGCACATGCTGGTCACTTTCTTCCAGCTCTATATAATTGAAGAGGATTTCAACTATCTCCAGCCCCTTGAAATAGATACCACTAAATACAATGCAATTCATAGGATATCAAAGACCTCAAAAGCAATGAAAACAAGTTGTAAGGAATCATGGCTGGTCGATCCATTGCGAATAAAAAATGCCGACACTAGACAGTATTCCTATTTTAGTAGGCAGTACTATTCCGTATCCAGAATAGACTGTTTTCTATCAGCCTCTATTCGGAATTCAGTAGAAGTAAGCTATATATCCAATTGCTTTCCGATCATTCTGTACTTAGCCTAATCATAACTCTTAGACCATCACGAATAAACCCATACAAATTATTCATGGACAATACTCTCACAAAAGATTGTTAACCAAATCAAAGACAGAGCGAGAAAATATCTTGAACAAAATAAAAAATATTGCTTCTATAGAAGTTATATGGGAAGCCTTCAAGGCTACTCTAAGAGGCAAGCTTATCAATTTACAAATTCTGAAAAAAGCCCAGAATAAACTAAAATACAAAGTTCTCTATGCCAGATGAAATTAGACAGATATATTGTTACATTTACAACATACAAGATTAAATTTTGTCAAATGGAAAAAACTAAAAAGGTGATATGTGAGCATTTTCTAAAGAAAGAGACAGTTAACTCTCCAATAGCGGTGCAGCAACTATACAAGGAACAGGAAGTGCAGGCAAAATACTGGCAAATTCATTGAAATTCTGGTAAAGCAAGCTATTCAGTTGTATACACATAAATATGCATTATGTCCAAGTATTAAAGCCAGACTATTGACTTTCCAAAGCTTGTCTGCATTTGTATAAAAATAAAAACACAAATATATATACTGGAGCAGTGACAGGACTGAATTAGCAAAGTAAAGGCATGCAAATCTTGTGCTCTTCTCCTTCAGGAATATGGGTTGCCTCTTAAAGGCTCCTGCATGATTGCACTTCACAGTCAAGATAAATCAGTGAGTTCATCACTTGACACTAAAACAATATTCATTTAAAAGCCACAAGTTTTTTTGTTTTTTTAAATTAAATTTCTTTATTGATTTTGAGAATAGAATACAGAACTTAAAGGTAACAAAAAGAAACATTGCCACTCAATATGCCCGACGGAGCATGTTGTACATATAGACAATAGCGAAACAGCATTAGCTCCATGCAGTGACCTTCATTATTCTCAGCAATATAGACAATATGAGGCTTACATTCCAATCCTAATCAGCTACAATAGGAATCAACCCCCAACCCATGTGTAAGTCCTGTTAACCTTCCGGTCGTGGTGCATCGTCAACGTCGTTAGTGGCAGCTTGTGCTAAGAGGTACGTCTGGAGGGGAGACCAGATGTCGCGTGGGCGGGAGTAAGGTGGTAGGAGCTCGGCATATATATGCAATTGGTCTTGGCAGAATATAAGATCTTGCAGCCAATCTTTGAATTTGGGCGCCCGCCCTCTGCCCCATCTACAGGCGACTCGCCGCTTAGCCAGCAGGATAGCCAAGGAAATGAATCTCTGCATTGTGGCGGCCAATGCTCCCGTGTACCCCAGGAGCATAACAAGTGGGTCATCAGGGATCTGCAGCCCGGTCATCTGGGCAAGCGCCTCTAACACCTCAGTCCAGTAGCGTCGGATGGGGGGACAGTCCCAGGCGAGATGTCTAAAGTCCGCCCCCTCACTCCCACAACGGTCTCAGTGGTCATTGTCTCTAAGGTGAAGGCGCATCAGTCGGGCGGGTGTGTAGTAGAAACGGTGTAAGTATTTATAGTGAATGATGCACAGTCTACTGCTTGCAGATATTTTTCCAGTTTGTTGACAGCAGAAGGCCCACTGGTCGTCTGTGAGGGGGGAGCTAAGTTCCTCTTCCCAGCGTGTTTGGCCATGGGAGGGGCGTGGGTGCTGTCGTGTTGAGTGGTGCGGTACAGCAGCGACACGATATGCGTTGTGGCATCTTTCTGGAGGAGGGCGTGTAGCGGAGTCATAGTGGGGGGCTCCTGTGGGAAGCAAGGGGTTAAAGTTCTTACATATTACCGTAGTCTGATATAGAAGAAGCGCTCCAGAGGGGTAGGAGAAGTGTCGCCAAAGAATTCCTCACTGGTACGGAATTTTCCATTAACATAGAGTTCACCCCAAGTTTGGATGGAGATTTTCCGAAGCAGTTGACGGCAGCCTCCTTCCTGCGTGACCGGGAGGTCGAGCCTACCCTGAAGGGGCAACAGGGGGGAGTATAGTGTGGACATATGGAGGCGGCTGGCTAAATTTCGCCATGCGCTGGTGGTGCATTCTACCATGGTGGAAGCGAGATGTCTCGGGATAGCAGGAGCACTTAGGTAGGCGGAATGTGGGGTCGGGGTCATATACCCATCTTCAATTGCTAGGTGAGGCATGTAAGGAGGGGGGTCCATCCAATACACTGCGTAGTGGGCTTGTGCGCAAGTGAAGTACAATTCTAGATCTGGAATTTCGAAACCTCCGGCACTGAAGGGTCGAGTGAGGGTGTTCCAGTGTACCCTAGGTTGCTTCCCACCCCAGGTGAGACGGATGAGTTGTGTTTTTAGGGCCTTGAAGAAATGCCTACTGGGGGCGTAGGGGATATTGATGAATAGATAGGCAATATGACCATCTTTATGAGCGAGGTTCTCCCCGCCATGGAGATGGGCATGGCAATCCACCTGGTTATTTTGTCGGTAAGAAGAGTCAGTGTGCGCCCGTAATTGGCCGCCATCAAGTCGTGCCTATTGCGAGTTATTACGATTCCGAGATAGGTGACAGTATCCTCGCACCATTTGAGGGGGTAGTCAGGTGTGAACGGAGGGGTGGCATCGGTAAGGGGAAAAATCTGGGATTTCCCCCAATTTATGGTGACTCCAGAGAGGCGCCCGAAGAGGATGAGCAATCTTAAGATGGGGTTGAGGCTATCCTCCGGGTTGCGAAGATAGAGGGTGAGATCATCAGCATATAGGGAGATCAGGATTTGCCTCTCGGGGTATATTAGAGCGTGGTCACGATAGTGTTGACGGATCTTGGCGGCCAAGGGTTCGATCGCCAGGGCGAACAGAAGAGGGGAGAGAGGGCACCCCTGTCTGGTGCCTCTTGCGATAGCGAAGGTGGAGGAACAGGTGCCATTTACTAATATGCTAGCCTGGAAGCCTGTGTATAATAGGTGGATCCATGCTAAAAAAGGATCAGGAAAGCCCATGTGGCGAAGTACAAAAGCCAAGTAGTCCCATACCAGGGATTCAAATGCATTAGTGGCATCAAGGAAGACAGCTACTGCATTTGTGTGGGGGTCAATGTCCTGTAGGACAGCAAACAGGGTGTGGAGATTGTGGGAGGTTCCTCTACTGGGTACAAATCCCAACTGATCAGGGAGAACAAGGGCAGTCATGAGGAGGCTAATGCGGTTTGCGATCAGCTTTGCTAGGATCTTGGCATCGACGTTGATGAGGGAGAGGGGCCTATATGAGTCACATTGTGTAGCTGGCTTACCAGGTTTCAGTAAGGATATTATAAGCGCCTCTCGCATTGTCTGGGGGAGGGTGCCCATCTCTCGAGCCTCCTCATAAACTTGCCGCAGGACCGGGATGAGTATAGTGTGGAAGGTTTTATAAAATTCAGCTGTGAGGCCGTCAGTACCAGGGGCTCGTCCGGACTGAAGCTGCATAATAGCAGCGGTGATCTCGTCGTCCTCGAAATCGGCGAGGAGAAATTTTCGCTGGGTGACCCCAAGCCAACCTATCGCAGTGTCTTGGAAAAATGGGTTAAAATCAACAGGTTGTATCCTGTGTGAGGTGTATAGGGAATTATAAAAGCGTTTGAAGGTGGCCGCTATGTCTGCTGTACTCCTGTGTAAGTGGCCTTTCTCGTCTTCGATCTCGAGGATGGTGTTGGAGAACCTGGGCGGGCGAATAAGGGCAGCAAGCGCTTTGCCTGGTCTCTCTCCCTCCCCGTAGTGGCGAGCTTGGTGGTATTTCCCTCTGAACTTGCATTCCCTGTCTGCTGTCTCCTGATACTCAGTTATGAGGTCCCTCAAATGCTTTTGCAATTCTGGGGATGGTGTAGACTGTGCTTGCGCCTCAGTGCTTTTGATGTCTATCTCCAGTTTGCGGAGAGTAGTGCGGATTTCTCTGAGGATCCCTCCTCCCTTGGCAATACAAATCCCCCGTACAGTGACTTTAAAAGCCTCCCATATAGTGGAGTATTGTGTGACTGAATGTTCATTACGGGGAAAGAAATCGAGGATTTCCTGCTCAAGTTCGGACTTGAATACAGGGTCCAGTAGGGCATGTGTGGGTAGGCGCCAGGACAGGTACGGGGATTCTTCGTGAGGGGGGAGAGTGTGAGGAGCACCGGTGAGTGGTCGGAGTAGGTGCGTGGCAGGTGGGAAACCTGGATAAGCCATAGGGTCAGCCCCCTAGAGACAAGCCAGTTGTCAATCCTTGACCAGGAGGAGTGAGCGGTGGAGAAACAGGACCCCTCTTTATCGTGTGGGTGGAGATTGCACCAGGCACCTACCAGGTTGTGGTCAGCTACTATGTGGTTGAGGACATGGTGTGCGTTAGAATAGTGATGAGGTTGCGGGTGCGAGCGATCCAGCGAGGGATCGAGAGTGACGTTAAAATCATCACCCCAAACTATGTGCGTGGAGCCGGTGTCTAGGATCTTGCCCCAGAGGATCCGGAAGAACTCAGGGTCATCAGTGTTCGGGCCGTAACAGGAGGCGAACGTGATGGATTGGGCAGCCAGCCTCCCCCACAAGATGCAATAACGGCCCTGTGGGTCAGTGTAGGATCCGATGCGGGTGAAGGGAAGCAAGAGTTTAATTAAAATGGCAGTGCCGCGTGCATAAGTGGAGTATGAGGAGAAGCAGCGATAGGTAGCCCATCGGGATGCAAATGAGGTCGGAGCGGAGGGGCCTTGGTGTGTCTCTTGTAGCATTGCACAGTGGATATTGTGGCGGTCAAGGTAGGCGAGGATGTGTCGGCCCTTGCGTGGATCTCCCACCCCCCTTACATTCCACGTTAAGAGATTGTACCTGGGTAGATTGGGGCGGTTAGCCATGATCAGTTGTCAGAAGTATTGTGCTGGGTGTCAAAGTCAAGTCGAGTGGAGCAATCGCGCGTATGTCGCCAATGTTTGTCAGGTCATAGTTAAGCGGCAGCAAACAAAACAACCCCTCTCCCCCCTCCCACATCAGCAGCCCAATCCTGCTGTGACGTGTTTCCCTGCCTCCTTCCCCAACTGGCCCATGTGCCAGGCTCCCAACAGGGGAGGGCGGGCTAAGGGCAGTAGTAATACAGAACCAAAACATTGTAGGGGTTCCCTGCTAGGTAGAGGCTAGAGGGCGAACCAGTGTCACCTCGCAACAGCAAGGGTGCTCGGGAAGTAGTAGAGAGTCTCTTCATGTCGCTCGATCTGTAGCGGTGAGTTAAAGTGTGGAAACATCTGGAAAGTCAGTGCAGAATGGCCAGTTTAAATTGTGTGGTGGGCCGCAAAGCAGGGCTTCGTATTGCTAGTGGGAACTAAGAAGGTCAATTCCGGAAGCAAATATCCAGTGACAGCCGCTGCAAAGAGTTCAAAGATTGTTACAGTCGTTACTCTACATCTGAAGTGTCTCCAGCATCTATAGAATGATTAGGAGGGGAGGCCCGGTCCCCTGGTTGCTTGGGCAGAGACTTCAGGAAATCATGGACGTGCTGGGGGTTTGTGAAGAAGTGTTGCTTCCCTTGGTGTGTGACCTTGAGGCGTGCGGGGAAAAGCATGGCATAAGCAATGTTCATTTGCTGTAACTTCTTTTTGGCTGGGAGGAAATTTGTGCGCGCCTCCTGAACGGCCATAGTGAAATCAGGATACAGCGATATCTCTATGCCCTCAAAGCGTAGTGGTCCCTGCTCCCTGGACAGTCGCAGAGCAACATCTCGATCCCGATAGTTAAGTAGTCTCGCAATGATCGGGCGAGGGGGGGCTCCAGGAATGGGCCGGGAGGTCAGTGAGCGATGGGCCCTCTCGACGATTAAGACCACCGAAAAGGCCTCCCTGCCGAAGAGTGTGATGAGCAGGCCTTCTATGTAATCCTCCATTTTGCCCGTGGCGGTTGACTCTGGCACGCCAAGAATTCGCAGGTTGTTGCGTCTCGAGCGAGATCCTCATTCTTAGCAGCAATTACTTTTAAGACCTTCTCCATATCGAGCGTTCTGTCAGTGGTAGTGGTGGAGGTGTCTTCCAGATCGGAGACGCGGCGCTCTGTTTCTTTGATACCCTCGTCATGTCGCTCAACTTTGTGTGAAAGACTGTCCAGGCGAGAGTTCATAGTGTCCATTTTTCATTCTATGGAGGTCAGGCTTGACTGCATCACTAGAAGGAGTTCTTTCAAGTCCTCTGTGGAGGTGGTCGGTCTAGAGGCTAGGGCCCCAGTCTGTTCGTCCTCGGTTTCCGCCTGAGTTCTTGCGGATTTGCGGGCCTCAAAGTTGATCTTTGGCTGCTGCCCGTCGGGTTTCCCTATGGTGGTGGTCACGAGTCAGGAGGAGACCTGCAGTGAAGCAGATAGTATGGCCTTCGCAACAAAAGATGGTGCACCCCATGCAGCCCAATGCGATCCAGAGAGGCCGGCAGGCACACCAGGGAGCAGCGGGCTCACAAGTACATAGGAGGATGGAGCAGCTTGGTGACGGTAGACCCTCAATGCAATGAGCAGGCAGGGGCCAGGTGGGTGCGAGTCGGTAGAGAAGATGTTGACAGCTGCTGAGTACCGAGTGTTGGTCGCGCCGGCCCCTTAGCAGGTCGGAAGCTGTGTAGGAAAGGCCTGGTCAGGCCTGCGACGTTGGCCGGAGGGCTGATAGCAGCGGTAAGGAAGTGAACGCCGGATAAGGCAGGGAATTGATGCAGCGTGGTGTGGCCCTCAGTCTCCTAAAGTTGTGCACAGGTATCACAGGCCCCACCACAGTGCTGATGAGGCTGGATGGTGCGGGTCCAATGAGGCCAGGAATGTCCACAGCCCAGCAGGAGGTCAAAGCGCCGCTGCAGGTGCGAGTTAAGAGGTAGTGGAGGGGTCGCGGCGGGTTTAATTGGTCACCAGATAGTGAGGCAGCGAGGCGAGGGCCCGAGACCGGCAGAAATGAGGATGGGTCTCAGACCGCAGGGCGAAATCTGTGCGGGCCACTCGGGTCTCTCAACAGGCCAGCAGCTCAGGGCAGGAGGCTGGAAAGCAGCCGTACAGTGGTGCCGGGCAGCCACGATGAGGAGGGCCGGCAGGTGATTGCGAGCCTCAGGGCCGGAGAGCAGAGAGTGCGGAGGTGCGAGGCTCTGTCAGTGGGTCGCAGGCCTGGGCACAACGTGAAGAGCTGGCACCTCTGTGAGCATTGGAGTAGTGTACCCTGCAGGCAGGTGCGAGCTGGAGGTGCGGGCAGCCGTGCCGAGAAGCAGCTGGCGCGCAGGCTGTTCAGACGACTGGAACAGCCCAGGTGCAGCGGGCCCGCAGCGCTGTAGTCGGACGGGGGCCAGGCGGGTGAGCTTGGATGCGGCGGTGAGTGATGCGTCGGCCGCACCGGCCTCTTAGCAGGTCGAGGGTGGCACAGGAGGTACCGGGTCAGGCCTACGGCATGGGCAGGGAGACTGGTGGCTGCGGCTGGAGGGTGAGTGCCATTCGGAGCGGGGTGAAGCCCCTGGGGGAGGTGTACTCACCGAGCAGGCGAAGCAGGAGACTGCTGGTCGTGGGGTGGAAGCAGCAGACTGCGGGGCGCCACACCGGATATGCAGGCGTGTTTGCAGGGCCGCGGCAGGCAGGTGAGGGCCCCGCCGATACGGGCCTCGTCACATCGGCCGTCCAGGTGGCAGCTCAGGTGGTGGAGCCCCAAACCGGCAATCGGACTGTGGAGGTCTTCGCAAGCACCTGAGATCGTGCAGTAACAGCGTAGGCTCTGTGGGGACCACCGGGTCCGTGCGGCTAGTGGCGAAGCCGATCGGCTATGGCGGCCGCCATCTTAGGCAGTGTGGGCCGGAGATTATATATGCGGTTTTGGGGCGTATGCAGGCACTTCAAAGGCACTTATTGCAGCATCTGGCAGCAGGCAGAGTCCGCCGCCCAGATTATGGCATTTCCATCGATGAGGGGTTGATGATGAGCAGGATACCAGCAGGATAGCTTCCCGAGCAGCAAGAGCCTCAAGCAAGTGCGGCCATCTTGCTTGGCGCTCTCTTGCGCCCCCAAGAGCCACAAGTTAATATCATGACAAGGTAAATACAAAAAAGGTTTTAATTAGAAATGCTGTTGTTAAGATCCAAGATGCCAACAATGGTATACCTTTAGACAAACCAAAAGAGCTAAGACAGGCCTCCCGGGCCTATTTTGTAAAAATATATTGATCCTGTGTTGCTGTTCCAAAGGCAAAAGTCCAAAGACATCAACAAAATGATATCTTCCAAAGCTCACTAGTGAAGAGTCCCCAATGCTGAATGCTCCAATAACATCGGAGGAAGAAGAGACTGCTATACATGATCTTCTCAATGGCAAAACACCAGGAAAGGACAGCTATCCTGAAGAATTTTTCAAAATACTCACCAGAGAAATTACAACACCACTTACTCAATTATTCAATGACAGCTGGAGCAAAGACCCCCAGCTCCTCTCATAAAAGTACTTTGATTTGCTATTTGAAAAAAGGCAAGGATCATTTAGACATTAATGTGTATCGACCCATTATACTACTAGCAATTTAAAAATATGTAATTAGCACTTATATTTAGTTAAAAATATAATGTAATTAACAATACCAAAATATTTGCGAAAAATGTGATACAACGAATAACTAAGGTTTCACTGTTTTGCTGTAGGAAGGAAGTCTTGCCCAGTCAGCTTAAAGACAATTATATTAAAAATCCCTAAAGGTATCTGGGTATTAAAATCTCAGAAAATTACCAGGACCTCTATCTAAACTATGTCTTTTTGCTAAAAAAAAAAACTGAAGAGCTTCTTGATCGACTAGAATGTACTTCCAAAAACCTGACCCAAAAACGCCATGCAATTTGGTAGTGGAACATAACCCATACCCTTCTGAAGGTACAGAGGCTATCTCCAGGAAGTCCTTAACAAAGGATTGCCAGGTGTAGGTGACATGCATCAGTGTAATTCAATCCTCTGTGTGATCTATACAGTGCCTCATGCCCTTTTTCTTTAAATGAATCGTGTTGCAAGGTGGAATATTATGCGGTATGGCTGGGGGCGGCATTACCATGCAATATTCACACAGAGATGGACTTCGGATTCACCCTTAGCAGCTTTAGCTCGGTCCTAGTAGTGTTGCACAGAGCAGTCAGGCGTATTCAGAGGAACATGTGATAAGCATTTCACAGAACCAAAATTGACAATAAGTAAGTGACACCACTCGAAAGAAACCTTGACACCAATTTATAAAAAAATAGATTATATTTTTAAATAAGTATTAACACCAAAATGAACTTTGTATCATACATACAAACGCGGTTGTGGATTTTTAAAGCATTCAAAAATAGATACAGTAAATCTGTCAACCTGGTCCCATTGAATTTGATGGGGAAAAACACAGGTGACACTTGGTCACTTTCAGTTCAAATGAACCCTCCTGTGGATAAGGTCATGCGGGTCTCTAGACCAAATTCGAACAGTCGTTACTTCTTTACCTTGCCCAGGGAGTCCAAGTGCAGAGGTGACTTGACTATCCTTGGTACGAAACAGGATCAGCAGGAGCTGTTAAATTGCAGCACTTGGCAAAACCACACTTGGAGAAGGAGTTCCACTCTACCCACGGAGAGTAGAGGCCTTTGGGGTCCTAGGTTACGGGATCAACAGCTGGATTTCTTCTACCTTGGTTGGCAGGTCCGGGTACAGAGTTAGGTGGAAGCTGCCAATCACCGGGGCAGGTTGCGCCAAAGGCGCTTTGCCACATACTCGATGATTCCAACTTCAGGATGCAGAAACACAGAGCAGCAGGGTCATTGCTGACATTGGTCGCTGTTGCTGTGAGGTGCTCTCGGGCTATTCTTTCAAGGGGTCGATCACCCGACTGGCGATCACCAAGCCTTGTCTGCGGCAAATATAGTCCATGGTTACTTTGCCAGCTGGAGGTTGACAGGAGTAAAGTAACGGCTTGAAACTTGGTGAAAGCTTGGCTACCATTCAAAGCTTGCAGGACTCCACTTCTCTTTGGCTCACTCTCGACAGGCACAGCGGGTCGCAATTCTTATCATGCAGCACTTTGATTTTCCTGCAGCTTGCAGGGGACTGGTCCCACCAGTCCAAGGGAGTCTTTGTTGATTTCTGGCATCCACTGGAGTCCCTCTTGCTGGGAGCAGTGAGCTTTTGTCATGGACACACATCCTATCTTCGCACGACAGCAGAGTCCAAGGTCCTGTTGTCAGTGACGACATCTTCTTTGTGTCTCTTCTCGGATTCAAAGTCAGAACTGAAGTTCTGGTGTCAGGGAGCCCCTTAAATCCTAGTTTAAAGGGTGTTGAGGGCATGAGGGACAGTGGCCAATGGGCTACTGGTGACTTTGGCTGACCCGCCCCTGAGGTGACAACATCCTGTGGGTGTACATCACCTTTCTGCCCAGAGTCCTCTAATTTAGGGTCTTCTAACATGGCAGAACCTTTCCTTGGGTGTTCAGACCTCCTAGCCCACCCTAAAGGTGTGGCTAGGCTTTGGGGAGTGTATACCTCCTGAATAATTAATTTTCCCGCTTGCCTAAGCTGCAGGGTGTGAAGAGCTTTGTCCTCGAGTGGGGGACAAGGAATTATACATTAAGGGAACTGAAAGCCTTTGAGGCTCACCGCCTTGATGACTGTAAACACTAGCCATCCTGGGAGGGAGGATGTGTGACCTCCTTCCTGTCCAGGTCTTTGTCTCTGTCCTGGGGAAGTGCTAGCACATCCCACCAGGAGGGCAGATTCTTGTCTTGGTGGTAAACGGCTCGGGAAGCCCATCAAGGCATCCTAGGGGGGCATCCTAGGGGGGCATCCAATCGGGGTTGCACCCCTGTGCATGCCAGCTCACCCTCGACACGCGAATCATGGTGGGGTGAAAAAACACAGTGTTTGGCACCAAATACGACACAGTTCAGTTGTTCCATAATGGAGTTGGCTATCTCAAGTTTTCTCAGTAGCCAGCCCATATTACTCTATGGACCACCAGTCCCTTATAGTAAAACCTTGCTTTACAGGTTTACTGTATAGATATATAAGTATAAACATATATATCCACACCTTTAATATAATGCACTTTACCTCCTGAGCCTCGGAGAACACCCTTAAGGGTGACTTACATATATTGAGGCAGTGGGGTGGCTCTGCAGCACATTGTGTGTGCAGTCACTCTCGAGCAGACAGGCTGCTCGTGCAGGGCTGCAATGGCAGACCTGCAGACACACTTTTACTTGGGCTATACAGGGTGGCACAATAGAGTGCTACAGCCCTAGTGATCACTTTACCACCCTTGCCCTTGGTATCACTGGTACCATTTACTAGGGACTTATAAAGGGGTAAAGTACCTTGCCAATTGGGTGTACCAATTCACATCACTTTTAGGGGAAAGAGCAGGGGCACTGGAGCCTGGTTAGCAGGTCCCAGTGCACTATCAGAGGAATAATCCAGCATCTAGCAGTCTAAAATGGGGCAAAAAGTCGGGGAGGCATCTGCACAGAAGCCCAGTTTCCAACACTCAGGGACAGAGTCCTCTGTAGTCATGGAAGAGTGGCCATTTATGTTTACATGGACTAAGATTCTATCTATCTTTAAGGAGAGGATGTGGTGTAATGCCAGAGCTGCCGACTTTGGAGTTGGGGATCCAGGTTCGAATCTCAGCGTTTGCTCAACATCCTGTGATTCTGGGCAAATTAGATAATCTCCCTGTGCCTATGGACAGTGCTTGGATACCCTCACTCGTGATTAACCACACTATACAAATCTGTGTATTTATTTATTTATTAATAGTGGAAACACAGACTCTTCCCCTTTAATGTGTAGACTCCAGAGGGCACTGGAGGATTGACCAGATTCTGCCACTCATGCAAAGTCAAACCCTGTACAGCAGAAAGAATGTTCAGAAAGTAAAGGCGGCTAAACTATTGGTAGGTAGACTTTAGATGACATGCATATTGATTTTTGGGGTCAGAAGGCAGTTTCTCACCTTCCTTCTACACTGTGTAATACTGACAAAGGTCCAGAAAGTTGGATGAGAAGGAAACAAGACCATATTTTACTTTTTATGTCTCCCCGCTTGCCAACTTCCTCCGATTACCCTCATCAGGACTTTTAGCTGACAGCGGAACTGCCAACTTGTACATTTTTCTCACCGTATGAGGGGTGGGCGTGGCTATGAAGGGCTTAGTGCCGAGCACAGCCCGAGACACTTATAAATCTACAGCTCCCCCTCCCACGATGCCTCCCCTTCACCCCAAACCCCCTACCAAAATGAAAGCTTTTGAGGCAGCCGCCAATGTCCGAGGAGGTTTCTCCAGTGGCATAACAAGGAGGGGGGGGGAGGGGGCAGGGCAGTGGTCCACCCCGGGCGGTATGAGATTTGGGTGCGGCGGCCTATACCCCGCTCTTACCTGCGGCCGTTGCGGGGCGGCAAACGCAGGAATTGCCAGCACCCCCCACCATCCCCCGCTCTTACATGTGGCCGCTGCGGGGCAGCAAACGCTGGGACCGCCACGGGCGGCCAAAGGTCTACCTACGCCGCTGGGTTTCTCACCTTGTAATGGGCATCGTCTGAGCTAAACCTCCAACCAATTAGCTGGAAACCTCCTCCCTGCACAAAATTCAGTGAGGTACTATGACTTTTTTTTTTCTTCGTTGTAATTATTTTTATTGGTATGAATAAAGTTCCGGGGAACAACAGTGAAAACAGTGACATGTAGTCCCAACACGGACACCAGATTGAGATACAAACGTAGAATGTGGTACCTGCACTTGTATCAGGCAAAACTAGTATATGAGGGGGATCTAAGCTACAGAAGAAGTGAAAGAGGGAGAAAAAGGGCAGGAGGAGGAACGAGAAAAAGGGGAAGGGGATAAAGAGAGGAGGAAATAAAAGAAGGTGAGCAAGCATGAAACAATGAAATGGGAGGGGAAAGGGAGGGAGTCAAGGGGGATCGGAGTGTTGGTCTGTCAGGCGGCGTGTGTGGGTAGTAAAGCGAGGGAAGAAGGTACTAAATCTTGCCTGTTATGTATCTGCGAGTTGAGATATATATATATATATATATATATATATATTTTTTTTTTTTTGCAGTTCTTGCTGCATTTCATGTAAGGTGGTAGGAGGTATTGCAGCATATGTCATTACTTGCCAGGAAGTACAACCCTGGAGAGCATTTTAGCAGTTGCCAATCTAAGAAAAAAATATTTTTTGCAGCAGAATTTACTGGCCTCATTAAGCAAGGCTACGATTCAGTTAAGTGCATGAAAGCATGTTTAGATCAGTGCACATATGGACAAATATGAATTTATTTCAAAAGACAATGCTTTTGAAACACCACAGTAGGCTGATTCATTTAGAAAACTCTGGGCCACTTAATCAGGCGAAGTGCATTTGTTTTTTTTAGAATATTTCTTTATTGATGTTTTGAGCGACTACATATTTGACAACAAGGAGTACACTCATATAATTAAGCAATGCTGCTGAAAATATATCCATACACTCGTTGAAGGGGTTTCAATATTTATATTATACCTAGATTACACATGCCACTTCAATATGCATATGTTCAGACCATTGCAGCAACAAGACCAATTGCTTATTGTAAAATCTATCGCTAAATAATCTAAGAACAATACAAAATGTGGATAAATAATCGTGTGACTGCTGGAGCGTTGGCGTGGTGTGTCAGATGGGGTAAGGAGGAGGGGATGAGGTCGATTTCTCAGGGTCATTGACTAGTATATTTTTTCACTGTATGTAGAGGGGATTTACTTGGCGAGTGGGGAAACGAGGTGTGAATTTGTTAACTTTTTTTGGAAGGAGGCTTTAAAATTTGACATTACAATAAGAGTAACATGAGTGAGAGGGTAATTTCTCTTTGATCTAACCAGGTGTATCTACCCCATGTGGTGTTAGGAGGAGCGTGCCATCATTAATGCTAACCCTACTCAATCCAAGACCTCTGTACACCAGAGAGGTGGGCTTTACTGGGTTCTCGGCACTAGAAAAAGGGTCATTCATGTTACTTCTGGTGGGTATGTTTTGTCCTGCCACACTTTGCAAGAGCAACTGACGTTTTCCTCTCACAGACTATAACCAAACTCTTTCCTAAGTGCTGAAAGGCCCCGACCATGAACACTGGCCTGCTGCAGTCTTTGTTTTTACTTCTCAAGCCCTCTATGAACACAACTGACTTCGAGTTTGGAGCATATCATTAGTACACATTAATAAACCTGTGTGTCCTTAGGTATACAATAGTTGGTGGTAGTATCCTTTACCCCTCAGTGGTCGAGGTAGTGATTGAATTGGGAAGACAACATACTCATTACAAAGGGATCAGAACACTGTAAGCCTTGCCTCCGCAAGAATACTTATTTAATACTGTAGCTGCATACATGTTGCATTGAAAGGATGTCTTGTAATACTGAAAGAACTAAGGTCTTCAAACCTTTTGCTCATAGCCCCCATGAAGCAAATTGTTTTGAAGTCAGGCCCGCTCTAAAACTTTATGACAAGACTTAGTGGAGCGGGAGAGGCAGGGCTCATAAAATCATTTCAATGGTGCTTTTTGTAGCTCACAATCCACACTAAAATTGAGATTTATAAAAGAGCAAATACATCAACCGAAAACAGAAATTGGCCAACAAACACTACTCCCCATAATTTGGGTGATGTGACCCCTCACACTCCCCAATCCCAATGCAACTGCACCTGCTGTACATCATGAGCTATCTCTCTTGCCTTTTTCACTTCTTCCCCACCATGCCTGGCCATCACTCCAATCTTGAAACAGACTCTCTGTCCTTTTCAGAAAAAATGAGCTCCCACGTGTTGCACGCCGCTTTGCAGCAAGGGCGCCTTCAGCCCTAATGTTAGGAAGGATAATCAGCCCCCATGCCTCTTTGGTAGAGTAAGACAGTCTTAATTGTGATGCAGCGTGCACCTCACTCTTTTGGACCCCAGTGTCCTGCACCTGCTTCACTAATGAGAGCTACTGCCTTGTGAAACAGAAAGTCTATTCTGCCCCTTGTTAAATCACAGGTTTCTATCCTGGCCCATCCCCCACTTTATCATCTCTCTAAGACCTATTCAAAGGTGTCTCCTCCTTCAATAGTCTCCTCTCTTGAGTCATTGGTCCAAGGCACAAAGTAACACTGGCACACCAAGGGTGAACTGGGCCCTAGTGAAAGCAAGGTAGGATAGTAAAACAGCCATAATTGAGGTTTAGTTGTGACCTCCCAACCCTGGGCCCAGTCTCACTGCATCTGCAGCACCTATGATTCATATTCCGCTGCCCACTCCACCACTTCTAGGCCTAAGGCCCTTGGCAGGCTGTCTTCCCCTTTGTGTTAAAAATAGGGGAGGGAAGGAATCCCACATTTTGGCCCTGTGTTGCTTGGGATCTGTTCCCAGCACAGTAGGAGTGACCTGGACCCCAATGCTAGAAAGGATAATGGCTCCCCACCTCCCTTTTGCTGGTAACATAGCCACATTTAGTGTATAGTGCACCTTCACACCATTGCTCCAGTGCCAATGCAACTGCTGAATAATGGTAGATATGGAGCTTTAAAATGAAATGAGCCCACATATCACGCCACCTTCCTCAGGGCATCTCTCTGAGGAAGTTGTCTCTGTCTATTAAATGAAATTAATATCCATATAGCACCCCTTCTTTGGCCATCTGCAGGCGGCATAGCACATACACAGCCCAGGTCCTCACATCTCTCATTCACGGCAGCCTCCACGACGATGCAGAACTCCACATCGCAGCCTCACAGCTCTTCGGAGCTGACGCATTGCCAGCTGTGCACTGCATCCCCATGCCAGACTTTGCATCGCAAGCCACGTAGATGGGGTCTTCCACGACAATGCAACAGGACTTTGCACCGCAGCCTCGCTGCATCCCAGACCCGACGCATGGCTTCGGCTTCGCAGCGCATCTTCAACGCGGATCCACGCAACTCTCTGCAATCAGGATTTAAGGTACTATAAACAGTGAGCCTAACTGGGTCCCTGTAGCTGGACCGTGCTCCATCGCAATCAGCCAGGACTTGTGACTTTGTCCCTGTCCGGCGCGACTAGATATTCCCAGTAGCACTTTGTGCTTTTCAAAGCTATTCTGACCACGAACTTTAAAATTCAATATCTCTAGTGCTACTTGTTGTTTTGGTCTTGTTTGATTTATTAACAATTCCTCTATTTTACTAAATCAGTTGTGGGCTCCTTTTGTGATGTGTGTTCACTGTTTTACTGTTTGAAATGTTGCACAAATACTTTATGCATTGCCTCCAAATTCAGCCTGACTGCTTTGTGCCTAGCCACCAAGGGGGTGAGCACAGGTTAATTTGGGGTTTGCTTGTGCCTTACCCTGACAAGGATTGTGGTTGCTGCTTGGCCAAGGCTTACATGCCAGTCAACCAACAACCCAATTTCTTACAGTTACAATAAATCCAACAACTTGCCAAGGTCGGATTTATTATAACTAATACAGGAAAGTAGTTTTAGAACGTTCTCTCCTGAAGTTACATAAAGCAGCCCTGTAGCAGCCACTTCTCGGCTGGTCAGCCTTTGACAGCCTGAGCCACGCTGCCCCCTGAGTAGGTGTGAAGAGGCCTGGGGCTGCAACAATACTGCCATTTGGTGGGAAGAGATTTGCTTCCAGAAGAAGACACGAGAGAAAGGGGCCTAGAGAGATAAGCTGGACTTCAAAAGCAGGAGAACAGATGCCACAGGATCCAGGCTAGCCCCCACTACCTAGAACTCTAGCCAGATGGGACCCCCCCCTAATTAGATTAGGAGACGAGCTGGAAGGGGACTGTAGTCAGTTGTTAGCCACACCTCTGGGATGGGTTACATTGACACAATCACACACCAAGGAAAGATTTTGCCCATTTTAATTTTTGAGAAAACGGTGCATTCTGGGTCAGATATATGCCACACTTCACAGGAAGTGGTCATAGCAGAGGGAGGCAGCTTCATTCCCATTGGTTGAAGTGCCCCCCCGCAAACCCAGGATGGAGAATAAATATGGCAGAACTGCAGAAGCCCTTGTGATCACTGCCTGGAACAGCAGAAGAAGAAGCACTGCCCTGCTGCACCCTTGGACTGCACCACAGGAGGACTACACTCTGAAAGACTGCACCTGCTGCACTCACGAGGCTCCACCACGAAAGGACTGTGCCTGACTCAAAGAAAAAGGAGTGGACTCCCTGATCAGCAACAGGTTCAAAGGTGCTGGAAGAAGTCACCTGCAAAAGTTAAAGAGAGGACTGCCCCAGCTGACCAGTAAGAACTGGATTTTGATGGACTACATAGGTGCATTGTGGGAAATTGAGTCCTAGCCCCCAAGAAGCAATCCAGTGTCTCTGAACCCTTGGCCAGAGCTAGTGAACTCTTAAATTTCCATAAGGAACCCTCCATAAGGAAGAGCTGTGCAAAAAGAAACTTTATGCAAAGTTTTGCAGAAAAGCTCCAGGAGGAGATCAGCTCAACGTCGAGAGTCAAGCTGCTGTCGTCGACTTGTGAATCAGCCTAACCAAGTGGGTTCATCCTGCTGAAAGATCCGGATCTCAGTTGAGGACAAAGACTTCTAGAGGCTCACTGAGGCATCGAGCTGCAGCCGGCCTCCAACGTCTAATCGAACTCTGGATCTGAGGAACCTGAGGACTCTTAGGCCCTGATTACAATGTCGGAGGGACCGGAGTCCCTCCGACATCGTTCAGGAACTGGAACCGAACGACCTCTTGTCGTCGGTTCCAGACCTACAATTAGGATGAGACCAAACCCTGTTCGGTCGGAATCCTATATTTAACAATGGGGGCAAGCATTCCGAATGGAATGCATGCCTGCATTGTTAAATGTAGAGGTGCAGTTCATCCCTGCACCCCGTGGCAGGCACCCCAAAGTGCCTGCCACCGGGTGCAGGGATCAACAGGGGGGCAGCATAGGTGCCCCCTAGGCCGCCATTCGGCGGCCTGGCACCCATAGGGGCCCCCAAAGCAGTTTCCCAATGCCTTTTTGTGCTGGAAAGGCTGACACAAAAAAGCAGTGGGAAATTGCCATCGTAATCCCTCGGCCGGAAAGAGCCGGCCGGGGGAATACTGTGGGCCTTCCGAATGGCAGACGGGCTCTCCGAGCCCGTCATAAGCCATCCGGAAGACTGATTCGGATTCCCTTCCAACCGAGCCCATCGAAATGGCTCGGTTGGAACGGAATTCGAATTGGTCAATACGATGTGGTAAGGAAGGCTCCGACCGTGGGTTGGAGCCAAACCTTACCGCATTGTAATCGGTTCATTAGTTGGGAGAAAAGCTCCAAGAAAAAGATTAAGTCCGAAGGTAAACTTTTGACCGGGACGAAAAAGACTAATGGCCTTATTTAGATGTTGGTGGACGAGTTACTCTGTCCCAACGGTGATGGCTATCCCGTCCGCCGAAATATAAATCCCATAGGCTATGGGATTTATATTTCAGCAGAGATGAGATATCCGTCACTGTTGAGATGGAGTAACCCGTCTGCCAACATCTAAATTCGGCCCTTAATCCGAAGGTAAACTTTTGACCGGGACCCAGCACTCAGCCTATCTGACCCATGCTCCATCGCTGTCGACCTAAAACTTTGACTTTCTCTTGGTCCAGTGTGGCCATCTAGCACGAGTGGCACTTTATGCATTTTGGAGCTAGAATGCACAATTTTTTTATCAATCTTTAGAAATTCATATCTCTGGTTCCCCACATTGGACGTTCGCCATATTGGTGTCATTTTGAGGGTAAAAATATTTTCTATTTTTATAAATTGGTGTTGTATTTTTAATATGTTGTTTCTTTTACTTATTTACTGTTTTGGTGGTTGTAGGAAAGTAGGATTTGCTTTCATGGTTACCCCCACTTTTTGCTGGTGCTATTCTGTTTTCTGACTAGTCTGACTGGGATCCTGCTAATCAGGATCCCAGTCACTGTGCTTCCTCCCTAAATGTGACAGTGGTAAGTACTTTGGTACCTTCCCAATTGGCTACTGGTGTACCCATGTAAGTCCTTAGTATACGGTACTAAGGTACCCAGGGCATAGGTACATCAGGGGTCTCCCATGGGCTGCAGCATGTATTATGCCACCCATGAGAGACCACTCAAAGTATGACTACAGGCCTGCCATTGCAGCCTGTGTAGGTTGGTGCTCGCACCATTTACAACAGATATAAGTTTCCTTATATCGGAGGTCACTGCAATTAAAACCTATAAGTCACCCCAATGGCAGACTCATCAGTCCTGAGGGCAGGGTGCTTGGTTACAAGTGTGAGGGTGCCCATGCATGAGCAGGGCCCCTCTACAAACCCCGGAGTCGATTCTCCAGGCTTTGTAAGTGCGGTCAGCCATTTAATACATATAGTGGACATCGAGTCAAATACGAGATGTCTAACTATATATCGGCTGCACCGAAACTGTCCATGTTTGGTATCAAACTTTTTGGAATCTTACCACAGCACCGATTCCAGTGTTGGATGTAGGTTCGCATGTACTGGGGGGCTCCTTTAGGGTGCCCCCCTGAATACACGGTACCAGGCTTTCAGGGTCTAACAGCAAGCTTGTGCTGTTGCCGGCCACAGACACGTTTCTGCCCTCCTGCTGCTGAGCTGTGCTTGATCAGGGAAGGCAGAACAATACATTTCCTGCCACAGGGAGGTGTTGCCATCTCCCAGACAGGACTTAGTGTATTGAACTGGGGTGAGGGCGCTTGCCAGCGCGACCAGACATTTGGTGCCCTACATGCATACTCCTGTTTGAGCCAGTTGAGGGAGCCGTTGGCTCCCACTCTGGTGCGAAACTGGACAAAGGACATGGGAGTATCCTCCCCTCTGTCCAGCCCCTCCTCTGGGAGGGACCCTTGAATCGTCCTAACCCTTTCCCTAGGGTACTTAAGGGCCGGCCTGTGGGTGGCTTTTCAGATTTGCTGTGGGACAAGATTCAAACCCGAAACCACTTCAACTTCAACCGTCTGGGCACCTTGGACTTCGTTGGACTTCGCCTGGAACCGAGACTGCATCAAGGAAGACTCCTGTTGCACCTGGTCTCGCCGTCTTGCCAGTCTTCTACGTTGTCAGTGCCTAAGCTCCATCCAGGTTCCTCTCCAGCCCTGTGGGCATCAAGGACACCCAAAGGAATCTCCATTGGAGTGAAGGAGTCACTCCCCTGCATCTGCAGGCCCTGCAGCAAAGCTGTCCGGTCTGCTGCTCCTGATGTCCCATGGAATCCAAAAGGCTCAGCAACACAGGTGTTGGTTCTGCAACTCCCTTGAGGTCTGCCCTGTCCTCTCAGCAAGTTTGAGGCCAGTATCCCTCATCAGAAGTGCTGGACCAGATCCCCTGTGGACCGCATCGACTTGCCATTGCCAAGGCTTGTTGACTATATCCTCCAGAGATCTTAAGGATGCAGGAAGCTAAAGTCTCCAGCATCTCTTCCTGCTAAGATCTTTGTCCTCCCCGCATCCTCTGCAACGTGGGCCTGCATCTTTGGTGAGCTGCATGAAGTCCTCTTGAGATTCCTGTGCCTTTGGCCAGTGGGTCCTCTTCAGGGTCTTCTTTGGCTTCAGTGGGCTCTGTTGCTTGCTCAGGGCCTGCTCTAACTCTCCTGCACTTGGTGAGTCCCTTGGAACTTGCTGGTCCCAACGCTGAACCTTTTTCATTTACCACATCTGTTGCTGCCGCCAAGGCTTGTTGGTGCTCCCGCCGGACACCGATCCCCTGGTTCTTGACTTCCGATATGAGACAGATCGTGAATGGCTCCTGGTCTTCCACAGTGTCGACAGGTCCTCACATCTACAGCGACAAGGTCACCACCATCAGTCCTGCATCTTCCATCATCAGTGGTTATTGGTCTTCCGTGCCTCCTGGTCACTTCTGAGTTTCATAGACTATGTCCACACTGCTTTCAGGTACTCCTCTTCAAGAATCAATTCTTGGATTCCACCGGACTCTTTCACCTTCTTCGCCAGAGGCATCTTTTCTGAAGTCCTCCATTGTGGTCTACGGCGGTTTCTGAAGTCACTTCACACCTAAGCACCCGGCTTCCCTGGTTTAGGTATCCTGGTTCCTGGGGTATCCACGGACGTGGTGACTCTCCAACCTTCCATCTTCCACAGGGTTTCTGAAGGGTCCACTGGGAAGGGTCCTTCTTCTTGAAAACTGCAACCGCGACTTTCCCATTGACTTGCATTGTGCACGCAGCTGTGTTTCCACTCTGCACACAGGCTCCGTGGAGTTCCTGGGTACTTACCTCTGGTGGTTACTTAGTTCCCCAGCTCTTCTGAGTCTTCAGGTCCAAGTCCCGACTTTGGTCGCAGTTCACATTCCACTTCTTTAGCATATCGTTTGGTCTCCCCCTGGAGACCATTGTGTATTTGAGCTTACTTACCTGTTTTACATTTGAAATATTGTGTGTATTTTGTTGATATATCCGGGTAGGAGATATACCAATGTGTTAGTGAGTGTATACAATAAATATAACTATTTTTATAACTACACTGTGTGGTTGTTTTTCATTTAACCTACGCTATGTGATTAGTTCTGTTACAACAAACTGCTTAACACTCCTTCTGGACTAAGCCTAAAGGCTGCTCTCCACACCTACCATTTAGAGAGCTTTCAATGGTTGTCTAAGACCCCTAAAATCACCATAAGTGTTGTCTGGATTAGTGCAAGGTGCTTAACTTAAGTAAGTGTGCACCATATACTAAGCCAGCCTCCTACAGTGGCATTAAATGCTTTGGACAGACCTGCCTCCTAAATCAAGCCTGACTGCTTGCTTGCTAAACTATCAAGGGTTGAGCAAGGATTAATTTACTGAGACTTGGCTGGACCTATTTTGTGATTGTAGTATTATTACTAGTTGAGGGTGAATACCCACACCTATTAATAACCCACTTTCCTATAATTGGAGACCAATTGTTTCCAATTCATTACACGTAATGAGAGTGGACTTTGGATCAGCCCTTGCTCATGCTTAGGTGGTTTGTTGTAGATCTCTGGCTGTTCTCTGCTCTTAATTCAATGGCTTTCTTCCCTATTCGTGTGTTTCTCCTCCCTAGGAGCATTTTGGTCTAAGTGTGTTCTGTTTGGAAGGGTACTCTTTTTTTCTTTCCATTTCATCACTCCAGGGGAGTGCATGTCCTCCTTTGGTCTCTCTCCCATCTGCTTGTTTGTACTCACATCCCTGCCCATTGCTCTATCTTCTATTTCTCCCTCCAACCACCCCCTCTTACTACCTAATTTCTCTTGTCTTTATTTAATGCCCAGTCTCTTTATTTACTACCCCTTAGCTCAATACTTTCTTTTCACCCTCCCAGTTCCTAAATGTTTTTTTTTTATTTAATGAAGGCCTGGCAGTTGTAAAGCACTACTGGGCTACCTGCCTTTTTTCACTATTTACTTTTCATTTCCAATTCTAAGTGGCCATTGGCAAAGCCAATTGATTAGCCATTTTGTAGGTGAGACTTGCTGGCTTTGCCAATGTGTGTTGCATACACTACTAACCAAACAAATATTCACTGAAGACCAATTGGGCTTTGGAAGAGAATAAGTAATAATTCATAATAGAAACCCTCCAAGCCTAGAGGGGTGATAACCAAACAGATTTTCTGCCACCATGCAGCTGTTATATTAATATTTTTTTTTATAGTGTCTTATAAAGCGCGAACATGACCATCACGGTATCAGAATGCTGAGCTGATGAGGGCTGTGTTACAGTAAAGACCTTAGTCACTTAAGATATGCTGTATATAGAGTTTGAAGAGTCAAGTATAACACAATTTTATACACTATCGCTCAGAGTGAATGACTGTTTCACCAGAGTTCTCGTTTACAGAATTCGAAGTGCAGGTAAAAACAATAGTATACAGTATCGAATCAAGTGAATTCTGGTTTCAGATGATTTCTCTTTTGCCACATGTTTTTCTAGTAGTAAGACTTTAACTTCATTCTTGAACAGCCTGAATGAGGCAATTGTTCTTGTTGAGGGTGGAAGAGAGTTCCATAATTTGGAGCATATCCAGAAAAAGTGTGGCCTTGAGTTTTCCTTTTTTAAATCTGACTGGTTCTAGTAAGGAGATTTAGCACTTTTAGAGATTTTTCCGCCTCCTGATAGCTTGATCCAATTCGCCAAGTATTTTGGTCCAATATTGTGCAACGCTTTGTGTGATGCATGCAACTTTCAGTTGAATCCTGGCTGCGACAGGGAGCCAGTTGAGGGCTCTGAGTGAAGGGGAAATGCAATCATAACATTGTGTGCCTGTTAAGGGTCTTACTGCTTCATTAATTGTCACTTTCATTGGGGCTAGGCTGGCTTTCGGTAGGCCTATGAGCATGGCATTCCCATAGTCCAGTATAGATAGCACTAAAGATTACTGCCGTTTTGAGGTTTCATAGCGGTATGAAGGTTTTAGTTTTCAGAGAATGTGCAGATGTATGTTGACGCTTCTGGATGCAGCTTGATGTGAGCTTGCATGTTAAAAATTGAGTCTAGTGTAATGCCTAGGGATTGTTATGGAGTCGCAGATGGTAGGGATGCAATTTAGTGCGTTGAAATTCTGAGACCATAATTGAGGTTGTTGGGCGTCTGAGAGATGGGGAGAAAAGAATGAATTTGTTTTCTTGCGGATTTGATTTTAGTTGATTGTGTGCCAGCCAGACTTGTGTTTTCCTCAGGGTATCATCTAGACTCTGTATATCCTCTTGAGAGGAGAGTTTGATGTATATTTGAGTATCATCCGCATACATGTGGTATGAACGTTTTAATTGTATCAGTATTTCAGTGAGCGTTCCATGTAAAGATTGAATAGCATTAGTGATAAACAATTTAAAGAACAGAAGCCAAATAGGCACCCCTCTTTCAATTTATTATTGGACAGCAACAGTCTAGTTCAGAATCTTAAATCACAAAAACACACCATTACCCAAGATTACATATAGGTGGTTGATTGAGGCCAATAGGAGAGGATTGGCTCCTCAGCAAAATCTCTTTTTTAGGCATTGCCTAGAGGTAGCCATTTTCATCCACCAGTCTCTTATGCTTGTCTGCTCTTGTGTCATTTATATTTTTCCTTCTGGTCACCACAGCTTGCAGCCCACTTCATCCACTGTCTGACATGCTCTGTGAGAGATGGCAATTTTCCAGATCACATATGCAAAGCTGCCAGAAATGTAGTACACTTCAGTCCCCGGGCAGGTATGCCTAGGCTGTTCGCTCATTCTTTATTTTTAATTTTTTTATGTTTGCCAAAACATGTTTTTATATTGCATATGCCGCAGCAAAGTTTTCAAATTCGCCCACCCTCACATTTAATTTGTACTTTAAGGTGTTTTGTTATTTCTTCTGTCATGACGAAGACGTACCAACGGATCTTAACATTCTGATAAAACTGCAAGCATTCAGGAAGAAAACAAATGCCTTCCTACACCCACGTTTTAGCAACAGAATAGCTTTAGCTATCTCCCAGCCTCATGTTTTCCAAAAATTCCTAATAAAAGTACATTAATGCTTTCAGTCAACTGTCTTTGTCCACTGATCTGTTCAAGTACCACTTACATTTAGTTCGCACCCTCTGCAGCATACAGTATTAGGCAATGGGTCACACCTCATCATCCATTGCTTTTTGTGCACTGTGAGCAATGCCATTTTGCCTTCTCACATGCACAAAGTCCACTATAAATCAGTGCACTTCAGTGCTAGGGCAGGTGTGTCTGTGCTGCTGTTCCACTACTTTCTTTTCTTTTCTTTATGTTTGCTAACTTTTTATTTGCATATTGCATATGTTTGGAAAATAATAAATAAAACAACATTGAACGCTTGCCAAGGCCAGAGCTAATGGTTTTGCCAGTGCTTGTTTGGTGATTGTGAATGCTTGTCAATATTCTGTGCCTAGTTTTTGCAATGAGGATTATGAACATAAAAATGTGCATGAACAAGTGATGGGTAGATATCGCCTTCAGCGAGCCAGTTGTTATGATTAACCTTGAATAATCATGAACATCTTCTAGTATGAGACAGGGAGTGAAAGATGGAGTCAGGAGTGGCCCATGCAGGTAAGAGCAGTGGGGCGGTGGGGCCGGGTTGGGGGGAGAGGGGAATTCGACAGACGACCAAGAGGGAAAATTAAATAAATAATTAATTTTCCCTCATACCCCCCAAACCGCCCCCACTGTCCCACCGCTCATACCTGCACGAGCCTCGGCTGGATGGAGAGATGACTACTACCAATAGGAAAACTTCAAGGACTTTTCCATTCTATTTTCTGTCCTTATTCCTTCGTTTTTGGGTCCTGCCTGAAGAGAATGCATTAGGTGTCCTACAGAGGAGGGCCATAAAAATTGGACTTTTCTGGTGTCAAGTAGGCACCAAGCTTTTTAAAAGGTGCAAACTTAGGAGAAGGATTCCATTCCCAAAAACCTCTCTAAATAGGAACGTCTGCCCCAACCTGGTTGGTCGGGATTTAGAACTTTAGAGATTCACTGGTGCTGATTAGCAAGGTGCTGATGCCCATCTGCATAGGAGGGTAAATGAAGGGTAACATAAGCTTGTGCCCCCTTCCAACTGTGGATAACCAACACTAAATCCAGCTGCGGTCCGTGCAGGTAACAGAGGTGGGGCGGTGGGGCTGTGTGAGGGGGGATTTCGAGGGACGATGCAGAGGGAAAATTAATTATTTATTAAATTTTCCCTCTGCATCATCCCTCGAAATCCCCCCTCCACCCGGCCCCACTGCCCCACGGGTGTTACCAGCATGGATCGCGGCTGACTAAATCAGAACTGCGCGGACAGTGCTGTGGTACTTTCAGAACATGGAGTAGAGTTCTGCCTACGTTCTCTAGGCTAGCAAGAATAGTAAGGGCCAATTGCTGCTAACATTTGATGAATAAAATAGGCAACTGTGGATTCGATCTTTATGATAGATCATGTCTTGTTGTTCTTTTATTTGACTTATTGTATTTCTTTAACAGCTTCCAAAAGCGGTGCCCAGTGTTAGTCGGTGAGGGCTGGCACTGACAGATTTTCAGAAAATTTATAGAACAATTATCCCAGATCAAAACAAAGATTTTTATTTCTGGGAAAAGAAAAGAGATTTTTTTGTTGGATAACAGTTAACATCACCCTAGTCAATATATCTCACCTATAGGTATCCTACAATCCTTATCCTCAATTTGAACCTTCCCACAGAGCACAAACCAAGAGAAATCGTTGATGGTTTTTTTTCAAAACCTCATCCTAGTTTCTATAAACCAGGATGGGCTCAACCATGTCTCAGGGAGCACGTTTGACATATCCTAACAAGGATCTTCTAAGATAAAATACCTAGGGTTACCTAGGTTTTCCTTTAATATAGGGCACCCTTGGTATGGTTAATAGCGTGTACATTTTAGTGTTAGGCATAGTCGCATTTAGATATTTAATTTGAGCATATATTGCTGCCCTATTATCAGAATTTATCAAGCTTAGGAGAACGAGGGGATGCTCCTGTAGTCACACAGTCCTCAAGGGTGTCACCTTTTGTAACTATTCTTTGCTCCATTTCCTCTCCTTGACTGCACATTTAAAACAATACTTAATTTAAAATTAAATTAAAGTGTTTACATTTGTCAAAAAATTTAAAATAATTTAATTTAATAGAATACTTAACTTTTAACAAGATTTAATACATATTACATAAAATAAAAAATGTTACTGCTAGTAAGATGTTTTTAAAGAATTGTTAAGAAGTATTATGCATTTATTAAATAAATATATTTTAATGTATTAATTATTTAATGTACATTTAATTTATATATATGAATAAATTTACCTTGGTGAAATATTGATATTGCTTATAAAAGTTCTGCCCTTAGCTATTAGCACTATTTTTGTATAAAAGTAACAAGTAACGTAATGTTAGTTTAGTGAAACAAAAGTAGGCAAAACGCACACAAAATTACACAGTGCATCATGAGTGTAGCATAGACTTGAAGTCCTCATGGCTTCTGCCTCCATGGCGGATGCCTTCCTGACTGGACCATGTCTTTCCCATGCTGCAATGTTAATAATGTATATCAAGGTCCAGGTCTTAAAAATCACAATCACACCACTGATTTCAAAGGGATGAGTTTATTTTGCAGGCTATGACAGATCTGCATAATTACCTGCACTGGAATATGTGTAAACATATAAGGTACCCAAGTCTCTTCTTTCATAGCATTTCATATCACAGTATTTCCGTTTTAAGCATTGTAAATGGATCAGGAAGTGGGTTAAGGTTACCCCATAGTATTTCAATGCAGCACTGCAGACCAAAAAGCTTATGTTTGGCAAGGACAGTGAATCCGCCAATCAGTTCCTGGATAAGAGGATTACTGGGGCCTTGGAAAAGGTTGCCCCATTAGAGGATCGTGTAGGGTATAGAACTAAGCCCTACGCTGAATGGTTTAATGCTGAGCTTTTATATTTAAAAAAAAACTTGCAAACGCTGAAGTGCGTATGAAGCAAAGTCCGTAGTGTCAGCTACTATGTGGCCTTGACAATCTATCATAAAAGAATCTGTGCCTCTTGAAGGGTTTTCAATGCCAATAAGACTGAATCTGCCCACAACTCATCAATGGGAACTGTTCTCCATCGTTAAATCCCTGACTTCTTTGGATTGCGTCTCCGCTCAAATCACCCCTTCTTTTGAGAGTTGTAACTACATTGCACGCTTTTTTCACAATAAGGTGACTCATATTTATTAGATGTTCCCTAAATCAGTGAGGGACTTAGGATACCAGGAGGCTTGGTTGAAAGCCTCTACCACTTTGGAGGGTCTTTCTAGCTTTATCTGTCCCTCTCCAGAGTAAGTGCGGGCTCTGGTCACCAGAGTGAAATCAGGATCCCCAGAGGACCCTGCCCCCCAAAATATTTTGAGACTAGCTATGGAATCTATTCTGTCAGGACTGGGCAATCTTCTGAGCATTTTGTTTTCCTCTGGTCTCATACCAAAATATTGGAAGCATGCTATCGTCAAGCTCCTTCTTAAAAAACCTTCTCTGATCCCGGCCTCTCCTGAAAACTTCAGATCTATCTCTACTCCCTTCCTTTGGCAAAGTAGCCGAGAAACATGTCAATGCTCAATTGACACATTTTATAGAATCAAATAACTTACTTCACGAGTCCCAATCTGGATTTCGGGCCCAATACATTACCAAGTCAGCATTATTGCTAGCCTCGGAGTCTCTTAGATCTGCTGCGGACCAGGGTCAGACTGCCGCTCTGATCATGCTGGATTTAAGTGCAGCATTCAATACAGTTTCACACGGCCTGGTCTTGCAACAGCTCTGGAATTGCATTGTGTACTCCTTTGTATTAAAGTGGCTTGCTACCTTCCTTCAAGAGCGCACCTTCCAGGTAGTTCAGACTCCTTTTGCTTCTGAAGTGTTGCCCCTGTCCCAGGAGGTGCCCAGGGCTCTAAGTTAAGCCCCACGCTATTCAACATCTATATGCGCCCACTGGCAGATGACATCGGTAAACACAATGTCACCATGGTGTCATATGCCTATGACACACAATTGATCATCACTCTTGCTCAGGACAAAGGAGGTACAGCAACATGTTTCAGGTCCTGCTTGGTAGAACTGGCTCAGTGGATGAACTCTAGTTGCCTAAAACTTAATGCCAACAAAACAGAGATGCTCATAGTTTGAAAGCAACCATCTGTGTGGTCCTCAGCTTGGTGGCCGAGGACGCTAGGCCCTACTCCTACCCCAAAGCCTAAGGTGAAAATCCTTGGAATGTGGTTCAATGCAAACCTCTCTTTCAACAACCAAATAGCCTGTCTGGCTGGTAAATGTTTCGCCATGCTTAAAATGTTAGCTAAGATCTCTGACCTTCTCTTGGCCACTAGGAAGTTGGTAGTGCATGCCCTTGTGATCTCAAGACTCGACTATTGTAGCAGCCTTAATATCGGAGCCACCCAGGGCAGGATCCGGAAGCTTTAAAGAGTGCAAAATGCAGCTGCCCTACTTCTTTTGAAGCTTCTGAGAAGAGCACATGTGTCCCTGGCACTGACTGAACTTCCCTGGCTCCCGCTGGAAAAACGTATCATCTTTAAGGCTATGTGCCTTTGACAAAACATCTTTAACAAAGGAGGACACACTATCTGTTCGACTAGGTGAAACCCTATTCACCAGGCTGCAGCCTCCGATCCTTGGGGTACAGCACTTGCCGTGATTCCATGTGCTAAGAAAGCTCGGATGGGTGGCCGTTCATTTGGTTTCCGAGCCTCCAAGCTCTGGAACACCCTTCCCTTGTACCTGAGGCTAGAACCTGCGGAGGCAATTTTTAGGAAAAAAACTAAAAACTTGGCTGTCTAGACAGAAGTGGATTTGGCACTGGTCTGTGTCTTGAATTATGTACTTCTTTGAGGATCTCTGCTAGCTTTTTGCATTGTTTTTCTGTTTTCTTTCCTGTTCTGGGAGGATAGCAAACCTAGTGCAGTGACGCTCCAGCTGGAGTAATCTGAGAGCTTTAAAAAACTAACATAATTTAACATAAATAGCACTTTTTATCATGACCTAATCCAATGGAACCCAGTTTATGGACCTCAGTAAGATAAAGTTCTTACTTGGTCTCACCAGGAATCATAGTCATCACACCACATGTCAGCAGCTCAGTTCCACTAGCTGAGACACAAATTTCTTACTTGCATCTCTTACTAATTAAATCGTAATATTGAAGCACTACATGCTCTAATCGAGCTCAGTTAGTTAACCATTAATTGCTGAGATCCTTGTGTGAAGCAAAGGTTAGGCAGTCGGAGTTTTGCATAGTCATTCCATTCTGTCAGATGTCCAATGTCAATTAAATGAATGCCAGGTTAGATAACACCAATAGTCCGGTGCCAATGGCTGCACCAGTCGAAGGTCTTCTAGTCAAGTTATATGCTTTAATAATTGATAAATGCTTAGGCACAAATGGAATAATGCTATTAGAAGATTCCACCGACTGAGTGTAAAATGCTCTAATTAACCAGGGAGAAACAGAACGATGAGCATTGGAATGTATGAGCAGAAGTGTATATCAGCCTTTTTTGGCCCTCTGACATTCAATTTTCTCCACTGGAGCTCTTACAATTCCAGTGTTTAAATGGGTAAAAATCAGATGTTGAAACAAATAAATAGATTTTTTAGGTAGAAAAATAGGAAGCATAAAAACAATGTTACATCACCAACATATTAATGCAATAATTCACGAACCAAAACACGAAAAAAATGTTTACATTGACACAGCTAGTAGGTCAGAGAAACAATTTTCTGTGTGTGGAAAGTTGCTAGCAGTAACTTTACATTCATAAATTATCTCAACCCCCTAGTTTCGAGGGGTGGTGATATGTAAGGCTATGCTTTGGAGTAACTTTATACTCTGAAATGGTGAATAGCCAAAAGTAGTAGTTAAAACAAAAAGTAAGAGCAAATTTACATGTGAGCAAATCTATGTGTGTAAATTTACCTTTGTGAATAGGGCGCATAGTTTGGGATTCAAAAAAGGCTAGTACGCACTACATACTTTAGTTAAGTGATTTAGTCAAGAGATTCTTTACACCTACAAAATATGCTTCAGGTTCTGGGAAACAAGTTATTATAATGTAGAACCCCCATTGTGACTTTAGTCAATGCTTGTGACTCCCATTCTGGTTTACATTGGTGATTAAGCACGCCCTTACCCACTACATTTCACTACCCGGTATTACCTGAGTCACCCAGTTTGGCAAATGTATCAGTGAAGTACTTGAACCAGGGAAGTGAACCGGCTTTCTATAAACCAAACCCATCCATCAAAACAATCTTGGGGAGGGTTATCTGGAGCTTTCACCAAGGTAAGACCAAAGAGGCCCAATGGACTAGCTTAATGCTATCCTCAACATAGGACTACAGAGTTCTTGATGAACAGCGAATTCATAAGATGTCTGCGGTGGCCCCACCATTCTTACCAGAATTTGTTTTCTTCCACATGCAGAGGGTAATAGTTGATATAGACCCCAAATCCCTGCTCCAAAAGTATTGGAACCAACTGCCTGATATGTTTTTCTCACAGCCTCTACATATTTCACCTCGCATCAATTACAAATACCCCCAGCCCCATAATTCTACTTGCCAGAGCTAACATAGGGCCTCATTTAGATCTCAGCAGATGGGTTACTCTGTCACAGCGGTGACGGATATCTTGTCCGCAGAAATATAAATCCCATTATATCCTATGGGATTTATATTTCTGCGGAGGGGATGCCAGTGACGGTTGTGACAGAGTAACCTGTGCACCAAGATCTAAATCAGGCCTTTAGTCTGATAGATGTCTTGAACTTGTATCAACTAAAATTCCTAAATGGGGAAATTGTTAATGCTTTCAATTATAGCTTTGGGAATTCTCATAAACTTTGTTCACATATTTCTGGGGCTAATTCCCATAACCTTTAACTTAGGGAAATTGCTTTTCAAAACTGGCATTTTCAATAAAGTAGACTTGATACTATTGGCCATCAAAATATTTTTTCTAAAATGATACGGATAAAATTGCGATATCAAGAATACATTTTAAAACCCTACAGCAGCAAATCGATTTATTTGCCATGAAAATATAACACTGAGGTTTCTTGCAATGCCATATTTTTTACCATTGTTTAATCTACATTACACCCATCACAGAGGTCATATTGTCACCTAATAAATTACCCTACTTGCTAATCAGTCAATTATCTCTGTAGGGCAAAATTGAGTGAACGAGTTAAGAAGAACCCTGTAAGGCAGGCTTAGAAGTGTATTCGATAGCAGGTTATGATTCTGCATGCTAACAGTCACGGTGATTGGGCAAAATTTGAGGTTCGTTAACAAGACAGAGAAGCACGCCCACTTCACGGCCCGGTGCTAAACAGGGTGTGGGGAAACGCTGTCCACTGAGGCTACCCTTTACTGGTGACGTACTATTTTTAAGCAAAAAAGCTCTGCTGCAGGGCTTTAAGTGGGACGAAAAAACCGGGGGATCTCTCAAAGGGGCGTGGCCAATGTAATTAAGGGCGTGGCTTAAAACACGTAAGCTAAAAATCTGTGCTTAGCATAGTGTGCCGCCCAACTTGTATTTTGCTGTTTCTGTCATTGCATCCAGATAAATGATACAACAAGTAACGTCATACCTACAAGAAGTCAGGACTATTGGCTTTGTCAATGGTTGTTAGTTGCTTAAGATAAATAAGCAGCAACTATGGCTTGTAAATAATATTGAAAAAGCTTCCACTTAAAGCCCTGGTGACACCACGACATTGTTGCTGCACCTGAGTTTCAAAAAGAGAAGGGAAATCCAGAGAGAAAATGGCTCTCTTTAAAGGATTTCCCTTCCCCTACAACGCTCACCTGGCATGACGTCATGCCGTAACTTCTCCACTAGTGAGAAGTGAGCAGTGTGAGCACGCGCACATCGATGTGCCTGCTGTCACTGCAGTCTGGGAAAAAAATGGACTGCATGTACCAGGGCACAGAACAGAGCCCGATAGAGATCCGTTTCGAGCACCCCTTTAAACAAGCATTTGCAATGCAAATTGGTCTCGCATTTGCCAGAGTTTGAGCTATTGGAGGTGTAAATGACAATGTCTTTTACTGAGTTTGTGGCATGCTGGGTTGGATTTTGTGGGAGACACCAGTAGTGGCATTGCGGTTCTGGAAGACACCCTGATAACTTGGACCAAACTTTTTTAGGAAGCAGCAGAAATAAATAATCTGTGAAAGAAATACTGCATTATATGCCGATGGCCAGGGGTGTTCTTGGGTAGAGGGAGGTTGAAATGAAAGACAAGGAGGGGTTGCATAATGGGCCTGGATATATTTGCAGGTGAGTGGATTGTAAGAATCAGTGGGCAGGGGGGGACCAGTGGGTCACTAAGCTATGTTCACCCATAACACACCCTAAATCCTACCCAAGCTCATCTTGCAGCCCTGCCAAAGGCCTCCTCCCAGAATGTACTGTCATACCTGCTAACAGCTTAAAAACACAATAGGGGGACTTAGGGGGAAACAACTCCTGCGACAACTCTCCTCTGCATGGTATCCTCGGCCCTAATGCTGTACAGCACCCTACTACTTTATAGATCGATAACTTACGCCAGACTGGACTATTTAGACAACAACCGAGGCTTGTAGGCTAACGTCTTTTTCACGATGGGGCAAGATGCTGAAAATACAAACAAAAAGGTGACAAAGGCTTGCCCATCAGGCTACCACGCATTTGTCCAATGCGGTTATATTCAAATGTGGTAAGATCACATATCTCAGAATTGGGTGGCCATTACCACCAGCCAGAGGCAAGCGTCATCCACACTGTCGCACATTCCAACTGTGGCAAACTACTTACTGCACTTGGACATCAGCCCTGACTTAGCATTCATGAGTGAATGGGAGGACCACAAATACTAGCGACCACTTTGCAACACTGCCTCACAGAAATAAATGTCAAAATCCAAGACCTTTACAGTATCAAAGTTCTGACTGTGGTTTCACTGGAGAGTCAAAAACAACCCCTGGACGCACATCCACAGCCTGATTTTTTTGGGGGGAAACTCAAAAGTAGCAGCGTACGGTCTATACATATGACATGTAAGAAGTGAAAGCAATCCTATTAATGCAGGTTTGCAGAAAGGAACTGCTATTCTCCATCTAAATGGTCCTTTAAACGATTTGAGAAGGCGGGACTAACTGGAGACTACACAGGAACAAAGCAACGGATAGGAGGGCACTGCTTCTCAGAACAGAGTCTCACACAAAGATTCTAGTCCGAAACTAGACAGCGTGCTCTGTACAGCTACTGGGAAAAAAAAAGTTTTTATGCTCACATGTAATGTCCTCAGCATTAGGTTCTTGGACGGGAAGACTAACTCGTACCCCGCTAACTGGGAAACATCTGTTTCACGTGTAAAGTGTGAGGTTCCTAGGCTTGCGCTTTTTAGGGTGCGGCAGTTGTCAAGAAGCTATTCCACCAGTCCAACGTTTTTAGCCAACGGAAGGTTGCATTCTGGGACTCGTGGTTTCGATTTCAAATTGCACCCTCAGGCAAACAAAAAAAAACTACACACTACACAACACACAAAATACCGTTGCTCAAAATGCCAGGAGCGGGCAATGGCGCCCCGCCCGATACTGGACCATTTTGTAGAAACACATGCAATGAGGTTTAAAAATCGTGCAGGTGGCAACAAGGTAAACAAAAGGCTGTAACGCGGACAAGCTAGTTAGCCCTGGAGTTGCCTGTTTCCAGGGAGAGACAGAAACACACACATTACCCTCCAAAAGTGCGCATGATAAAAACAGGTCTGCTTCTGCGGTGGGGCGGGGCAGGAGGGGGGGCACAAGTGCAGGATTGGGAACACCACCGAGGGAAGATCTGGGGGGTTCTACTGCATTCTATGTCATGCCGGGCTGCTGTTCTGGGAGCTGCAGCACTTGTGTGGAAGTCTGGTCGCCATGTTGTTGCTACACAGCAAACGCTGCAGTAGCAACAGTAGAAAAATACAGTAGAGAGCGAACGAGGCCGGGAGGAAAACACAGGTGCGCACCGCCCGAGTAGTCCTGCCTGCTGCCTCACCTGACCTCAGGGAGGGGCGCTGGCTGCGTGTCTGCTGCTGGGGACGAGGATCACGTGCCAACAACCACCCTATGTGGGGGGGGGCATGGGAAAAGCTCCCGCATGGGCCAGTGACAGAATGTGCCCCCGTCTGCGACCTCTCCGCTTTTACATTTTACTTCTGTGACTCTTCCTGAGGTGCGGACCCTATCAACTCACTTCGGGGAGGCAGGTTTAATTTAGCACCCGTGCAGTTTTCGATCCATGGAAACTGCCACAAAGCCGGCCCACGGACCGAGCTGTGTACTGTGAAGGTGCACCACCACGAGCGGTCACTGAGAGCAGCCGGCCCTTATTGTAAACATTTATCTTGTTACTCACTTGTTACTGGGGAGAGGATGTGGTCTGACGGCTAGACTGCCGACTTTGGTGCCGGAAACCAAGGTTCATGCCTCGGGGTCGCGTCCACATCCTGTGATTGTATGCAAATCACTTAATCTCCCCGTGCCTGAATGTGTGCTTGTGTAACGTACTCAAGAGACACCGTGCCAGCCTCGCCTCACGCTCTCCGCCCGAGCAGCCCTGCCTGCTACGTCACCTGACCTCAGGGAGGGGCGTGCTCCGCCCGAGCAGCCCTGCCTGCGGCGTCACTTGACCTCAGCGAGGGGCGCTGGCTGCGTGTCTGCTGCTGCCGACGAGGATCACTCGCAGACAACAACCCTATGTGGGGGGGGGGCATCGGCAGGGGCTGAAACCTTTTGCAGTCATAAACATCACGGCAGCTGAAAAAATATGTGTGTCTGTGCCTGGGAGGCACACGATCGCCAGAAGCTGAAACCTTTCGCACTCTATCACCATCACGCGCTTGGCTTAAACAAGGCACATTAAATAAAAAAAGTCCAACAAAAACAGCATACCAAAACAACGCCCCTAATATAAGTAAAGGGGCCAATAGCCATAGGTGTGGCCAAGAGTCAAAAATGAGGGACTTAAAACACTATTATCCAATACCAAGTACACCATTTTGAAAGGCACACTCAAGAACAAATGAAAACAACGATTTAAAAAGAGGCGGTCAGCCACATAGTAAAGTGTATACTGCATGTCTCAACGAGACAGCGCATGCGCTGCCTGGGCGAGACCTAAAAAGTGGGGGTGCTCAGCACCGGTGAGACCCGGCCCACTCAAAGAAGCCCTGCTCTGCAGTTCAAAGAGGAGGGGGTCTGCTGACATTCGAACTGGTCAGGTCGGTGGATTATGAATGCTCAGCTCGAGCAGAGCAGGGAAGGAGGGGGCCAAGTGGCAATACGCCCTGCCCCACTCCTGGGCTGCATGGAAATAGCAGGAAACATCTGCATGTGTTGTCAGCGTGTGTCTACAGATTAACGAAACACACATATATATTTTTTTAAATCGCAGAGTTTCTCTGAACTCACTGCCCAGCGGGGCAGCATATCTAGTAGGAGTTCGCGTTTGACCTTTATCTTTGGCAAAGGCACTCCTCACAGCTGCCGCGTTCTGGCAGCGCCATGACAAGTGTCGGGTTACCGCGCGCTCAGGGAGGGCCATAACGCGTTATTGGAAATAACGACTCTGATAGTATACACTAAACCTTAGTAGTCCATTCGCATAGAATTTGCACCCCTGATTTCCATCTAATAAAAATATGGTTCCTTTTGCTCCACTTAGCGCTATAGAATAAAGTCTAAAGCCCAGCGGCTAGTCACGTGGGGGGCCCGGTTTGGTCAAAGTTCCCGTATAATTTCTTGTTATGGGACTGCTGCGAAGCAAAGAGCAAACAACTGGGCAGTGACCGTTCTTGAGATTGCATTTCTTTGTGATTGTTATTTTTTTTCCTGCTTGCTGTTGGCAGTCAGTGTGACTAACAGTGCTTTCACTGGCTTTTGACGTCTGCGCAATGCATTTAGTTACCAATTTGCCCCTTGGTCGTGGATTTATACGGCAGTTCACGCACTGTACTTGCTGGGCTGCAGAGGGTGCAGTTCATGATAGCCCATGGTGATTATGCAGCTGGCATTTAGCATGTGGTAGAGCCATTACCCTAGTGTATTTAAAGTATCAGTGCACCGCATTGTTTTTTCAATTTTATTTTCGCAAACATGAGTGAGCAGTGATGTAATGACAGACGAACCAGCTTCTCTCTTAGTTCGTAAATGTTGTTGTACACAGTCGAGTATGCTTATAACAAGAGCCGTGGGTCCTACGAGAACAGAGCGCAATACCTGAAAACACAATAATAACGTGTTCTCGCTGATTTCCCCAGAAAGAAAGATAGATATAAGGGGTGGACAAGTTCGCCAAAAATTCTGAAAAGTCATAAAACCCAGGAAGCAATACATTTGCATTGGAACAGTTTAAACATGACTGGAAAGCGTGCGCACGAGTCTTCTGCAGCTGTAAAGCAAACGAGGCAGGTGTCTAGTGAGTCATGAATATGCAAAACTAACTCACCTTTGTGTATTTGATCTTCAGGTCGCTGAGGGGCGTAGGCCCTTTTGCCGGTGCACCGTTCTGGTCCGGGCTTTGTTTTTTCTTACTTTCAGTTGACATGTTTAGCCTTTCGCCTGGAACACAGATAAACACAGCCTTGTGTTAGACAAGCCCGGGAATTTTTAGCCTGACTGAGCACTGCGCTTTTTCCCTTTGCCTTTTACTCCAGACCGGTTACACTACATTTGCATACGCACTTATGATTGGAGGAAAACACTCATAGCCAGGGGAAAGAGAGCAGCAGTATCTGATGTTGACACCTCCCGCTGCAATCCTTCAACTTTGTCTCCACTTACAGTATCTCTGGTATGTGATTTGTCGTCATAGAGGCCGCTTTGAATGTAGTGAGGCGAATTCTGATTTAATATTTGTTGGGAACACAGAAAACGACGAAAACCAGGGCATCATCCCACACATTAGTGGCAGGAAACCAATATATATATATATATATTATATATATATATATATATATATATATATATATATATATATATATATATATATATATATATATATATATATATATATATCTATCAATGAGAGAGAAAAAGAAAGGGGACCTATGACTTATATACACTCGCATGAATGCTTAGGAGAAACATTTTGAAACTTGATGAGGCAGTAAAGTACCAGGCGCTATCTGCTTTTCTATACAAGCAGGGACAGATTAACAAACAAAAGACGTGCCTGGTGGAAGTAGCAAAAGATGAAGTTTGCGCCTTTAAACAGTCACAAAAGAACAGGACCCAATTCACAACGCTTTTTTTTCTCATGTAGCTGTGCTGACAACTTTGATTACAATTGTAAATCCACAGGACTGATTTAGAGAATTGTGCAATGGTAGGTGGATTTACTTAAACAAATAATTCCAGCAATGTGGTGGGCGCTCTATATCAGCAAATGTGGGGGTGGAGGTTAAGAACGTTCCAAAGCGGGGACACCTGCAAAAGTTGGTCAACAACCAAAAATTCTCATTTTTATAGTTATTCACCAACCTTTTTGAGCGAAGATTAAAACCTTAAAGGCAAACCTAGATCTATTTCATTCAATGTCTAGAGTAAATCCATTTTCGTGGTGGGACAGTAGAGGGAATTATTTTAAAAATTGGAATGAGTCTAGAACATAGGTTTTTGCCACACGGCATAATATTTTTTTTTGGGAGCACCAAGAAAGGTTTAAAATGACAAATGCATTTCTGAGTGACTTTTCCACAAAATGTACAATTTTCCAATTCAAAATATCAATACATATGACTGTTCCTAGGAATCTATAACCTTCACAAGTTCTCAGTAGTACTCTTAGATTTTTTTGTTTTGTGAATTCGAAAAAAGCAGATATGTATTCAAACTCAAGCCTATTTAATACATTTTCAACATTTGATGTGAGTAGGACCAATAATGTGCAATGGAAATGATTCACAAACCTTTCCATTTGCATGATACTCAAATTGTGCAAGAAGTACATTTTATAAGGAAATGTATGGCGATTACATAAATTATGCACACCGGTCTAAAAATGCATGCTACTTACATGACGCAGCACTTACAAGACATAGCTGTGAAGGACATGATAATATGCAATGAGTCTAGCAGAGCATTGTGGAAGCTAGACAAACAAAAAAGTACACTTGCAAAATATCATGAAAAACTTCAACCTCTTCATACAATACACAGCTCCGAAAGTCCTTAAGATCACAGGCTACAGAGGTACTATTTCCACTGTGATACGCTGAGTAGTCAAAGTGAAAAGAGTGCAAAACTGCACAATGGAACAAGCAGACAAAGTCCTACAGCCTGATGGATTGTCAGGAACCTGAGTAGGAGGGACCCAGGATAGACAGAGGGTAGTGGGCCCCAATTGCAGCAACTGGGGCCCCTCACCACTGTTGTCCTAGGTGCCTTATACTTTGTAGCCCTTAACTGGGAAACAAGCACACTTTTTTAGCACATGAATCTCAAGGATATTTAAAAAATATGAAGTGTGATTGTGGGACTTGGCCCTTTTGGCTAAAGTTCCCTAAACTTTTTGCTTTTCCCCTAGACCTTTTTTCTGACATTGTTTTGTCAACTTAGATGCTTTGGACACTTTGCCACTGCTAAACAGTGTCAAAGTGCAAGTGCTCCCTGTATAAAGTATAATGGTAATTGGTTGTCCATGATTGGTATGTTTGCCTTACTAGTAAAGTCCCTGGTAAAGTGCACTATGTGTGCCTGGGCTGGTAATGCAAATGCTACTAGTGGGCCTGCAGCACTATTTGTGCCACCCACACAAGTAGCTTTGAAAAGGAAACTCAGGCCTGCCATTGCAGTGCCTGCGCGCAGTTTGTTAAACTGCCATGTTGTTCTGACAAGTGCACCCACTTGCCAGACCTTACCCTTCCCTTTCTATGCACATCAGACACCCCTATGTTAGGTCCAAGGTACCCCCTGGGCATAGTGCAGTGCATGTGAAAGGTAGGACATGTACTAAGGTGTGTACCATGTCCTGACAGTGAAATAATCTCCATTTCGTTTTGCACTGTTGAAAGGCCATCTTGCCCATAGGACAGAATGGGGAGGCTGTGTAATATGTTTTCCAGCCTATCTTCCCAAAGGCTTAAGATGGAGAGGTGAAGTTTAGTATGCCAGAACTCACAATGTAATAACACATCTTTTTATGAAGATGGTTTTTGCATTGTGTGTTTAGAAGCCACTCTTTTAGAAGTGGCTGGGCTTTTGTGCTCTAACATTTCTGTGTGTCTCTGCCTGGTGGTGGATTGACTGTCTGGATTTCAAAGTGATAGGATCTGGGGAATGTCTTGACCCAGGGGAGGAGGTGAGACAGCAACAGGCTGACCTGCATCTGGAGTGTAGGGGGAGGAGTAGCCCCTAGAGGTGAAGAGGCCTGGGCTGCAGCCATAAACCAATGGCTCCGGGCCCTGCTGAGTGATTGAGGATCCAGACGCCCACTTTCAAAGGAATAAAGGTGTAACTGGCAGGGAGGCACCCAGAACTGGTTTGAACAGGGGTCAGTGCCCCCTGAACACAAAGACTTCAAAGCCATTGAGGGGTATATCTATGAGAGCTGAAGCCCCTGAACTTTGGAGAATGGCTTGATCAAGATTGAACAAGACTGGAGCTACTTCGTGGTCAAGAGGAACCTTTGCCAAGGAAGAAACAACTGAAGAGACTGAAGGATAGGACTGACCCTTGCTGTGTGTTCTGGGGCTGGCCTGCAGTTTGCTGTTTTAACCAAGGAAAGGCTAAAGGGTCTTTGCTGTGTGCTGTGTCCCCCTGCTTGAAAGGACTTTGCTGTGCTGTGTCCTGAAGTAGCTTATCCCCAAGGGCCCGAGGTGAACTGGCTCCCTGTTGCGGAAACTCAGGAACACAAAAGCTTCCAGGAGAGTCTCAGCGACGCTGTGTGCGTGTGCTTGTTGCAGCCTGAGACCCTCGTAAGAAGTGCCCTGTGATCGTGGGCACCTGGAGTCCAAGCGAGGATCAGCGACGCTGTGTGCATGTGCTTTTTGCAGCCTGAACCCTTTGTGAGGATTGTCCAGTTATCGTGTGCACCGGAATCCAAGTGAGTCTCATCGACGCTGTGTGCGTGTGCTTTGTGCAGCGTGAGACCTTCGTGAGCATTGCCTTGTTATCGTGCACACCCGGAATCCAAGTGAGTCTCATCGACGCTGTGTGCGTGTGCTTTGTGCAGCGTGAGACCTTCGTGAGGATTGCCTTGTTATCGTGCACCTGGAATCCAAGTGAGTCTTATCGACGCTGTGTGCGTGTGCTTTGTGCAGCGTGAGACCTTCGTGAGGATTGCCTTGTTAACGTGCACCCGAAGTTAAAGTGAGTCTCAGCGACGCTGTGCGCGTGTTCTTCGTGCAGCCTGAGACCTTCGTGTGGAGTGCCCGGTGATCGTGCACCCGAAGCTCAAGGGAGTCTAAGCGACGCTGTGTGCGTGTGCCCTGTGGCAGCCTGGGATCTTCGTAGCAGTAGCGGCCCAGACCGGCAGCCTCGGAGGAGCTGAGCCGCCGGCCCGAGCCCGCCGTTGGCAATTCACAAAGATTGCATCGGAGGCCCAAGTCGTTGGACGAGGAGAGGAGAGGGAGTTTGCGCCCCCCAGGTAACGTGTGTCGACTCCTGGGGCGGGGTGCGGGCTCGGAGGGAGACGCTCTCGGCCACTCTCTCAGTCCAGCAGCGCGAACCTCTGCTTCGGCTCGTATCGCGGCCCGTATTGCCAAGGGAGTGGCAGTACCGGGGCCGGAGTGCGGAGCTGCACTTTTTGTTACACCATACCCGTGTTGGGGGCAACTGTTGACAGAGGCTGACTGCGAGTCAGAATGAGTGGCGGAGAGACGACCTAAGGCACCGTGATCGGTGCCGGAGAGTATTACACATTATCTTATTTCTGCATAATGAACTACCTGATTGTCGTATTACACATTGCATCATTTCTACATAACGAACTACCTGATTGTCGTATGACGCATTGCATTGTTTCTGCATAACGAACTACCTGATTAGCGTATTACGCATTGCATTATTCCTGCATAACGAACTACCTGATTAGTGTATTACGCATTGCCTTATTTCTGAATAACGACGTACCTGGTGGTTGTATTATGCATTGCATTATTTTTACATTGCAAAGTGTCTGATTGTTGCGTTACGCATTGCATTATTCTTACATTGCAAAGTGCCGGATTGTTGCGTTACGCATTGCATTATTTTACATTGCACAAGTGCCTGATTCTAGCATTACGAACTGCATAACATGGTATTAGGATTACAGTGGAATGTTTAGAAGTGCTCATTAATATCGTCAGAACTTACAAGGGCTGGCTGGCCTAACAACATGCCAGGAGAAATATTACACATACTCATATGTTGGATTTATATAGTGTGGTCTTATCGTATATCTTTTTATATAAAATGTATACTCGTTTTTATAAAACTCGTGTGGAGTCTATTTGTGGTGTCATCATTGGGTTGCTGTGAGCGTGGTTGCAAATACTTTACACATGTGCCTTGAAGATAAGCCTGGCTGCTCGTGCCAAGCTACCAAGAAGGTGAGCGGGGGCTATCTCAGGAGGTGACCTTCCTTTCCCTGACGTGGACCCGCGGGTCCCTATTTGGCCTAAGGTACCTACCTCAGCAAACCAGGGATCCCGGGTGGGGATTTGAACCCCCCAGGTCTAACATTTGGTGGTCAGGGGTGTGGGATTGAAATGTGTATTTGCAAATTCATTCACAGTAATTGGTGTACATCACAAGTTTAGCGCAGACCACGACGCAACCACATATTGTGTTCTTGATTTGTTGGTTCTAGTTGTTTTTTTTTTTTTGAGCAACCTTTAAGCCACACATCATGTCTCAGAGGAGTCAAGTAGCCGGTGAGGCTGCAGAATTAGAGTTCGACATTGAGGCATTGCTTACCTACAAAGTTGATCAATTGAGGCAATTCTGCAGAGCTTTGGGATGTCCCATGAAAAGTAGCGCCAAGAAGGAGGGGCTGCAAATGGCCTTGAGGGCCTGGTGGGAAGCCAAAGGGGCTCAGGGGACGGGTGATGTTGAGGTGGATGAGGATGACCCAGGGAATGGATTTGGTCCACAGGATTTGCCAGTGGAGGGACCAGCCTTAGGGGCTGGTAGTAGCCATTCAGGGAGGAGTTTTTCTCCAGAGGAGCTGGAAGAAAACCAAAGGGTCAGAGAGCATTAGTTGAAGGTTTTAAAACTTAAAGCTCAAGCAGAGGAGAAGAAGCTGCTCATTGAAAGTGAAAAGCGAGCAGAGGAGAGCAGGAACGCTCTCGCCTTGGAAGAGAAAAAGATTCTCTTAGCTCATGAGTTAAGCATGAGGGAACTGGACATTAAGGTTAAACAGGCAGAGTCCAGTTTGAATGGTGACAGCGTACAGCCAGTGCCAAGTGTGGATGAGTACAAGCGTGCACTGGATGACTGGGTGTTGGTGAGCATGGCAAATGATTTAAAGGGGTTGCTCAACCTTACCCCTAGGGAGCCTAGGCTCAGTAATTGTTTTCCAGGATTGCGCCAACCCGTGTTAGGGTGTGAGCTCTTTGATTCCCGGGAGCTGGCACAAGAGCCGGACCCCTGGTCATGGGTCCAAGGGCCTGAAAAGGCCCTAGAGAGGGAAGAGAGGCGAAGTAGAATCGTTAGGTCCCAGAGTAGTGGGGGGGGCATGCGGGCTAGCGCCCTGTCTCAAAGGAGAGGGAGGGATTGTGAGCAGCGTCCCCAGGGGTTCACCACCCAACCCCAGAGACTGGAGGGTTCCTTATAGGAGCACCAGGTGGGAGGCCTAGCGCCTACTTGCCAGCTGTGCGAGGAAGAACACCTAGCGTCAGGAGGGCGTGGGGCGTCTGTCACCAGAGCTCCCGCGGTCCTGAAGTTTGTGGGTGCCATTCCTGAATGGCAGGCACAGAAATCTAAATGGAAGGTTAAGGGAGGAAGGTGTCCCCCCATGGGAAAACCCGTGGGACTGTGTCCAGCTAGTAGAGCTGGGTCCCCTAGGAGTGACCAGGGTACCCCCACATCTACCTGGAGGACAGGATAACTGGGAACAGTGTCCTGACTGATGGGTCTTCCAGGGATACCGCTCTAGGTAGGGGTTGGCAAGGGGCCAGCACCCCTAGAGAGGCCCCAACTGTCTGGAAGTACCCATGGAGCGGCATAGTTGGCCCAGGGAGTAGGGACCAAGAGAATCCCCTGGGGGTCAGGAAGGCATAGAACCGGAGGGTGTCCCTGTGGTAGCAGGCCTGCGTCCGTGTTCTATCGCCCTAAGCAGGGAAGTCCATCAAGGTAGTTGATTGGTCTACCCTGGCTTTTGGCTGGGAGGGGGTTGTGTGGGACTTGGCCCTTTTGGCTAAAGTTCCCTAAACTTTTTGCTTTTCCCCTAGACCTTTTTTCTGGCATTGTTTTGCCAACTTAGATGCTTTGGACACTTTGCCACTGCTAAACAGTGTCAAAGTGCAAGTGTTCCCTGTATAAAGTATAATGGTAATTGGTTGTCCATGATTGGTATGTTTGCCTTACTAGTAAAGTCCCTAGTAAAGTGCACTATGTGTGCCAGGGCTGGTAATGCAAATGCTACTAGTGGGCCTGCAGCATTATTTGTACCACCCACACAAGTAGCTTTGAAAAGGGAACTCAGGCCTGCCATTGCAGTGCCTGCGCGCAGTTTGTTAAACTGCCATGTTGTTCTGACAAGTGCACCCACTTGCCAGACCTTACCCTTCCCTTTCTATGCACATCAGACACCCCTATGGTAGGTCCAAGGTACCTCCTGGGAAGGGTGCAGTGCATGTGGAAGGTAGAACATGTAGAACTAAGGTGTGTACCATGTCCTGACAGTGAAATAATCTCCATTTTGTTTTTCACTGTTGAAAGGCCATCTTGCCCATAGGACAGAATGGGGAGGCTGTGTAATATGTTTTCCAGCCTATCTTCCCAAAGGCTTAAGATGGAGAGGTGAAGTTTAGTATGCCTGAACTCACAATTTAATAACACATCTTTTTATGAAGGTGGTTTTTGCATTGTGTGTTTAGAAGCCACTCTTTTAGAAGTGGCTGGGTTTTTGTGCTCTAACATTTCTGTGTGTCTCTGCCTGGTGGTGGATTGACTGTCTGGATTTCAAAGTGATAGGATCTGGGGAATGTCTTGACCCAGGGGAGGGGGTGAGACAGCAACAGGCTGACCTGCATCTGGAGTGTAGGGGAGGAGTAGCCCGTAGGAGGTGAAGAGGCCTGGGCTGCAGCCATAAACCAATGGCTCCGGCCCCTGCTGAGTGATTGAGGATCCAGACCCCCACTTTCAAAGGAATAAAGGTGTCACTGGCAGGGAGGCACGCAGAACTGGTTTGAACAGGGGTCAGCGCCCCCTGAACACAAAGACTTCAAAGCCATTGAGGGGTATAACTATGAGACCTGAAGCCCCTGAACTTTGGAGAATGGCTTGATCAAGATTGAACAAGACTGGAGCTACTTCGTGGTCAAGAGGAACCTTTGCCAAGGAAGAAACAACTGAAGAGACTGAAGGATAGGACTGACCCTTGCTGTGTGTTCTGGGGCTGGCCTGCAGTTTGCTGTTTTAACCAAGGAAAGGCTAAAGGGACTTTGCTGTGTGCTGTGTCCCCCTGCTTGAAAGGACTTTGCTGTGCTGTGTCCTGAAGTAACTTATCCCCAAGGTCCTGAGGTGAGCTGGCTCCCTGTTGCGGAAACTCAGGAACTCAAAAGTTTTCAGGAGAGTCTCAGCGACGCTGTGTGCGTGTGCTTGTTGCAGCCTGAGACCCTCGTAAGAAGTGCCCTGTGATCGTGGGCACCTGGAGTCCAAGCGAGGATCAGCAACGCTGTGTGCGTGTGCTTTTTGCAGCCCGAACCCTTTGTGAGGATTGTCCAGTTATCGTGTGCACCGGAATCCAAGTGAGTCTCATCGACGCTGTGTGCTTTGTGCAGCGTGAGACCTTCGTGAGGATTGCCTTGTTATCGTGCACACCCGGAATCTAAGTGAGTCTCATCGACGCTGTTTGCGTGTGCTTTGTGCAGCGTGAGACCTTCGTGAGGATTGCCTTGTTATCGTGCACCCGGAATCCAAGTGAGTCTCATCGACGCTGTGTGCGTGTGCTTTGTGCAGCGTGAGACCTTCGTGAGGATTGCCTTGTTAACGTGCACCCGAAGTTAAAGTGAGTCTCAGAGACGCTGTGCGCGTGTTCTTCGTGCAGCCTGAGACCTTCGTGTGGAGTGCCCGGTGATCGTGCACCCGAAGCTCAAGGGAGTCTCAGCGACGCTGTGTGCGTGTGCCCTGTGGCAGCCTGAGATCTTCGTAGCAGTAGCGGCCCAGACCGGCAGCCTCGGAGGAGCTGAGCCGCCGGCCCAAGCCCGCCGTTGCCAATTCACAAAGATTGCATCGGAGGCCCAAGTCGTTGGGCGAGGAGAGGAGAGTGAGTTCGTGCCCCCAGGTAACGTGTGTCGACTCCTGGGGCGGGGTGCGGGCTCGGAGGGAGACGCTCTCGGCCTCTCTCTCAGTCCAGCAGCACGAGCCTCTGCTTCGGCTCGTATCACGGCCCGTATTGCCAAGGGAGTGGCAGTACCGGGGCCTGAGTGCGGAGCTGCACTTTTTGTTACACCATACCCGTGTTGGGGGCAACTGTTGACAGAGGCTGACTGCGAGTCAGAAGGAGTGGTGGAGAGACCGCCTAAGGCACCGTGATCGGTGCCGGAGTGTATTACGCATTATCTTATTTCTGCATAACGAACTACCTGATTGTCGTATTACACATTGCATCATTTCTGCATAACGAACTACCTGATTGTCGTATGACGCATTGCATTGTTTCTGCATAACGAACTACCTGATTAGCGTATTACGCATTGCATTATTCCTGCATAATCGAACTACCTGATTAGTGTATTACGCATTGCCTTATTTCTGCATAACGACGTACCTGGTGGTTGTATTACGCATTGCATTATTTTTACATTGCAAAGTGCCTGATTGTTGCGTTACGCATTGCATTATTCTTACATTGCAAAGTGCCGGATTGTTGCGTTACGCATTGCATTATTTTACATTGCACAAGTGCCTGATTCTAGCATTACGAACTGCCTAACATGGTATTAGGATTACAGTGGAATGTTTAGAAGTGCTCATTAATATCGTCAGAACTTACAAGGGCTGGCTGGCCTAACAACCAGCCAGGAGAAATATTACACATACTCATATGTTGGATTTATATCGTGTGGTCTGAACGTATATCTTTTTATATAAAATTTATACTCGTGTGGAGTCTATTTGTGGTGTCATCATTGGGTTGCTGTGAGCGTGGTTGCAAATACTTTACACATGTGCCTTGAAGATAAGCCTGGCTGCTCGTGCCAAGCTACCAAGGGGGTGAGCGGGGGCTATCTCAGGAGTTGACCTTCCTTTTCCTGACCTGGAACCGCGGGTCCCTATTTGGCCTAAGGTACCTACCTCAGCCAACCAGGGATCCCGGGTCTAACAGTGATTAAAATGCATTGCGGGCTCGGTGTCACTGGGGGCCCACAAGACAGCTTCCCCCATGAACGAAAGCAAGAAATGCGGTTTGCACCAGCCCAAATGGTCGGATTTAGATGGGGTTTTCAGCTCATTGCTCCTGGTGGCGGGCTCTATCCACGTGGAGTATTTCATTTTTTCTTCCTGGCCTCTAAATTGATTGGATCTTCCAGGAGCTTCATTCTCTACCTCCATTGAGAGCAAGCTTGGGGCCTGACCTACGGCGCTTTAGCTCCTCACAGCCTGTTGGTCAGGCTTCTCATGCAATGCTAGCACCTACCAGCCTCTCTCCAGCAGGAGTGACTGCACAGGGCCCAGGACCTGCTCTTTTGGGATCCTGACATGTTGCCAGATTACAAGACACGGTTAGACAAAAGAGACTAAGAACACAGCACACATGGGAAGATGGCATACAGGACAACAGAAAATACACTGTTACATATAAAACTGCATTTCCCAGACTCAGATGCGCAGCCCCAGCCACTGGAGGACCTGCACATTCAAACACACTTTCGGGTCAATATTGGTAAATTGGGTAATTAGGCTTACCAGCACTGTGCTCCTTTGTCTAACAACAGTGTTTGTGAGCCCTCACATTAGTTCACACCAGGTTTGATTTGTCCTTTTGCCTTTGTTGTTTTATTTCTTGTTCTGTTCCCCATGGCCGTTCTGATTGCTTGCCTATAGTATTTTGCTACCTTTATCATTACCTTCTTGCTAGTTTGTCTTTACTGGCAAACTTCCTCCCTCCAGTGCTGCAGTGGTCTCCATCTCCTGAGCTGGTTTCACAGTACCTCGGGCACTATTTACAGCTTGCAAATCACAAAGAGAGTCTGGTGGGAGTATTTAGACTGACCGATAGTGTACCGCTCCCACAATAGCATATAAAGCACATTTGAGGAAAATGTGTTATCACCTGATATCATTCTCTAGGAAGGGATTTCTGGTACTGTCAGTCAATTCCTTGACTTAGGACGGTAGCCTTCACCCACCCTTCAGTGGCATGCTTCATCATCGGGTTCCTCCTCACACCATGACCAATGGTTCCTGGTGCAGGCTACACCCTTTGGGTGTTTTTTATGGTATAGGTCCTATGAGAGTCAATGGTGAGGGTGAGGTATGCAGAGTGCGAGGTGAGTGTAGGGTAGGATAGACTAACTTTTTGTGGGCTTAACAAGTTTTATTCTGCTGCTCCTAAGAGACAGGCAAAAACAGAGAGGGGAGTGAATCTTCAGAACAATTGGAGAGTAGTCAGCATGTTTCTGCCTGGCTTGTGACCTTAAAAGGAGGTTCTAGGCATTCTTCAGGACTGTTAATATAGGAATATAGTCACTCTCCCAAATACTGGAGCCCTCGTGGTGTTCACGGGCTCCATTCTAAGGCGTCTTGCACCGTGTGCCACTTCAATCAATCAATCAATCACAGAATTTGTAAAGCGCACTACTTACCCGCGAGGGTCTCAAGGCGCTAGGGAAAAAAAGGGGGGGGGTGCTGCTACTGGTCGAACAACCAGGTCTTGAGTAGCCTCCTGAAGGTCAGCAGGTCTTGGGTCTGTCGTAGGCTTAGTGGAAGGGTGTTCCAGGTCTTGGCGGCGAGGTGGGAGAAAGATCTGCCGCCGGTGGTAGTTCTTCGAATGCGAGGGACGGTGGCGAGGGAGAGGTCGGCGGAGCGGAGTTGGCGGTTGGGGACGTAGAAGAGGAGTCGTCTGTTGAGGTAGGCTGGGCCAGTCTTGTGGAGTGCCTTGTGTGCGTGGATGAGGAGTTTGAAGGAGATTCTCCTGTCGACGGGGAGCCAGTGCAGGTTCCTCAGGTGGGGGGTGATGTGGCTGTGGCGTGGTACATCGAGGATCAGGCGTGCGGAGGCGTTTTGTATGCGTTGCAGTCGCTTGATGAGCTTGGCCGGGGCTCCCGCGTAGAGGGCGTTCCCATAGTCAAGTCTGCTACTGACGAGGGCCTGGGTGACTGTTCTTCTTGTGTCTGTTGGGATCCACCTGTAGATCTTGCGAAGCATGCGGAGGGTGTTGAAGCAGGAGGATGAGACTGCGTTGACTTGCTTGGCCATGGAGAGCGTTGAGTCGAGGATGACTCCCAGGTTGCGTGCGTGGTCGGTGGGTGTCGGGGCTGCTCCCAGCGTCGTTGGCCACCAGGAGTCGTCCCAGGCTGAGGGGTTGGAGCCGAGGATGAGGACCTCTGTCTTCTCCGTGTTCAGTTTTAGTCGGCTGATCTTCATCCAATCGGCGACGGCCTTCATTCCTTCATGGAGGTTGGATTTGGCGGCGAGGGGGTCCTTGGTGAGGGAGAGGATCAGTTGAGTGTCGTCGGCGTAGGAGATTATGTTGAGGTCGTGCTGTCTGGCGATGCGTGCGAGCGGGGCCATGTAGATGTTGAACAGTGTTGGGCTGAGGGACGATCCCTGGGGTACGCCGCAGATGATCTCGGAGGCTTCGGATCGGAATGGTGGGAGGCGGACTCTCTGGGTTCTGCCGGCGAGGAAGGAGGTGGCCCATTCCAGGGCCTTGTCTCGGATCCCTGCGTCGTGGAGGCGTGCGCGTAGAGTGCGGTGGCAGACAGTGTCGAAGGCGGCGGAGAGGTCCATCAGGATGAGGGCTGCGGTCTCACCGTTGTCCAGCAGGATCCTGATGTCGCCGGTGGCGGCGATGAGGGCAGTCTCAGTGCTGTGGTTGCTGCGGAACCCCGATTGGGATGGGTCCAGGATGCTGTTTTCTTTGAGGTATCGGGTTAGCTGTTTGTTGACGATCTTCTCGATGACCTTGGCTGGGAACGGAAGCAGGGAGATGGGCCGGAAGTTCTTGAGGTCTCTCGGGTCCGCCTTGGGTTTTTTGAGTAGGGCGTTGATCTCTGCGTGTTTCCAGCTCTCTGGGAAGGTCGCGGTCTCGAAGGAGAGATTGATGACGTTGCACAGGTGGGGTGCGATGGAGCTGCTGGCTTTGTTGAAGATGTGGTGCGGGAAAGGGTCTGACGGGGAGCCAGAGTGTATTGTGCTCATGGTCTTGATGGTGTCCTCGATGTTCACGCTGGCCCAGGCTGGCAGGGGGTCGTGGTCGATGGTGTGCGGCGGGTCTGGTGCATCGATCTTAGTTGGGGCTGTCTGGGTGTTGAAGCTGTCGTGGATGTCGGCGATCTTGCGGTGGAAGAAGGTGGCGAGGGACTCGCAGCAGGGGTTGCGACGGCGGGATGTCGTTGGTGTTGGAGCTGGGGTTGGAGAGTTCCTTCACGATGTTGAAAAGCTCCTTGCTGTTGTGTGCGTTGTTGTCGAGGCGGTGCTTTGAAGGAGATTCTCTTGGCGGACTTGATGAGGTGGTGGTGGTTACGGATGGCGTCTTTGTGGGCTGCGTGGCTGTCCGGTGTCTTATCACTGTGCCATTTCTCTCTAGTTTCCGGCAGGTACGCTTGGAAGCTAGGAGTTCCGAGGTGAACCAGCTGGCTCTTTTGGTGGTGTCACTGTAGGTGAGTTTTTTCAGCGGGGCGAGGGTGTTGGCACATTCGTCCATCCATCGTCTGAGGTTGCAGGCAGCATCGTTGGTGTTGGATGGGTCGGAGGGAGGGCTGAGAGCGAGGGTTGCCCGAAGTTGGGCTTCGGTGACTTTGCTCCAGCAGCGGCGTGGGATCTGTTGGGTGCGGTGGTGTGTGGTGGGTTTCTGGAAGGTGAAATGGATGCAGCGGTGGTCGGTCCAGAGGAGTTCCGTGGTGTGGCTGAAGGAGACGTGGGAGCTTGAGGAGAAGATGGGGTCAAGCGTGTGGCCGGCGGAATGGGTCGGTGTTGTGACGAGCTGGCTCAGCCCGAAGTTGGCGAGGTTGTCGATCAGGGTGGTGGAGTTGCTGTCGTTGTTGTTCTCCAGGTGAAAGTTCAGGTCTCCGAGGAGGATGTAGTCGGTAGAGGTCAGGGCGTGTGTGCTGATGAAGTCGGCGATGGAGTCGCTGGAACTGGGGTCGGGGCCCAGGGGGTCTGTAGACAAGGGTGCCTCTAAGGGTGGTGTTGGGGTCCGTGTGGATCTGGAAGTGCATGTGTTCGGCGGTGCTGAGAGTGTCGTCTGGTGCTGGTCGAGACCCTGATGGTGTTCTTGTGGACGATGGCGATTCCTCCTCCTACTGCGTTGAGGCGGTCTCTGCGGGTGATCTTATAGCCGTCTGGGATGGCTATGGCGATGTCGGGGGCGGAGGAGTCGTTCATCCAGGTCTCTGTCAGGAAAGCGACGTCTGGTGATGATGTGTCGAGCAGGTCCCAGAGCTCGACGGCGTGTTTGCGTGCAGAGCTGGTGTTCAGTAGGATGCACCGTAGGTGGTTGAGGTCCTTCTTGGCGGGCGCCTCGGTTGCTCTGAGGCTGGTGTAGCTGCAGTTCCGTCAGGTGAAGGACCATGGAGTGCGTTTCGGGCGGCCTTGAAGCAGTTGTGCGTCCGTCCGGGGTTGAGAGCGTGGAGTGTGGTGGCATCGTATCGGCGTCGGTCCACGAGGCTGGAGCGGGGGCGCGCGGCCCAGGGGTTATGGCGCTGGGCGCGGTCCAGGCACGGACGGGCGCAGACGGGCTTAGCCTTAGGGCGCGCCTTGGCGCGCCAGCGGCGCGGCGCGCAGCGCCGCCTATATGGGGAGGTGGGAGGGAGGAGCAGCTGGGAGGCAGGGGCAGCGAATGGGCAGTCAGGGGGCGGGGCCGCAGGGGACGCAGCGGCGGGAATGGAGAGAGGCAGCGAGGGGCACAGAAGGCAAAATGGACACAAGGGAGGTGGGGGCAGCGAGGGAACAGAGGAAAAAACGGGCACAGTACAGTGGGGGCAGCGAGGGGACAGAGGAAATAACGGGCACAGTACAGTGGGGGCAGCGAGGGAAACAGAAGGCAAAATGGACACAAGGGAGGTGGGGGCAGCGAGGGAGCAGAGGAAAAAAACGGGCACAGTACAGTGGGGGCAGCGAGGGAAACAGAAGGCAAAATGGACACAAGGGAGGTGGGGGCAGCGAGGGAACAGAGGAAAAAACGGGCACAGTACAGTGGGGGCAGCGAGGGAAACAGAAGGCAGAATGGACACAAGGGAGGTGGGGGCAGCGAGGGAGCAGAGGAAAAACGGGCACAGTACAGTGGGGGCAGCGAGGGAAACAGAAGGCAAAATGGACACAAGGGAGGTGGGGGCAGCGAGGGAAACAGAAGGAAAACGGGCACCGAGGCCACAAGCAGAGGGGCGAGCTTACCAGCAGCAGCAGCGGGCGGATAGCACAGGCGGAGCTGTGTGGTGGGGGAGCGACCTACCTGGCAAGGTCAAGGGTCGCTTCTCCTCACGCAGCGGCCGCCATATATGGGGAGGTGGGAGGGAGGAGCAGCTGGGAGGCAGGGGCAGCGAATGGGCAGTCAGGGGCGGGGCCGCAGGACGCAGCGGCGGGAATGGAGAGAGGCAGCGAGGGGCACAGAAGGCAAAATGGACACAAGGGAGGTGGGGGCAGCGAGGGAACAGAGGAAAAACGGGCACAGTACAGTGGGGGCAGCGAGGGGACAGAGGAAACTAACGGGCACAGTACAGTGGGGGCAGCGAGGGAAACAGAAGGCAAAATGGACACAAGGGAGGTGGGGGCAGCGAGGGAACAGAGGAAAAAACGGGCACAGTACAGTGGGGGCAGCGAGGGAAACAGAAGGCAGAATGGACACAAGGGAGGTGGGGGCAGCGAGGAGCAGAGGAAAAACGGGCACAGTACAGTGGGGGCAGCGAGGGGACAGAGGAAATAACGGGCACAGTACAGTGGGGGCAGCGAGGGAAACAGAAGGCAAAATGGACACAAGGGAGGTGGGGGCAGCGAGGGAAACAGAAGGAAAACGGGCACCGAGGCCACAAGCAGAGGGGCGAGCTTACCAGCAGCAGCAGCGGGCGGACAGCACAGGCGGAGCTGTGTGGTGGGGGAGCGACCTACCTGGCAAGGTCAAGGGTCGCTCTCCTCACCGTGGCAGCGGCCGCCATATATGGGGAGGTGGGAGGGAGGAGCAGCTGGGAGGCAGGGGCAGCGAATGGGCAGTCAGGGGGGCGGGGCCGCAGGGGACGCAGCGGCGGGAATGGAGGGAGGCAGCGAGGGGCACAGAAGGCAAAATGGACACAAGGGAGGTGGGGGCAGCGAGGGAACAGAGGAAAAAAACAGGCACAGTACAGTGGGGGCAGCGAGGGAACAGAGGAAATAACGGGCACAGTACAGTGGGGGCAGCGAGGGAACAGAGGAAATAACGGGCACAGTACAGTGGGGGCAGCGAGGGAAACAGAAGGCAAAATGGACACAAGGGAGGTGGGGGCAGCGAGGGAGCAGAGGAAAAAACGGGCACAGTACAGTGGGGGCAGCGAGGGAAACAGAAGGCAAAATGGACACAAGGGAGGTGGGGGCAGCGAGGGAGCAGAGGAAAAAACGGGCACAGTACAGTGGGGGCAGCGAGGGAAACAGAAGGCAGAATGGACACAAGGGAGGTGGGGGCAGCGAGGGAGCAGAGGAAAAAACGGGCACAGTACAGTGGGGGCAGCGAGGGAAACAGAAGGCAAAATGGACACAAGGGAGGTGGGGGCAGCGAGGGAAACAGAAGGAAAACGGGCACCGAGGCCACAAGCAGAGGGGCGTAGCTTACCAGCAGCAGCAGCGGGCGGACAGCACAGGCGGAGCTGTGTGGTGGGAGCGACCTACCTGGCAAGGTCAAGGGTCGCTCTCCTCACCCGCGCAGCAGCCGCCATATATGGGGAGGTGGGAGGGAGGAGCAGCTGGGAGGCAGGGGCAGCGAATGGGCAGTCAGGGGCGGGGCCGCAGGACGCAGCGGCGGGAATGGAGAGAGGCAGCGAGGGGCACAGAAGGCAAAATGGACACAAGGGAGGTGGGGGCAGCGAGGGAACAGAGGAAAAACGGGCACAGTACAGTGGGGGCAGCGAGGGGACAGAGGAAATAACGGGCACAGTACAGTGGGGGCAGCGAGGGAAACAGAAGGCAAAATGGACACAAGGGAGGTGGGGGCAGCGAGGGAACAGAGGAAAAAACGGGCACAGTACAGTGGGGGCAGCGAGGGAAACAGAAGGCAGAATGGACACAAGGGAGGTGGGGGCAGCGAGGGAGCAGAGGAAAAAACGGGCACAGTACAGTGGGGGCAGCGAGGGGACAGAGGAAATAACGGGCACAGTACAGTGGGGGCAGCGAGGGAAACAGAAGGCAAAATGGACACAAGGGAGGTGGGGGCAGCGAGGAACAGAGGAAAAACGGGCACAGTACAGTGGGGGCAGCGAGGGAAACAGAAGGCAGAATGGACACAAGGGAGGTGGGGGCAGCGAGGAGCAGAGGAAAAACGGGCACAGTACAGTGGGGGCAGCGAGGGGACAGAGGAAATAACGGGCACAGTACAGTGGGGGCAGCGAGGGAAACAGAAGGCAAAATGGACACAAGGGAGGTGGGGGCAGCGAGGGAAACAGAAGGAAAACGGGCACCGAGGCCACAAGCAGAGGGGCGAGCTTACCAGCAGCAGCAGCGGGCGGACAGCACAGGCGGAGCTGTGTGGTGGGGGAGCGACCTACCTGGCAAGGTCAAGGGTCGCTCTCCTCACGTGGCAGCGGCCGCCATATATGGGGAGGTGGGAGGGAGGAGCAGCTGGGAGGCAGGGGCAGCGAATGGGCAGTCAGGGGGGCGGGGCCGCAGGGGACGCAGCGGCGGGAATGGAGGGAGGCAGCGAGGGGCACAGAAGGCAAAATGGACACAAGGGAGGTGGGGGCAGCGAGGGAACAGAGGAAAAAAACAGGCACAGTACAGTGGGGGCAGCGAGGGAACAGAGGAAATAACGGGCACAGTACAGTGGGGGCAGCGAGGAACAGAGGAAATAACGGGCACAGTACAGTGGGGGCAGCGAGGGAAACAGAAGGCATAATGGACACAAGGGAGGTGGGGGCAGCGAGGGAGCAGAGGAAAAAACGGGCACAGTACAGTGGGGGCAGCGAGGGAAACAGAAGGCAAAATGGACACAAGGGAGGTGGGGGCAGCGAGGGAACAGAGGAAAAAACGGGCACAGTACAGTGGGGGCAGCGAGGGAAACAGAAGGCAGAATGGACACAAGGGAGGTGGGGGCAGCGAGGGAGCAGAGGAAAAAACGGGCACAGTACAGTGGGGGCAGCGAGGGAAACAGAAGGCAAAATGGACACAAGGGAGGTGGGGGCAGCGAGGGAAACAGAAGGAAAACGGGCACCGAGGCCACAAGCAGAGGGGCGAGCTTACCAGCAGCAGCAGCGGGCGGACAGCACAGGCAGAGCTGTGTGGTGGGGGAGCGACCTACCTGGCAAGGTAGGCACCTGTACCCAACTATTTATCAGAAAATACATTTATTGGGGGGTGTAACACCCCAACGCCCCCTGAAGCTATGCCCTGTATGTGGCGAGATATACGAGAAGAAAGCAATCTGTATGAAAGTGGAGGGAGAGTGAACATAGAAAGGTAGGTTTGTAGAGGTACAAACTCTTCCTGGATTGTGGAGACCACCTCTTCTGTACCTCCCTTCCTTCAGTGTGTATAACACCCTTGTTGAACAGTGTTGGAAAGCTATGCTTTGTCTGGATTTGTTATGAATGTATGTATGAATATGGTATTTCTATTGCCATTTCACTTTGCTAGTGATTCCTGCTCCTACTGCTGTACTTGTCAGTAGCGGCCCATCCCCCGTCACAGTTGGGGGGTGGGCCAGACCGAAGGAGGGAGGGGGGATATGGGGAGGAGGGAGGTGGGGGAGGGTTTGAGCACAAAAAAATAATAATTTAAAAAACCTTTAACTTACCTTAATGCTGCCACTGCCGTCTCTCGCGAATTGTCTCTTCTTGCTTCTGGCTCTGGGGCACAGGCTCCCAGCCTGCCCTGCGGCCAATCCTGAAGCTGCTCTCGCAAGAGAGCAGCTTCAGGATTGGCTTGAGCATCGCAATTTACGCTCCCAGGCAGACTGGGAGCCTGTGCCTGCTGAGGCTGGTGAAAGCTTCACAGCGCATGAGGGGTTTGGCCGGCCTGAGACGGCCAGCCAAACACCTCTTGCACAGTGAAGGGAGTGCCCACCACTCCCTCACCAGCAGTGTCATCCCCTGGACCCGCCCCCAAGACTCGTCAGAGTCCTGGGGCGGGCCCAGGGGATTAACCCCTTTCTATGCGCACGACAGCCGGGAGCCGTCGTGGCATCAGTGCTCGTGTGCGCAGGACGGCTCCCGCCCTTCCTCGCACATGGCACCGGAAGATTTCCTTTTCTCCCCAACAGCCTCGGGAGCTGGGGAAGAGCTTCCCCAGCTCCCGAGGCTCTCCCCCTGGTTTCTTTGAAATGACGATCAGCGTGCAAGTCGCGCTGTCATAATTTCATAGAAACCGAAACTGAAATGTGCCTTTAGGCTCATTTCAGTTTCACTTTCTATGTGCTCAGGGGGCAATCTCAGGCCCCAAGCACGTAGAAAGACGGTAGAGGTATCATTGGAAAGGGGAGAATCTCCACTTTCCAATGGTACCCCTCCCTAGTGGATCCCTGCTTGAGGATCGCCCCAGGAGGGCGATCCCCAAGCAGGGATCCACCCACTAGACACCAGGGAGGGGGGAGCGGCCCCTTGGGAAAGGGCCTTTGCTCCCCCCAATTTATTTTGGGCACTACAGTCTTTCTGCCCCCCCTGGGGGGCAAACGGGGGCAGTAGCCCCCAATCTTCCCCCCAGGGGGGCAGAAAGCCCACTAGAAACCAGGGAATTGTTTTGTATTCATGTTGGGGTGGGGGCTGCTAAAAATGGGTATGACAATGCCCCCACCCCCTCCCAGAGACATTCAAGCCTTTCTGCCCCCCGAGGGCAAGATGGGGGCAGTAGCTCCCAATCTGACCCCCGGGGGGGCAGAAAGCCCACTGGAAACCAGGGATTTTTTTTTTAGTAATGTAGGGGTGGGGGCTGCCCAAAATGGGCATGACAATGCCCCCACCCCACCGCCCCCAGAAAAATTCCAGTCTTTCTGCCCCCCCCGGGGGCAGACGGAGGCAGTAGCCCCCAACCTGACCCCCAGGGGGGCAGAAAGCCCACTAGAAGCCAGGGATTTTGTTTACATTTGATTTAGGGGTGTGGGCTTCCCAAGATGGGCAGGCCAATGCCCCCACCCCCCAAAAAAATTCAACAGTCTTTCTGCCCCCCCCAGGGGCATATGGGGGCAGTAGCCCCTGATCTGCCCCGGGGGGGGGGGGCAGAATGCCCACTAGGCATCAGGAAATATTTTTTTTTAATTCAGGGGTGAGGTCAGCCCAGAATGGGCATGGCAATGCCCACACCCCCCCAAAAAAAATGCCACAGTCTTTCTGCCCCCCCCGGAGGCACATGGGGGCAGTGGCCCCTGATCTGCCCCCCACGGGGGGCAGAAAGCCCACTAGGCGCCAGCAATTACGCGGGCTTTTTTTATGCATGGGGTGGGGGCTGCCCAGAATGGGCATACCAATGCCCTCACCCCCCAAAAAATAGCCACAGTCTTTCTGCCCCCCTTGGGGGCATATCGGGGCAAACATCCCCCCCGATTCCCCCCCCAAGGGCGGCAGAAAGCCCACTAGGCACGGACTTGTTTTTAGCAATGTGCCTACCTGTGGATTTTGGGCCCTAGCGCAGCCGGCACATATGGGAAACCTAGCAAACCTGTACATTTTTGAAAACTAGACACCAAGGGGAATCCAGGATGGGGTGACTTGTGTGCCTCTCACCAGGTTCTGTTACCCAAAATCCCTTGCAAACCTCAAACTTAGTTAAAAAAACACATATTTTCCTCACATTTCTGTGATGGAAAGTTTTGGGATCTGCGTGGATCCACAAAATTCCACCCACCACGCATTCCGCAAAGTCTTCCGAGAAAAATGGTACCTCAATTGTGTGGGTAGGCCTAGTGCGCGCGACAGGAAACGGCCCAAAACGCAACGTGGACACACCACATTTTTACAGTGAAAACTGACCCTTTTTTTGCAACGTGCCTAGCTGTAGATTTTGAACCCTAGCTCTGCCGGCACATAGGGAAACCTAGCAAACCTATATATTTTTGAAAACTAGACACCCAGGGGAACCCAGGATGGGGTGACTTGTCTGGCTCCCACCAGGTTCTGTTACCCAGAATCCCTTGCAAACCTCAAACTTTGTAAAAAAAAACACATTTTCATCACATTTCTGTGATGGAAAGTTCTTGAACCTGCATGGATCCACAAAATTCCACCCACCCCGCATTCTCCAATGTCTTCCAATAAAAATAGTACTGCACTTGTGTGGGTAGACCTAGTGCCCAAGACAGGAAACAGCGCAAAACACAACGTGGTCACACCACATTTGTACAGTGAAAACTGACCCTTTTTTTTGCAAAGTGCCTAGCTGTAGATTTTGAACCCTAGCTCTGCCGGCCCCTACAGAAACCTAGCAAACCTATACATTTCTTAAAACTAGACACCCAGGGGAATCCAGGATGGGGTGACTTGTGTGGCTCTCACCAGGTTCTCTTACCCAGAATCCCTTGCAAACCTCAAACTTTGTCCCAAAAAAACAAATTTTCCTCACATTTCTGTGATGGAAAGTTCTGGAATATGCGTGGATCCACAAAATTCCACCCACCTCGTATTCTCCAAAGTCTTCCAATAAAAATAGTACTGCACTTGTGTGGGTAGACCTAGTGCCCAAGACAGGAAACGGCGCAAAACACAACGTGGACACACCACATTTTTACAGTGAAAACTGACCCTTTTTTTTGCAAAGTGCCTAGCTGTAGATTTTGAACCCTAGCTCTGCCGGCCCCTAAAGAAACCTAGCAAACCTATACATTTCTTAAAACTAGACACCCAGGGGAATCCAGGATGGCATGACTTGTGTGGCTCTCACCAGGTTCTCTTACCCAGAATCCCTTGCAAACCTCAACTTTGTCCCAAAAAACACATTTTCCTCACATTTCTGTGATGGAAAGTTCTTGAACCTGCATGGATCCACAAAATTCCACCCACCCTGCATTCTCCAATGTCTTCCAATAAAAATAGTACTGCACTTGTGTGGGTAGACCTAGTGCCCAAGACAGGAAACGGCGCAAAACACAACGTGGACACACCACATTTTTACAGAGAAAACTGACCCTTTTTTTTGCAAAGTGCCTAGCTGTAGATTTTGAACCCTAGCTCTGCCGGCCCCTACAGAAACCTAGCAAACCTACACATTTCTTAAAACTAGATACCCAGGGGAATCCAGGATGGGGTGACTTGTGTGACTCTCACCAGGTTCTCTTACCCAGAATCCCTTGCAAACCTCAAACTTTGTCCCAAAAAAACACATTTTCCTCACATTTCTGTGATGGAAAGTTCTGGAATATGTGTGGATCCACAAAATTCCACCCACCTCGTATTCTCCAAAGTCTTCTGATAGAAATGGTGCCTCACTTGTATGGGTAGGCCTAGTGCTCCCGACAGGAAACGGCCCAAAACGCGACGTGGACACACCACATTTTTACAGTGAAAACTGACCCCTTTTTTGCAAAGTGCGTAGCTGTAGATTTTGAACCCTAGCTGTGCCGGCACCTAGGGAAACCTAGCAAACCTATACATTTTTGAAAACTAGACACCCAGGGGAATCCAGGATATGTGACTTGTCTGGCTTTCACCAGGTTCTGTTATCCAGAATCCCTTGCAAACCTCAAACTTTGTCAAAAAAACCACATTTTCCTCACATTTCTGTGGTGGAAAGTTCTGGAATCTGCGTGGATCCACAAAATTCCACCCACCCTGCATTCCCCAAAGTCTTCCGTGAAAAATGGTACCTCACTTGTGTGGGTAGGCCTAGTGCCTCCGACAGGAAATGGCCCAAAACGCAACGTAGACACACCACATTTTCACAGTGAAAACTGACCCTTTTTTGCAAAGTGCCTAGCTGTAGATTTTGAACCCTAGCTCTGCCGGCACCTAGGGAAATCTAGCAAACCTATACATTTATGAAAACTAGACACCCAGGGGAATCCAGGATGGGGTGACTTGTCTGTCTCTCACCAGGTTCTGTTACCCAGAATCCCTTGCAAGCCTCAAACTTTGTAAAAAAAAACACATTTTAATCACATTTCTGTGGTGGAAAGTTCTGGAATCTGCGTGGATCCACAAATGTCCTACCACCCAGCGTTCCCCCAGGTGTTCCGATAAAAATGGTACCTCACTTGCGTGGGTGGGTCAAGTACCTGTGACAGGCAAGGGCCCAAAACGTATTGAGGAGACATCAAAATTACCTATCACAAAACAACCTGTTTTTGCAAGGGGGGGTCACCTGGGTTTTTGGCCCTGGGCTTGGTGGCCATCTGGGGAAACCTACCAAACCTACACATTTCTGAAAACTAGACACCCGGGGGAGTCCAGCGAGGTATGGCTTGCATGGACACCCCAAAGTTTTCCTACCCAGAATCCCTTGCAATCCTCAAATTTAGCTGAAAAAATTACATTTTTCTCAAATTTCTGTGTGGGACAGTTCTGGAATCTGCATGGATCCACAAATTTCCTACCACCCAGCGTTCCCCCAGGTCTCCCGATAAAAATGGTACCCCACTCGCGTGGGTGGGTCAAGTACCCGTGACAGGCAAGGGCCCAAAACATATTGAGGAGACATCAAAATTACCTATCACAAAAAAACCTGGTTTTGCAAGGGGGGTCACCTGGGTTTTTGGCCCCGGCGGCCATCTTGGGAAACTACCAAACCCACACATTTCTGAAAACTAGACACCCGGGGGAGTCCAGCGAGGTATGGCTTGCGTGGACCCCCCAACGTTTTCCTACCCAGAATCCCTTGCAATCCTCAAAATTAGCTGAAAAAATTAAATTTTTCTCAAATTTCTGTGTGGGACAGTTCTGGAATCTGCATGGATCCACAAATTTCCTAACACCCAGCGCTCCCCCAGGTTTCCCGATAAAAATAGTACCTCACTCGCGTGGGTGGGTCAAGTACCCACGACAGGCAAGGGCCCAAAACTTATTGAGGAGACATCAAAATTACCTATCACAAAACAACCTGGTTTTGCTAGGGGGGTCACCTGGGTTTTTGGTCCCGGGCTCGGCGGCCATCTTGGGAAACTATCAAACCCACACATTTCTGAAAACTAGACACCCGTGGGAGTCCAGCGAGGTATGGCTTGCGTGGATCACCCAACATTTTCCTACCCAGAATCCCCTGCAAACCTCATATTTAGCTGAAAAAAAACACATTTTCCACATATTTTTGTGTGGAATCACCGTGCCAGCACAAATGTCCTACCCCACAGCGTTCCCCTCCATCTCCCGAGTAAAATGATACCTCACTTGTGTGGGTGTCCAATGCAGAATTGGCTAAAAACTTATTTTTTTTAAAATGTAGCGCTTAGAATTCTCGGTGCTATACTCTTAATCCCTATGTTTTTGGCTCTTCCTAGTCATTGGCCCTTGCCCCACCCACACAAGTGAGATATCATTTTACTCAGGAGACTGAGGGAAACGCTGTGGGGTAGGACATTTGTGCTGGCACGGTGATTCCACACCCCGTGACCAAAAACGCAGATGCACCCTATGTATCCGAAAATGACCTTGTTTTGCAAGGGGGGGTCACATGAGTTTTTGGTCCCATGGTTGACGGCCATCAAGGGAAACCTACCAAACCCATACATTTCTGAAAACTAGAGACCGGGCTAGTCCAGAAAGGTATGGCTTGCATGGATCCCCCAAAGTTTCCCTACCCAGAATCCCCTGCAAACCTCAAATTTTGATGAAAAATAAAAATTTTCTCAAATTTCTGTGTGGGAAAGTTGTAGGATCACCGGGCTGACACAAATTTCCTACCACCCAGCATTCCCCCAGGTCTCCCGATAAAAATAGTACCTCACTCTTGTGGGTGGGTAAAGTACCTGCGACAGGCAAGGCGCCAAAACGTATTGTGGAGACATCAAAATTACCTATCACAAAACGTTCTGCTTTTGCAAGGGGGTCACATGAGTTTTTGGTCCCGGGCTTGGCGGCCATCTAGTGAAACCTACCAAACCCACACATTTCTGAAAACTAGACACCCAGGGGAGTCCAGCGAGGTATGGCTTGCGTGGGCCCTCCAAGGTTTTCCTACCCAGAATCCCGTGCAAACCTCAAATTTAGCTGAAAAAAATCAAATTTTTCTCAAATTTCTGTGTGGGAAAGTTGTGTGATCACTGGGCTGACACAAATTTCCTACCACCCAGCGTTCCTTCAGGTCTTCCAATAAAAATGGTACCTCACACGCGTGGGTGGGTCAAGTGCCCGCCACAGGCAAGGGCCCAAAACGTATTGAGGAGACATCCAAATTACCTATCACAAAACAACCTGGTTTTGCAAGGGTGGTCACCTGGGTTTTTGGCCCCGGGCTTGGCGGACATCTTGGGAAACCTACCAAATCCACACATTTCTGAAAACTAGACACCAGGGGCAGTCCAGCAAAGTATGGCTTGCGTGGGCCCCCCAAGGTTTTCCTACCCAGAATCCCCTGCAAACCTCAAATTTAGCTGAAAAAAACACATTTTCCACATATTTATGTGTGGAATACTGTGCCGTCACAAATGTCCTACCCCACAGCCTTCCCCTCAGTCTCCCGACTAAAATGATACCTCGCTTGTGTGGGTGGGGCAAGGCCCTGTGACTGGGAAGAGCCAAAAACATAGGGATTAAGGGTATAGCACCAAGAATTTTAAGCGCTCCGTTTTAAAAAAAATACATTTTTAGCCAATTCCGCATTGGACACCCACACAAGTGAAGCATCATTTTACTCGGGAGACTGAGGGGAACGTTGTGGGGTAGGACATTTGTGCCGGCACGGTGATTCCACGCAAAAATATGTGGAAAATATGTTTTGTTCAGCTAAATTTAAGGTTTGCAGGGGATTCTGGATAGGAAAACGTTGGGGGATCCACGCAAGCCATACCTCGCTTGACTCCCCCGGGTGTCTAGTTTTCAGAAATGTGTGGGTTTGGTAGTTTCTCAAGGTGGCCGCTGAGCCCGGGGCCAAAAACCCAGGTGACCCTCCTTGCAAAACCAGGTTGTTTTGTGATAGGTAAGTTTGATGTCTCCTCAATACGTTTTGGGCCCTTGGGTGTCACGGGTACTTGACCCACCCACGTAAGTGAGGTACCATTTTTATCAGGAGACTTGGGGGAACGCTGGGTGGTAGGAAATTTGTGGATCCATTCAAATTCCAGAACTTTCCCACACAGAAATGTGAGAAAAATGTGATTTTTTTCAGCTAAATTTGAGATTTGCAGGGATTCTGGGTAGGAAAACGTTGGGGGTCCCATGCAAGCCATACATCACTGGACTCCCCCGGGTATCTAGTTTTCAGAAATGTGTGGGTTTGGTAGGTTTCCCTAGATGGCCGCCGAGCCCGGGGCCAAAAACCCAGGTGACCCCCCTTGCAAAAACAGGTTGTTTTGTGATAGGTAATTTTGATGTCTCCTCAATAAGTTTTGGGCCCTTGCCTGTCACAGGTACTTGACCCACCCATGCGAGTGAGGTACCATTTTTATCGGGAGACCTGGGGGAACGCTGGGTGGTAGGAAATTTGTGGATCCACGCAGATTCCAGAACTTTCCACCTCAGAAATGGGAGGAAAATGAATTTTTTTTTATAAAGTTTGAGGTTTGCAAGGGATTCTGGGTGACAGAACCTGGTGAGAGCCAGACAAGTCACCCCATCCTGGATTCCCCTGGGTGTCTAGTTTTCAAAAACATATAGGTTTGCTAGGTTTACCTAGGTGTCGGCAGAGCTAGGGTTCAAAATCTACAGCTAGGCACTTTGCAAAAAAAGGGTCAGTTTTCAGTGTGAAAATGTGGTGTGTTTATGTTGTGTTTTGGGCCGTTTCCTGTCACGGGCACTAGGCCTACCCACCCAAATGAGGTACCATTTTTCTTGGAAGACTTTGGGGAATGCGGGGTGGGTGGAATGTTGTGGATCCACGCAGATTCCAGAACTTTCCACCACAGAAATGTGAGGAAGATGTGTTTTTTTTGACAAAGTTTGAGGTTTGCAAGGGATTCTGGGTAACAGAACCTGGTGAAAGCCAGACACGTCACCCCCTCCTGGATTCCCCTGAGTGTCTAGTTTTCAAAAATGTATAGGTTTGATAGGTTTCTGTAGGTGCCGGCAGAGCTATGGTTCAAAATCTACAGCTAGGCACCTTGCAAAAAAAGGGTCAGTTTTCACCATGATAATGTGGTGTGTCCACGTTGCGTTTTGGGCCGTTTCTTGTCGTGGGCACTAGGCCTACCCACACAAGTGAGGTACCATTGTTCTCTGAAGACTTTGGGGAATGCGGGGTGGGTGGAATTTTGTGGATCCACGCAGATTCCAGAACTTTCCACCACAGAAATGGGAGGAAAATGATTTTTTTTTTATAAAGTTTGAGGTTTGCAAGGGATTCTGGGTGACAGAACCTGGTGAGAGCCAGACAAGTCACCCCATCCTGGATTCCCCTGGGTGTCTAGTTTTCAAAAACATATAGGTTTGCTAGGTTTCCCTAGGTGTCGGCAGAGCTAGGTTTCAAAATCTACAGCTAGGCACTTTGCAAAAAAAGGGTCAGTTTTCAGTGGGAAAATGTGGTGTGTTTATGTTGTGTTTTGGGCCGTTTCCTGTCACGGGCACTAGGCCTACCCACACAAGTGAGGTACCATTTTTCTTGGAAGACTTTGGGGAATGCAGGGTTGGTGGAATTTTGTGGATCCACGCAGATTCCAGAACTTTCCACCACAGAAATAGGAGGAAAATGTGTTTCTTTTTTGACAAAGTTTGAGGTTTGTAAGGGATTCTGGGTAACAGATTGTGGTGAGAGCCAGACAAGTCACCCCATCCTGTATTCCCCAGGGTGTCTAGTTTTAAAAATGTATAGGTTTGCTAGGTTTCCCTAGGTGCCGGCAGAACTAGGGTTCAAAATCTACAGCTAGGCACTTTCCAAAAAAGGATCAGTTTTCACTGTGAAAATGTGGTGTGTCCACGCTGCGCTTTTGGGCCGTTTCCTGTCGCGGGCACTAGGCCTACCCACACAAATGAGGTACCATTTTTCTCGGAAGACTTTGGGGAATGCGGGGTGGGTGGAATGTTGTGGATCCACGCAGATTCCAGAACTTTCCACCACAGAAATAGGAGGAAAATGTGTTTCTTTTTTGACAAAGTTTGAGGTTTGTAAGGGATTCTGGGTAACAGATTGTGGTGAGAGCCAGACAAGTCACTCCATCCTGTATTCCCCACGGTGTCTAGTTTTAAAAAATGTATAGGTTTGCTAGGTTTCCCTAGGTGCCGGCAGAACTAGGGTTCAAAATCTACAGCTAGGCATTTTTCAAAAAAGGATCAGTTTTCACTGTGAAAATGTGGTGTGTCCACGTTGCGTTTTGGGCCGTTTCCTGTCGCGGGCACTAGGCCTACCCACACAAATGAGGTACCATTTTTCTCAGAAGACTTTGGGGAATGCGGGGTGGGTGGAATTTTGTGGATCCACGCAGATTCCAGAACTTTCCACCACAGAAATAGGAGGAAAATGTGTTTCTTTGTTGACAAAGTTTGAGGTTTGTAAGGGATTCTGGGTAACAGATTGTGGTGAGAGCCAGACAAGTCACCCCATCCTGTATTCCCCAGGGTGTCTAGTTTTTAAAAAAATGTATAGGTTTGCTAGGTTTCCCTAGGTGCCGGCAGAACTAGGGTTCAAAATCTACAGCTAGGCACTTTCCAAAAAAGGATCAGTTTTCACTGTGAAAATGTGGTGTGTCCACGTTGCGTTTTGGGCCGTTTCCTGTCGCGGGCACTAGGCCTACCCACACAAATGAGGTACCATTTTTCTCGGAAGACTTTGGGGATTGCGGGGTGGGTGGAATGTTGTGGATCCACGCAGATTCCAGAACTTTCCACCACAGAAATGTGAGGAAGATGTGTTTTTTTTGACAAAGTTTGAGGTTTGCAAGGGATTCTGGGTAACAGAACCTGGTGAAAGCCAGACACGTCACCCCCTCCTGGATTCCCCTGGGTGTCTAGTTTTCAAAAATGTATAGGTTTGATAGGTTTCTGTAGGTGCCGGCAGAGCTATGGTTCAAAATCTACAGCTAGGCACCTTGCAAAAAAAGGGTCAGTTTTCACCATGATAATGTGGTGTGTCCACGTTGCGTTTTGGGCCGTTTCTTGTCGTGGGCACTAGGCCTACCAACACAAGTGAGGTACCATTGTTCTCTGAAGACTTTGGGGAATGCGGGGTGGGTGGAATTTTGTGGATCCACGCAGATTCCAGAACTTTCCACCACAGAAATGTGAGGAAAATGTGTTTTTTTACAGAGTTTGAGGTTTGCAAGAGATTCTGGGTAACAGAACCTGGTGAGAGCCAGACAAGTCACCCCATACTGGATTCCTCTGGGTGTCTCATTTTCAAAAATGTATAGGTTTGCTAGGTTTTCCTAGGTGCCGGCAGAACTAGGGTTCAAAATCTACAGCTAGGCACTTTCCAAAAAAGGATCAGTTTTCACTGTGAAAATGTGGTGTGTCCACGTTGCGTTTTGGGCCGTTTCCTGTCGTGGGCACTAGGCCTACCCACACAAGTGAGGTACCATTTTTCTCGGAAGACTTTGGGGAATGCGGGGTGGGTGTAATTTTGTGGATCCACGCTGATTCCAGAACTTTCCACCACAGAAATGTGAGGAAAATTTGTTTTTGTTTTACAAAGTTTGAGGTTTGCAAGGGATTCTGGGTAACAGATCCTGGTGAGAGCCATACAAGTAACCCCATCCTGTATTCCCCGGGGTGTCTAGTTTTAAAAACATGTATAGGTTTGCTAGGTTTCCCTTGATGCCGGCAGAACTAGGGTTCAAAATCTACAGGTAGGCACGTTGCAAAAAAAGGGTCAGTTTTCACTGTGAAAATGTGATGTGTCCACGTTGTGTTTTGGGCCGTTTCCTGTTGCGGCCACTAGGCCTACCCACACAAGTGAGGTACCATTTTTCTTGGAAGACTTTGAGTAATGCAGGGTTGGTGGAATTTTGTGGATCCACGCAGATTCCAGAACGTTCCACCACAGAAATAGGAGGAAAATGTGTTTCTTTTTTGTCAAAGTTTGAGGTTTGCAAGGGATTCTGGGTAACAGATTGTGGTGAGAGCCAGACAAGTCACCCCCTCGTGTATTCCCCAGGGTGTCTAGTTTTCAAAGATGTATAGGTTTGCTGGGTTTCCCTAGGTGCCGGCAGAGCTAGGGTTCAAAATCTACAGCTAGGCACTTTCCAAAAAAGGATCAGTTTCCACTGTGAAAATGTGGTGTGTCCACGTTGCGATTCGGGCCGTTTCCTGTCGCGGGCACTAGGCCTACCCACACAAATGAGGTACCATTTTTCTTGGAAGACTTTGGGGAATGCGGGGTGGGTGGAATGTTGTGGATCCACGCAGATTCCAGAACTTTCCACCACAGAAATGTGAGGAAGATGTGGTTTTTTTTTACAAAGTTTGAGGTTTGCAAGGGATTTTGCGTAACAGAACCTGGTGAGAGCCAGACAAGTCACCCCATACTGGATTCCTCTGGGTGTCTCATTTTCAAAAATATATAGGTTTGCTAGGTTTCCCTAGATGCCGGCAGAGCTAGGGTTCAAAATCTACAGCTAGGCACTTTCCAAAAAAGGATCAGTTTTCACTGTGAAAATGTGGTGTGTCCATGTTGCTTTTCGGGCCGTTTCCTGTCGCGGGCACTAAGCCTACCCACACAAGTGAAGTACCATTTTTCTCGGAAGACTTTGGGGTATCCGGGGTGAGTGGAATTGTGTGGATCCATGCAGATTCCAGAACTTTCCACCACAGAAATGTGTTTTTTTGACAAAGTTTGAGGTTTGCAAGTGATTCGGGGTAACAGAACCTGTAGTGAGCAAGACAAGTCACCCCATCCTGGATTTCCCTGGGTGTCTAGTTTTAAAAAATGTATAGGTTTGCTAGGTTTCCCTAGGTGCCGGCAGAGCTATGGTTCAAAATCTACAGCTAGGCACTTTGCAAAAAAAGGGTCAGTTTTCAATGTGAAAATGTGGTGTGTCCACGTTGCGTTTTGGGCCGTTTCCTGTCGCGGGCACTAGGCCTACCCACACAAGTGAGGTACCATTTTTATCGGGAGACCTAGGGTAACACAGAATTGTAGAGAAACTGTTATTACCTATTGACTTTTGATGCATTTCTGCCTTCCAAATGAAATACAATGTGTAAAAAGAAGTCACTTTGAAAAATGTCCTATAATTCTCATGCTAGTATGGGTACTCACAATTTTGGAAATGTGCAAATAGCTACTGTTTCTAAACTCTATATTTTGTTCCAATTTCAGAAATACATAGGTGTCTTTCATCCCAATTTTTCACTGTATATATTTTCCCAAATGTTCCCAAATGTTTACAGGCAGGTCGCTCCCCACGCCGCACAGCTCCACCTGACTGTGCCTGTGTTCCACTCCCGCTGCTGCCGCGAGTTCGTGCCTCCTGTGCCGCTCTCCCTGTATTTCCCTAATCTGCCCGTTTCTACTTGTCTGCTGCTACTGTCTGCTGTTTTCTCTACTTTCCACCTTTTTTGACCTTCTTGTTCTCCGTTTGCTCTCCCTACATTTTGGCCTTGCCACTTCCCCTTCCCGCCGCTGCGTCCCCTGCGGCCCCGCCCCCCTCGCTCGCCCATTCGTTCCCCACACCCGCCTCCCAGCTGCTCCTCCCTCCCACCTCCCCTTCTTAATGGCGGCCGCTGCGCGGTGAAGAGAGCGACCCTTGACCCTGTTTACAGGCAGGTCGCTTCCCACGCCGCACAGCTCCACCTGACTGTGCCCGTGTTCCGCTCCCGCTGCTGCCGCGAGTTTGTGCCTCCTGTGCCGCTCTCCCTGTTTTTTCCTAATCTGCCCGTTCTACTTGTCTGCTGCTACTATCTGCTGTTTTCTCTACTTTCCACCTTTTTTGACCTTCTTGTTCTCCGTTTGCTCTCCCTACATTTTGGCCTTGCCACTTCCCCTTCCCGCTGCTGCGTCCCCTGCGGCCCCGCCCCCCTTGCTCGCCTATTCGTTCCCCGCACCCGCCTCCCAGCTGCTCCTCCCTCCCACCTCCCCTTTTTAATGGCGGCCGCGCCGAAGGCGCGCCTAATGCAAGCCCGTCTGAGCCCGTCCGCGCCTGGACCGTGCCCAGCACCAGACCCCCTGGCCCCCGCGAGCGCCACGACACATGACGCCGCTATGACGCCAACATCCTCCACGAACTCAACGCCGGCCGATCATCCACCTGCTTCCAGGCCACACCAAAGCTCACTCACGGACCCTTCTCCTGCCGGAGCTGCAGCTTCACCAGCCACCGAACACCTGCACGCCCTGCCCCCCCACCAGGGCAGGTCGCAACCATCTCAGATGCATACTACTCAACACCCGCTCCGTCCACAAGTGCGCCGTCGAACTCTGGGACCTACTCGACTCATCCTCCCCGGATGTCGCCTTCCTGACGGAGACGTGGATGAACCCCTCCTCGGCGCCCGACATTGCCATAGCCATCCCGGACGGCTACAAGATCACCCGCAGGGACCGCACCAACAGACCGGGAGGAGGAATCGCCATCGTCCACAGGAATACCCTCAGAATTTTGACCAGCACTGAAGACACCCTCAGTGCCGCCGAACACCTGCACTTCCAGATCCACATCGATCCCAACACCACCCTCAGAGGAACCCTCCTCTACAGACCCCCGGACCCTGGCCACAGTTCAGCCACTCCATCACAGACGTCGTCAGCACGCACGCCCTGGCCTCCACAGACTACATCCTCCTCGGAGACCTGAACTTCCACCTCGAGAATGCCAATGACTGCAACTCAACCACCCTGCTCGACAACCTCGGACTCAAACAGCTCGTCACGACACCCACCCACTCCGCCGGACACACGCTCGACCCCATCTTTTCCGCCAGCAACCACGTCACCTTCAGCCACACCACCGAACTCCACTGGACCGACCACCGCTGCATCCACTTCTCCTTCGAGAAACACACCACGCACAACCACCCTCAACGAATCCCCCACCGCAGCTGGAACAAGGTCACCGAAGACCAGCTAATCACCACCCTTCGCCCGAGACCCACCAACCAACCCCACCGACACCGACACAGCCGCCCGCAACCTCAGGCAATGGATTGACGACTGCGCCAACACTCTTGCCCCGATTAAGAAACCCTCAAACAGACACACCAACAGAAGGGCCAGCTGGTTCACAACCGACCACCACGCATCCAAGCAGACCTGCCGAAGACTTGAGAAGAAGTGGCGCCACGAACAGACACCGGACAACCACGCTGCCCTCAAGGACGCCAGCCGCAAGCACCACCAACTCATTCGAACCGCCAAAAGGACCTCCTTCAAGGAACGCATCAACAACAATGCGCACAACAGCAAAGAGCTCTTCATCATCGAGAAGGAACTCGCCAACCCCAGCTCCAACGACATCCCGCTGTCGCAAGACCTCTGCGACTCCCTAGCCAACTTCTTTCACCGCAAGATCACAGACATCCATGACAGCTTCAACACCCAGACCCCCCCGACAGCCACCGACACCTCAAACTCACCGCCCCCCAGCCACACCGGCCTCCTGCGCTCCTGGAACCACATCAACGACAACGACACCATCAAAATCATGAACACCATCCGCTCTGGCTCGCCATCCGACCCCTGCCCCCCACCACATCTTCAACAAAGCGAGCTCCATCATCGCACCCCAACTCTGGAAGATCCTCAACAGCTCCTTCGAGACCGCCACCTTCCCAGAGAGCTGGAAACACGCCGAGATCAACGCCCTACTCAAGAAACCCAAGGCAGACCCAAAGGACCTCAAGAACTTCCGGGCCATCTCCCTGCTCCCGTTCCCGGTGAAAGTCATCGAGAAGATTGTCAACAGGCAACTGACCCACTTCCTCGAGGAGAACAACAGCCTGTACTCGTCCCAATCCGGATTCTGCAGCAACCACAGCACCGAAACCGCCCTCATCGCCGCCACCGACGACATCAGGACCCTGCTGGACAACAGCGAAACCGTGCCCCTCATCCTCCTGGACCTCTCGTCCGCCTTCGACACCGTCTGCCACCACATCCTACGAACACGCCTCCACGACGCGGGGATCCGTGACAAAACCCTGGACTGGATCACCTCCTTCCTCACCGGCAGAACTCAGAGAGTCCGCCTCCCTCCATTCCGATCCGAAGCCACCAAGATCACCTGCGGCGTACCCCAAGGATCATCCCTCAGCCCGACCCTTTTTAACGTCTACATGGCACCGCTCGCCAACATCGTCCAATCGCACGACCTCAACATCGTCTCATACGCCGACGACACCCAGCTGATCCTCTCCCTCACCAAGGACCCCGCCACCGCCAAAACCAACCTCCACGAAGGAATGAAGGCCGTCGCCGAATGGATGAAGAACAGTCGCCTGAAACTGAACTCAGACAAAACGGAGGTCCTCATCCTCGGCTCCACCCCATCCGCCTGGGACGACTCCTGGTGGCCGGCTGCGCTGGAAGCTGCACCGACACCCACCGACCACGCACGCAACCTGGGGTTCATCCTGGACTCATCACTCTCAATGACCCAGCAAGTCAACGCCGTCTCCTCCTCCTGCTTCAACACCCTCCGCATGCTTCGCAAGATCTACAGATGGATCCCCAGCGGAACCAGAAGGACGGTCACCCAGGCCCTCGTCAGCAGCAGGCTGTACTACGGCAACGCCCTCTATGCGGGAACCACGGCCAAACTCCAGAAAAGACTTCAACGCATACAGAGCGCCTCCGCACGCCTCTTCCTCGACATCCCCCGCCACAGCCACATCACTGCCCACCTGAGAGACCTGCACTTGTCCCCGTCAACAAAAGGATCACCTTCAAGCTCCTCACCCACGCTCACAAAGCACTCCACAACGCCGGACCAGCATACCTCAACAAACAACTCACCTTCTACACCCCGAACTGCCAGCTTCGCTCCGCTGACCTCGCCCTCGCCACCGTTCCACGCATCCACTGAACGACCACCGGCGGCAGATCATTCTCCCACCTCGCCGCCAAAACATGGAACACCCTCCCCATCCACCTGCGACAGACCCAGGACCTGCTGACCATCAAGAGACTTCTCAAGACCTGGCTGTTCGAGCAGTAGCAGCACTTCCCCCCCCTCCTCCCCCTTAGCGCCTTGAGACCCTCACGGGTGAGTAGTGCGCTCTACAAATGATTGATTGATTATATACCCGTACATAATAAAAAACCATTGCAAGATGCTGCTCAGTTATTGGCTCTGGGTTCGTTGTGTTCTTGGTGAACCTACAAGTTCTATATATCCCCACAACCAGAAAGGTCCAGCGGATGTAACAGTATATTGCTTTCAACAATTTGTCATAATTAGAAGAAGTTACAGGTGAAAACGTTGGCACAAATGGCTGTTTTCTTCAACTCATTTTCAATTTTTCCTATTTTCAACTGTTAGTTTCTATAAAGAAACCTTGAAGGATATACACAAATGACCCCTTGCTGAATTCAGAATTTTGGTTACTTTTCTAAAATGTATAGCTTTCCAGGATCCATTATTGCTTTCATACCCATTTCAACCATTAACTGGAAGAAGGTTGACAGGACAAAAAATAACAAAAGGAGGCTATGTCCCAGTAAAATGCCAAAACTGTGTAAAAAATGTTGGTTTTCTGACAAAAGTCTGTCAGTCCCTGAAATCTGGGAAAATGGTGATTTCAGCCCCACAAACCCTTTGTTGATACCGTTTGCAGGGAAAAAACCAGATGCTTTCATTTGCAGCACTTTTTTCCCATTTTTCCCAAAAACAACCACATTTAGCTGTATTTTGGCTAATTTCTGGGTCCCCTCCAGGAGAATCCACAAACCCTGGATATCTTTATGCCATGTTGTTGGAATAAAGGGACGCAAATTTGGCGTGGATACCTTATGTGGTCAAAAAGTTACAGGGGCCTAAGTGCAAACTACCTCAAATAGCCATAAAAAGGCTTAGCACGGGGGGAGGCCTAGCAGCGAAGGGGTTAAAATAAAATGATAATAAAATGGGTTTAAAACCAGTTTTATTATCGTTTTATTTACTGGTGGTAGTGGGGGGGGGCAGCGCTCCTTCGATCTAATGGAGCGGCCGCAGCTGGTACTTGTAAAATTGAGTAGGGAAAAATCTGATCTTCCCGCTGGCCAAAAGAGTACTTAACTTGGCCCAGAAAAGTAGTTCAAAGTCCAAATTTAATTAAGAGCAGAAATATGCCCAAACTTAAAGTACATCAAGGAGTGCGAATGTGGCCAAATTAATAATATATTTACGCTCTAGACCTTTGTTTACAGAGTGAAAAGTGAGTTAGGCGACTCTCTAGTTTGAGCCAATGAAAAGCTGTTACTTTGATGCATCATTCTCCTACAGTGTGAATACAGTAAAACACTTCAGACCTTTTGTGAAGGATCACAGAATAACAAGGGCCATAAACAATTTATTAAAGGTTCAACTGCGACAGACTACCTGTGCATAGATAAAGGTCTGAGTTAGATAACTGTCCCATTTGCTCTGTCTTCACACGTGCACACATGTGTGTGTGCATGGTCATGTGCAATCAGCCCACAGTCTCTTTCTACACTGAGCAGTAGTGCACCCTAATTTAAAGGGTATTCATTGGCAGCTAGCATTCAAAGCCATTTTACCAGCGCTTACCGAGAGTGAGACTCAGTTAATGAGATTCACTCATCTTCCTTTGCATGCTACATTTGTCACCAAAGGGTCATAAATCCACTTGCTATGTCCTGTAATTTAAATGATGAAACAAAGACCTAGACATTCTTTAGATAATTTAGCATATTTGTTAATATTGAAAAATACGATGTCGATGTACGCCACGATATATGTATGTTTAACAACGAACTAGCATCGACGGTGTCAAATTCATCCAATATGTCCTCCCCATCAACCCAGAGACAGAAATTTGTGGTTAGGCAGGCCCTGCAACCAAGCGTGAAGCTACAGATTGACAGATCACAGGTGGGGTGTCATGTAACCCTTAGACAAACACGTGAACAGGAAAACCCAGATTGATCACACAGATAGGCAACAACACCACAATGGTCTTAGGAGACTGGGCCCAATAAAACACGTTTGGCCGGAGGGGTGCACGTTCCCAAAACACCATAATGTCAGATGCCACACTGTGTTAGGAACACTCAACCAATCAGAACACAACATGCACACTATACGCAGTGATCACGTGCTCCCTATGCCAGACATCTGGACATTTACCCACTGGCCTGTGACTAGGTCCAGATTTCTGTCTCCAAAGGAACTTCCAAATTACTTTATGATGATTCATGAAATGTATAAAAAGACGGCCGAAACCAATGTGCTTTGAGACTGTCTTCAGATCCCTACTCTGTTGCCTGCTCTCGTGGCCACTGCTTTTAATTAAATTGTCTGTTCCTGATTTGCCAAACACCTCTTGCCTTTTATTTTTTCAAGGTAAATTCACATTCGAGCAACATATTCTTTAGAGGATCTCAGAGTCATGTTTGTGTGCTGCAACCACATTTCATAACTGTATGGTTCTATGTTGCATATTAAAATGGTCCTGCTGGGACATTTTGGAGGCTCTAGGCAGCTTTGGTTTGTGAATTGATGGCATGAGGTCCTTATTAAATATGTTTTTCAAAAATATTTCCTCTCAACCTTTATTGGTAAATTTTGACACACCTACTATATTTCTCTAGCTTCCTAAACTTGGACTGTTGAATTCACAGCCTGTTCTTGATTTGGCTTTGGGGTAACAATTCTCCCTACTAGCTTTATCTTTCTTTTTATAATTCAGGCTTGAAGAGTGGTCCCTTCTGACAGCAGCAACAGTCTTCTGTTTGACATCTTGAGTGGTCCTATGGATCTGAAGCACTAGGTCCTTATGAGCTTTCATTTATTCAAGTACACCTTTTATTGATGGATTGAAATATTATTAAGGGTCGGATGTGGTGACTTCAATTGTTATACAAAGCAACATTTTGTTTTGTTGGAAAGGAAAGGCTTTGGAATGCAGTGAGGAATTATAAGGGGAAGTCAGTGGAGGTCAAGCTGATCAGGCTGGTTAGAATGATTTTTGGATGATGACAGAATCAATGGGAGAATATGACAATCTCTCGATACAAAATACCACACACAAAATATCTGTAGCTGTGCAACTATTCGGTGAAGTGGGAGTGCAATCACATACTCAAGGACCTATGGTCAACCCTGGGTTGATGGAGATTTTTTCATCAATGGAAACAAATCTACTGTATCAGCATTTCTAAACATGTTGAACAACACATCCCGAAGCATCGAGTATTCAGATTATGGCATAGTTCAACACACATTGGTCTGAAACACAAAGTGTTCGACAACAAGAGGTGTGAAAACCTGGAGTCAACTGCACCATTGTTTTGATCCCCCATAGTTATATACAGAGCTCCACTAAAAAGACAGCAGAGGCAACATTTGAACATAAAACATTACAAGTAACAGAGAAGGAAAACCCATGACCACTCTGCAGCATTTGACACGGTCTCACACCCCAACCTCATTGGGTGCCTGCACGAGATCAGCATCCAAGGACCCGCTCTCTTTTGGGTCTGCTCCTTCTTCATGGATAGAACACAAGCTGTCAGCCTGATACCTTACTCCTTGGAAACCCGTAGACTTATCTGCAGAGTCCCTCAAGGTTCATCGCTCAGCCCCACCCTCTTCAACAAATACATGATCCCACTGGCCTATGTCATCCATGCACATTTCATCAACATCCTCTCCTACGCAGATGACTCGGGAACTTATACTCTCGCTCTTGGGCCAGACCCCCCACACAAGAAACAAGTTCATTGCCTGCATGACCGAAGTCACTAACTTGATGAAAGCCAACTGTCTCAAACTCAGCAAGGGCAAGACAGAAGTAGTGATCTTCAGCAAGAACACCTCACCATGGAACTCCAACTGGTGGCCAGCCAAACTCAAACCCACACCCACAGCCCATGCCAAGAACCTTGGAATAATATTCAGCTGCAAACTGGACATGATTGTACAAGTCAACACCATCACTGCATCCTGCTTCCACACCCTGAAGATGCTGAGGAAGATCTTCAAATGGCTCCTAAGCAACACAAGAAAAACTGTCACTCACCCCCTAGTCACCATCAAGTTAGACTATGGGAACGCCCTCTATGTCGGGATCCCCAAGCAATTCACTAGAAGACTACAAACCATCCAGAACTTGGCAGCTAGACTCATCTTCAACCTCCCACACAGAACTCACATGCATCACATTTCAGGGAACTACACTGGCTTCCAATGCACAAGCACAATCAATTCAACTCCTCACACACACATTCAAGGCACTCCACAACTCAGGCCCCACCTATCTGAACAGTCACATCTCCTTCCACCAACCATCCAGACATCTCCGCTCTGCAGGATTTCTAATCGCCAACATTCCACACATACACAGAACCAGATCAGAAGGACGTGTGTTCTCTTACATCACTCCTAAAGCTTGAAACGACCTCCCTCTCCACATCAGAGCCTCCTCCTCTTATCTTGAATTCCACAAGAAGCTAAAGACCTGGCTTTTCAATTAACCAACCTAACATAGGTAGAGCTAGGCACACACACCTACTCAGCACCAGGATACCATTGTGGATGGTAGTGCACTTTACAAATACACATAACATAACACTTTTCGCAGAGCTATTAATAGTGCTTGTCACAGCCACATGGATTTTCTCAACCCCTTTCTCCAGACACCAGCATGTCTAAGGATGATAGCAGTTGTCAGTCTTAGTGTATATCATGGGCGAGGAGGCAGTTGTACTTTGAAATTACGCATTTGGCAATTACATTAGTAGCCCATCAACAATGTCTTAAAATGAGCATTATCAAATCCAATTATTTGGCCTTTTAATAACATTACTGTTTTGATAATGATTTATTTCATTTTGATTAGTAGTATACTTGTTCTGAGCATGCTAATTAGGTGTTATTCCTATTTGGCTATGCAATGTAAACTTGCATGTATAATATAATCTTTATGTGTGATCAAAAACAGGCTTGGAGACAAATAGTACGAGAGCAAAGTGTGAGATGTATTAGTAATGATATATTATGTTGCAACAGATAAAGACAAAGGCAGAGTAAATGAAACAGTCTACCAGTCTCCATATCTGTTCATTTAAATAATTCTGTAAATTAACCAGTCCTATTATGAGATATATCTGGATGCTAAAAGCATCATAATGAGTGCCCCCAGGAATCCCCAGAGGGCCAATAACGGGAGATACCAGCTCTGTAAGGATTAAAACTCATGATGTGTCAACCAGAGAACTCAACTGGAAGTGAAACACTAATGGAAAGCAGCTGAGCTCTCTGGGGGAAATACTGGGGGAACCAATGCAGAATTTGGAACTGAAACACTTATTCCCGCAATTTATACCACAAAGTTTCATAATAGGGAGTGTTCCTTTCTACCGAAGGTAAACATGCCCCCAGCATCGGTAAATCCAGAGGGCTGGCAAGGGCAAATTGCACCAAGTCCCACCTTAGTTGTTGGTTATTGTTAGAATTTGTAAACCTTTGTGTCGTTTCCTGCACTGCACCATTTTTTTTGGAGCCACGCCGCACGCTCCCTTCCTGCCTGATCACCTTCCCATCACCCAGCACCCTGCACCCTCCCAGAACCTAGTAAATGGAGGCTGCAATGCAGCTGCGCAGCGGACGCACCACTGGCATGCTGAAGACGAGCCTGTCTGTGCCTGGACCACACCCAGCACCAGGAACCCTGGTCCTCCGGCCACCAACAGATACTCTGCCGAAGAGCTCCGAACCCTGGACCCCGGAAACAACAGCATCAACTGCTGCCTTGCATCTCCCCAATCAATGTTAGGACCTTTCTCCTGCCACCACTGTTTCTTCACCTGCAACTCAGCACTGCCTGCCGGCATGGAGGCCCTAACCACACTCACCCTGTTAACTGCAACAGCCATGTAACCACTCCAGTACTTCCTGCTCAATGTCAGTTCCCTCTGCAAACATGCCACCGAAATCTGAGACATCATCATCACCCTCACTCCCGACATTGTTTTCATTACAGAGACCTGACTCAACTCCTGACATCACCATCCCCAACACCCAATGGATACAAGATGATACACCGGGACCACACCAACAAACATGGAGGGGGCATCGCCATGATCCACAGAGAAACCATCCGTTGCACCACCACCGAGGGCGACACCACACCGATCATGGAGCACCTCAACTTCCAACTCCCAACCGATGGCAGAATGACCATCAGATGCACCTTCGCTTACAGACCCCCAGGCCCAAGCCCTGGCTTCTGCAAAGTCATGCCCCAAATCACCACCCCACTCACAATCAACTCCAAACACTACATCCTACTCAGTGACCTCAACTTCCACCTTGACGAAAAGACACTAACACTGCTAACCTTGTGGAAAGTCTGAGCAACATTGGCCTCACCCATCTGGTCACCAACCCCACACACTGCAGGATACATGCTCAGCCCAATCTTCACGGCCAGCGACAGAGTCCAGTACACCCATGCCACTTGCCTGGCAGGTAGTATAGGACCTACAGAATGCATGTGGGGCCTTCCTCATTTGAGGCCAATAGAAGTGGGTGACAAGCCTGTCAAAGATCTTGTCTTACCCCAAATGACCTGCCAGTGGCACATCATGAGCCAGACACAGTAGGAAGGCCCTGGATCACTGGGGTACCACCAACACACTTTGCACCAGGCTCAGGAGCCATAGGCTCACTATACAGGAGATTGTTCTCCCAGTAGATCAGGTGTTTGCCAGAGGCGTCACCAGCAGCCTGGGTCTCAGCCTGCTGCTGCAAACCCACAAGAGTTGCTCCTTCTGCACTTGGCAGAACTCCTCCCTGGTGGGACCTCCTTCCTGCTGCCAGTTGGACAGCTCAGGCAGGTTCCCCAATTTGGCCACATCCTCCCCTGTTTGTTCGGGGGCATTTGCTCAGGGTCAGCCTCCTCCTGGACTGGGGGAGTTTCAGGAGTGGGTTTCCCATACCCCTTGCCCTTGCTCTTCTTGGCAGCCACCTGGACTTCCAGGCTCCAGGTCCTCCTGACTGCCTTCTCGAGCTGCCATGGACCGTGTGGTCAGGTACACCTAGTCAGTCAACCTCAAAATCTCCACGTGTGACCTGAGCTTCACCTCCTTCCAGGAGGTATGCTCCAGGTCATTGCCCAGCAGACAATCCACAGGCATGGATGCACTCACATCTACCCTCAAGGAACCTGAGACTCCCTCATTCAATGGCAACCAGAGCCTCTGGGTAGTAGCTCTCACGGTTGTCAGCAGCAACAACTTGCAAGGCATGTGGGTAATCTGCACTACCTCTCCGTCACCCAGGGACACTAGGGTAACCTCAACTCTGTCACCGCCTCTAGCTGGAACAAATTCCCCCCCCAAGCGCTAAACTAGCCAGCCCCAGAGACTGCCCAACAGTGGGTAACTGTGCTGGCTATGGACACTTGGCATCTCCCTTGTAGTGCCCTTCCTGATGGCACTGAAAACACTTAAGGGGTGCCTTCCCTGCAGACTTACTGTCAGGGAACCATGTCTTTTTTTTCAGCAGGGGGATGAGAGTTCTTACCTGTGGAAATAGTTTGGGGCCCTTTAGAGAACTCCTTGCTTTTGTTTTTGTCCCCCCTCATTCTTCTGGTGAGACCACCCTTGTGGTGCTCCCCCTGATACCTTCCTTCTTATGGACCCTGGTGCTGACCCAGTTGTCCACCTCCTTTTCAAGCTCCCTGGGGTCAGAGTGCTTACTATCAATTAAGTGCTGGTGCAGATCTGTAAAAGAGAGACCAAACATGTGCTCTTTTGCAATCAAGTTATACAGTCACTCATAACCTTTAACATCACTGCCCTTCAACCAACCACCCAGTGCCTTGCAAAAAGAATATACACAATCCACCCAGGTCTGTGGGGATAGTTTCACACTGTCCCTAAACTTCTGCCTGTACTTCTCTGCAGTCAAACCATACTTCCTGATTAGGGCTTCCTTCATGGTGCGATACCTCATCCTGTCACTTCAATCTAGGACCAGTTGAGTGTCCATCCCCTCAGTAGGGATATGCTTCAACAGACTAACCCCCGCTCCCCATCAGGGATCTTGTGCATCTAAAAAGCAATCTCATTAGCCTCAATCCATCTGTCTATATTATCTCCTACTTCATAATCAGGCACCAGACCCTTGGGTATGTGTACTCTCTTGTCAGAGGACACTGATTAAATGCTGTCTCCAACTTGGCTGGACTCACCTCTCCCGGCCTTCATGCCCAGCGCCTTCAGGCTCAGCTCCTGAGACAACATTGTTTTCCTTTCCTGTATGGCCAGCATTTTTTCTTTCAAAGCTAGCTCCTATTCCAACTTGAACTTAGCTAGCTCCAATTTTAATTTCCATTCTACTCTCCTGTCCTCCAGCTCCTCCGGGGACAGGCCTCTAGATGATATACTGCTCCCTGCCCTGGGGGAACCACTGCTCCTTGCAGGCTGTTATCTCCTTGTCTCACAGACAGTCCCAGATTCTCCAGTGAATCCTGGGCCAGCTCCTCATCATCCTCAATCTCCTGCTCATCCTTTTCAGAGGTCGCAGGCCCTGCATTGAGAGCTTTGGCCCAGGCCCTCAGTGCCTTTTGAAGCTCCCCCTTCTGTTGAAGCCCTTAGTATACATCTCAACCCACTTGCAGAAGTCCTTGAGCTGGACCACAGTGTAGGTCTGCAGCCTGGCTAGCTGAAAATCCATTTTGTCGGTGCAGCTGCTGCTTCTCTAGACAGAGACATGATCTTGGAAAAAAATTGAATTGCCAATCAGGTGAAATTTATAAAGTTGCGAACTGGTCTGATATATGGAAAGTAGCGTACACCAATCACTGTATGTTCTGCACAAATACAAGTCCTATCTTCACCGTTGATCACCCATGTTAGAAATGGCCTTCATGGCAGGGTAGTTGGTCTGATCCACCACCTCTAGTGTAAGGAATGTGTCCCTCCCCACTGTGGGTATGTACTCCCAAAGACAACCACCCCGAGCTCCTCAGTGACCCTGTGCACTCTTAAAGCCACTTCATAGGCTGCCAGCCATTTATCAACATCACCCCCCATAGTGAAACTGGGCACCAGATGTTTGGGTATATGGACTTTGGACTCACTTGAAGATCCTGTAGGTATGCTGCCACCATTTGTATTGTTGTTGGACCCTACTTGCAGGGCCCTGATATCCAGCTCCTTCCGGCTGAGGTCATGGGCAAGTTTCCTCTCTGCCATAGCCAACCTTTTCTCTTCCAAAGCGTGTTCCTTCTCTACTCTAGCAGGAGCCTGCTCCTTATCCATCTTGGCAAGCTCCAATCTTAATTTCCTCTTCTTACTCCTGTCCTCTAGCTCCTTTGGGGATAGGCTCTTTGAAAACACACTGCTGCCTGCTCTAGAATGGACTACCAGTCCTGTGAGAAAATGGTTTCCTCCCTCAGCAGATGGCATATTAAGATCCTATGTGGGGTCTCACTCTGATCCTTCCTCAGACCTCTCTTCATCCACTTCTCAATGTTGTTCATTGATTGCGAGTATCCTTAAATTTGTTATGCCCTCAAGAGGACCATCTGCAGACACTAAAACTAAGTCTAGCATGAAAGGATGTCAGTGCATCAAGTTTGTCTACAGATTTGCACTAGACACTTGGATATCATCATAAAAGGAGAAAAGTGTTCATATTTTTGTATGACCAGTACTCCAGACTGTGGCTACTGCTACTGGATCTGTTCTCCAACTAAAGAATTGTTGAAGACGGGTTGTTAATCTAGAGGCAAGCTGTTAAAAAATGAGTTTCTGGTTGGCAGATGTATGCACCCTGTCCAAGCAGGAGCCACAATCCTAGTCAGGGTAAGTCAGTAACACACTCTAAATTAACCTGAGCTCACCCTCTGGTAGCTTGGCACAGTGCTATCAGGCTTAACTAAAGAGGCAATGTGTAAAGTATTTCTGCACACAACACACAGTAACACAGTGAAAACACCACAAAAGGACTTGACACTAGTTCAGAAAAATAACCAATATGTTTATGAGTAAAACAAGACCAAAACAACAAAAATCCAATAATCAGAAGTCAACTTATAAGTTTTCATAGAATAGACAGTTCTGTAGTGCCTGGAGCAGATACACCAACCGGGGTTATCTGGCTACGCTTGACTGAGCAAATCCAAAATTTCAGGTCGAACGCGATGGAGCACGGCTTGGATACAATGACCAGCCTTGGCCAACTGAACAATACCTTGGATGCATCGACGTCCAAGACGATGCATGGAGCAATGGAGGCAATGCGCCGGTGTCGATCTCACAGATGGGGCGATGCGTCGGTTCCGAGCTGCGCAAAGTCAAGGATGTGTCGACTGTCAACATGCGATCCCATCTGGGCGAGGCGTAGTCGTCAAACTGCTAAGCTGTAGGAGATGTGTGCAGTGCAAAGCGATGAGTTGGGTCAGAGCAGCGCAAAGTCAGATATGCATCAGAAAGAGGGGACGATGCGTTGTGCTGTCGACGATGCAGTTTCCACGGGCCATGCAGCAGCAGCGATGCGTCAGTTTTGAAGGAAACACGCCAGTTCCGATCGGTGCAACGTTTTTGGTGAGTGGATTTTCTGGATTGCAGCACTGAAAACACACTTCCAAGGGCCCAGTACTGGGTTGGCACTACTTGGAAGAGCAGGACTCACAGCAGACAGAGTACAGGTGCTGGTTGCAGGTTGCAGTGTGAAGCCCTTGATATCCCTGAGACTTCAGAAACAAGAGGCAAGCCAACAAGCCCTTAGAGATACTTTGGTTCTGGGATGCAGAGATGGAGGTCCAGTCCTCCTTATTCCCAGGCAAGAGGCAGCAGGCCAACACAAAGGCAGTTCAGTAAAGTGGCAGTCCCTCCTGGTAGCACAGCAGTCCTTCGTCCTGGTAGAATGACCTCACTTCCAGAAGTGTTCTCATTTGATGGTGTGTCAGAGGTCCAGTACTTATACCCAGTTGAGCCTTTGAAGTGGGAGAGACTTCAAAGAGATGATTAGAAAGTGCACAGGATCCCATTCTTTCCTGCCGTGACTCAGACTCACTACAGGGGGATATGCAAACCTTTGTGTGGGGACAGGACACAGCCCTTTCAGGTGTAAGTGTGTCAGCTCCTCCCTCCCATCCTGCTCAGGATGACCCATCAGTATGCAGATGGCCACTCAGTCACACCTACTGTTTCTATGTGGGTGGCTGGTTAGAGGGAATGCAGGAAGCCAGCTGTCACCCACCTCAGACGTGTATTCCAGAGACAGACAGTAGGCACCAAATGGTTACAGTTAGAAAAAGCCATCTTTCTAAAAGTCAAAACACAACATGAACACCTGGCTCCGTACTAACCGTACTCAACCTACACTCCTACTATTTATGGAGAAACGGGCAGACTATTCTTTTATCTGTCCAAGTAGAATTTTTATTAAATAGTCTTTAAATTGATTCAAAACAATTTTTTCAAAAGACAGAAAAAGAAACACATATTTCTCAAATTGACACAGAAACCTTCACATATAAATAACACAATGCACAATCAAAAACAATTTGGACATACACCAAAGTGAGGATTATTTGCAACAAATTACAACAAGTCGACAAAATCACTAAATGAAAACAAACGTAAATCAAATACAAAAACATTTAAAGCTTGCATCATCTGTGAAAAAAACACAACGGTGATTGCGAAAAATGTCCAATTCTATGGACTAAACTTATTGTTTCAGCAAGAATATCACAAAAGTGTTGAAAATAATGAATTAATCTTTAATACATCCGACACTCAACACATTTAGATTTAGCTAAATACCTCTTGAAAATGCCTTGCAGAGGAAGCCCGAGAGGTATATAGCTTTAATGGAGTTCAGTAGACTGCCAAAACAGTTACCGTCACGGTCGCCAGCAGCAGGTCACTGTAGTTCTATGGAAACACCACCAACCCAGCCGTCGCGGTTGTTGGAATGAAGGTGTAGTCTTGGATGGTGAAGTACTGCTGACGCAGTTATCCTTGCGGTCGCTGGAAGGAGGACTCTGCTGAGGAGTTTCGGAGGACCACGCTAACTGGGATGGTTGGAGATCTTCTTCACCGGCTGAATAAAGGTCTTTAGAGGCCCAAGACTCGGGTACAGCAGCAGTCGAGATGCACCTGGAGCAGGAATACCAGAAGTCGTGGGTGCTGGATGTCGGAGTTCACCGGCAGCGGTCGGGCCAGGGTAGACCATCACAGAGGAGAGGCGATCGTGCCAATGTTGCTGCTTCCACCGTCGGGGCCACCAGCAGGAAGGTACGGGCTCTCAAGAGCAGGACTGTTTCTAGCGTCGGTCGCTGTGCTAAGAGACGTACTGCAAAGTTTCTTTACAGTGGTGATTCGTGTCAACACAAGTGCCGATCCTCAACCACCGTGGTTCTTTGTCGGGGATCGCCAAGGGCAAGAGCCTCTAGCCCACAGGGAGGTTTATGGCCATTTGCGAACGCAGGAAGGACTCCTGGGTTTCTTGGAGGCCTTGCAGGCTTCAAGAAGAACAGTCGGTCCGTGTGCCAAGTCCATTTGCAACTGGCAGGGTTTTTGCTGGTTTATGTTGCTCCGTCAGCGGTCTTCTTCCATTGTATTCTTTTCGTCCGACAAATCTGAAGTCATGTTTTTTGGGGAGCCACCTAAATACTGAATTTAGGGGCATTTTCAGAGGGGGCTAGATAGTAGCCAATGAGCTGCCTACCTGTAGGGTTTTTACACCCTCTTTATGCTCACCCCACTTGGGGGGTGGTGATACCCTGACTCCTATTAGGCTACTATCCCCATCCACAAGATGCCAGATAGTGAAAAGTGGGGTCTACCTTGCCTGCCTCACCTGAGGGGTGGTCCAGGGTGAAGGTGGACCCACCTCCTACGTTACCTAATTTTCCCACCAGTCCTCTCGCCCGAAACTGGAGCAGGACTGGGGGGACGTCATCTGCTTCTAACAGCAGAGGGCTGGGGCAGGGTTCATAGGCGCATGTCCTTTGAAGTTCCCGCTTTTGCCTAGGCACATCCTGCAGGGGGGAAGATGTGACTACCTCCGCCCAGAGCAGGCATTGTCTCTGGATCCGTAGAGCTCTGGCTGTCTATCCAGGGGTCCAGAAACATGTCTGGTGATGGCAGGCTGGCGAAAACTAGACTGGGACAACACCAGTGGTCGTAGGTTTCAGGCAACCCTCTAGCAGGGTCTCCTGTGTGAATTTATTGATAATTCCAATACCGGCATCAGCAAGGATTTATTAAGACAAGGTAAAGCTAGGAAACTCGTGCTGATGAGTATCCAGCCCACGTGCTCTTTATGGCTTCCCTGTTCACTTACAGCACCCAGAATGGACTGGACATTGTAGGGGCATGTCTAATCATGCTGATATGCCCTCACACAGTATATGGTGCACCCTGCCTTAGGGCAGAAGTCCTGCCATAGGGGTCACTTACCTATATTGTATGCAGTGTAAGGATGGCATGGTACACAGTGCTGTGTGCCATGTCGACTCTCTGGTTTGTCCTGCACCTGGACATGGAACCTTCTTCTGTCCCCATGCCCTGGGTACCAGGGGTACCATTTACTGGGGATTACAGGGGAAGCAGGAGTTTTGGCAATAGTGGTACAGTTTTTGGGAAAAGAGATCTGGCACTGGGAACCTGGTTAGCAGGGACCCAGTGCACTTACAGTTAAAAATTACATCAGACATCAGGCAAAACTCTGGGGCTAACTATGTCAAAAAAGGCACTTTCCTATATGACCCCCCCAAACGAAAGAGGATGAGACTACCCTTCTCCTAGTGAGTCTTCATTGTCTAAGTGAGAGAACCTGAAAAGTCTATCTGCGTCGTCATGGGCAGTCCCAGGTCTGTGTTCCACTTCAAAGTCCATTCCCTGTAGGGATACGGACCACCTGAGCAGTTTGGGGTTCTCGCCTTTCATCTGCATTAACCATCTGAGAAGCCTGTGGTTGGTTTGAACAATGAAGTGAGAGCCAAACCGGCATGGCTTCAGCTTCATCAGGGACCAGACCACAGCAAAGGCTTCCCTCTTGATGGCACTCCAAAGCTGTTCTATGGGGAATAGCCTTATACTGATGAAAGCCACAGGCTGGTCTTGACCTTCGTCATTTATTTGGGATAGGACTGCTCCTATCCCATGTTCAGAGGAATCAGTCTGCACGATGAATTGCTTGCCATAATCTGGAGCTCTCAGAACAGGTGCAGAGAGCATTGCTTCCTTCAGAGCACCAAAAGCCTTTTGACAGCTCACCATCCAGTTCACCATCTTGGGCATTCTTTTGGAGGTTAGTTCTGCGAGGGGGGTCACCATGGTGCAATAATTCTTCACGAACCTCCGGTAGTACCTAGTCAAGCCAAGGAAGGCCCTGTTTGTGAGTCTGGGTTGTTGGAGCCACCCAGTCCAGAATAGTCTGGATCTTGGGCTTTAATGGTTGAAACTGGCCTCCTCCCATAAGGTGGCCCAGGTATAAACTCTTTCCCTGCCCTATCTGGCACTTGCTTCCTTGATAGTGAGGCCTGACTTGCTCAGAGCCTCCAATACTTTTTCAAGGTGGATCGGGTGATCTGGCCAGGTGTAGCTAAAGACAGCAATATCGTCAAGATAAGCAGCACTATAGGATACCAAGCCAGCCAAGACATTATTCACCAACCTCTGAAAAATGGTAGGTACATTTTTCAGGCCAAAAGGCATTACAGTAAACTGAAAATGCCTATCTGGGGTAGAAAATACAGATTTTTCTTTGGCTCCTGGAGTCAGGCCTATCTGCCAGTACCCCGATGTTAGATCAAAGGTGCTCAGATAATTGGCTGTTCCTAACCAATCAAACAATTTGTCTGCCCTAAGTATTTGGTACAAAAGGGGATGATGGACGGAACATTTGAGCCAATCAAACACTCACCCCAGCCAACTGATCTGGTTTAATCCATCATCATTCTTTAGCTCACTCACCACCCCAGTTCAGACATGGCCATATGCAAATCAGTCTGACCTGTGCCTCATGGGAACAGTCCAGCCCGAACTGCAAAGCCATGTCTTCCCTGGACCGGAAACAAGCATCCTAGGACCGGTTTCTGGCATTTCAGCCGTCATCAGCCAGGCTTGCTTGAATCCAGTGGCAAAGTGAGCAAGGGACCCACGTCTGGGCATACTCCCGCCAACTTAGGGCGATTAAAGCGATACAAAAGGGGATGATGGACGAACGTTTGAGCCAATCAAACACTCACCCTCAGTCAACTGATCTGGGTTTAATCCATCATCATTCTTTAGCTCACTCACCACCTCAGTTCAGACATGGCCATATGCAAATCAGTCTGACCCTGTGCTCATGGGAACAGTCCAGCCCGAACTGCCAAGCCATGTCTTCCCTGGACCGAAACAAGCATCCTAGGACCGGTTTCTGGCATTTCAGCCGTCATCAGCCAGGCTTGCTTGAATCCAGTGGCAAAGTGAGCAAGGGACCCACGCCTGGGCATACCTCGCCAACTTAGGGCTGACCAAGCTGATACAAAAGGGGATGATGGACGAACGCTTGAGCCAATCAAACACTCACCTCAGTCAACTGATCTGGGTTTAATCCATCATCATTCTTTAGCTCACTCACTCACCTCAGTTCAGACATGGCCATATGCAATCAGTCTGACTCGTAGCTCATGGAACAGTCCAGCCCGAACTGCCAAGCCATGTCTTCCTGACCGGAAACAAGCATCCTAGACCGGTTTCGGCATTTCAGCCATCAGCCAGGCTTGCTTGAATCCAGTGGCAAGTGAGCAAGGGACCCACGCCTAGGCATACCTGCCAACTTAGGCGTTTAGCATACAAAGGGGATGATGGACTGAACGCTTGAGCCAATCAAACACTCACCCCAGTCAACTGATCTGGGTTTAATCCATCATCATTCTTTAGCTCACTCCATCACCGTTCATGGCATATGCAACAGTCTGACTCTGTGCTCATGGGAACAGTCCAGCCAACTGCCAAGCCATGTCTTCTGACCGGAAACAGCATCCTAGGACCGCTTCTGGCATTGCTGCCATCAGCCAGGCTTGCTTGAATCCAGTGGCAAGTGAGCAAGGGACCCACGTCTGGGCATACCGCCACTTAGGCGTTTACAGTGTATACAAAGGGGATGATGGACGGAACGCTTGAGCCAATCAAACACTCACCTCCAGTCAACTGATCTGAGTTTAATCCATCATCATTCTTTAGCTCACTCACCACCTCAGTTCAGACATGGCCATATGCAAATCAGTCTGACCCTGTGCTCATGGGAACAGTCCAGCCGAACTGCCAAGCCATGTCTTCTGGACCGGAAACAAGCATCTAGGACCGGTTCTGGCATTGCCGTCATCAGCCAGGCTTGCTTGAATCCAGCGGCAAGGACCACGCTGGCATACGCCAACTTAGGGCTTACCAAACGATACAAAAGGGATGATGGACGGAACGTTTGAGCCAATCAAACACTCACCTCAGTCAACTGATCTGGGTTTAATCCATCATCATTCTTAGCTCACTCACCATCTCAGTTCAGACATAGCATATGCAATCAGTCTGACCTGTGCTCATGGGAACAGTCCAGCCTGAACTGCCAAGCCATGTCTTCTGGATCGAAACAGCATCCTAGGACCGCTTCTGGCATTCAGCCGCCATCAGCCAGGCTTGCTTGAATCCAGTGGCAAGTGAGCAAGGGACCACTGTCTGCATACCCCGCCAACTTAGGCGACCAAGTGACTAAGGGGATGATGGACGGACGTTTGAGCCAATCAAACACTCACCCCAGTCAACTGATCTGGGTTTAATCCATCATCATTCTTTAGCTCACTCCACCACCCCAGTTCAGACATGGGTCCCTTTGCTCACTTTGCCACTGGATTCAAGCAAGCCTGGCTGATGACGGCTGGAATGCCAGAAACCGGTCCTAGGATGCTTGTTTCCGGTCCAGGGAAGACATGGCTTGGCAGTTCGGGCTGGACTGTTCCCATGAGGCACAGGGTCAGACTGATTTGCATATGGCCATGTCTGAACTGGGGTGGTGGTGGAGTGAGCTAAAGAATGATGATGGATTAAACCCAGATCAGTTGACTGGGGTGAGTGTTTTATTGGCTCAAACGTTCCGTCCATCATCCCCTTTGTATCGCTTTGTTCGCCTCTAAGTTGGCGGGGGTATGCCCAGACGTGGGTCCCTTGCTCACTTTGCCACTGGATTCAAGCAAGCCTGGCTGATGACGGCTGGAATGCCAGAAACCGGTCCTAGGATGCTTGTTTCCGGTCCAGGGAAGATATGGCTTGGCAGTTCGGGCTGGACTGTTCCCATGAGGCACAGGGTCAGACTGATTTGCATATGGCCATGTCTGAACTGGGGTGGTGGTGGAGTGAGCTAAAGAATGATGATGGATTAAACCCAGATCAGTTGACTGGGGGTGAGTGTTTTATTGGCTCAAACGTTCCGTCCATTATCCCCTTTGTATCGCTTTGTTCGCCCTAAGTTGGCGGGGGCATGCCCAGACGTGGGTCCCTTGCTCACTTTGCCACTGGATTCAAGCAAGCCTGGCTGATGACGGCTGGAATGCCAGAAACCGGTCCTAGGATGCTTGTTTCCGGTCCAGGGAAGACATGGCTTGGCAGTTCGGGCTGGACTGTTCCCATGAGGCACAGGGTCAGACTGATTTGCATATGGCCATGTCTGAACTGGGGTGGTGGAGTGAGCTAAAGAATGATGATGGATTAAACCCAGATCAGTTGACTGGGGGTGAGTGTTTGATTGGCTCAAACGCTCCGTCCATCATCCCCTTTTGTATCGCTTTGTTCGCCTCTAAGTTGGCGGGGGTATGCCCAGACGTGGGTCCCTTGCTCACTTTGCCACTGGATTCAAGCAAGCCTGGCTGATGACGGCTGGAATGCCAGAAACCGGTCCTAGGATGCTTGTTTCCGGTCCAGGGAAGACATGGCTTGGCAGTTCGGGCTGGACTGTTCCCCATGAGGCACAGGGTCAGACTGATTTGCATATGGCCATGTCTGAACTGGGGTGGTGGAGTGAGCTAAAGAATGATGATGGATTAAACCCAGATCAGTTGACTGGGGGTGAGAGTTTGATTGGCTCAAACGCTCCGTCCATCATCCCCTTTGTATCGCTTGTTCGCCTCTAAGTTGGCGCAGGTATGCCCAGACGTGGGTCCCTTGCTCACTTTGCCACTGGATTCAAGCAAGCCTGGCTGATGACGGCTGAAATGCCAGAAACCGGTCCTAGGATGCTTGTTTCCGGTCCAGGGAACACATGGCTTGGCAGTTCGGGCTGGACTGTTCCCATGAGGCACAGGGTCAGACTGATTTGCATATGGCCATGTCTGAACTGGGGTGGTGGAGTGAGCTAAAGAATGATGATGGATTAAACCCAGATCAGTTGACTGGGGGTGAGAGTTTGATTGGCTCAAACGTTCCGTCCATCATCCCCTTTGTATCGCTTTGTTCGCCCTAAGTTGGTGGGGGTATGCCCAGACGTGGGTCCCTTGCTCACTTTGCCACTGGATTCAAGCAAGCCTGGCTGATGACGGCTGGAATGCCAGAAACCGGTCCTAGGATGCTTGTTTCCGGTCCAGGGAAGACATGGCTTGGCAGTTCGGGCTGGACTGTTCCCATGAGGCACAGGGTCAGACTGATTTGCATATGGCCATGTCTGAACTGGGGTGGTGGAGTGAGCTAAAGAATGATGATGGATTAAACCCAGATCAGTTGACTGGGGGTGAGTGTTTGATTTGCTCAAACGCTCCGTCCATCATCCCCTTTTGTATCGCTTTGTTCGCCCTAAGTTGGCGGGGGTATGCCCAGACGTGGGTCCCTTGCTCACTTTGCCACTGGATTCAAGCAAGCCTGGCTGATGACGGATGGAATGCCAGAAACCGGTCCTAGGATGCTTGTTTCCGGTCCAGGGAAGACATGGCTTGGCAGTTCGGGCTGGACTGTTCCCATGAGGCACAGGGTCAGACTGATTTGCATATGGCCATGTCTGAACTGGGGTGGTGGAGTGAGCTAAAGAATGATGATGGATTAAACCCAGATCAGTTGACTGGGGGTGAGTGTTTGATTGGCTCATACGTCTCGCGTCCATCATCCCCTTTTATATCGCTTTGTTCGCCCTAAGTTGGCGGGGGTATGCCCAGACGTGGGTCCCTTGCTCACTTTGCCACTGGATTCAAGCAAGCCTGACTGATGACGGCTGGAATGCCAGAAACCGGTCCTAGAATGCTTGTTTCCGGTCCAGGGAAGACATGGCTTGGCAGTTCGGGCTGGACTGTTCCCATGAGGCACAGGGTCAGACTGATTTGGCATATGGCCATGTCTGAACTGGGGGTGGTGGAGTGAGCTAAAGAATGATGATGGATTAAACCCAGATCAGTTGACTGGGGGTGAGTGTTTGATTGGCTCAAACGCTCCGTCCATCATCCCCTTTGTATCGCTTTGTTCGCCCTAAGTTGGCGGGGTATGCCCAGACGTGGGTCCCTTGCTCACTTTGCCACTGGATTCAAGCAAGCCTGGCTGATGACGGCTGGAATGCCAGAAACCGGTCCTAGAATGCTTGTTTCCGGTCCAGGGAAGACATGGCTTGGCAGTTCGGGCTGGACTGTTCCCATGAGGCACAGGGTCAGACTGATTTGCATATGGCCATGTCTGAACTGGGGTGGTGGAGTGAGCTAAAGAATGATGATGGATTAAACCCAGATCAGTTGACTGGGGGTGAGTGTTTGATTGGCTCAAACGTTCCGTCCATCATCCCCTTTTGTATCGCTTGTTCGCCCTAAGTTGGCGGGGTATGCCCAGACGTGGGTCCCTTGCTCACTTTGCCACTGGATTCAAGCAAGCCTGGCTGATGACGGCTGGAATGCCAGAAACCGGTCCTAGGATGCTTGTTTCCGGGTCCAGGGAAGACATGGCTTGGCAGTTCGGGCTGGACTGTTCCCATGAGGCACAGGGTCAGACTGATTTGCATATGGTCATGTCTGAACTGGGGTGGTGGGAGTGAGCTAAAGAATGATGATGGATTAAACCCATATCAGTTGACTGGGGGTGAGTGTTTGATTGGCTCAAACGCTCGGTCCATCATCCCCTTTGTATCGCTTTGTTCGCCCTAAGTTGGCGGGGGTATGCCCAGACGTGGGTCCCTTGCTCACTTTGCCACTGGATTCAAGCAAGCCTGGCTGATGACGGCTGGAATGCCAGAAACCGGTCCTAGGATGCTTGTTTCCGGTCCAGGGAAGACATGGCTTGGCAGTTCGGGCTGGACTGTTCCCATGGAGGCACAGGGTCAGACTGATTTGCATATGGCCATGTCTGAACTGGGGTGGTGGAGTGAGCTAAAGAATGATGATGGATTAAACCCAGATCAGTTGACTGGGGGTGAGTGTTTGATTGGCTCAAACGTTCCGTCCATCATCCCCTTTGTATCGCTTTGTTCGCCCTAAGTTGGTGGGGGTATGCCCAGACGTGGGTCCCTTGCTCACTTTGCCACTGGATTCAAGCAAGCCTGGCTGATGATGGCTGGAATGCCAGAATCCGGTCCTAGGATGCTTGTTTCCGGTCCAGGGAAGATATGGCTTGGCAGTTCGGGCTGGACTGTTCCCATGAGGCACAGGGTCAGACTGATTTGCATATGGCCATGTCTGAACTGGGGTGGTGGGAGTGAGCTAAAGAATGATGATGGATTAAACCCAGATCAGTTGACTGGGGGTGAGTGTTTGATTGGCTCAAACGCTCCGTCCATCATCCCCTTTGTATCGCTTTGTTCGCCTCTAAGTTGGCGGGGGTATGCCCAGACGTGGGTCCCTTGCTCACTTTGCCACTGGATTCAAGCAAGCCTGGCTGATGATGGCTGGAATGCCAGAAACCGGTCCTAGGATGCTTGTTTCCGGTCCAGGGAAGACATGGCTTGGCAGTTCGGGCTGGACTGTTCCCATGAGGCACAGGGTCAGACTGATTTGCATATGGCCATGTCTGAACTGGGGTGGTGGAGTGAGCTAAAGAATGATGATGGATTAAACCCAGATCAGTTGACTGGGGGTGAGTGTTTGATTGGCTCAAACGCTCCGTCCATCATCCCCTTTTGTATCGCTTTGTTCGCCCTAAGTTGGCGGGGGTATGCCCAGACGTGGGTCCCTTGCTCACTTTGCCACTGGATTCAAGCAAGCCTGGCTGATGACGGCTGGAATGCCAGAAACCGGTCCTAGGATGCTTGTTTCCGGTCCAGGGAAGACATGGCTTGGCAGTTCGGGCTGGACTGTTCCCATGAGGCACAGGGTCAGACTGATTTGCATATGGCCATGTCTGAACTGGGGTGGTGGAGTGAGCTAAAGAATGATGATGGATTAAACCCAGATCAGTTGACTGGGGGTGAGTGTTTGATTGGCTCAAACGTCCCGGTCCATCATCCCCTTTTGTATCGCTTTGTTCGCCCTAAGTTGGCGGGGGTATGCCCAGACGTGGGTCCGTTGCTCACTTTGCCACTGGATTCAAGCAAGCCTGGCTGATGACGGCTGGAATGCCAGAAACCGGTCCTAGGATGCTTGTTTCCGGTCCAGGGAAGACATGGCTTGGCAGTTCGGGCTGGACTGTTCCCATGAGGCACAGGGTCAGACTGATTTGCATATGGCCATGTCTGAACTGGGGTGGTGGAGTGAGCTAAAGAATGATGATGGATTAAACCCAGATCAGTTGACTGGGGGTGAGAGTTTGATTGGCTCAAACGTCTCCGTCCATCATCCCCTTTTGTATCGCTTTGTTCGCCTCTAAGTTGGCGGGGGTATGCCCAGACGTGGGTCCCTTGTTCACTTTGCCACTGGATTCAAGCAAGCCTGGCTGATGACGGCTGAAATGCCAGAAACCGGTCCTAGGATGCTTGTTTCCGGTCCAGGGAAGACATGGCTTGGCAGTTCGGGCTGGACTGTTCCCATGAGGCACAGGGTCAGACTGATTTGCATATGGCCATGTCTGAACTGGGGTGGTGGAGTGAGCTAAAGAATGATGATGGATTAAACCCAGATCAGTTGACTGGGGGTGAGAGTTTGATTGGCTCAAACGTTCCGTCCATCATCCCCTTTTGTATCGCTTTGTTCGCCCTAAGTTGGTGGGGGTATGCCCAGACGTGGGTCCCTTGCTCACTTTGCCACTGGATTCAAGCAAGCCTGGCTGATGATGGCTGGAATGCCAGAAACCGGTCCTAGGATGCTTGTTTCCGGTCCAGGGAAGACATGGCTTGGCAGTTCGGGCTGGACTGTTCCCATGAGGCACAGGGTCAGACTGATTTGCATATGGCCATGTCTGAACTGGGGTGGTGGAGTGAGCTAAAGAATGATAATGGATTAAACCCAGATCAGTTGACTGGGGGTGAGTGTTTGATTGGCTCAAACGCTCCGTCCATCATCCCCTTTTGTATCGCTTTGTTCGCCCTAAGTTGGCGGGGGTATGCCCAGACGTGGGTCCCTTGCTCACTTTGCCACTGGATTCAAGCAAGCCTGGCAGATGACGGCTGGAATGCCAGAAACCGGTCCTAGGATGCTTGTTTCCGGTCCAGGGAAGACATGGCTTGGCAGTTCGGGCTGGACTGTTCCCATGAGGCACAGGGTCAGACTGATTTGCATATGGCCATGTCTGAACTGGGGTGGTGGAGTGAGCTAAAGAATGATGATGGATTAAACCCAGATCAGTTGACTGGGGGTGAGTGTTTGATTGGCTCATACGTTCCGTCCATCATCCCCTTTTATATCGCTTTGTTCGCCTCTAAGTTGGCGGGGGTATGCCCAGACGTGGGTCCCTTGCTCACTTTGCCACTGGATTCAAGCAAGCCTGACTGATGACGGCTGGAATGCCAGAAACCGGTCCTAGGATGCTTGTTTCCGGTCCAGGGAAGACATGGCTTGGCAGTTCGGGCTGGACTGTTCCCATGAGGCACAGGGTCAGACTGATTTGCATATGGCCATGTCTGAACTGGGGTGGTGGAGTGAGCTAAAGAATGATGATGGATTAAACCCAGATCAGTTGACTGGGGGTGAGTGTTTGATTGGCTCAAACGTTCCGTCCATCATCCCCTTTGTATCGCTTTGTTCGCCTCTAAGTTGGCGGGGGTATGCCCAGACGTGGGTCCGTTGCTCACTTTGCCACTGGATTCAAGCAAGCCTGGCTGATGACGGCTGGAATGCCAGAAACCGGTCCTAGGATGCTTGTTTCCGGTCCAGGGAAGACATGGCTTGGCAGTTCGGGCTGGACTGTTCCCATGAGGCACAGGGTCAGACTGATTTGCATATGGCCATGTCTGAACTGGGGTGGTGGAGTGAGCTAAAGAATGATGATGGATTAAACCCAGATCAGTTGACTGGGGGTGAGAGTTTGATTGGCTCAAACGTTCCGTCCATCATCCCCTTTTGTATCGCTTTGTTCGCCCTAAGTTGGCGGGGTATGCCCAGACGTGGGTCCCTTGTTCACTTTGCCACTGGATTCAAGCAAGCCTGGCTGATGACGGCTGAAATGCCAGAAACCGGTCCTAGGATGCTTGTTTCCGGTCCAGGGAAGACATGGCTTGGCAGTTCGGGCTGGACTGTTCCCATGAGGCACAGGGTCAGACTGATTTGCATATGGCCATGTCTGAACTGGGGTGGTGGAGTGAGCTAAAGAATGATGATGGATTAAACCCAGATCAGTTGACTGGGGGTGAGAGTTTGATTGGCTCAAACGTCTCCGTCCATCATCCCCTTTTGTATCGCTTTGTTCGCCCTAAGTTGGTGGGGGTATGCCCAGACGTGGGTCCCTTGCTCACTTTGCCACTGGATTCAAGCAAGCCTGGCTGATGATGGCTGGAATGCCAGAAACCGGTCCTAGGATGCTTGTTTCCCGGTCCAGGGAAGACATGGCTTGGCAGTTCGGGCTGGACTGTTCCCATGAGGCACAGGGTCAGACTGATTTGCATATGGCCATGTCTGAACTGGGGTGGTGGAGTGAGCTAAAGAATGATAATGGATTAAACCCAGATCAGTTGACTGGGGGTGAGTGTTTGATTGGCTCAAACGTTCCGTCCATCATCCCCTTTTGTATCGCTTTGTTCGCCCTAAGTTGGCGGGGGTATGCCCAGACGTGGGTCCCTTGCTCACTTTGCCACTGGATTCAAGCAAGCCTGGCAGATGACGGCTGGAATGCCAGAAACCGGTCCTAGGATGCTTGTTTCCGGTCCAGGGAAGACATGGCTTGGCAGTTCGGGCTGGACTGTTCCCATGAGGCACAGGGTCAGACTGATTTGCATATGGCCATGTCTGAACTGGGGTGGTGGAGTGAGCTAAAGAATGATGATGGATTAAACCCAGATCAGTTGACTGGGGGTGAGTGTTTGATTGGCTCATACGTTCCGTCCATCATCCCCTTTTATATCGCTTTGTTCGCCCTAAGTTGGCGGGGGTATGCCCAGACGTGGGTCCCTTGCTCACTTTGCCACTGGATTCAAGCAAGCCTGACTGATGACGGCTGGAATGCCAGAAACCGGTCCTAGGATGCTTGTTTCCGGTCCAGGGAAGACATGGCTTGGCAGTTCGGGCTGGACTGTTCCCATGAGGCACAGGGTCAGACTGATTTGCATATGGCCATGTCTGAACTGGGGTGGTGGAGTGAGCTAAAGAATGATGATGGATTAAACCCAGATCAGTTGACTGGGGGTGAGTGTTTGATTGGCTCAAACGTTCCGTCCATCATCCCCTTTTGTATCGCTTTGTTCGCCCTAAGTTGGCGGGGTATGCCCAGACGTGGGTCCCTTGCTCACTTTGCCACTGGATTCAAGCAAGCCTGGCTGATGACGGCTGGAATGCCAGAAACCGGTCCTAGAATGCTTGTTTCCGGTCCAGGGAAGACATGGCTTGGCAGTTCGGGCTGGACTGTTCCCATGAGGCACAGGGTCAGACTGATTTGCATATGGCCATGTCTGAACTGGGGTGGTGGAGTGAGCTAAAGAATGATGATGGATTAAACCCAGATCAGTTGACTGGGGGTGAGTGTTTGATTGGCTCAAACGCTCCGTCCCATCATCCCCTTTTGTATCGCTTTGTTCGCCCTAAGTTGGCGGGGGTATGCCCAGACGTGGGTCCCTTGCTCACTTTGCCACTGGATTCAAGCAAGCCTGGCTGATGACGGCTGGAATGCCAGAAACCGGTCCTAGGATGCTTGTTTCCGGTCCAGGGAAGACATGGCTTGGCAGTTCGGGCTGGACTGTTCCCATGAGGCACAGGGTCAGACTGATTTGCATATGGCCATGTCTGAACTGGGGTGGTGGAGTGAGCTAAAGAATGATGATGGATTAAACCCAGATCAGTTGACTGGGGGTGAGTGTTTGATTGGCTCAAACGCTCCGTCCATCATCCCCTTTTGTATCGCTAAGTATTTGGTGCACATCGGTCTTGGTCACAGCATTGAGGCCCCTATAGTCCACACAGAACCTCATTTCTTTCTTACCACCCTGGGTATGAGGTTTGGGGACTAAGATGACTGGGCTGGCCCAGGGACTCTCAGATGGCTCTGTGACTCGCAATTCCAGCCTACGTACACTGCATTAACCTTATGAGGAATCAGTCACAAACCATCAACCTTGCCACATGCGAATACCTATGCATAAACCTGGGCAACGCTGCTCTCAAATCTTCCTCGGAGACTTCAACCTTCTTTGGAACGACCACAACGATCCCACAGTTAATAGCCTATAAACCTTCCTAACTGACCTCAAACTTGTCCAAATCTGTAACAGCCTGACGCACAACCTGGGTGCAACACTGGATCTTGTCATTGCTAGGACAAACTCCATCAAACTTGAATCGATCGTCCCATGTGACTGGACGGACCACAACTACATCACCTTCCTTATTACTGAACCACAGAAGACACATAAACTCCAACTTAATAAACCCGAACAATGGAAAAGAAACACTCGCGACATTAACCTCAATGACTTGACATCCCTCAGCAACAACGACCTACCCCCGCCAGCGGACATGACAGATGTCCACGACCTCACAAACCACTATAACAACTCGATGACTAGCATTCTTGATGCAGTCGCGCCCTTTCAGCTGAAAAGACTGTCCTCTAAAGACTCCAAACCATGGTACAATGGGAGCCTAAATGATCAAAGACGCAACCTGAGACTAGCAGAACGGGCATGGAGATCCTCACCGTCCCTAGAGCACCTTAAGCAACTAAGATCAAGGAGGAGCAACTACTACAAACACATTCGAATCTCAAAAGTGAGTTTCTTCAAAGATCAACTAAACAATGTTAGAAATTGACCAAGAAAACTGTTTGAAATTATCAAGCATCAATCCTCTCAACAACCCAACTCCTCCTCATTAGGTCCCAACTAGCATCCAAACTGCAACACACTTGCCTCCTACTTCCTGGAAAAATCTAATTAGATAGAGAAGGAACTCCAAACAGCAAAGGAACAACTCACATTGTTACCTCCACTTATCCCCCAGACGCCCCGGCTGTACAAACCCCTAACCAACATAGACTTACCCTCAAAAACAAAGCGTCTTGGAACACTTTTAAAACCTTTGACGAAAATGCCATCCTCAAGATCTTAACATCATATCACTTCTACGACCCTCTTCCAGCCAACATCTTCAGCAAGATCAAAACTTCTCTAATACCCTCTGGACAAAGATAGTGAATGCCTCACTACTGCAAGGAACCCTTTTGAACTGCCTAACAGCAGGGCAGGTAACCCCCATTCAAAAAAAACCTACAAGACCACACAATCCCAGATAACTACCATCCAATATCCACTATTCCTGCCCTAGCAAAACTACTGGAGAAATGCGTCCATTCCCAACTATGCTGCCACATAGCTCAATTCCACCTCATTGACCAGTACCAATCAGGCTTCCGGCAGAACCATAGCATTGAAACAGCCCTGACACACATTATCGATGACACGCTCAGAATACTAAATCAAAATGAATCTTGCCTCCTAATCCTCCTCAGCCTTCGATACGGTCAAACATAACAGTCTCCTGACTTACTTGAACACAGAATGGGTTTATCAGGGGCTGTCCTAAATTGGTTTGCCTATTTCTTATACAACCGAACTCAAAGAATCAAGATTAACTAATCGCTGTCCACGACCACGACGGTCACCCTGGGAGTCCCACAAGGTTCCTCCTTATCACCTACCCATTTCAATCTATTCATGAAGCACTTAACAGAAATTCTTAAACTCTCCAATGTTCATTACCACATGTATGCGGATGATACCCAACTATACTTAAAATTATCATCCCCGGATGATATCCGTTTACTCAACACAACTCTGCAAAAACCCTACAACTGGCTGACAAAAAAACCACCTCAAACTCAATGCGCTCAAAACCAATTTTCTCCTAATTTCCCCACCACAAGGACACGGCGACATTGAAAATTGGAAGAAACACTTAACAGCCTTCAACTGCACACCACACATCATAGATTCCACAAGATCACTGGGAATAACACTCAACAAGAATCTCACAATGCAGGAACACATCGCACACCCACCAGAGGAGCAAACTTTCATATGAACATTCTCAGAAAACTAAAACCCTTCCTCACCACCTACAACCTCAAATCAGCCATGCAAGCTCTAGTGATACCCAGCATAGACTATGGGAATACAACCTTATGTGGTTTGCCGAGATCCAGACTGGCGCCACTAAGAGCCTCCCTCAACGCAGCTGCAAGACTCATCACCAACTCTAAAAAGAACAACCACATCACCCCTGATCTAAAGGCACTGAACTGGCTCCCTTATGAGGCAGGAACAAAGCTAAAAATTGCCTGCATGATACACAAAGCCCTGCACTTCAACACACCAAAGTATCTAGCCAATAAACTGGAATTATCAGGCGATGGCAGAACTTCGAGAAGCACCAGCACCTTGCTATTGAAACCTCAAAAATTTCTGAAAACGAAAACATACAACCACACCTTCTCTGGACTAGCACCTATGATATGGAAAGCCCTGCCCCCGGAAATCTGAATGAACCCTTCAATCACTTCCTTCAAAAAAGAAGTCAAATTACTTTCAAGGAACAAAATTCTACCCTGATCCCAGTTCTTGAGCTAGTTGGGTACTAATAAGGCGTAGCTCACCTACCAGGATCTGCGCTTGACTCTAAGTGAGAATGGCTAACGCACTCTTGAATACCTTCCAGATCTACAATGAATACTGACAACATTTACATTTTCCTGTCATCTACTCATATATATGATCCTAGTTTCTCACACTATCTATTTGATGTAACATTTGTAAAGTGCTCTTATACCCTTCCAGGGTATAGTTCGCGCTATATAATACTTTATAAATAAATACAAAAATTAAAATCTTGCTTGCTTTAACTTTGATGCTCTCTTTCATGTGATCAGACTGCCTGTAAATTTTGTCTTTGACAGGTAGGCTTTCACCAGTGTCCACGTCATGGGTACACCAGCTAGTCTGACCACGGGTCAAAGAGAAGAGCTCAGCAAACTGATGTAGGACTTGCCTGCAATCAGTCAGCTGTTGGACAGTGAGGGTGTCTGACAAGACCACTCCATCTACTGACCCATCTTTCGGGTTGTTGGACAGGAGGTCAGGGAGAGGTTCCCTCTCTGCTTCCTTATCCTCATCTGTGACCATGTGCTTGGTCACATCTGGCCAGTCATAATAGGGTTTAAGGCGGTTCACATGGATGTTCCTCTTGGGGTTCCTGAAAGAGCCAATGTCCACCAAGTAGGTGACCTCCCCTTTTCTTTCTAGGATGGGGTAGGGCCCATTCCACTTACCTTGGAGGGCCCTAGGGGCCGCGGGCTCCAACACCCATACCTTTTGCCCTGGTTTGAACTCTACCAAAGCAGCCTTTTGGTCATACCATTGCTTCTGGAGCTACTGACTGGCCTCAAAGTTTTGGTTTGCTTTTTCCATGTATTCAGCCATCCGAGAGCGGAGGCCAGGTACATAGTCCTCTACGTCCTGTTTGGGTTCGACAAGAGGCTTCTCCCATCCTTCCTTTACAAGGCACAATGGTCCCCTGAAAGGATGACCAACCAGAAGTTCGAATGTGGAGAACCCCACTCCCTTCTGTGGCACTTCCCTGTGGGCGAAAAGAAGGTAATGCAATAAAACATCCCATCTCCTTCGGAGATTTTTAGGGAGTCCCTCAATCATACCTTTCATGGTTTTGTTAAATCTTTCAACAAGGCCATTACACTGTGGTGGTGGGGGGGGGGGTAGTAAACTTATAAGTCACTCCAGACTCCTTCCACATGTGCTTTAGGTAGCCAGACATGAAGTTGGTGCCTCTGTCTGACACCACCTCCTTAGGGAAGCACACCCTGGTGAAAACACCAATAAGGACCCTAGCCACTACAGGGGCAGTGGTAGTCCTAAGAGAATACCCTCAGGATACCTGGTGGCATGATCCATAATATATCTGTTCCCTGGTGCTATAGGAGGGTCAAGGGGACCAACAATGTCAATCCCTACCCTTTCAAAGGGAACCCCCAACCACTTCGAGAGGCATTAAGGGGGACTTTGGGTGCCCCCTGTCTTGCCACTGGCTTGACAGGTGGGGCAAGAGTTGCAGAACTCCTTCACCTTCTTGTGCATCCCTGGCCAGTAGAAGTGGCTGACAAGCCTACTCAACATTTTGTTCTGACTATAGTGTCCAGCTAATTGGATATCGTGGGCCAATGTGAGGAGGAACTTCCTAAACATTTGAGCCACTGCCACTCGCCAAGTGGTACCAGGTTTTGGGTCTCTGGCCTCAGGGTAAAGGATCCCATCCCCCCAACAGGCTTTTTGGGAGCCACTAATATCACCACTTTCCTGTGCAGCAGCTTGCTGTTGTAGGCTTTCAAGAGTGGGACAGGTTCTCTGCCCCTGGCACAAATCGTCCATAGAGGGTCCCCCTGGGCACAAGAGCTCAGCCTGGTAAGACTCCAACTCTTGCTGCTCAGTTCCCTCTGGAGCTGACTCCTCTTCTCCCAGAGGACAGATGTCAGGTGTCTGTTCGAAAGCTGGTGCCCCAGTCTTTCTGCCTTTTCTCTTGGAGGGCTGGGCCATTTTTCAAGACTCCAGCACCATTTTTCACTCTGAGCTCTGTTCTGTGCTCGGGTTTTTGCACATGACCAGTGTGGGATTCCAGAGAGTCTGGCATGGATCCTTAGTTCTGCCTCAGCCCAGAGTGAGGTCTCCAAATCATTACTAAGCAAACATTCAACTGGGAGTGTCAGAGAGACTACTACCTCTTCTTTACCAGCACCCCCCCTCCCCAGCCAAAGGACAACATCGCCATGGGATGGTTTGTCATCAAATTGTCAGCGTTGGTGACTGGATAGGACCTTCCAGGCATGTACTTACCAGTAAACACTAGGTTCTGGGTAACCATGGTGATGCCGGCACCAGTGGTAGTGTGGGTGAGCAGTTAGGCTTATCAGAGGACAGTGTTAGGATTTGTTGTACTCACAGAGGCAATAAATGAGACACATACTCAAGAATAAGTCCGAGACCAGTTTTGTATGAAAATAACAAGTTTCTTTATATAAGTTTCGAGACGGAAGACTTCAAATCGGAGATATACTTTGTAGAGTTTTAAACTACTTCAATATATTCTTTGTAGACTGTGGTAGTCGGCTTAAAAGGCAATGCAGTTCAAAGTATGCAGTACTTTCAGTATCTAGGTACACAGCGGTCAATTCTGTCAAATATTTACCATCGCAGTCAGCGAAGGAAGCCCGGGAGTCGTATAGCTTTAATGGAGTTCAGTAGACCTCCAACACAGTTACTGTTGCGGTCGCTGGCAGCAGGTCACTGTAGTTCTATGGAAGCACCGCCAATCCAGAGGTCGCGGTTGCTGGAATGAAGGTGTAATCTTGGATGGTGGAGTACCACTGACCCAGTTACCCTTGCGGTGGCTGGAAGGAGAACTCCGCCGAGGAGTTTTGAGGACCACGCCACCTTGGATGGTTGGAGGTCTTATTCAGCGGCTGGATGAAGGTCTTTAGAGGCCCATGATTCGGGTACAGCAGGATTTGACATGCACCTGAGGCAGGAGGACCAGAAGTCGTGGGGACTGGATGTCGAAGATCACCGGCAGCAGTCAAGCCACCGGATGGTTGCAGGGCAGACCGTCAGGGAGGCGGGGAGGTCATGCCAATGTTGCTTCTTCCGCAGTCGGGGCCAACTGCAGGAGGGTACAGGCTCTCAGGAGCAGGGCAGTTTCCAGCTTCAGTCGCTGTGCTAAGAGGATCCCTCGAGGTGATGGAGGCATGCTGCAAAGTTTCTTTACAGTGGTGAGTTGCGTAGACACAAGTTCCGGTCCTCAACCACTGTGGTTCTTTACGAACTCTCTAGCCCACAGGGAGGTTTGTGGCAATTTGCGAAGGCTGGAAGGACTCAGGGTTTGTTGGAGGCCTTGCAGGTTTCAGAAAGGACAGCCGGTCTGGTTGTCAATTTCGTTTGCAGCTGGCAGGGCTTCTGCCGGTTTCTGCTGCAGCAGGGCTTAGTTCCTGGTACATCAGCGGTCTTCTTCTCCGTCTTCTTTTCCTCCATCAAATCTTAAGTCAGGTTCTCTGGTAGCCACCTAAATACTGAATTTAGGGGCGTTTTCAGGGGTCTAGGTAGTAGCCAATAGGCTATCTACCTGTAGGGTGCCTACACCCTCTCTATGCTCACTCTACGTGGGTTGTGGCATACCCTCACTCCTAATAGATTGCTATCCCCATCTTCAAGATGGCGGATAGTTAAAAGTGTGACCACCTCCGTCCAGAGCAGGCATTGTTTCTGGATCCGGAGATCTGTGGCTCTCTACCCAGGGGTACAAAAACATGTCGGGATGGCAGGCTGGCGAAAACTAGAAAGGGACAACACCAGTGGTCGGTAGGTTTCAGGGGACTTTCTAGCAGGGTCTCCTGTGTGAATGAATTAATAAATCCAACACTGGCATCAGCAAGGATTAATAAGACAAGATGTTTGATACCAAACATCTTAGAAATCAGTGAAGCCATCATGTAGCTAGGAAACTCGTGCTGGCAAGTATCCAGCCCCTGTGCTCTTTATGGCTTCCCTATTCACTTACAGCACCCAGAATGGACTGTACATTGTAGGGGCATATCTGCTCATCCTGATATGCCCTCACATGGTATATAGTGCACCCTGGCTTAGGGCCGAAGGCCTGCCATAGGGGTGACTTAACTGTATCGTATGCAGTGTAAGGGTGGCATGACACACAGGGCTGTGTGCCATGTCGACTCTCTGGTTTGTCCTGCACCTGGACACACAGTCTGCGATAGCAGGAACGGCTGGTCCGGGTGAGGGTCCCTAGGGGACCTTCTTCTGTCCCCATGCCATGGATACCAGGGGTACCATTTACTGGAGATTACAGGGGACACAGGAGTTGTGCCAATCATGGTACAGTTTTTGGGAAAAGAAATATGGCACTGTGTACCTGGTTAGCAGAGACCCAGTGCACTTACAGTTCACAATTACATCAGACATCAGGCAAAAAGTGGGGGCTAACCATGTCAAAAGAGGCCCTTTCCTACAATGACACAATTGATGTTTAAGTTGTTAACTTTATTCTTACAATCAAATGTTTTACCGCTGCAGTAATGTTGTCTTGAAGCTATACAAACTCTCAAATGATTACAACAATTTGAATTTTAAAAACTGCTGATCATATGGATGGTGATGGATATAATTGACCCACTGTGGTGAGCAGCCCTATACTTTGTGCTTAGTGGAGAGTATTAGGGCTGAGATGTTCTCTACTTTGTCTGGGCGGGGGTGACAATACAGGTCTGGTGCCTCCCAGCTAGTCCCAAACCAGGTTGGTAGTGTCAGAATTTGTAGTGTCAAGGTCTGTTGTGTCGGGGTGGACAGGGTCACAATGAGCATTGTCAGTTTTAATGTGATTTGTCAGGGCATGGGGTGCCTTTGGAAGTGGCAGTGAACTTGTTGCTGTTTGCTTGTGAGGCTGTGCATTGTTAACATAGGCTGGGAGACGGTTTCAGGGGACAAGAAAGTGGTATGATGGCAATACAATAAAATAGTGTCTTATAGGAGCTATCTGCAAATTCAAGCACTTGTGCTCATTCTGTGGAACCCATGGGCATCAAGAAACAAAGTGTTTCAAGAAGAATGGAAACCCAAAGGAGAAGCCTGCAACAAAAGCAAACTAACACCGATATGCTCAAAGCCTCATCGCTCATGCGCTTGCACATATTGACCCACTTGCTGGGAAAATGTAAGCACAGTCAAGACTCACATCCATTTTATTATGGTTTTAGGTATGGTTTCTGTATCCCATCTAAAGCCTTACCCTCTCTCACCTCCCTAGGAATCAACAGTCTGTTGCATAACAGCCAGAGGTAGCCAGGGAGAAGATACTCAAAGTGCAGGGTGGTAGGGTAAAGGGCCTGTTTCATATTCCGCTAGTAGAGGGCTTGGTCTGCTCACCAGTTGGGCAAGTGCCAAAGAAAGAGCCGGGCAAGTTTCACTTGATTCACAATCTGTCCTTCACAGCCTGTCAGTCTGGGAATGATGGTCTACAACAAGACTTGGCCACAGTCCGATATACTTCTTTTGATGAGGTGATATGTAAGCTTTAAATGCTGGCAGAGCTGATGACAAAATCAGACATAAAGACATTATTCTGCCCAGTGCCAGTCTACCCAGAGGATATGCGCACCGGGGCTTCACTTTTGAGGGACGTTACTATATAGATCTGTGCAAGCCTATGCGCTGCACTACAGCAGGCTCTCACTTTGAAGCCTTTGGTTCCTTTCTGGAGTGGGCCATGAAGGGCATAGTAACCTCAGATGACAGAGCACACTATTTGGATGGTTTAATGTTCATGGGACATTCTGGCTCCCCGGCTTCCAGGGTTTTCGTGAACTAATGTACGCGCAAGGGGTGCCACCAGCAGAGGACAAAACTGAAGTACAGGCAGCTACACATTATTTCCTCGGTATAGAACTAGACTCAGTGGCAGGGTTTGCACGTTTCTTAGGACAATGTTTTTGGTTTTCAGGTGTCTATTGAGGCATGTTTGGCTACGAAAATAGGTCACCTTTACCAGCTGCAGGCTTTGGTGGGGCAACTGAATTTTGCGCTTAAGGTTATCCCAATGGGGAAGGTCCTTTCCAAAAACATTGCTTGAACTATGTTAGGCCTTCAAGACAAATATCACCATACAAGACTATCTCAAGAGGTCAGGGAGGATCTAACCAATTGGAGGGAGTTCCTTGAACACTTTAACTGTACACTCAAGTGTCAACAGCAGGCACTATCCAACTCAGACTTGGCCCTCCACAAGTATGCGACAGGGAGGGTATGCTTGGGGGTAATCTTTGGCAGCAAGTGGTGTATACAATACTGGCTGGCTGAGTGGGTCGCACCTGGTATCACAAAGAGTGTTACTTTCCTTGAGCTGTTCATAAACGAGGTAGCGCTGCAGATTTGGGGACGACACCTGGCAAACAAGAGGATTCTGGTCAGATAACATGTCTGCAGTAACAATTATCAACAACCAAATTGCAAAATGCCCCTTGTTAATGAGATTGCTTAAAACTTTGATCCATAGTTCACTTCCAATGGGTATTTCACTGCCAAGCATGACCCAGGAATGCTGAATGTGGTAGCTGATGCTTTGTCCCATTTTAAGTTGGTAGATATCAGAGCACAATGGCCAAAGGAAGACAAGGTGATGGCAGCATTCCCCATGGACTTGTGGATGCTTGGTGCCCCAGTGTCCTAACCTGATTGTAACCTCGCTCACCCCAAGGACTAACAGGCAGCAGGGCAAGCGTTTGATGCTATCTTTGTAGCAGGTGATAGAGAGGAACGATTTAGTACCTTGGGAGTATTAAAGTTGTTAGTGAAGCAGAATGAACAGGTCAAGTCAGTGGTGATGATAGGAAGGCAGTTGTCAGCAATCGCTTTCTTCGCAGACCTAAGGAACATAAGGGACCCGATTAGGACATTTAAGGCTAGGAGGGCTAAAAGGGGACTGGAGTGCACTGCCCCAGTGGTACAGGCTGTCAGGAGTCTAATTGACGTGTCAAGACTGTCACGTATAATTAGAATACTGCCAAGTGTAGATATACAGCGCAATACGAAACCCTACACCCTACTCGTTAGGCTGGCTTACTCCCTCAAATTCTTTGGAACTTTTAGGGTATCTGAGTTAGTTGTGGCCTACAAGTCGGGTCAACCCAAGTAGTTTGTACCATAGACATAGTCTTGCCAGAGGACTCCCCGAGAGTTAGAATAAAACGTTTAAAAACTGACCCAGCAGGAAAGGGGGCTTGGGTGCATTTCTGCATGACTCCAGTCACCATCTATTGCTCAGTGGCCCAGTTGCACGAATATTTGATTTGAGAAGTGTCCCGGCACTTGAGGGATCAAAAATTGAAAAGCCTCCTATATGCACAGACCAGGCAACTGACTCATATGTCAAAAGAAACGGAATGCCTCCACTAATGGGAGAATAGCTAGGTCTCTAATTGCTTCCTGAACGTCAGCAAATTCAATTGCAGCCAAATAGATGGAGGGAGATCATTCCAAATCAAGGCCGTGAGAACCAAAAGACGTCTACCTTCCTGCCCAGCATTCCTAATTCTGGTGTTAACAATTAAACCATCGTATATAAATCTTAATTCTCTGGCTACAGTATACAGAGAGAAAAAAATTGACTTCATATACGTGTGTAGGCCATTCGCAAAGATAGTTTTATGGCACAAATAAAGTGCTTCAAATATGCATCTTTTGCCTATAGGAAGACAGTGCAGTCTGTCTAAATGCTTGGAAATGGGAGTATCTCTTCACAGGCATAAAATCAGCTGAGCGTCCACATTCTGCTTAAGCTGTAGTCAATGAATCAGATATTTAGCAGTGCCTCCTCGGAGGGCATTGCAATAGTCAATGCGCAAGATGACAACTGCTTGAATAATATCTTTCTTTTCTCCCATCTGGATAAAGGCAGGATCTTTCTCACAACAGAGCAATCTGAAGCCAGTGCAGGGGTGGTTTCCATATGGAAATCAAAGTTTACATCTTTGTCCAATATCACTCCCAAGTTCCGCATGTGTGCCACCTGCACTGGCAAGGTTCCCAGTTTGTCTGTTCAGCAATCTGCTGACCAAGAGAGTCGGGCCAAAAACCACCATTTCGGTCTTACCTCCAATAAGCATTAAGAAGTTAAACTCCATACAGAAGGCGACTGTCTGTAGACAATTATTCGGGTTGAGAGCCACATCAATGAGTTTATATTAATTCTGATTATTAGCAGAATGTTGTTGGCATTTGTAAAAAAATTGAATCCAAAAGGATTCTGTGCCTGTGCCAAAGGTGTCTTATGGAAATTGAACAGGCAAAACCTTAACACGGAGCCTTGAGGTACTCCTGAGAAGATCTGTCTATGCAATGACTTAAACTCGGATAGTGTCAACATCTGGGAGTAATCGTGCAATAAAGAGATAAACCACAAAAGCACTGTCCCTACTATACCAGGACTGCAGACGTTTCACCAGTTTAGGGTGAGAAATGGTGTCAAACACTGCTGATAGTTCTAATTAGATCAGGGCACATACACCATTTTGATCCTCAATGTGCCTGATGTCATCGATTACTTAGGTAAGAACAGTTTCTGTACTGAAACTTTTGCTTTGAGGAAGTTTATTAGCTGCCTAAACACTATTGTCTCATTTAGCTTGGCATAGGTGGGTAGAGTGATATCGACCTATAGTTTGATAACTCTTTGGGATCCAGTGAAGGTTTCTTCAATAAAGGCTATAACGCTTTCCATTTTGGTGGGATGCAAACCCAACCTTAGGAAGGAGTTAAACAGTTCGGTGAGAGCCGAAACTAACACAGAAGCAACTTTTTAAATTGAATAATGGGAGCAATGTCAGTAGGAGACCCTGAAGAAATGGCCAAAAACTCAGCCTCCACCTAGGATTCCAACACAGAGATAAAGTGCTACCGTAAAATATTAGGATTACCATGCGTCATGGGAATAGATTATGTGACCTCATCTTGGTACTTGCCCACTAGGTTGGCAATTTTAGTGTTATAAAATTCTGCAGTATTCTCACATATTTCTTGTGTTGGTGTAAATTCATTACACTCAACAATGGGCTGCGCCAAATTTTTATACAAATTAAAAACTTCACTGGTGCGATTTGAGGCATTTAGGATTTTTGTCTGATAAAATAGGCTTTTATCATTTTTACCTGGCGATTTTATGCCTGACGATTCCCTTTTGTGACATCTTTTATCCTGCGCCCCATACCAGCTTCTTCATTTCTTCTCCATGTTCTTACAATCCTACTTCAGGAGTTTAGTTCGGTATTGAACAAGGGCTGTGTCTGACACTTTCTCTGGCATGTTCTTATCTCAAGGGGAGCTAGGGAATCAGTGGAATTGACAATCCAGTCGTCCATTAGCTTCGAATTACTTACCAGATCTGCTTTGCTGAATTGTGGTCAAGAGTTAATAACCAAGATGTATTCCCAATAAGTGGCATTAATTCTGCTCCAGGATCTACAGGGACCCTCCAGTCTTGTGTTTTAATCTTTTTATTAGGATTTCAAAAGGCATATCAAACATCGACCAACACTAGTACCAAGAGCACCCAGTGACTCTCCATACAAACTGTTGTTCAACATCACAAGTCAGTAATAAAAGGTAAGCCAGGCTCTTTGATAGTACAGCAGTGAAAAGGAGTAAAGAGTGGGCAATACAGTACCACAGTACAGAAAAGGTAAGGGACCCTCTTGTTTTGGAGGCTGAACTCTGGGCGGCTCTGCCTGTAACTCAAAGGTTCAATCAATCAATCAATCATGTCACTTATAAAGCGCACTACATACCCGCAAGGGTCTCAAGGTGCTGGGGGAAGAGGGGGTGGTGCTGCTACTGATCGAAGAGCCAGGTCTTGAGGAGTCTTCTGAAGGCCAGTAGGTCTTGGGTCTGTCGGAGGTTGGTGGGGAGGGTGTCTCCAGGTCTTGGCGGCGAGGTGGGAGAAGGATCTGCCGCCGGCGGTCGTTTTCCGGATGCGGGGGACTGTGGCGAGGGCGAGGCTGGTCGAGCGGAGCGGGCGGGTGGGGGTGTAGAAGCTGAGTCGTCTGTTGAGGTAGGCTGGTCCGGAGTTGTGGAGTGCTTTGTGTGCGTGGGTGAGGAGCTTGAAGGTTATCCTCTTGTTGACAGGGAGCCAGTGCAGGTCTCTCAGGTGGGGTGTGATGTGGCTGCGTCGGGGGATGTCGAGGATAAGACGTGCAGAGGCGTTCTGGATGCGTTGCAGCCGCCTCAGGAGCTTAGCCGTCGTTCCTGCGTAGAGGGCGTTTCCGTAGTCCAGCCTGCTGGTGACGAGGGCCTGGGTGACTGTTTTTCTTGTTTCGGTGGGGATCCACTTGAAGATCCCGCGGAGCATTCGGAGGATGTTGAAGCAGGATGAGGAAACGGCGTTGACCTGCTTAGTCATGTAGAGGGTGGGGTCGAGGATGACCCCTAGGTTGCGTACGTGGTCGGTGGGTGGCGGGGCTGTTCCCAGTGATGTTGGCCACCAGGAGTCGTCCCAGGCTGAAGGGTTGGAACCAAGGATGAGGACCTCCGTTTTATCCGAGTTCAGCTTCAGGCGGCTGGTCCTCATCCATTCGGCGACGGCCTTCATTCCTTCGTGGAGGTGGGCTGGTTATCAGGAAGTGATCAGTTCCGGGTAGGGACAGCACCTCATACAATATAAGACTAGAAAAACATCCAAGGTGTGTCCGGATAATGGGTGTAACAAGTACTGAGCAGGTCTAAATTGAGCGATTCACTTAATTGCCTAAAGATTAAAGCATCTTTATCAGTCCCATCATCTATGGGTCTCCAAAGATAATCATCTTTTTAATTTTAGGCACACATGCTGAAATTGCTTCAAAGGAAATGGGAATTAACTTTGAAGTATGCTTTTAAATGAAACTTTGGGGGAAAATGTGAAGTTAACACATAATAATTCTGACCCTGGAATTGTACCAATTTTAAACTTTTTTATCCCCAAATTTGCCCTAACAATACAAGTCACCCTTTCTCCTTTTTTGCCCACCTGGTTTTTATATGTAATATGATGTCCTTTGGGGGAGATTGGGAGCCAAATCTTCTCAGAACCAAGTTTCTGTGACAAATGTCTTTGTCTGAATGATTAGGTCGTGTATTTCCATGTAATGTTTATTTAAAGGATGTGCATTTAGTGAGGCGCAGGTGATACTCTGAGTGTGCTTAACAAGCTGCGCAGGCTTTCTGTCTGAGCACTCATGCCTCACAGGCTTTTCTGGTTGTAGCACACGGAAATGCTATAAACTGCAGGCCCCAGAACAGGCACCACAATCTCTTGGTGCATGAGAATGGCACCCCTTTACGCAATTTAAGTTTCACAGATATGTAAGCGCGCTCTGTCCTGTTTGGGGGATGATACAGTCCATCCACTTCATCTCAAACTCATTCTGAATTGGGGCTGCGACTGAGGCAGTGGCATTGGACTCGCCCTCGGAGGCCATAAAGGGGTTGGGTAGATGCTTCGAGTGATTTGCCCCGCCTCATTTGGCACGAGGAGCTTTGCCCCTCCCTGTCCCGCTGCCTAACCCTGACCTGGGTAGCTGCGAGGTATGGTCTAAGAACGGTTCCTTCTACATCTTTCCCTGCAGCCTCCGATCAAATGGCTGGTGAACGTTTGCTGGTGTGGCTATTCATTTATCTGTAGAGCAGGTGAGCAGGTCAGGTTGGATGGAGAGCGTGAGCAGGCCCGCGGATCTCGGATGAAGAGCGTGAGCAGGTCCGCGGATCTCGGATGGAGAGCGCACAGCTAGTCGCAGGAGTAAATCATTAGAGGGTAGGCAACGGGGCGGCAATTGGAGTACCTCTTTGGCTACCTGCTAAAAGCACTTGATTCTGCGGCCATTGATCCACTGGATGTCATGGCAACACACATGGATATTACCGGCATTGCCCCCTTATGAAGGTTCAGGACTTGATTTTTGCAACCTTGTCCAAAGCAAAAAGGAGGCTCCCGGGAATTGCAATATTTTGGTCAGAAGTCATATCGGGGTCTGTATGGCCACACGGCTCGCCTATTAGACCAATGAATGAATCCGTGAAAAGTTGATTCACTCTGTGCAAAAGATACCACTATCAGGGATAATCTGCTCCAGGCTCGAAATGTGGAACTGTTCTACAAAGATGGGGTGCACCCATCTCTTCGGACTATGACGTCTTAATTCAAACAATCTTAGGGGTCATAGCCAAGGCAGTACAGGTGCGAAAGGGGGAGGGCGATATTTCTAGAGACTTGCTATACAATCTGTGTGTTATGCCAACTTACCTTGCTTCTTTCACTCTCATATCTAACGTCTGCGAAACTGCCATTTCATTCCTTGATGGATCTTTGTGTGACTAAATAGCTTTGTCTTGGTAGAACCGCACACCTGGTGTATGACTCTCACTCTACTTGGGAAATGGGGAGGGGATGATAGGGTAGCCAAGGAATGTGACAGTTGTGTGTGTTTATTGAGCAGTGACTTTCATGTTGTGATTATACTCCGGAGTTATTAAAAGTGTCCCTTTTGGGCAGGTTCTTTCTCATGGTTATAGGGGCAGTAGAACTGAACAGTGGCGGCTCCTCCATAGGGGCGTTTGAGGCGTGTCACTGTAGCACGCAGTGCGAGAAGCAGAAACATAAAATGAGTATGTTTCTGCTTCTCGCACTGCGAGAAAGCAGAAGTGCCTGGTTGGGGGCAGGAGGGTGGGCGGGAGGTGGGCGGTCCTGCTCGAGGCAGGGGGAGTGGCTTGCCCACTGCTGTGGGTACTGACTGCTTGGTCGGCCCTGGAGCCGACCAAACAGTCAGTACCCACAACAGTGGGTAAGCCACTCCCCTTGCTCTCGAGCAGGACCGCCCACTCTCCCTTTTTTCTCTATGTAGGCTGCTGCATGCAGCCTACATAGAGAAAATGGCCTGGCTGGGCGCTCTCCGCTGCGCCTCACCAATCACAACGCTGCCATTGCAGCGTTGTGATTGGCTCCCATGTTAAGTCGCGGCCGGCGGCATCATGACTCGCGGGCCGCGAGTCCACTGGCCGCGACTGGTTTCTAATGGATAGCTTTTCTTGATGTAATGAAATTGAGTTCCTTTGGCGTTTAATATAAGGTGCAGTTATTATTTACTAGGGCTTCCTGTGCGCTGCGCGGCTCTGAGCAGGGAGGTTGGAGCAGAGAGATCTCCATGGCGCGCGGCACCAAGACCAGAGTGGCGCGGGACACCCCGAGGCCGGTGCGCGGCGCTTTGGCCGGAGCGCTGACGTTGAGCTTCTGCGGCCTAGTACTGTCGACCAGCCGGGACATCTCAGCCCACTGCTCTGTTTCACAGGCAACTGGATTACAACCAGATCAGCTGCATTGAAGACAGGGCGTTCCGAGCACTCCGCGACCTGGAAGTCCTAGTCCTGTGAGTACCCTCTCTGCATGCTCTCTGTATGTTTTCTTTTCTCGGCTCGAGGGGTCTCATGGTGAAAGGGGTACTGTAGCTTCTGCTGCAGAAGTTGTTTTTTGTTTTTTTATATATAGTGTGTTTTTAAATCTTCAGAGCACTTGCCTACGAAAACTGAACACCACTCCGTGTAGGGAACGCGCCCCCGGCGCTATGCGGTGTGTCATCTTGTTTGCATAGACATTAAAATCAATAAGGTTTCCATAGGGGAGCATTACAAGCGCCCGGTTCATATGAAAAAGAAAAGACGTCAAATGAATTGAGTGTTAAATATGTATCTATTTATTTTGCAATCTACAGACCCATTTTCTCTTGTTGAGATGCACGCATCTTTAAGGGAGGAAGTATGTTAGAACTATTGCATTATTTGACAGCGCAGAATGCTTTCTCCCTTTCACACAACATAGACACTTAATGCAAAGCTTGCTGCACCTTGTTGATTTTACTGCAGCGACTGAAATGCTGCCGTAGTTTGTTTAATATCTTGAACTTCAAAAGGGCAGGCATTTTGGATATTTTATTTCCGAAAGACGCACATGTTTTTTTACTCTAAAGTTATAGTAAAAGGCTTTGGAAGGAAAACGTGCACACAGGCTGGCAAGTTGCTTTATTTTAGACTCGTATTGAAACCTATATTTCTTTCTATTCGGGAATATATTTTTAGAATTTTGGTGCACTTTCTCCCTTTGTGTTTTGTAAATCCATAGTGTGGTCACGTGGTTGTTTTGGTCTTGGAAATGACCGTTCCCGAGGAAAGAGAATACCTTTCGTCAGGTCACTCTGTAGCGGGATAGCAACCCGTTTTAAGTAAGCCCCTGGTGCAGGGGGCTGCAGATAAGATTTCTCCTGAATGTTAAATGGTAGTGCCTCTGTTCAGATAAAGAACATCAGGAAAAAACCCAGCGCTAGCGCTTTAACATATGCCTTATGGAAATTAAATATACATCTGTACAGCCCCTCTGCAGAGACTATTATAAAATTTGCTAAAGCAAAGCTGATTTCAACCATTTCATTTTGCCATCTTGGCAAACACATTTTAACGCGTAAGAGGCAGAGCGAGCAGAGTATCAGACCTGGCATCATACATCTGAGCCCCACACCATCATGGGCATTGTCTCTTGGTTGTCACCTCTTTCTCAAATTTGCTTGAAAATGCACCATTTGCCTACTCTTTTTTCAAAATTTTCTCGGGGGGAGAACCCCCCCAAACCCTCCGTAGGTGGTTCGGGCTCGCTCTGCTCACTCGCCACAGTGCAGTATGACAATTGTTTTACGCCTCACCACTTTCAAATGTCACCAGCCGCCACTGGAACTGAAGTCACTAGCCATTGTTGCTGGGCCTGGTCAGGTAGCGTTGTAACTCTGATGTCACACTGAGTAGGATATTCTGAGTGTTTGGGAATGAAATGTGTTCTAGTGCCTGAGTAACTGATGACTCTAGAAGCAAAGAGCCTGATTGCTAATGACAGTGTCCTGATTGAACACAATTGTGTAATTTTGGGCAAATCACTTCATTTCCTGGCCTATGCTTTACTTCACTTATCAAAAAAATGTGAATATTTAGAAAAGGGCTGATTATCGAAAGGTGATTTGTTATATGATACGTGCTATACGAGGTTAGAAATACATGGCCCTCTGGCCATGCCACCAGGTCCAACCTCTGGGAAGAGGGCAAACTCAGCACAGTAGGCAATGGCAATAAAGACATGAAGACTGCATCCCGTTGCCTGTCAGACCAGGCAGGTGGTTTTGTGGTCCAGTGACTTGGTTTGGGATTTCGAACCTCATTATTCATGGTAGGAAATGTGGTTTATTAGCCAAGTAGTTGCCAATAACCATGGAATCACAAGACTCAAATTCTAATCCTGGCATCTATACCCTACAGAATACACCTGGGACACTGACTTCATCTCCTCATACCTCGTTTTCTCTTATTGCAAAAATATTTAGAAAAGGCCAAACCCCTACAAGTTATTAATGTTGAGGTGAATTGTTATTCATGCTTCAAGACTCACTCATCTCCACATTCAGGAACTAAGCACCATCTCAACCAATTCCAGGGTACAGTGTACTTCCAGATACACAGAACAGCTTTAGCTTGGGCTGATAAAGTGCCATCCTCCACTCGCTACAGCATAGAAGAGGCAGTTTGGATTAGGCTAGATACTCACTCTCTAGTTTCTTCGAAGCGAAATACAGGGACACAAAAAATGTTGAACTATTTTCCAAAAGCAGATGTTGAACTCATGTTGTTCAAGAGGCCTGAGGTGACAAATTTTAAATCACTGCCACTTGCTTCTCAATTTAAACCATTGAGAGGCTGAGAAAAGACTGGCAACGTACACTGAGCACGGCATAGCACCTACATCTGTATACCTCCTCAACAACACAGCAAAAACTAATGTGTGACTGCTTTAGAAGGACAGCACTGGTCTTTGACTTTGAACAGAGGGTGTGTAGAGTGTCTTTACATTCTTGTTGCCCAAAGAGTCAGTGCAACTGAATGAATGAATGAATGAGTGAATGATGGTGATTTGTAGAGCATGCAGGATACTCCTTGGAGAATCCCAGCGCTACAAGGACTCACTTAGCTCATATCTGACATCTAATTAAGATGAAGCAAAAAGCCAAGTTTGCAATAGCTTTCAAAACTTCAGTTTATTTGCAGTACTGCAGAGGTTGACCAGCAACTTGTTTCAGGCGTGTGCGGTCAGAAAAGTAAAGACTGCGCCACCTTTTCTGACGCCTCTGACTCTAGGAGCCTCTGATAGAAGAGCACGAGACAAGCGGAGAGCTCTTGATGGAAATCACTGAATAAACATTTCAGATAGATACTGAGGGCATGAGGGGTAAAAGGCCCTGTGAGCCAGCACCAGGCCTTTCGAAAGAATCCTTTTCTTGAACTGCAGCCAATGTAAAGTCCTGAGGTGATACCAGATGGATTTTCAGGAGCAGATGCACAGCTGCATTCTGAACAACCTGCAGTTGCTTAATCAAGCAGCCTGGAAGACCGAAATACCAAACATTTGAATTGAATAGTCTAATCTCGAGGAGAGAAACGCATTGATCACTGTCTTGTGAGAATGCAGCGGCAGAAGAAAAATATATTTTATTAAAGCACAGAGCAATGGAAAGCATGAACCGAAGGCTCCTGGGACTCATTGAAGGTTAAGTAGGTGAATCCGTATTGACCCGAAATTATTCTGATCACCAGGTTTCGTTGACTTACGCGTGTTTGTAAGTGATTTGTTGCTAACATGTTAGCCTGTAGTGAACGCAAGATTTCTGTGTGTTCCTGTGTCCAATTTTTGATTGAGAAATCAGGTTTGATTAATGCATAGAGAGGTTTAACCCTTTCTGCGTAATTTAAAATGTATGTTCTTCCAAAGTTTAGGAAACCCAGGATGGATTGTAAGTTTTTTTGCGTTTTTGGAGGTTGGAGCAGCGCACACTTTTCTAAAAGTTAGCTGCCAAGCTCTTGCCTTCACTTGAAAGCTCATATCCTAGAAATAGGACATTGAGATGGGCAACTCGGGACTTTTTAAAGTTGAACTTGAAGCCCTCAGAGGCGAAGCCCAGTATAATGGTGCTCACCCTGTTCAAGTGTTTGTCCAGGTCATCGTCTGTCAGATATATGTCATCGACATAGGACAATGCCTCATTGTCATAAATTTGTAGTAACTCCGTTACCCTCGCTGAGAATAAACATGGGCTGTTCTTGAACCCTTGTGGGAGTCGACAAAAGTGACGCTGGGTCCCCATTATGGAGAATGCTGTTAAGTACCTGCTTTCAGGTGCTATGTTTTGACAAAAGAAACCATTTGAGATGTCTAATGTTGTTTTATATTTTTACGCACAATGTTATTCATTAATGCTGTGCTATGTGCATTTTGCACTGCAAAAGTTTTAGAACAAGTGTTTAGGTGTCTGTAATCCAAAACTAGACGATATGTATTGTCTGGTTTGGAGACAGGAAACAAAGGATTGTTCATTGAGGAGGTGCATGTTTCAATCACCCCTTGGTATTCAAGTTGATCTAAGATCTCCCTGACCTGTTTTTTAGCTTCTTGCTTTATTGGGTACTGCCGTTGTGCAGTTGGTTCATGTTTCAGATGTATTTTATGGTGAGGTGAGTCCTCATCCCATCCTACATGATTTTTATATAATGCTGGGGCCTTGGCCACTGCCCATTTCCTGGCATATGTATATTTTAGATGAATTGGAATATGGTTGGAGAAGGCAGGCATAATAATGTCCTCGCCATGTGGGCACTCCCTGACAAATTGTGGTGGCCAGTCCTTTTCTGCTAGAAGTATGTCATAGCCTCTTGATAGTCTTTCCCAAAAAAGTGCTTTCACCAGTCTAGGTTTGTCTCCCTCCATCCGGAGTGTTATTTCATATAACTTTTGTGGAGTACTAACCCTGGTGTCTACAGTTTCTACTTTAATGTACTCATTCAAGTCCACTATCTCCAGAAGTTCCTTCAGGTTCTGGCGAACTATTGTGACTTCTGCTGCACTGTCCAGCATTGTCTGAGCCCATTCTCCGTTCTTGAGTTGTGTTCTCAGTATTCTCGGCATGTCTGATCTTTAGACCTGCTACTTTCTTTTTGGAGAATTGAGGTTTTGTTTTGTTTTTTGGAGTGTGTTTATCTTCCTTGGATTTCACGCGTTCTTCTCTATGTTCCGATCGTCCTCTTCTTTCCGAAGTCTGTGATGAGATCTGAAAGGGATGAGAGGAACGTGTATCAGTATCTTGATACCTGTCAGGTTTTCTCAAATTATCCCTATTCCTGAGGTTATACCTCCTTTCAGAGGGCTCCTTTTGAGGAGACCTACCCCGGGATTGAGAACGTTTCTCGTTTAATTTTTGTTTAGTAGACTCCCACTTCTTTTTAGAAGATGTAGAAGTTTGTTTAATTGAGTCCTTCTCAGGACTTTCAGATAGCTTCGCCTTCACTGGTCTTCCACCCAAACTATCTCTGCCTAATTCTGCATAAGATTGTTCAATTTTTCTGGGTAGCTCAGTTTGATGTTCTGTAACATCGAATTCCTTAATTTTTGGCGGATCGCCACTGCTGCTGCCTCCCTTTAATATTAGATAATATTATTGTTGAGACCTGGTCGAAATTTTTCAGTAACTTCATACCTAAATTTAGAGCAGGCTCTGCCCCGTATTCGTTTTGAATTTGTTTCAGGACATCAGGTATTACCGCAATTGACGGAATACCATGTGTTTTAGTATAGATGGCAGCAAAGACTGAGCCCCAAGTGGTGCAGTCTTCCAGTTGTGGTGTGATCCCCATTGGTAAACTGATGGTTAGGATTCTGTGTTTCTCATACGGGCTAGTATTTGGAAATACTGCTTCGATTTGAGTAATTTTTTTAGCTATCCAGAATGGAATTTGCTCACGTTTTGTGGGCATTTTACCCATGACTGCGTATAGAGTCTGTGGTGTAATTTTTAGTGTATTCCCCTGTTGGGGAGTTGGATTTGGAATTGTTAATGGTTGCTAGACTGTAAAAGTCCGCATGACATATTGGACCAATTGTCTGTAAATTTTAATAACTCTGTGAGTTGAGTAAGTAATTCCTCGTCTGACATCTCTTCAATGTCAGGATGAGGTGTGTAGCCGGCTAGAATCGGCCATGTTGCTCCTGGTCTACCTAGTGGACCGAGCCTAGTAATGTTTTTGTGATGTTTTAGGGCGCCTTTAAACCAGAGCTGATGCTCTTGGTATGTTAATGGAATTTCAATATCCTCGAAAGGAATGTATTCCTCTGGTGGATCATCTCCTTTGTAGAAGTGAAACATGTATGTTACTGAATTGGATTCAGGAAATATTACCCATGAATAGAATACCTCTGTCTGAAAGGATTCATGTGCCTCTATCACGAAAACTGATCGACCTCCTCTTGGTGGTAGGCCATGTTTTATAAGTTTTAGAGTAATGGCTCTTCTTAAGTTTGGAGCGATGTCTATAACACCCTCCTCGGTTTCATTTAAACCTGTAAAGTTAAAAACTGCTGCTTGGGCTGGATCAGCCGCAGCTTCACCGTTTTCAGCTTCAGTCATTTTGTTTTTTGAAAAATGTAGAACAAGTTTCAAGGAAACAAAGATAAGGTGCACAATATTTTGGAACACTGTATCCTTCAACGTTGAGCAAAACAAACAGCTAATATATAGGGTCCTTCCCTATGTAGCCTTGGTGGATACTTAACCCTGCCCACTCCAGACGTCTTTTGGAGTATATGGGTAGGGGTCTCTGAGAGAAAAAGCACGGCTGAGTTACTCAGTATCTAACGTTGAATTACCGCCTTACCAAACCGTTGGGCGCCATGTAGTGTAGCTCCTATTTCCCTAATAGGCTCTGCGCATTGGAATAATATATCCTATAGGTTTGACATAGGACTAAGGTCAGTATGTCCCTATCGAGTATATTAAACTTAATTACTTGTGCCAGCTAGCTCAGAGGCCACTAGAAACTCCTTGGATAACAAGAAGGGAGTAGTTTCTGGCAGCCGCAAAACATGACCACTTTTGTTTCCCTTTAGAATCAGAACATGTCCCAGAGTCGTGGAAACAATAGATAACTATTTCACTCAGCTCAATCGTGCATGCTTAGTTTTCCTCAAAGTTACACAGAAAGAATAGACGGGCATTTCAATAAAAGATTTATTGAACAGTCTTGTTTCTGGTGTAAGTAAAATGTGCTGTTACGATCACAAGACAGTATGCGAGATAAATAATGTACAGTGTGAGCAGTAGAAATAAATAATACTGCGATAGCATTATCTTTTAGTATATATGCATTTACATAAATAACACAGACTAAAAATGCGAGTACTCATACGATGCGTTTCTAATCTAGTTCTACCCCAATGTACCTAACCTAACCTAGGTGTAGGGAGAGGTATGAAGTAGGTGAAGTATTCCTTACTATGGTATACTAAGAGTATGTTAAGCCTAGTATGCCTAGTATGCCAAGAGTCCCTCTAGGTTCTTGTCAGCTCCATACCTGAAGAATGAGAGAGGTAGGAATCTCTTTGCCAGACTCGAACTCCAACACCCCGCAAGGGAAGTCAGATCACTGGAAGCTGGACTCTCTGCGTGCAGGGATGACAGCGTCTTCTCAGTGCGTCAGGCCGGGAAACGGGCTCCTCTGAAGTCGAGGTCTCCTCTAGTTTTCAAGGGCTACGGAAGGTATATTTATACCTGAAAGGTACCTCAGAATGTTAGCATTGACGTGAATTGGACAGCGGAAGACGTCATGAATGAACCCCTAAGGAATAATGGTTCATGCATAATATATGAGTCCTTGAAGAAATCAATAGTCCTGTGCTAGGGAAATTCCCGAAGCCTAAGGGTCTGTTCTTCAAGAACTCGTTGTGACGTTAGGGTGGACGGATGTCGGAGACCATGCCTGTATTTGGAGTGCACGGTTTAATGCCTAAATAAGGGCTGGGATTTTATGCCTATATAAGGGCAGGGCGAATTGTGCCTATATAAGGACATGATACTGGAAAGCCCGTGTATGGACACCCTAAGAGGAATACAACAAAACAAGCTCTGAAAGAATCCTGAACTGCAGCTCACCCATTCTCAAATGAAAGGATCAGCAGTGTGACAACTGCGTAGCAGACCACTTTAAATCCAAAATACTCAACCAAGGGGGCCAAGTGGGCCAAAGAAGCCATATAGATGAAGACTAGCGTAGGGCTCAAGGATAAGCCCTGTCGCAACCCAAAGTTCAGAGATTTGGCGGCAGACGAAAAAGGTGCCATCCATACAGCCTGTCCTCTGTGCTCCAAAAAAGACTTAATCCACCCCAGTATCTGGCCCCAACTCCGATGTCCGCGAGGCATTCCAGGAAGATGGCATGAGAGATGGTATTAAACGCCACTGATGGATCAAGTAAAACAACGGCAGTGTTTCTCCCTTGGTACAGTGTCAACTTGATGGAATCTGACACTCCTCGACACACTGTCTTGGTGCTGTGTCGGGGGCCAAAAACCTACTGACTGGGGTGTAGAGACCTAAACTGCTCAAGATAGTTTGAGAGCTGGCTATTAATCAGCTTTTCCAGCATCTTCGGTGGTGCAGGTAGGAGTGAAGTAGGTATAAAAACTGGAAAGTAGGTCAGGGTCTGCAGATGTTTTTTTTTTTTTACAGCGAAACAACTTTAGCCAGTTTCCAGACAGTTGCAACTATCACAGAATTTAGTGAGGGATTAAATAATCTGTTGAAAACTGGGTTACCTACTTGCACTGTCATAGCAATAACCGAGGGTGGACATGGATCGACAGGGGGCCTTAATGTGCAGTTCCATATGGCCTTTATAAATTCTTCCAAAGAGTTGGAATTAAACTGTGGGAGAGCAAATATCTTCAGAAAGCCGGAGCGGGCCAATGTAGCCTCTCGTAAGGACGTTAGAGTGACTGTCTGTAGGTTCATCTGAAATTTTTTCCTTAAACAAATGTGATAGTTTAGCACAAAACTCAGGGAAAGAAATAACTCACTTATTACATGCCTTAGGTTGCTGAAAATGTTGGTAATTATCAAGATTTCACACGGCCTATTGGTTGCAGATTTAATTTTAAGTAGGCCTGGGTGGAGTTAGCGGAGTTCTGCTACGTGGAACTCTGCGAAGTGACCAAAAAACTCCGCCACGCTAAGCAGAGTTCTGCAAGCGGCAGAGTGCGCTAGGTCAAACTGTATGCGCTGATTTTTAGCGCCGGGTGTTGTCCTGCGCTGGAAAGTCAGCGCGAACAGCACCATGCGCAGTGCAACAAGGCACTGCTTCTTTCTGCCACTCGAGTAGATGTTCTACTCGAGTGGCAGGAAACTGAAGGTTTTTCAACGTGAGCAGCCGTCCGCGACTTCCCGCATTGAGAAATCTCATCAGTAGGTGGTCTGGAGTAAGATTTTCCTCGCTCGCCATATTATTGTTAGCGAGTGAGGAAAAAACTCCACTCCGCTATGCAGAGCAGAGTGGAATTTCACACCCAGGCCTAATTCTAAGCCTGAAATAGGTAATCTGTGTGACCTTTACAGTGGCATGGTAGTTTTTTCAAAGCTTCTTTGTAAATAACCTTCACGGCAAACAAATAATGTCTCCACCTCTCTCTTTCTAGTCTCCTTCAAGCCCTTATTTCAGTGGCCAGGGATTGAGAAAACCATGGGGCTGACCATGTTTCCAGTCCCTACTATGTTTCAAGGAAGCAAGAGTATCAGAAGCAAACTGTATCCAACTACCAATTGTTTCCACATGATAGGTCCAGCTAGTTCAGGCACCAAATTAAAGAGAAGCCTGATACGCACTTTAGGCTTGATTTTGCTCCAGATTCGAGAGACAGAGAACCCATTAACCTTTTACAGTATAACTATAAGAGCCAAGATACTCTTAGAAGGCTCACCAATTTGGCCAACAATTAACTGTGAATACCTTTCAGGCAATGTAAGATAACACAATACTTATACAAAAAAGCATAGGCAGTATAGATACTGGTTAAAGGGAGGGGAGTAGCGAAATGAACAGAGACAGGAAGTGCCTCTTGATCCATGATCGTATGACAACATGGGTACATGCATAGAAGAGGAGATTTTGTTTGGGCAGGAGTGATCCTATAGTAAATGTCTCCAACTTCCTGCAGTGGGTGTGTTCAAAAGACACACCAATAAATGCTGACCAACTACAACTAGCTACCATCAATTTAGCAGTGTATGCATCAGGTGGCTGACTTACTGTAGTCACTCTCTGTCCCTGTATGGAATATATATATTGAAACAAAACCAAAGGTTAAATAGTATTATAGTTAGGAAAAGTTACTTATTCTTTTTATTCAAACCAAACTTAAAATACGCAGCCAGTACAAATTCGAAAGTAAAAGTTATACCTTCAATTTATATATTACTCTCCACCTTTAAATTAATAGAAGTTCATGTATTCTTTAACTACAGAGCAAATTTAAACTACACAAAAATTACAAATTTTAAACTTATCCACAGGGGATGCACCCCCCCGTACAGACTATTGCTCAACCCCATGCCGCTCATGTCAATGCACATCTTACTTTATGTGAAAAAAATATAGAAGTACACTGAAAAACCAAAAGTTATATTGAACAATATAGTTAGGTTTAGAAAAAAATCTTAGAAATTCACTTAAAAGAACAAAGGTTAAAGGGACATTATAGTACTGCACTGCTTAAGACCTCACATATTACAACACTCATTACATGATCTATGAGACCATTGATAACATCACTGCAACATTGGAAATTACATCATTGATAACAACACTGTGCATGGCGAGGGCACAATGTATAGTTACTTAAGGGCACGAGCTATAGTTACTGACGATGACTACAACTGGTGAATTTCAGTGGTTGTATTCATTTAAAATGGTATGTTTTAACTGACTTTCAGGTTTCAGTAATTTAAACCTGAGCTCAACCCATAGTAAGTATGGCACAGAGCCAACAGGCTTAACGTAAGAATATGTGTAAAGCATTTAAAAGTACCAAAACAACTAAAAAACAAAACCACAGCACAATAAAAATCCCTCTCCAATTTATAAAAATAGAGAATAATTTAATAAACAAAGTGACACCATAACAACAGAAAAATCCAATAAGGGGAACATGAGATATACATTTGTAAAGCTTTCAATAAACATAGCGAGACATGGGTATGGTTTACGGCCCAACCATGATGGAGCACTTGTCGGATAAGAGGACCAGATTGGTCCTAGTCAGAGTTGCCTTTGGAGTGATGCAAGCTGGATCCGAAGAAAAGCTTATCGATGATGGGTTGACGAAGGATGACGGTGAAGAAGTCGATTGAGGTGGGAAGTGCTCAGAGCGAGAAAAGACCAGAATTCACGCCCTGAGTTCACATCCAGGAAGTTGTCGATGTTGATCGGAAGCTGCTCGGCATCAGGTCCGGTGAAGATATCTACCTTTGACTTAGACTCTTTTCTGGAAGTTGGATTCCTCAACAGGGCAAGGCTACAGACTTTAGCTCAAGAGGGTTTGCATTTGCTACTACGGAGAAGAACATAGCGTGAGCTGCAGCAAAGTCAGGCTTTCCGGCGATGCACCCTCAGTGGCTCTGATGGCACATTGATTCTGGTCCCACAATGATTCTTCAGGCAAAGAGCCCTGATAATATTTCAGACACCAAACATGACTTTCCCACCTGCTCTCAATCAGAAGTTATCACTTATTAAATTTAATAAGGTGACCCAATATTATCCTACGGGAGAGGTAGGCCTCACAGTAGTCAAAAATTAATTTGTAAGTTTTTCACTACTAGGACATGTAAAACTTAAAATTCCATGTCCTACTTTTTCATTACAAAGCACCCTGCCCTATGGGCTGTCTAGGGCCTACTTTAGGGGTGAATTATTTGCAATAAAAAGGGAGTTTAGGGCTTGGCAAGGAGGTTTCTTTGCCAAGTCGAATTGGCAGTTTAAAACTGCCAACAGGGTGCAATGGCAGGCCTGGGACATGTTTTAAGGGGCTACTTAAGTGGGTGGCACAATAAGTGCTGCAGGTCCACTAGTAGCATTTGATTTACCAGCCCTGGGTAATGGTGTACCACCTTACTAGGGACTTATAAGTAAATTAAATATGTCAATCAGGTTTGAGCCAATTTTACCATGTTTTAGGGAGTGAGCACAGCACTGTTAGCAATGGTAAAGTGCACAGATGTATTCCTGTATGCACCTGTAAAGTAACTATTAGTAACTGTGAATTATACTTTGAGTGTACAAGTCCCCAACCACTCGTGCATGGGAGATGGGACACATTTGCCTCCTACTAGTCGACAATCTCCGTCTGCTCTTTGTGAACTGCATCTAGACAGTGGTTTATATACAGGTGTGGCTTACATCGATATTCACATAGTTTGCATTCATACATTTACCTTCGTGAAATTCCCCTGTAAATGTAATTTTCAGATGAACGATTTTGTGAGCAACTAGCACCAGTCAGAGCAGGCTTGTGTGCTGATGTGTTGCATCAAACTCGCCACAGACAACGCGTCGGAATCGTTTTGATATGGTTACCCCCAGACTTTAAACACTGTTGCAATACCATGCTGTAATATTAACTTCAGACTTTGTGTGTGACAAATGATAAATAACAAAACAAATCATTCTCTTTTGCCATATGCAGCAAGGAATACGGCCAAGAATGATGGGAAACAGCAACTGATTAGAGTTGAGTGTTTCTGATGTGTCAGCATGACTTGCATCTTCGACTCTTACGCTGAAGTTCAATGTTTTCATTCTCATTTTTATCCTGCTTCTGCGAGACTATGAAGTTAAATAATAACTTCTTATTGTAGAATGTGCTATCTATCGGCAACAAATACTACCTGATTATAATTCATATGATCTTATGACGAAGGTCATTGGATGTCCCTTCCTGTAGTGTCACCTCAGGATTCAGGGTCGTGTGAAGATCACCCTTATTGCCCTTATGATTTCGGTGAAGTTGCAGCACTTCAGTCACTGCAATTCTGCAACAGGCACTCTACTAGACCACAACATAATCTGACCACCAATTGCAAATAATCAGAGAAACCCATTACAAATGTAAAGAAATTAAAGCAAAAGAACAAATAACTCTGCAGTCTCAAATCCCGCTGAACACACTTATACATTTCAGTGCCAGCATTAATGAACAGCCTCCGATTGATCTGAAAACACTAGATCCAGTTTTACCAGCTGTGAGTCCACACCAGGTAAAATCCTGGGCAAAAAGGGCCATCCCATCTGACATGGCTGTTGGGAGGAAGGCAGTTGGCAGTGCTCTGTCTAAGGTCCTGTGACCCTCTGAAGCTCTTCTCCTGCACATGAACACTCGATCCTGGAGAACTGTGAGTATTCTCATGGAGAAAAAGAGGTACTGAAGATCCTGTTCCAGTGCCGTTTTCGGGAGTTCCAGCTTTTTGTGCACAGCTTGGGAGTCAGGAGTTGGAGGTCTAGTGTGCTCATTCCAGCAGTGACCTATCTTTTCTGCACCTTCTTACACTCCATTCCTCCCTTGGGGATCGGCTGCTTGGTGCCTTGGCTGGTTTGCAGCGTGATAAAGAGCCTGGACATGCAGAGGATCTCTGCTGGAAATAATGGCAGATACAATGTTCACTGAACTTGTTGAGGAGTTTGCAAACCAAATCTGAGATTCGTCAGATACCTACAGATTTAAGAAACTATAAACTCTGTTAGTACATTGGTAGTACCAAATGGTTTTAGTACCAAATGGTTTCCCAAAGATATGTTTTATAGAAAACACCCTTAGAAAATAGATTTTCACTATCAGATCATGTAGAAAGGTGGGTTTCTGTTGCAGTAATCCCCCCCTTTTTGCCAGACTACTGATGCACTTTCACTTGATGTGCCCTGGGTCCCTGCCAATCCGGTTCCCAGGGCCTGTGTCCTTTCCCCAAAACTAACCCAATTGGCATCTCTGGCCACAGGTCAGCCCCTGGTAAATGGTACCACAGGTACCCAGGGCACTGTGACCAGGGAAGACCTCTAAGGGCTGCAGCACTTATTGTGCCACCCTTAGAGACCCTGTACCTTTACACACACACACTGCCTTTGCAGGCTGCGTGTTTTGGTGCAGAACAAAGTGAAGAGTCGACATGGCACACATCCCTGTGTGCCATCCCTACAACCCACTGCCCTGGCATAGATCAGTCACCCCTCTAGCTGGGTGCCCTATGCCAGTGTTGAGGGTACAGGTGCATGAGCCCTGTACCCCTACAGTGTCTAAGTCCATTCTTAGACATTGTAAGTGCAGTGCTACCATTAAGAGTATATGGTGCTGGGAGCTTGTCATTACGAACTCCACAGCACCATAATGGCTACACTGAAAACTGAGAAGTTTGGTATCAAACTTGTCAGCACATTAAACCCACACTGAGGCCAGTGTGGGATTTAATGAAAAATGCACACAGAGGGCATCTTAGAGATGCCCCCTGAAAAACGACCAGCCTCTGGTGGGTTCCCTGACTGGTACACACCAGCCTGCCACCATGAGACATGTTTCTGGGCCCCTAGGGTGGGAGCCTTCGCTCCCTGAGCCCAGAAACAAAGCTTTCCTGGGCGGAGATGTTCACACCTCCCCCAGGCCAGGAAGAGCCATCTGTGGCAGGGGAGCTTCAAAGGCCTGGCAGCCTTTGTAATGCGACCCCCAGCCTCTCCTGCTATCAGGAGCAAGCCCCCTTCCTGCCTCCCCTCCTTTCCGGTGGGAAGACAGGTGGGAAAAACTAGCCAGCCCAGAAGGTGTGCCCACCTCTGCCAACTCCACCCCTCAGGTGGGGGAGGCGAGGTGAAGCCCACTCTTCAGTGCCCGCCATCTTGCAGATGGCAGGCACTCCCCAATCAGGATTAGGGATAGTGCTCACTCCCCCACGTGGGGTGAGCACACCAAGGGTGTAGTCACCCTAAGGTCAGTAGCCCATTGGCTACTGAACTCGAGACCCCTAAAACGCCCCCTAAATACAGTATTTAGGGGGCAGCCCTGAACCAACAAAGCAGATTCCCGCAACCTAAGAAGAAAAAGGACTAAAGAAGACGCCCAGCAGAGGAGACTGCAGAGAACAACTGACTTGGCCCCAGCCCTACCGGCCCGTCTGCAGTTTCCAGAGATCCTCCGCCAAAAATCGGCTTGTCCTGCAGCCAGTGACCTCCAGAACCCCTGGGAGGACTGACTGCCTTCAACAAAGGACAGATCTCCTGTGAACAGCAGCTCTGTTCAGAAGAAACACCAAAGAAAGACTCCGAGCCTGCTGAGGAAATAGAAACCCGACGCCTGGAACCACCACTGAACCTGTCGCCTCGGCCTGAGTTCGAGTGGACCACCGGTCCCAGCGAGGTCCCCCAGCACTCCAGAGTCCGAGTCCACCGTGGGTTGACCCCTCCAGGACTCCCCGACGTCGCCTGCAGCCTCTGCACGAAGACCCCCCCCAACCGCGAGTGGCCCGGAAAGGTGAAATCTGACCTCAAAAGACACCCCTGCATCCAGCCGCCCTGCGCCCTGGAGAAAAGAACCCGAGGTGCACCTACGTCCCCGAGCCCTCCAACTTACCTGCCCAGCTGTTGGTTCCTCCCGGAAGTCTTCCTGGACCGAGCCTGCAGCTGAAAACCAAAACCGAAAATCCCCATTGAAAACAACAGGGCACCCAACGGCAAAACAGCACCCTGCACCCAGCCGCCCCTGCGCCGCTGCGGGTGCACTTTGTGTGCTAAACCGGATCCCCCTTTGCCCTGAGCATAACACCAGGAGCTTGGCTCCCATAACCTTGTGGCCTGCTCGCCAGCAGCCACCAACCGGAGGCCCCCTATCCCCCATTGGATAACATTTGGCCTCAGCACTCTGCACCCGGCCGCCCTAGTGCCGCTGAGGGTGTAACAAGAGTGCATCCTTGACCCTGGGGGACCCCTGAGTCTACCCCCAGAACCTCAACTCCCACTACCGAATACTTACCCGAAAACCGATAACACTATTTTCCTCCATAGGATAACATTGACTGTTTTTCTTGGAAACATTTCTAAGTGTGGAGTTTGAAAACCTAAAGAAATTCTTTAAAGTTGTCCTATTTAACCAAAACGATTTTACTTACCTGTTTACAGAAATGTCCCAGAGTAGTATCCAGGTATACTACTCTGAGTAAGAAAAGTAATCTAAAAAGTAACTTACCTGGTATTTTACTGAAAACCCCGTTCAAGTCTATGTACTGTATTTACAAAGTATTGCATTTCTCTGCAACCATCCTGTAAGTCAAAACAAAGTGAATATACAATTACAATTCAAACTGTTTACAAACTGCATTACTTCTGTAAAGTATGTATTGCTTACCTGTGCCAGGCTTGCTTGGCTCTAGAAAATAAAATAACTAAAAGAATATTTTCATACAAAAACAATTGGTCTGAAGTTCAGTCTTTGAGTGTGTGAATTCATTTGCTGACTGAGTGTGTTCAACAAATGCTTAAAACTGTCCTCTGATACTGCCTTACTGCTCGACCACACTACCAGAAATAGAGAGTGAGGTGCTATCTAACTTTACCTCTGCCTACCTTTGGGGTTCCACTGGACTCTGTGCACACTATACCTCACTTTGGTATAGTATATACAGAGCCAGCTTCCTACAGATCATCATAGATTCAGTGGAAGCCCGAACTTCCAAACATGTCTTTGAAATGGATGGGCTGGCTTGTATTGGAGGACAATTACCAATAGCTATCGGCTATTCAGCAACGACTATAGCTAAAGTAAGGCTCCAGCATTATCAACATTTATTTTATTTTTATATTCCCCTAGCAAAGACTACACAATTGGCAGGGAATTCCAGTTCATCTTCTCCAAAATGTAATCATCTGGCAGCAGACAGGTGATATATTTTTTGACAGCTGCTTCTGGTTTTACCTTATTGGGACAAGGGATTTAATAATTTTTTTTCATCAACTGATTTTTCGAAGAACTATGATATTTTATTGTTCATGACTGGATTTACTAAGGGTATTTTTGACTACTTTCTGCTTCTGGCAATACTGTTTGCTCGGCTACACTGGCTAAACACTGGAAGAACCATAATCAACTAAACAGTAGCACATGTTTTCCAAGCTATTCTCGAATTTTGAAGAATGGATCTATGCTTTACAAAGAACTACAATAGATAATTGTATTTGAGGTCATGTAAATGTGATGAATTTATTTACAGACAAAAATAATTACAATGGCTAATATATCATAACTTGGGTTGGCTCTAGAATATAAGACACGCTGGTAGTCAGTGAACCAATACTGGACTGGTAGGGCACTGTGATTGGATTAAATTATGTACAATGGCTTTGTAGCTGATCTTATGATGCATACAATTAGGAAGAGGGGAATCCCATGCAGAATCACAATACAAATCGACATCTGAAAGAGTACAGCAGAATTGTGGAAAATGTAGATATTCACCTGGTATTTCTTTGTCTGCATAGTTATTCCTTAATCTACAACCAAAACTCATAGGGCCCGATTCATAAAGGTAAACTTAGACCTGAAGTCTAAGGGCCTGATTCACAAAGGCAAACGTAGGCCTGGAGTCTGAGTTTAGACTTGAAGTCTAAGTTTCGACCTAAAGTCTAAGTTTAGACCTGAAGTCTAGGTTTAGACCTAAAGTCTAACTTTAGACCTGAAGTCTAAGTTTAGACCTAATGTCTAACTTTGCACCTAAAGTGTAACTCTAGACCTGAAGTCTTACTTTAAAGGTTGCAGCAGAATTTGGGAAAACGTGGATATTCACCTGGTATTTCTTGGTCTGCATAGTTTTTCCCTAATCTACAACCAAACCTCATAGGGCCTGATTCACAAAGGTAAACTTAGACCTGAATTCTTAGTTCAGACCTGAAGTCTAAGGGCCTGATTACGAGTTTGGCGGTCCTTTGGACCTCCAAACTCTCAGTGGCGTGGCGGGAACTGACGGACTGGCGGCCCGACCACCACATTACGAGTGCGGTGGTCCTACTGCCACAGGACCGCTGCAACCGCTGGGGATCAGTGATCCCTCATCGGTGGTGCAACGGTGTATGGCAGCAATATGCTGGCGGTGCCGCTGCCGCACCACCAAGCATATTAAGACTTTCCAGACCGCCACACTTTTCATGGCAGTGAGCCTGCCATGAAAAGTGTCTCGGTCAGAAATGTAAGAGGGCCCTACAGGGCCCCCTGGTGGCCCAGTGCATGGGGGTGCAAGAAGGGGGGCACAACATGTTGTGCCCCCTGTCTGTGTGCACCCCTGTGCCTGCACGGCATGGACTGCAGAGTCCATGCCGGGCAGGAACGGGCTTTGGCGATCCCCTGGCACTGCAGTTCTAAGGCTCACATATAAGCCTTAGAACTGCACTGCAGCGGGACTGCCAAAGCACCGCTTTCCAGACCAAGAGGAAACTCGTAATCTGTCGATGAGTTTGGGGGTGTGGGAGCGGGGCAGAGGCGTGGAAGCTTGCTCCCACACCGCCAAACTCGTAATCAGGCCCTAACTTTAGACCTAGGTTTAGACCTAAAGTATAACTTTAAACCTGAAGTCTAACTTTAGATGTAAAGCCTAACTTTACACCTGAAGACTAACTTTACACCTAAAGTCCAACTAAGTTTAGACTTCAGGTCTAAAGTTAGACTTTAGGTCTTAAGATAGACTCCAGGTCTAAACTTATACTTCAGGTCAAAGTTTAGCTTTGTGAATCAGGCCTGCAGTTTCGACCTGAAGTCGAAGTTTACATCTAAAGACTAACTTTAGACATGAAGTCTAACTTTAGACCTGAAGTGTATACTTAGACTACAGGTCTAAACTTAGACTTCAGGTCTAAAGTTAGACTTCAGGTCTAAACTTAGACTTTAGGCCTGCACTTAGACTTTAGGTCTAAAATTAGGGGGTGATTATGACTACGGCTGTCCTATAAACCGCTGTAGCTGTGGTGGCGTTGCGGGCACCGCTGCACCGACAGTCTGACCGCCCTATTATGAGTTTGGCGGTCGGACCTCCAAAGGACTGTTGCAACTGCCGAGGATCCCAGATCCCTGGCGGCGGCGCAGCGGTATGAGGCCTGCAATATGCTTGGCAGTGCAGCTGTGGCACCGCCAAGCATATTATGAGTTTCTTCACAGCCACAGTTTTCATGGAGGTGAGTCTGCCATCAAAAGTGTGGTTATGAGGAAACAAAGGGGGCCATATAGGGCCCTCTGTTGCCTCAGGGCCTGGGGTGCATGCAGGGGGGCACATGGTGTGCCCCTGTATGTATGCACCCCCTGTTCTTGCACAGCAGGAACTGCACAGTCCATGCCATGCAGGAATGTGCTGTGGTACTCCCATTGCAGTGCCTTTCTAAAGGCTCTCCTTTGAGCCTTAGAAAGGCACTGCCATGGGACCACTGCCACAGTACCGACTGCTAGGATTCAAGTTGAAATCCGGCGGGCGGTCTGACTACAGGTTTAACAGTGTGGCAGAGAGGTGCTGCCATGGCGGCCCGCTGCCAAACCGCCAAACTTGTAATTAGGCCCTTAGACTTCAGGTCTAAACTTAGGCTTAATGTCTACAGTTAGACTTCAGGTGTGAACGTAGACCTCAGGTCTAAACTGAGAATTCAGGTCTGAGTGTACCTTTGTGAATCGGGTCCCATATGTCTGGATTTAGGTTTGGAGATACTGCTTGCACCGGGGAAGTCTGGTCCCTCATTTGGTCAACTTATAATGAAGGCCTGTTTCTTTATGACAGGCTTCCAAACAGCACACTTTGCCTAAACAGGACATCCATAAATCAGTGATTAAAATGGTATCATGTCAGCAAATAAGTACTTCTGAGAACAGCACTGGCTTGCAATTAGAGGCTACATTCATGTCAACTCTGCAGTCTAACAAAAGGACTACTAGATACCCCAGCACCCAAACCTAATGTGAACACAAATGGGGCAATGTAACCAGCTACGAAAATACCATTGCCTTAATGGGCATCCCATCAAAGCAATGAAAAATCATGAAAGGCAAATTAAATAATCTAGCGGCTGAAGGAGGCTGACCAACGCCCAAACTCTAACTACACTTCCTACATTGTACCTTATGAAGAATTGAGGATACAAGTTCTTCCAGACAGCTACAATTCTCTCTAGCCAGACCTATTTATAAAGGCACTGCGCAAGTAGAAGTTTTATCTACATTCTTTGTGGCATGCTGACATGCCATCTTCGTTCCAATTCACATTGCCTGTGCTAAAGGCTCTTTCTGAGAGAAAAAAAAATCATTTTCTTAGCCTAGTCAAGCATAGCTGGTGTAAAAGAAACAACTTGCTTTCATTTCTCTTTTTCTTTGTTAATTGAAATCTTACATAGATATTTGGATATCTGCCAAACTGAGTCTTTTTGTCTTTATGATTGAAATCGAAGCTCATAATTCTTTTTTTTCATGACAAATTTTATTGTCAACAATCACAATGGACCTGGTAAGACCAGGTAGCCAGCCAATGCACGATACATGTACATGAATAAGATGTTGACTTTTTTTATATCAATCAAACAATAAAAGAACAATGATATAACATGATGCCCCAACAGGGAGCCATAGTGTCACGTTACTGCTGCATTGCATATCACATATCAGGTTTAGCCACAGTTCTCCGACACTCAAACACCCACACCCATGTCCATAACATAGCCCCATTACCAATGTTGTGTGCATTAATCTATGGAGGCTGCTGGAATGGGTTCCAAAAACAGCCCACGGTATTCCGCCCACCTCTTCCAAATCTTGGGGTGTTTCTGCGGGCATCCTCTCACTTTAAAGATAGGCAACTCTAACCCCATACAAAAATCAAGACCCTTTTTCCACACCCCAACCCGTGGTGGGGACACATCCTTCCATGCCCGTGCAATGTCCCGCTTCGCCAATGTAAGGCCCAGCAGTAGTAGATGTCGTTTATAGATGTTACCTCCGATGTCATCAGTAATGTGGAGCAGGGCCAGGCAAGGTGTGTATGGGATGTTCCACCCGAGAACCTCCGACAAGCATGTAATGACCCCCCGCCAAAACCTGGAAAGGGTGGTGCACTGCCAAACCGCATGTATAAGAGTACCCTCGGGTATTTGGCACCGCAGGCAAAGAGGGGATGCAATCAGTCCAGCCCGCCAGAGCTTATACCTGGTGTAATAGATTCTATGAAGATATTTAAATTGGATATATCGTAAGCGTGCCGCAATGGCCACTGTTCTTGGGGTTTCCAGAGCCTCTGCCCAGTCCTCATCATCTAGTGGGCCGATATCTTGATGCCACGCCGCTCGTGTTTTGTCTAGGGTAGTGGGGCTATTTGTTACTAATGTTCGGTAGATCTTGGTAATTTTATGCTCCCCAAGGTCTCCCATAAACACCTTAGGTTCGATGGGGCTGAAGTCTGGCACGGTATTCTGGTGTGTAAGATATGGGGAAAGGGCATGACGGAACTGGAGGTATCTATAGAATTGTGATCTGTGGAGTGTGTACTCCTGTTGTAGTTCTTGAAAGGACCTCAGCGTCTGACCATGGAGGGCATCACCTATCTTAGAAATACCGATAGCCTCCCAGCCGGAGAACCCAGATAATCTAGCCAGGGAAGGGAGGAGACCATTGTGCCAAAGAGGCGTCTCTTTTGTGAGCCTGCCCCACCATCCCATTTGTTGCAATGACCTCCTCCAAAGCTTAAATACCGATGCGGTCGGAGACCTCTCTAGACCATTCAAAGCCGTAAAGTTGTGCGTCAATCCGCACCCAGGCCGCTAGGGGCTCCATGGCCAACGCGAAGAGGTATGGAGAGAGGGGGGAGCCCTGACGGGTACCCCGCCTAATCGAGAAAGCAGGTGACGTAGAGTCTGCCACTCGGACGGAGGCGGTAATGTCAGTATACAGGAGTTGAATGTGTTTGAGGAGACTAGGGCCGAAATTTATTGGCGTTTTGTACACGTCGGATATTGTGTGTTCTGGCGCGGCGTGGCATAAAGCCTGCCTGGTCAGGGTGGGCCTGACTCGTAATGTGTGATACTAAACGGTTGTCGATAACTTTGGCTAGGAGCTTGGCTTTGATGTTAAGGAGCGAAATTGGGCGATAGGAGGCATGGTGTTCAGGGGGTCGACCGGGTTTAAGGAATACAACGATTTCTGCATGGCGCTAATCTACGGGAAGACACCCATGTTGAAGGGACACATTTAACGCTGCCAAGTATGGAGCCAGTAGGAGGGTCTGATATTTCTTATAAAATTCAGAAGGGAAGCCGTTCGGGCCGGGTGCTTTACCAGGTCGCATCTCGGACAATGCCGTCTGGAGCTCTTCCACTGTAATTGGAGCATCCAATTCCTCCCTCACCGAGTCTGACAGGGCCCGCGGGGGCAGGTCATCTATAAATTTATGGACCAGGTGCGACGAGATAGTCTCACTGGGGGCATATAGAGTCTCATAATATCTGGCAAAGCTTGCTGCGATTTGTGCGGGATGAGTGAGAACAGCTGCGGCCGGTCCGCGGATACTCGGGATAGTCATAGGGCAAAGCTGACAGAGGCGATGCAGAAGCGCGCTCGATTTATCCCCCAGGGATAAATTCTACTACGCGGAGCGAGCCACGCTATTCTGGCCTCATCCATCAATTCACTGGCATATACTTGCTGTGCGTGGTCTAATTGTCGACGTGCAATGCCGCCATCCCCGCTCCAACTCCTATGTTCTAGGTCAATGAGTTGGGCCTCCATTTGTATTAGCTTCTCGTGGCGCTGCCTGCGCTGTGCAGTATGCAATGTCCACCCCCCTCAGCGTCGGCTACATAGCTTCCCAGAGGGTCTCGGGGGATTCTACCGTCACAGTGTTTTGTGTGTAATACTCCAAGATGGCGGTGTGCATATGTGCCCTATACTGTTCATCGTGGAGGTGCCAAGTAGAGAGTCGCCATCGGAGGGGGGGGCGCGCGGACCCCAGCCGTAAGTCTAGCAGCATAGGGGAATGGTCTGAAAGGCCTCTAGGCAATATCTCTGTCGCTTCTAACCTATGTATGTGTGCGGCTGACAGAAAGATATAGTCAATTCGAGAAAAGGACCCATGAGTGCCAGAAAAATATGTGTAACCCGTATCCGAGGGATGAAGCCGCCGCCAAGTGTCCACCCAGTCCATCCCCTGTAATAGGAGCCGCAGTTTTGATTCCCGGGGCTCTACCGGTCTACCTGTACTGCGCCATCGGTCGGTCTGGGGGCATATAATGTCGTTCCAGTCACCCCCAACTATTGTTAGACATTGGGGGATCTCTGCCCATAAGCCCATCAAGCGTTCCATCAAGTTCCAGGCTAATGGCGGGGGAGCATTTACACTTCCCAGGGTGAGTGACTCACCATATAATGTACCCGTGATAATGAAGAATCTGCCTTGGGGATCTGTCCATAGTTGTCCGTGGATGAAGGGGATTCTGCGATGGATCAATATGGCCACCCCCGTGAACCCCGAGTGAAGCCAGAATGAAAAGTCTGCACATAACCGTAACGCGACAGGCATAGTATCTTATTACCCAGTAGGTGCGTTTCCTGTAAGAAGAGGACATCAGCTTCATGACGCCTTGCCTAATGTAACACAGCCCCTCTCTTAACTTTGTCAAGTAGGCCCCGGCTATTCCAACTTATGATACGGCGCCAATCTTGTAACCTGGGCATGTCTAGTGACGTGGTAGTTCATGATGAATGTGGGTGAAGAGCCCTGCTTAGTAAAAGATTGAGGAGAAAACAATATGCATGCACTGTGAAAACATGACACTAACAGCAACAGAACCAACAACTTACCCAAACCCCACCCCTCACCCCTCACCCCCCCACCCCAATACCTCAGCAAACATTGAAGTATCTGTCGCGGCAAGAGCGGTGTCCTGACCCCAATGGGGGCCAGGGTTTACCGTCTGCCAATGGATCCCCAATGAGCGTCCCTTGTGCATGCCAGTGTCTCCAAAGTCAAGGGTAACGCTAATAAAAATAGCCCCAAGTGGTGTGCCATCGGCCTAGCCATAGGTAATGATATAGCAGGATAAAACTAGGGTGCCGTCAGTCCCCAGTAGCCTCTGTGGAGCGGATGCGGGACTTGCTGCGAGTCTTGGAGCGTCTCTTCGAACGCGATCTGCGGCGCTGTTTATCTTGAAATTGGGAGATCTTGGGACACGGGCCCCCCGACGAGGAATCCGAGTCCAGTCTGGGCGGCGTATGAGGCCGGAGCTTATCAACCTCATCGGTCCATTTAAAGACCTCCGGCAATTCAAAGAAGTGCGTGCGTGCGTGATTGATATACGACCCGCAGTCTGGCCGAAAATAGAAGGGAATATTGAATTTTAAGGGACCGGAGTTTAGCCTTGGCCTCTGTGAACGATTGCCGGCGTTGCTGGACTAGCCTCGTATAGTCAGGGAATATCATGATAGGATGTGATGTGTAGTCGAGGGTCCCCCGCTGCCTGGCCTGCTGCAGGATAGCGTCCCGGTCTTTGTAATTCAAAAATCTGGCAATGATAGGCCTAGGTCGAGCACCAGGTGACGGCTTCTGCTGCAGCGCCCGGTGGGCGCGTTCAATTATGAAGCAGGGTGACAGGGCGCCAGGTGAAATCCACTCCGTCAGCTATTTTATCAGGAGGCCCTCCATGTCGCTGCCCTCACAGCCCTCAGGAAACCCTACAAACCGCGGGCACGCCCCTCCACGTCCTCTGCGCGCAGTGCCAGCCCCTTCGTGATTGTTTCCAGAGAGGACACTATCTTCTGGAGGATGGACACCGCGTCTTCTGCAGTTGAGATCCTAGTTTCGGCTTCCGTTATTCGTTGGACTGCATTGCGAAGGTCCTGCCACAAGAGCATGACATCTGAGCCCACCTCTCCGATCTTGGCCTCTAACTCGCCCCTGGACTGTGTTATAGCGGCGAATATGGCAGCATTGTCAGGCATGGAATGCGTCGGGTCACCTGGGTTGGACACTGAAGCCTCTGCGCCAGTATATTTATCCAACGTACTTTGGCGCGCGGCCGCCCCGGTAGGTTTATCTTTCGTCATGGCTCACGGGGTGCAATAGCTGGGCTCTGACCTCAGAGTTGTGCAAATCCAGGTAGGGTAGCTACACAGTTCGGGGTCGCGAGTATGACAGTCAAGAGGGCAGTATCAGGTCCCCAGGGCCAGTGATCCCAGGCAAGCGGGACGCTGCAAGAGGCCTCAGCGGCTGCACGAACCACCAATCCAGACCAATGTATGTAGGGCAACAGAAGTGTGTTCTATACAATGGCCAGGTCAGCACCCCACTGTGATCTAGTTTGCACTGATCATGGATTATAGTCCAGAGTGGTTGGAGAATGCCTGGGCCGAGAACTGCGCCACTCCCGCAAGGGGGGGCCCCACAGCGCCAAATGCTTCCCCCGCGTGTGCCACAGTGCGGGGGGGTTGTGAGTATCATGTGCGGGCTTATATAAGGCGGTAGAGCACCCCACTTGAGCCAAACAGGGGATTCACATGTAATGACGGCTGTCACCCAGGGCGCAAGCACACAGGGCCACCGCAGATCACCCAGAGCAGATGGCCGTGCAGCCCGCGGCCCGATACGACCGCCGATAGGCCGGCGCGCCTCTGGCCCTCGAGCCGCCAGTCAGCATTACTGACGGGAGAGAGATCAGTGTAATAGGGCAATGGTAGTTCTCTCTCCACACGGGCCCCTCGCAGACCCCTGGCAGAGGACCCAAAGGCAATCCGGCAGCCACCCAGGGCCACAGCATCCAGGACCAGCACAGGCCCCCCAGTCAAATTACAGCGCAGGCCGCGGCCCGACACGACCGCCGATGGCCAAACGCGCCCCCAACCCCAGGCAGCGGGTCAGCACCCCAGGCAGAACGATAATTGATGTAGCTGGGCGAGTCCGTAGCCCAGACCCCCCTTATGCGTACACTAGGCCGCGCCGGCCGGGGGGAACGCGCCGCAGTCCGACGAGACCGCCGAGCCACAGGCCGCCCACCTCTGCTCCTCTCGCGTCGCACCACTGTGTCTCCCGGCACAGCCCTTCACAGGTCCCTCGGCAGGCAGAAGCCCCGGAATCCGCTCTCAGCAGCGAAGCTCCACCGCTGCGCACTCCGGTACCAATACGCACGCGAGGCCGGGGACTGGCAGGCCTCTGCGTTGCTGGTGCGCCCCACCCCTCTGGTGGCGCAGGGGGGGACACAAGCTGGCTCCGGGGCGCCGACGGGCAGAGGGTATTGCCCAGGAACAGCAAAATCGTCGTTTCAGGGCCGGTGGCGGCAGGATTAATTACAGATCGTGGTGAGGCTACGGGAGCTCTACAGAAACATGTCCGCCATGTCGGACTGCGTAGCCACGCCCCGGAAGCTCATAATTCTTGAAGACTTTTCTTATTGTGCCACGACTGAGGGATTCATTTGCACAATGTTTTCCAATTTTGAATGGATCCTTCTCTTTAGGCTGTTTACATTCTGTCTGTTATGAGAATTGCTGATATTTCACATGACTCAACATTATGAAAAATAATGCTGATAAATTGATCCATACTTCCCTTCTCCTGAAAAATAAACATATTCAATGACCCTTTTGTAAATCAGAATTCTTCCATACTCTTCACCTATTTTCTGTATTATACCCCCATATCTGTCCTAACCCACATCATATAGTTGTATTTTAAATGTGACATAAGTGTTAACATAATGCTCTTCAGCAAACATAGTCCTGGAGCACACCCTCTTTTTCTACTCATCATTCCTTTTGACTTTTTATCTAGTTTAGCGTGCATACACTCGTGTGTGTGCCGTTCCGTTTCACACAAGTACTTGAAATTCATGAAGGGTGATGGCCCGCACCTTGCAGGTCATCACGAGTTGCACAGCTGTATGAACTGTAGTATTCCAAATAATTCACTTTCACCAAAATTATTCCAAATTTTATCCGTTTTATTTCCATGTTTTATCCAAGTCTCATTGTCACGCCAAAGCCACGAAATTCATTTTAAACTGATGCATGTAATTACTTCATGATTGCCTATCCAGGCCTAAACATACGCATTTATTTGAATTTCGAGTCCTCCAAATTATACCAGAATTCCATCACACCCAATGCATTTCGGTAACAACCTTCGTCAGGGGTATCTGTGATGTGAAAATATACATGTATCAGTCACTTTAAATTAACACGCAGTGTAATTCACAAATACTTTAAGTAATATACCCACTTCAAATTCGAGTGACAACTAGTTTATAATCCCCCACACACCCCGTGTTCATACTGATTCTACCCCAGCATCATAACAACAATACATAAAACCACCCTGTAATCATGTGTCATCAAACAAATCTTTTATATAACTTAAACCTAAGCGTAAATCCAAACCTCCCCCAAATCGTACTCTGCCCAATCTTGTAACTTTAATGACTCCCGATATTCCCCTCTGCTGCACTTGAAACATCCTTTACACAAGCCCTCTGGCTCCTCATGCGTTAACGGATCATTATTTAATCCTATCCAACTATAGTTCGTACCTGATGTAAACCTGCCATGTACCGACCTCCATATCTGACATCCGTTTCACCCGTGTGCCTGAAACCCGCTCTATTTAAAGTTACGTAACCCACCCACCTGTAACGTGTTTATGCAATCAATCACGTGTCTGCATCACCCCTCCCCATTAGCATCCCGTTCCCAACAGTATCTGAAACACGAAAAACTTCAAAATATCACAAAAACAACCCATTCCCACATCATTTGAGACATTTTATGTAATGTTTGATAAAAAGTTTTATGAATCCTCTCCATCCTCATCATTTTTTTGTGCTGAGGTGAGGTTGCTTGATGAAGAGGTGTGTTCTTTGAATGGTAGTAAATTAAAAACTTCTATCTAACCAGCTTTAAAATCCCTTAGCCTCCAGACAAAATGGCTTTGTATGTATGCCATGTTATAACAAGACAGTATTAATAACCAGCACACATATTGACTTTAAATATTAAATATCAATATATTGTCAAACTAAGCATACAAAGGGAATCATAGATTCATTATTCTTGATTTTACATCTACTTACATTGACAATATATTGGTGCACGATATAAGTGCAGAGGTATATTTAAACTTCAGAAGTGCAGTAGTACACCCCAGCTTTATTTACAGAATAAAGTGAACAAAGCTTACTTGTGAACCTTTGGGAATCTGGGTGGTCTCTGCTTGTGATTCAGGCATTTCTTTGTCTACAACTGGATGGACTGATACACTGATTTGAGTTTACATAATATATAACAACACTATTTTTAGAGCAGAACTATTTATCCTTATAAATCTGAAATCACCTTGTAGTAGCAAAAAGTCCCAAAGCGATATCTTTAATGGAATTGTACCAGAAAATGATGCCCTAAGTATCAAGGAACAAAAATATTGTGTCCTAAATATTTTTTTTTAGATCACCCCTCTATAGATAATAATAGAAAATCTACACCCATAGGAGTGACATGTGCTTTAATTATATTTAGGAAACAATATTTATGTTAGATGGTATTTTTATTATTCATATTCTGACATATGAACACCCTTAAAAGGTAACTTTGCCTATACCTCTTTCTTAGAAACGAGGGGCTGTCTAGTTAGTGAAAAAGGCAATTGTGGATGATTCTGGGGTAGATGGATTTTCCATTATATTTTTTTGATATATCTTATTTTTCTTCTTTTCAAGTTACAATAGTCTGTAGTTATGTAATGGATCTTGGCACTAAACATTATAAGGAAATGTATTATTACTTATAACAAGATGGATATTCAAGGTAACATTCCATAAAGGATGGCTGTGAAAAAGTGAGCTATTAGTTTGAATAGATGATAGTGCACAAGCAAATAAGTCACTTACTTGTTAGGTCCGGTCAAAGGTTTCAGTAGTTTAAACCTGAGCTCAACCCATGGTAACTATGGCACTGAGAAGTCAGGCTTACCTTAGAGAAAATGTGTAAACCATTTAGAAGTACTGAAACAGTTAAAAAGCCAAAAACACAACACAATAAAAATCAAACTCTAATTTATAAAAATAAATTCTCCTCAAAGGTCTCAACAGCAGGTGCTGTCCTACTTCTGTCTTCCACAAGTCCAGGAGGGTCTGAAGAAGGTACCCAGGGATGCCACATTTACGCCTACCACTAGCCTGTGGGGGCCCCACCCTAACCAATAGGAAAAAGTCCCAGGAGTAACCCTACCCACTTTTGCAGTAGTTCCTATGTATCATACTGTAAGCACTCCCAGAGTGCCCATCTTTACATAAATCCAACATGGTAGAACATTTTGTCCCCTGCGCAGAGATCCTGTGCCCGCACTAGCAGTGCGGTCTGGGAAATGATTAACCACTCCTCCGTTAAACTGTTACATGTCCTACATTTAAATATCATGCACTCTGCCCTATTAGCATTTAAAGGCTACAGAGTGGTGACTTAGTAACATTTAAAAGGAGGGTTTATGTTGTCAAAAAGTTGATTTTGCAGTTTAAACTTCTACAGCCAGGCTTCTGGTGGCAGGCCTGCAATCATACTAGGAGAGCCCCAGTGCACAGAGTCAAAATAAGCAGCATCAGTCCAATAAAATGGAGGTGGTCATGCAAAAGAGGTATTTTCCAAAGGCACACATATTTAAATATGGTATAGATGCATAGAGTGTAATATTTTATTTATTACTTATAGTGAGTGTGGGAGGCCCATAACTCACAATAGGTGAAGTCTCGAGGGAGTCATGTCATCACCCTTCCCCTCACTCCCTTTTTATGCCATGGCAGTGAAAATAAATGTGACCCAATATCACATGTTATTTAGCGCAATTGTATTAATAAATACTTATTGGCAGATTCATTACTACACTGCAAAGGTCACATTAGCCTTTATTACCACAGCAGAGCAAAACTCACAAATAATACAATTCCTTTACTCTTGGTAACAACTTTCCTAATAGTCACTAGACGTCTGCAATGTGATTGTGATTTTAGCTGAATACACAAATGTAGTTGTAATCTTTTTAATCTTGGATTTGTTTAAATACCTTTACACATGAAAATATTTCATGGCATAAACCATAAATGCACATGCTCACAGTGTTATGTGTTGTTTATCACCATTGTGCTGATTATGAGGTAATGACTCACAATGTAAAAAACATGTGAAGTAAAAACTGGCAATCACTATTTGTTCCCTAAATATGGTCAGCATTCATTTGTAGTTGTTTTGATCCTGTCTATTGAGCCTAGAAAGAATTATATGATGTGTTCACTATATATAACATGACATCAAAGAACTTTATTCATCCTTTTTGATGGACACAGTTAGCAACTGTATTGCATAGGCCAAATTATCTCTCATACAGGTCTATTCTCCTAAGGAATCATAATTACCTGGATAGGTCAGGATTAATTTTCCATTTGCTTTTGCCAAAAACTCAATCTTATGCCCAGACATACTTTTAAAGGCTTTGCCTGGAACAATCATCCACCATCAAGAACTTTTATTTCTCAAACAACAATATCTTATTTTGGAATGTCCTTTAGAGCACAATCACATTTTTTGTGACATAGGCTGTGTTTTCGTCTTCCTATTTCTATTTCATTTTGACAGATTTTCACAAAATATTTACCAAATCTGAGCATTTGGCAAGTTTACTACCAAGCACACAGCAACATATGTGCCCTACAGTCCAGTTATTCTACAAACCTCATTTTTGGATCACCTCTTGATACAATTGAAACTTCTATTTTTTCTAGCACTCCTTTTGCTTCTGGATGGCCATTGAGAAAGGAATTTACAAGTATGTGAAGTAGTATTTGTGTAGTCCTACTTCACATACTCATAAATGCAATTCACAAAGGCACAGGCATTGACCATCATACGCAGTACTACCTCTCATGCTTTTACAGTTTAAGTATAAATGTGGCAGTGGCAAAGGGTAGTGGTTGGAATATGAGAAATATTTTCTACACAGTGGGAGGAGGATAGAAAAAATTAACATGGGGAGTAGGGAGTGACTTGTAAACACAAAAACACACATGGGAAAGTTATTTGCCATTTATCAAAGTTACACCCACATCTTTTCCAGTAGTACTTCAGTACAAACAGGCTCACATATACTCAAGCCAAGCCTTCGGGTAAGTACAAATCAGACTGTAAAAATGTTAATGTGAGAAATTGGGTTGTTGGTTGAGTGGGGTGTGAGCCCTTCGCAAGTAACAACCACAATCCCTGTCAAAGTGAGCCACAAACTGTCACTAAATTATCGTGTGCCTAGTTCTCTGTTAGGTTGGCACAAAAGCAGTCAGGCTTAACTTAGAGGCAATCTGTAAAGTATTTATGTAGCACTCTAACTGAAATAAAGTGAAAACACAACGGAAGAAAAATCCCAAACCAATTTGGTAAAATAGAGTAAGATTTAATAAATCATTTGACAGCTAAGAGACAACAACCTGATCAGTAGAACCAGAGTTATAAATAAAGTTTAAAGTGAAAACTAGTGTTTAAAATATCAAAGCACCTACCATGGACATCTAGTCGTGCAAGACCTTGGCACCGTCGAAAGTTGTGGCTGACTGCAGAGGAGTGCAGGCCGAATATACGAGGTGGATTGGGCCCGGTCTCCACTTACCTTCGGGCTTAGAAGAAATTTTGGACAAAAAAAGCCAAAGAAGGTGAGGTTCGGTGGGGCAAGGCAGCCGGCGGTGTCCGAGGAGGAGGCATCATTGTTTGGGAACCGCAGGATGAAATTGCGGTGAAGATTCCTACATTTGTATCTAGTCTCTTTTTTCAGAAGTCAAACTCTCCAGCTAGAAGAACCTGCAGGCTGTAGCTAATGAGGGCTCCACAAGGCCAGATTACCCTTTTGCAAGAAGCTGCTGAACAGGATTTGCTGCTGCGGAGAAGAACATAACTGGAGGTGCCGCAAAGTCAGGCCAACAGGCGATGCACTTTGGGGGGGATCAACGAGCAGGTTTGTCCCGGTCTTCTCTTGGTTTTCAGTGCACTTTTAAGTAAAAAATATTTGAAGTCCCAAGTTTTGGATTCAGACTGTCACTCAGGCAGGGTTAAGATGCGGCTTCAATATGGTTGGAGCCTTTTCTGTCCCTGAGGTTCTGATCAGGAAGCTAGTCAACTAGCCCTTGGAGCTGCTCTGGAAGTCCTGGGTTCAGGTAGAAGAGCAGGGCTCAAGCAGGAGGGCAGACCTCTTGGGCCTCAGAGCAGGCTTCAAGCAGCAGGGCAGTCCTTCTTTGTGCCGCAAAGCAGTCTTCTGAAGTACACAGCAGGCCACAGCAGCAGGCAGCCCTCTGACAGTCCTATCACTGGTCCAGAAAGTGAACTGAAGAGTGGGTCTAAGGGTCCCCTTTTTATACCTATATGTGAAACGTATGGAGGATGCCTCCATAGAAGTGTCAGAATTGTCTGCCTTCAAGGCCGGTTTGGCCGTACCGGGCTTCAGGAGTTTCCCCGGGAGGCTGAAGGGGTGGGGGGCCGGTTTTGTTACTGGGGGTCAGTTTTGCAACAGTGCTGCAATATCGGCCTCCAGTAACAACATCGGCAGGCCTGGCAAGCATAATCACTCACTTCACACTCTATCTGCAGAGTTCCGCACATATCTAGCAGTTTTCAAGCAACAATAAAAGTGTCAAGGTTAATATCTCTGGTGATTAATCTTCCTGCTGGACAGAGATCGAAGTTTGTCTGTTAGCAATTTCGACTCATCTAAAGTAAGGCAGAGAGTTAATATGCCTGCTGCAAAGAACATGTACAATGCAGATCACAGAACTGTATTTAATATGCATAGCTTAGTGGGTTACGGCTGTTGTCACAGAGATCCTTTTGTAACTTTCAGTTCATAGCTTACAATCAAGGTAGAGCACAGTGAGCTATGAACTGCCATCAAAGAGCAGCATGCAAACTGCATGGTACTGGTTTAAAAGGTATGTTTTTTCCCCAGTGTTTCGTTATCCTAATGTTGCTAAAAATGGCTTGGGTGGAAATACATTCTTATTAGTAAATCCAACTCCAACTACTCTGTTAGAATTTGAATCCTGAGTTTAAGCTTCTCCTGACAAACACGTAAAAAATGCCTACCTGTATCGATGAGGTGTAAATCCTATACCTGGTAATCCTTTTGTCTTATGTAACATTTTCTATACACTGATCTACACATGTATGATTCATTGTCTCTATATGTGTGTGTGCTGGAAAGTGTTCCGACATCTTACACTGGTACGAGAGGTGCTGTAATACAAATGAAATACAAGTAAGAGAGGGGACATGGAAAGGGTAGGGGCACTGCTGGAGGGTGATAGCGAGGGAATCATTGAAGGGCCCCAACAATCCATGTTGTATCCTGGTGCACTGTAAGGCCATAATTTACTATGCTTTAAAAGCTAATACAGTTGAATATATAATGAATAATGTGTTGTAGAATGCACCATTTTTGTCACTGTTTCCCAAATGTTCTTGGGAGAACTCCCCCAACCCCTCTTGTAGTGGTGAGTCTCGCTTGCTGTGCTACACACCGTACTGGGGCTGGTCTGACAAAGTTTGCCAAGGATGCGTTGGCTTCATAGTCCGGCCCTGCCTGCCTCCCTGTCATGTCCCAGTCTGTTTACAGGCACAATAAGCCATAGTAAAGTTCTTTGTGTGTGTATGAGGCAAAGACTTTTGAAGTGCAAGTGGGGCTGCTCACAGCTCCATCCCCCCATCCTGCCTGAGATGGTTCATTTAGTCACACCTAGTCCATCTATTGTGTGGCTGTCTCGGAGGAACGTTCAAAGACCAACTGACACTCACATCTAGTCATGTGACCCAGGAACAGGCTACAGCCACCAAATGGTTCGGGCAGAAATTCCCAGCTTTATAAATGTGGCATTTATAGAATTGTACCTTAAAAGCAGATTTTGCCAGTAAATAGGATTTTAAAATACAATTCTTCAGACACCAAATATGACTTTCCTACTTGCTCCCAATCAAAAGTTATAATTTATTAAATATAATAAGGTAACCAATGTTATCCTACGTAAAAGGTAGGCCTCACAGTAGTGAAAAACAAATTTGTGAGTTTTTCACTACTAGGGCATTTAAAAAGTGCATGTCCTACCTTTTCATTATAATGCACACTGACCTGTGGGCTGTCTAGGGCCTACTTTAGGGGTGACTTATATGTAATAAAAAGGGAGTTAAAGGTTTGGCAAGTGGGTTGCTTTGCTAAGTCGAATTAGCAGTTTAAAACTGCCAACAGGCTGCAGTGGCGGGCCTGGGACATGTTAAGGGGCTACTTAAGTGGGTGGCACAACAAGAGATGCAGTAGCATTTAATTTACCAGCCCAGGGTCATTGTATAGCACTTTACTAGGGACTTATAAGTAAATTAAACATGTCAATAAGATCTAAGCCAATGTTACCACGTTTTAGGGGTGACTCTGCAGAGAGGGTCAAGTTAAACAGAAAACATAATACAACACACCTTATTTCACATTTAATTCTACTCTACACTCAAGAAAACATAACATGTAGCTAGTGCCTGATTCCACAGTAGCTCACAGCGCTTGGGCAAGGGTGTGGGGCATATTTATGTAATTCGCTTGTGAGGCTTCCCATATCTATGATATTTTCCTCAGGTGATGCCTGTTCCTCCAGTCTTTCCAATTCATAGTTCTACATAGCTTAAACGCAGACCTCCATCTGTGTTTGCAATACTACTTTGGCTGATTTGTGTCTGTACACATCTGCAAAGTAACTCTTAGTAACTATAAGTAATATTTTGAGTTTTACAAGTCCCCAGCCGCCATGTATGGGAGTAGGAGCACATTTGCCTACTGCTAGTCGTAAGTAGCCACCTGGTCTTCGTTAACTGTATCTAGACAGAGATTTATATCCAGGTGTGGCTTACATTGACATTCCCATAATTTGCTATACATACATTTACCTGTGACAGCTTCCCTGTTATTTTTTATTTTCAGATAAACCATTTTTTGATCCTCTAGAACCAGTCAGAGTAGGCGTTTGTGCTGATGTGTTGCAGCAAAAATCAACTCCCCACTGATCACACGTCAAAATCGCTCTGCTATGGTTACCCCCCAGTGTGAGAAATTGGGCTACAGGTGGAGGTGGGTGAAATCACAACCACAGTCCTCGTCCTTGGAGTCATTTTGAGGTCCTGGGTTCAATAGATGCAGGTCCAGTCCTTCTCACCCGGGCAAGAGGGCGGCAGGTCAGCACAGCATGGCAGCACTCCTTCAGAGCAGCAGTTCTTCCTGGCAGAACATCCACAGGTCCAGAAGTGTACTGAAGTGTTGGTGTCTGGGGTCCAATATTTATACCTAGGCCTTCAGTTGAAGTGGGAGAAGCTTCTAGAGGTTTTGCACAGGTATCCTGCCTTCCCTGTCCATTCTTCAGACTAACTGCAGGGGGTATGCAGCCATTTGTATGGAGGCAGGACACAGCCTATTCAAGTGTAAGTAAGGCTGGGCCCAACTCCGCCCTACCAACCTCAGAGTGATGGCCCATCCAGGCACACCTAAGCTCTCTATTGTGTGTGGCTGTCTAGGAGAAAAACTCAAAGTCCAACAGTCAGCTATACCCAGTCATGTGACCCAGAGACAGGTTGCAGGCACTAAATGGCTAAGGCAGGGTAATCAAGAAGAGGGAGATAGAGGAGATAGACAAAAAGACTTGTCCTCCTATTAGTCGCACTGTAAACAAAGAGAACCCATCGGTCTTTTGGGAGTTCCTTTCCACTTCAAGTGTTATTTGAAAAACAGAAAGTTTCCTTTAGATAACGATCACCCACCAGGGTTTCCCCTCTGTGGCATGCTTCATCATTGGGTTATTCCTGATGGGCTCTCTTTGTTTACAGTAAGGCAGGATAACACCAACTTTCCAGAAGTGGCATTTTCCAAATTGAAATTTAGAATTCACCTTTACCACGAGAGAGGATTTTTCATTACAATTCCAAGAATACCAAACATGAACTGGTCACATGCTCTCATTTGGAAATTATCACTTATTAAATGTAATAAGGTAACTCCAATTGTATACTATGGGAGAGGTAGGCCTTGCAGTAGTGAAAAACACCTTTAGGTGTTTTTCACTACCAGGACATGCAAAACTAAAAAGTATATGTTAAACGTTTTAAATACACTGCACCCTGCCCTCTGGGCTGTCTAGGGCCTACCCTAGTTGTAACTTATATGTCTTAAAAAGAAGGTTTGGGCATGACAAAAGGATTATTTTGCCAGGTCAAAATGGCAGTAAAAACGGCACACGCAGGCTGCAATGGCAGACCTGAGACATATTTAAAATGCTCCTTTAGTGGGTGGTGCAATCAATGCTGCAGGCCACTAGTAGCATTTAATTTACAGGCCCTTGGCACAGGTAGTGCCACTTTACTAGAGACATACAAGTACATTAAATATGCCAATTGGGTATAAGCCCATTCACCATGTTTTAAGGAGGGCACACTAAAAAACTGTGCACTGGTTAGCAGTGGTAAAGTGTGCAGAGACCTAAAGTAAAACAGAAGTCAGCAAAACAAGAGGGTTGAAGGCAAAATGTTAGGGGGAAAACCACACCCAAGGATGCCAGGTCGAATACCCAGACTTTAAAAAGTGGTGCAATGCTATGTTGCAATTCTGACTACAGACTTTGTGTGTGACAAATGATAAATAACAAAACCAATAATTCTCCTTTGCCAAATGCAGCAAGGAATGTGGGCAAGAATAAGGTAAAACAGCAACTGATTGCAGTGTCACTGATGTGTCACCATGAATTTGAACGTCGACTCCTCTGTTGAAGTTCACCATTTCCATTCTTATTTTCAACCTGCTTCTGCGAGATTATGAAGTTAAATAATAACTTCTTATTGTAGAATGTGCTATCTACTTCCTGTGTCTCTATCAGCAACAAATACTACCTGATTATAATTCATATGATCTTATGACAAAGGTCATTGGATGTTTCTTCCTGTGGTGTCAATTTGAAATTAAGGGTCGTGGGAGTATGACCTACAATGCCCCTACGACGTCTGTGAAATTGCAGCACTTCAGGCATTGCAATTCTGCAACAGGCACCCCTCTAGACCACAATATAATCTGACCACCCATTGCAAATAATGAGAGAAACCCATTACAAATGTAAAGAAATTAAAGCAACAGAACAAATAACTCTGCGGTTTCAAATCCTGCTCAACACTGTTACATTTCAGTGCCAGAATTAATGAACAGCCTCCGATGCTGAGAATAAATAGTAAAGAAAAGATTATCAAGGAAACATTCGTAAAGCACCTGTGCTTGCCCTCAAATAACCACAATAAGTATTAGCAACATCAGCCGGAAAAAAAGGTCAGGTAAACCGAGATTTTCAACTTCACTGCAAATCGATCCCAATACCACATCATAAAATAACAGAAACTGCCACTCCCAGCATCAAAATAAAGATATAAGACATTATTCAGAAATATCGTGTTATGATTTATTCCTGTAGTACTCCTGGCTTACTCCTGTATCCAGGAACAAGCTAGAAATTCTCCTTCAACTCTGGAGTGATCCAGGAGTACGACAAGAGCAAGTCACATTCCTGATAGGAGAGGCAGGAGAGCGCCATATCTTCAGAGATATGGCTCTCTCCTCCCCTTTCCCCTGCGCCGACGCTGATTACAGTTGCCTTGCGCACCAACACACCTTAGCGCCATAGCGCTAGGGTGTGTGTGTGTGTGAGTCCAGCATAGGTTTTGTACAGGAAGGATACCCTTCCTGTACAAAATTCTATGCCTAGACACAAGGGAATATGGTAAAGACAAAGGTCAAGGAGAGGCCGCTTAGGTCCTCGTGTAGCCTAGTCTACTGAATTATTTTTAGGCAGCATTAATCAGATAGCACAAGGTAGTGTAGTCCAGGCGGGACTAATTACGCAATAGATGCTGGGACACAAAGTAGATATGGTATCACATTTATTAACGGCATAAATGGAGTATCATAACATAATTGCATAATAATAGTTCTGGTGCTCACACATAAAAGTGAAAGTGCGTGAAGTGAGGAGTGTTTGTGACATTAAAAACTTTACATCGCATTGAAAGCAACAATGTAAAAAACTCCTAAGTAATTAGTTGCAGTAATGGAGTTTTAAGTTGTATAGGTCGACGGCGTTTCGATCTTATGAATGTAAGATCATCATCAGGACGGAACAAGTGTGAACAAGTAGAATCTATTAAAGGAAAACCAAAAATCAAACAATGGTCCCGAAAAAACCAATTTAAGGGCATTACCTATATTAAGGGATTCTTGAAATTCACCTGAGTAGATAGTGAGTTGAGGACTGCTAATGAAAGGTAATAGGTAGGGAACACTGAATGAAAAATATAGAGGTACCATATAATGAGGCCTCAGTATTGGAGGTAGTTCCAAAGCTTCCTGTAGAAGTAGGCATGCGAAGGGCATACTTGATAGTAAGGTTACGCTGTAATTGGGGAGGTGTCAGCGCAAAGAAAGTGGATGCGCCAGGGAGCCGCCTATAGAATGAGGCAAGTGAGGCACGACTAGTTAGGGAAGTGCTGCAAGAGTAATGCGATATGGGCAGGGGCCCAGGGGCAACAAGGTGGTTGAGAAACCGGAGTGGGCAGTAGTGTTCCAAGGAGAGGGACTTACTTAGGCTGTTCAGTATCCAAGGGGCATCGTGAGTTCTGAAGATTGGCAAGTAATGCGAGCAGGACGGAACCTATTGGGTTCTGCAAGGTAGGAAGAGAGGTTAGTGTGGGGCCTGGGGCCTGAGCTACTGAAGTGCGAGCGGCGTGAGGGGAAGCAGTACTTACTTCAAGGCCAGGAGGGGGCCGCAGCCGGAGGAGAGACCCTAGAAATTAGGGCGTTAGTGCAGGAAGTGACAGGCAAGAGAGTCAATCTCTACTTCAAGGTCACAGCCCATGAGTGGCTCGGACGTTAGTTCCGGAAGAGACAAGCAGGAGAATCAATCTCTAAGGGGGAAAAAAGAGGAGGACGGCACAGTGATCAGATTGCCGTGTGTCGGAGAGTGATTCAAGGGAGGAATCGGAAGCCTGATTACTGGAAGGGCGGAAGGCTTGACGGATAGGTACTTACTAGTGAGAGCCTGCTGGTGACGAGCGAAGGATACCGTGAGTTGCTCGAACGTGGAGCCGATACTGAACCGTGGCAGCTGAGTAACTTAAATGGTGTGCTGCGGGTGACGCGCATGGGCAGAAGTTGCGGTGCTGGAAGCTAGACTGCATAGAGCCGCCATCTTAGGAAGGCACTAAGGAAGAGCCAGTTAACGCGCATGTGCAGAATAAATCAAGCTGAGTTCTACACTGGTTATTGATCTGTTGTAAGGGACTAACCCAGAGTCCCAGTGAAGTAAAGGAGAGGAATCTAAAGGGTTGTAGAAGAGCCCGTATGTAGGGGAGAATAAAGTGTTGAAATAATAGACATTTGCATCAAAGTGAAAACAAGGTTTCATGATATTAGAAGAATACAGACACAATTAAAAATTAAAAAATATATACATTAAGCTGAGGGATTTTACAGGATCATGTTCCATTCTTCAACAGTATTGAGTCCATTTTCGATGGAACGACAGTTGAACATCCATTTACATTCCAGCCTGTTAAGAGTTGCTTTGGGGTCACAACCTCTCTTGTGTGGGCGAAGGCTGTCAATCACTTGCCAGCGTAGATCTTGTTCAGAGTGTCCTTTCTCAATGAAATGTTCCACCAATGGGGCCGTCGTGATACCGCAGCATATCCGGCTTTTGTGTTGACTGATTCTCGCTTTTATTTTCTGGGTGGTTTGTCCCACATAGATGAGGTTGCAAGGACATTTGACACAGTAAATTACATTCATTGAGTTACAGTTTGAGAAGAAGCTCAATTGGTGCGTAGTGGTGCCATATTAAAAAGTTTTTGTGTTTCTCGTGAGTGGGCATGCAACACAGTTACCACATTTAAAATGTCCTACTACAGGAGGGAGACCTAAGAATGATTGCACAGTAGTCTCATCTCGGGCTTGTTTATATGCCCGGACAATGTGGTCTTTAATGTTGCGCCCACGTTTAAATGAAAACAAGGGAGCTTCATTAGTGATGTCAATTGAGGTAAGGAGAAGCCAGTGTCTTTTTATCATTTTGGTAATTTTATTGCTGGCTGGACAGAATGTGGTCACACATGCAATACGTGATATGGTTTTCTTTGGTCTGGTTTCCAAAAGGAATTCCCTATGTGAAAACCACGCACGTTTCATTGATCTTTTCACTAATCTTCTCGGGTAGCCTCTGTACATAAGTTTGTCGCAAAGGATGTCTGCTTCCCTGAAGTAGTCTTCTTTTAGTTTACAGTTCCTCCGTATTCTTAAGAATTGGCCATAGGGAAGGCCATCCCTCAGTGCTCTAGGGTGGGCACTATTGTAGTGGAAAGAGTGTTGCGTTCTGAGGGCTTTCTGTACAAGGTCGTGTAGAGCCCTCCCTCATTAGGTTTGACAGTGACATCGAGATAGTCAACTTGTGTGTTGCTAGAGTTGTAGGTGAATCTGAGGTCAGGCTGGCAGCTGTTGAGCCATGCGCCGAAGCTGTCTAATTCAGTTGTGGTGCCTTGCCAGATCATAAAAACATCATCGATGTATCGGTGCCAGCTTCTTATGTGATTGCGATGTGGATTAACTTGATTGAGGACCAGAGATTTTTCAATGTCGTCTACATAAAGAATAGCAAAATTTGGGGCGAAAACTGCTCCCATACTTGTACCCTTGCATTGTTTGTAATATTTGTCATTGAACATAAAGTAATTCTTGGTAAGTGCTATCGTCAACAGGGAGATGATGAATTCTGTCGGTACTTTATGTGGTCTTGGTCTGTTGTTGAGATGTGTCTCGATAACTGTTGCCCCCTTATCCTGCGGGATGTTCGTGTAAAGGGATTCTATATCCAGTGTGACTAGAAGTTCTTGTGTGGGATCAAAATGTTCACGTTCTACCAGGTTGATGAAATGTGTGGTGTCTTTCACATAGGCTACGGTGTCAAGTACTAGGTCATGAATGAAGAAATCGATGTATCTACCTAATGGCTCAAGAATAGAGCCACATCCGGATAGGATGGGTCTTCCTGGTGGATTATCTTGATTTTTATGGACTTTAGGAAGGGTGTATATTACTGGTGTCCTGGGATTTTCATTGTTGAGATAGAGAAACTCTCTATGACTGATATAGCCTAGGGATTCAGCTTCTTTGGTTATGTCCTGGATAAGACTTTTTATTTCAGCTAAAGGGTTATGTCTGAGTAATTCATAGTGGGTCGTGTTATTTATTTGGCGTATAATCTCATTGTCATATGATGTTTTATCTTGGATGACGATGCCACCCCCTTTATCACATGGCTTAATGACGATGTTGTCCATGTTTTTCAATTTGAGGAGACTATTCTTTTCTTCTAGACTGATATTGTAGGGAATGAAATCATGCTGTTTTCTCAGTTTTTCTAAGTCCTTCAGGACTAAGTTTTCGAAGGTGATGACCTCCGGAGGGAGGGAGGGAGCTAGAAGGTGGGTTAAAGGTTGATTTGGGACGCAGACCTGTCGCGTCGTTGTTGGTTTGGGACTCTTTGTCAAGAAAGAAGGAAGGATTTTAATCTTATTTTCCTGAAAAGTTGGAAAATTCCGGTTTGTATCTTAAACCAGTCAGGTTTCTCTGTGAGTACATAAGAGAGACCTTTGCTGAGGAGCGCGATTTCTGAGGATGCTAGTTGGTGGTTTGACAAATTGAAGATGGGAATCTGTTCCATGTTTTGTTGGGTAACACCTATGCCAAAGGTGTTCAATACTGGTAGCCCCATTGATAGAACTTCCGTCGTGTCTGACGTTCCCCTGGTGGGAAGTTGTATCGTGGTTTGCCCCTCCCTCTCTCTGTTTGGAATGGTTGGCCTCGGCCTAAAAAATTAGGATTGGTAGAGGAAGAGCTGGGTCCAGCCCCTTGGTCAGAGGAATCAGAGTCTGCAGAGGAGTCAGAAAATGACACTGGTTGTTTGTTTTTAAATCGACCCCAGGTCCCTGCCTGTCGTCTCTGCATGTATTGGGGGTTTGTGAAATAGTCGTCCAGGAGGTATGGGTAGGTTTTTTCTTTGCTATAATTTTTGATGTCTTTTGTCACTTTGGTCGCTTTTTTGTGGTGTTCAAACTTTTGAAAGTCAGAGATGCTTTTTTCTAATTTTTCTAGAATAGCCTTGGCGTCAGCCAGGCTGTCCAGTTCCAAAATAGCTTTTTCTAGTGCTAGTATTTCTTCCAGTTCTTTCTTACTTTGTTCAAGAGCAGTGTCTATGCCTAAGACCATCCAGTGGCGCGAGCAAGTTGTGCCTATGTGGGCAAATCCATGCTTAAACTTAGGGTCTTGTAGAAAGATTGCTGGGGTATTGCGGACTTGTAAGCCGACGGGTATTATGTCTGCTTTTAAGTACTCTGTAAGCATCCGTGCATGGAGTTCGGTACGGATGTGTTTCTTTTTAAGGTGTTCTAGAGCTGTTATTTTGTCTGTAGTTGCATCTGTAGGTGCTGCTGATGGAGAAGTTGTTTGGAACAAGGAAGGGCCACTTTTAATTTTAGCAATGTAGTCTTCTGTGTAGGTGGGTACAACTGGTATGGACATACTCAATGGGAATATCTATTTTAATAAGGGGTAGAAAATAGATAAGGAAAAAGGATAAAATGAAAAAACCACTAGAGAGTGGTGACCCTTGCAGTGTAGTCACTGCACATAGTATATTTAGACAACAAGGGAACCCCAGTATTATGACCAGGGGTAAATACGTATATGGTAAAGACAAAGGTCAAGGAGAGGCCGCTTAGGTCCTCGTGTAGCCTAGGCTACTGAATTATTTTTAGGCAGCATTAATCAGATAGCACAAGGTAGTGTAGTCCAGGCGGGACTAATTACGCAATAGATGCTGGGACACAAAGTAGATATGGTATCACATTTATTAACGGCATAAATGGAGTATCATAACATAATTGCATAATAATAGTTCTGGTGCTCACACATAAAAGTGAAAGTGCGTGAAGTGAGGAGTGTTTGTGACATTAAAAACTTTACATCGCATTGAAAACAACAATGTAAAAACTCCTAAGTAATTAGTTGCAGTAATGGAGTTTTAAGTTGTATAGGTCGACGGCGTTTCGATCTTATGAATGTAAGATCATCATCAGGACGGAACAAGTGTGAACAAGTAGAATCTATTAAAGGAAAACCAAAAATCAAACAATGGTCCCGAAAAACCAATTTAAGGGCATTACCTATATTAAGGGATTCTTGAAATTCACTTGAGTAGATAGTGAGTTGAGGACTGCTAATGAAAGGTAATAGGTAGGGAACACTGAATGAAAAATATAGAGGTACCATATAATGAGGCCTCAGTATTGGAGGTAGTTCCAAAGCTTCCTGTAGAAGTAGGCATGCGAAGGGCCTACTTGATAGTAAGGTTACGCTGTAATTGGGAAGGTGTCAGCGCAAACACTACAATAGTGCCCACCCTAGAGCACTGAGGGATGGCCTTCCCTATGGCCAATTCTTAAGAATACGGAGGAACTGTAAACTAAAAGAAGACTACTTCAGGGAAGCAGACATCCTTTGCGACAAACTTATGTACAGAGGCTACCCGAGAAGATTAGTGAAAAGATCAATGAAACGTGCGTGGTTTTCACATAGGGAATTCCTTTTGGAAACCAGACCAAAGAAAACCATATCACGTATTCCATGTGTGACCACATTCTGTCCAGCCAGCAATAAAATTACCAAAATGATAAAAAGACACTGGCCTCTCCTTACCTCAATTGACATCACTAATGAAGCTCCCTTGTTTTCATTTAAACGTGGGCGCAACATTAAAGACCACATTGTCCGGGCATATAAACAAGCCCGAGATGAGACTACTGTGCAATCATTCTTAGGTCTCCCTCCTGTAGTAGGACATTTTAAATGTGGTAACTGTGTTGCATGCCCACTCACGAGAAACACAAAAACTTTTTAATATGGCACCACTACGCACCAATTGAGCTTCTTCTCAAACTGTAACTCAATGAATGTAATTTACTGTGTCAAATGTCCTTGCAACCTCATCTATGTGGGACAAACCACCCAGAAAATAAAAGCGAGAATCAGTCAACACAAAAGCCGGATACGCTGCGGTATCACGACGGCCCCATTGGTGGAACATTTCATTGAGAAAGGACACTCTGAACAAGATCTACGCTGGCAAGTGATTGACAGCCTTCGCCCACACAAGAGAGGTTGTGACCCCAAAGCAACTCTTAACAGGCTGGAATGTAAATGGATGTTCAACTGTCGTTCCATCGAAAATGGACTCAATACTGTTGAAGAATGGAACATGATCCTGTAAAATCCCTCAGCTTAATGTATATATTTTTTAATTTTTAATTGTGTCTGTATTCTTCTAATATCATGAAACCTTGTTTTCACTTTGATGCAAATGTCTATTATTTCAACACTTTATTCTCCCCTACATACGGGCTCTTCTACAACCCTTTAGATTCCTCTCCTTTACTTCACTGGGACTCGTGGTTAGTCCCTTACAACAGATCAATAACCAGTGTAGAACTCAGCTTGATTTATTCTGCACATGCGCGTTAACTGGCTCTTCCTTAGTGCCTTCCTAAGATGGCGGCTCTATGCAGTCTAGCTTCCAGCACCGCTACTTCTGCCCATGCGCGTCACCCGCGGCACACCATTTAAGTTACTCAGCTGCCACGGTTCAGTATCGGCTCCACGTTCGAGCAACTCACGGTATCCTTCGCTCGTCACCAGCAGGCTCTCACTAGTAAATACCTATCCGTCAAGCCTTCCGCCCTTCCAGTAATCAGGCTTCCGATTCCTCCCTTGAATCACTCTCCGACACACGGCAATCTGATCACTGTGCCGTCCTCCTCTTTTTTCCCCCTTAGAGATTGATTCTCCTGCTTGTCTCTTCCGGAACTAACGTCCGAGCCACTCATGGGCTGTGACCTTGAAGTAGAGATTGACTCTCTTGCCTGTCACTTCCTGCACTAACGCCCTAATTTCTAGGGTCTCTCCTCCGGCTGCGGCCCCCTCCTGGCCTTGAAGTAAGTACTGCTTCCCCTCACGCCGCTCGCACTTCAGTAGCTCAGGCCCCAGGCCCCACACTAACCTCTCTTCCTACCTTGCAGAACCCAATAGGTTCCGTCCTGCTCGCATTACTTGCCAATCTTCAGAACTCACGATGCCCCTTGGATACTGAACAGCCTAAGTAAGTCCCTCTCCTTGGAGCACTACTGCCCACTCCGGTTTCTCAACCACCTTGTTGCCCCTGGGCCCCTGCCCATATCGCATTACTCTTGCAGCACTTCCCTAACTAGTCGTGCCTCACTTGCCTCATTCTATAGGCGGCTCCCTGCGCGCATCCACTTTCTTTGCGCTGACACCTCCCCAATTACAGCGTAACCTTACTATCAAGTATGCCCTTCGCATGCCTACTTCTACAGGAAGCTTTGGAACTACCTCCAATACTGAGGCCTCATTATATGGTACCTCTATATTTTTCATTCAGTGTTCCCTACCTATTACCTTTCATTAGCAGTCCTCAACTCACTATCTACTCAGGTGAATTTCAAGAATCCCTTAATATAGGTAATGCCCTTAAATTGGTTTTTTCGGGACCATTGTTTGATTTTTGGTTTTCCTTTAATAGATTCTACTTGTTCACACTTGTTCCGTCCTGATGATGATCTTACATTCATAAGATCGAAACGCCGTCGACCTATACAACTTAAAACTCCATTACTGCAACTAATTACTTAGGAGTTTTTTACATTGTTGTTTTCAATGCGATGTAAAGTTTTCAATGTCACAAACACTCCTCACTTCACGCACTTTCACTTTTATGTGTGAGCACCAGAACTATTATTATGCAATTATGTTATGATACTCCATTTATGCCGTTAATAAATGTGATACCGTATCTACTTTGTGTCCCAGCATCTATTGCGTAATTAGTCCCGCCTGGACTACACTACCTTGTGCTATCTGATTAATGCTGCCTAAAAATAATTCAGTAGCCTAGGCTACACGAGGACCTAAGCGGCCTCTCCTTGACCTTTGTCTTTACCATATACGTATTTACCCCTGGTCATAATACTGGGGTTCCCTTGTTGTCTAAATATAGACACAAGGGAAAGCTTTTCCCACTTTGCATACATGCTGCACAGTGCAGAACGCATGCAAAGTCGGAAAAGGATGGAGAAATGAAAGCATTTCTCCTTCCTTGCGCCTAGTTTAAAAGGGCGCCGTTTTCTCTCGCTAAACCCAATCTACTGTGTTTAGTAAATCTGGTTTAGCGTGAGAAACCTTGGGTGGTTGCATGGGAACGCCCATGCACCGCCCTTGGCACGCCCCCATGGCGCAAAGTAATGCGAGCAGTGCTATGCGCTGCTTCGCATTACTTTTACGTAAAAACAAGTTTAGCGCTGGAAAGTAAATTAGAAACAAAAAGATTTCGCGCCGTTTTGCGTCACTTTTGTGATGCAAATACAGCGCAAGAGCTTAGTAAATCCCCCCCCCCAGATGTTTAAAATTACAAAAGCACAAAGGCCATTGGAAAGCGCATGTAAAAAGTTCACTGTATCATAAGAACATGAATGTTATGTCGAGCATGTCTCCATTGTTGTCTTTTAATATTGTAAAGCTCATGCCTAGCTCCCTTGTAATGGGGGGGATCTAGATTGTTTAAGTAACAGTTACTGAGGAGCTGGCAGAGATAAGAGGTTGAAGGTTGACTTCTTGCACCTTCCCTGGTGTTCCAGTACGATTAAACTTACTTAAACTACATATGAGTGGACTCATACTTTACAATGGAGTTAAATAATGAAAGCCTTTGTGACCTATCTCACCAGGGAATTTACATATTTCTAACACTATTAATTTTACTTTGTACTACTTCTTAATCACTACTGTACTTAACTGCACAATTATGAAACCATGTAATATGCAGACCATTTTTGCTCAAAGCACTGAAGACAATGTTTTCAGTTCACTGCAAGAAAAGAATGGTAAACATTTGACTCTCTGTCTTCAATGAAAGACTCATTATAGAAAACAAATAGCTTTGCCAAAACCAATAGGTCCTGCATTTTGTTAGGGGTGGTGTTTGGTGATAGTTGGAAGACCGTCCTTGTTGGCCTCAGCTGTCCTAGACATAAATATCAGAATGAACCAACATCTTAGTCTACAACAATATGGGAGCAGGGAGTAGGACCACTTTGCTGAACAGACTGTTTTCTTAGAGTCAATCTGCTTCCTTAAAGAAGAGTGTTATGAAAAGGAGTCAGTCAGAAGATGAAATCTGCCTTGAAAGTGATGATTACCTAAAAGGTGTGCACAATAAAATAATGAATAGCAGATATATTTAACAAAGGGTCGACAATCTTGCTGCATCGGTAAGAAAACCTATGTGCTTCTAAGTCTTTCCTCTGTGAACAAAAACACCAGAATTTCAACAACAGCAAAGTAAAACAAATGACTGCACAGTGGTGAATAGTGTATAACACTGTTGACCTCATAACAAGAACGAAGGAGTGGTGAACCCTGGGGGATATGGCTCTGCCATACTATGCATGGTCTTGTGTTGCAGGCCCAGAAGTGACTGGGTCTGGAAACACTAGATTCTGTTTTACCAGATGTGAGTCCACACCCGGCAAAATCCTGGTTAAAGAGGGGCACCCCTTCCCACATCGCAGTCTGGAGCACAGTCAGTAGGCAGTGCTCTGCAAAAACTCCCATAATGCCTCTGTGGATCTTCTTCTAGGCTCTGTTGAATTGTGAGTATTCTCATGATGGAAAAGAGGTATCTAGAGCTTTCATGCCTGATTATCTCGAAGCCCTCTGCATGAGCCTTGCCCTATCTGCTCGGAGCCTGGAGATGTCTCCCGTGCTTAATAGCTGCTCATGTTGAAGCTCCTGTTCAAATGCAGTTTGCAGGAGGTCCGACTTCTCAAGCCCATTAGCTGTGAGCCCTCAGGTGCAGCTTTAGTTAGAGTGGTGCGACTGGGTGCGACTGGGTGCGACTGCACTGGGCGGTGACCGGGGGTGGGTTAGGGAATCACTGACCTCGGGAGAGGTGCTGTCTTTAGCAATAGCTTACGATTTAAAAGCACCTGCTGCAGAGTTCCTTGTGTGTCCAGCTTTCAGGCAGCAATAAAAATGTCAGGATTACTCGTGTGACTAAAGTTCCTGCTAGAGAGAGAGATTGTGGAGTTTTGTCTAGTGGCAGCTTTGACTCACCATAAAGTATTGCAGAGGGTTAATACGCCTACTGCAAAGAGCAAATCTGTATTTGATGTGGCTAGCTGAGTGGATTAGTAAAACCAGCCTAATTAAATGTATGAGAGAGAGGGTCAATGGAGAGATGAGGGGCACTTTTGCCAGAAGGTAGTGATGGAATCTGAGGAGGAGGTCATGGGGTGGCGAGGGGTGCCAAAAGGACTGTTGCACCGGGCACCACCAGCGCTAATGCCGGTCCTGTGAGCCCTCGCCAAGAAAGGTTTTGATCAGGTGAAGTTGCCATTTCTCTGGACAGTTATGCACCAATGTAGGTTTCCAGAGCAAGTAACCAAATGGATATAATGTATGTATGAATACCCCTCAGTAATGGTTACTTTCAATGGCTACTTAGCCATCACTTTAAATATTACCCACAGGACTCAACAGGGCTGCCCTCTCACTCCGTGCCCGTAGGCACTATAAATGTCCTAAAGCAAAAACGAAGTTGAAAAACAGAAGGGTTGAAGGCAAAATGCTACCAGGTCTAACACCCAGACTTTAAAAAGTGCTGCAATCTGACTCCAAACTTTGTGTGTGACAAATGATAACTAACAAAAACAATACTTCTCTTTTGCCATGTGCAGCAAGGAAAGTGGCCAAGAATAAGCTGAAACAGCAACTGATGGCAGTGCCACCGATGAGTCACCAAGACGTGCAACTTTCAGTGTCATCTTCTTAGACAACCAAACATTCACCATTCATATTCTCGGAGCAGAAGTTAAAGTATGGGTTGGTATAAATTAATGATTAGTAAGCCATAAAAAATGCATCTAATCTGTTCAGTTCCATGTCAGCCTAAATGTTAAATGCAGCAAAAATTCCAATTCTAAATGTAAGTCTAAGAGCTCTGCATCAACTATGTAGTGAAAGTATTGAGGTAACTGGGAGTCTAGCTCACAACCAAATATTACACTCTGGGCCATGCAAACTATGCACTCATATTTAAAGAAATGCCAAAACTTCTCAGGAAGTGGAAAGTGCTTCCACTGTCAATATTAGGCTATATTAATCTGATCAAAATAATCTAGCTATCTAAATTACAATGCTTGTTCTGGGCTCTCTCAGTCTACTTACCTTCATCTTTCTTCAAAAATACAGACACAATGATTATTTCTTTTGTATGGGGGATAAAAGGCATAGGCACTGCTTGAGATATCTGTATCTCTCTTCAGAAAGAGGAATGGGTGCTCCCTAATTTTCAATTCTACTGTTGGGCTGCCTTGGGAAATAGATGAATGATATTATTTAAAGATGTGGCCTTTACTCCGCTATTTATAAACACTCAGGGCCTGATTCACAAAGGTAAACTTAGACTTCTGTGTAGGTTTATGATTGTTTACTATTCACAAAGGTATTTTACTAGTAGTATCTTTACGACTGGAGAGTCTCAACACATAAAGGATAGGACTGTCCAATCTTTTTATATGCGGAGACTCTACAGGCATAAAGCTACTACTAGTAAAATACCTTTGTGAATAACTAAACAACCGCAAACTCACATAAAAGTGTAAGTTTACCTCTGTGAATGAGGCCCTATATTTAAATTACACCTTGCTTATTTTTACTTCATTATTCCAATACCAAAAAACATCGAAGACATGTCAAATTTAAGGTTATACTAGGCTCAAGATACTTTAAGATACCCAAATACCATGCCTACAGTCTTATATGGTACAACCCCTACTGTCTGGAACTTTAAATATACCTATACATTCACAAAGCTATAAACTCTGTTAAAACACTGGTAGTACCAAACAGTATGTCACAGATTCAGTGGAAGACCAACCACCAAACTGGCCTTCGAAATGGATGACTAGCTTGAACTGGAGGTCAATCAAGAGACAATTAACAATAACTATGCATTGTTCAGCAACTTCTATAGATAAAGTAAGGCTCCTGCTTTATCAACATTTATTCCATTTTTCTATTGCCCCAGCAAAGACCATATAATGGACAGGGAATTCTAGTTCATCTTTTAGAAAATGTAATCATCTGGCAGCAGACAGGGAATACATGTTTGCCACCTCCCCTATTATTCGACCTTATTGTGATGAGGAATTTATTAGAATTTTTTCAGCAATTGGTCTTCCTCAGAACTAAGGTATTTTATGGTTTATGGTGGGCTTTACTATGGATACTTTTGACTACTTTGTACTTCAGGCAAAACTGCTGGCTCTGCTACACTGACTAAACACTGGAAGAACCATCATCAGCCAAACAGTAACACATGAATCCAAGCTATTCTTGAATTTTGAAGAATGGATCAATGGTTTACGAAGAACTAAAAAATATAATTATGTTTGGGGTCATATCAATGTGATGAATGTATTTATAGACATAAATTATTATTATGGTTAATATATCACCACTTGGGTTGGCTCTAGAATATATGACATGAAGATAGTCAGTAAAGCAATACTGGACTGGTAGGGTACTGTGATGGGATTATTTTTTGTACAGTGGCTTTGTAGCTGGTCTTATGATGCATATTAAATAAGAAGTGGGGAACCCCATCCAGAATCATAGTGGGGGTAGACATCTGAAAGGCTACAATTGAATTGTGGAAAATGTGAATAATCACCAATATTTCTGGACCTGCATAGTTATTCCCTATTCTGGAACCAAAACTCATAGGGGCAGATTTACAACTTCTGGCGCATCCCTGCAAATCAGCAGGGATGCGCCAGAATAGTTGCGACACGCAATTCTCTCCTTGCGCCACCACGGAAGCGCCGCATTTACAATGCGGCGCACCGTGGCGCAAGGAAAGGCCGATGCGTGTCGCATCCTGTGGCGCAAGGGCGGCGCATTGCTGGAGTCGTGTCGCAAGCGCGACACAACTCCAGCAATGCTCGTGGGCCGCCCATACCTAACGTGGTGCGCCACTCCTTACGCCTGCTTGAAGCAGGCGTAAGGATTCGTCGCAGCGGCGTCGGAAAAGTGACTCAGTGAAATCTTGTAGATTTCACTGCGTCACTTTTACGAGGCATTCCTTCGACGGAACGCCCACCCTGCGGAGGAACGCCCACATGAAACCTGACGCAGGTTTCATGTGGCGCAGGGCTTTACAACGTGACGCATCTCCCTAGATGCGTCACGTTGTAAATAATGCGCAACGTGGCGCATGGTTTACGTCGCCGCTGCGTCACAAAAGTGACGCAACGGCGGCGCAAAAGTGGCGCAAGGGGCTTGTAAATCTGCCCCATAATGTCTAGATTTAAGTCTGGAGATACCGCCTTTACTCAGAGAGTCTGGTCCCTCATCAGGCCAACTTATAATAAGGGCCTGTTTTTGTGACATTCTTCCAAACAGCACATGTTTGCCTTAACAAAAAATCCATGAATCAGCAGTTAAAATGACATCCTGTCAGAAAAGTAAATACATCCGAGAACAACATTGGGTTACAATTAGAGGCTACATTCATGTAATCCCTGCTATCCAATAAAAGGACTACTTGATACCCCAACACCAAAATCTAATGTGTACACAAAAGGGACAATGTAACCAGCCACAAACTAACATGGCCTTAATCGCCATCACATACAAAATCATGAAAGACAAATTAAATCTAGTAGCTGAAGGAGGCTGACCAAAGCCCAAACTCTCTTCATACTTCTCATCATTGTACCTTTTGAAGCATTAAAGATGTAAGTTCTTCGAGACATCTATAGTTCTCTGTAGCCAGACCTATTAATAAAGGCATTGCACAAGTTATTTTTTATGTACATTCTATGTTGCATGCTGACATGCCAGCTTCATGCCAGTTCCTGCTGAGAAAAAAATTAGAAATCATTTCCGAGCCCAGTCAAACATAGCTGGTGGGAAACAAACAACTGGCTTTCATATATCTTTTTTCTTTGTTAATTGACATCATACGTAGACATTTGGATATCTGCCAAACTGAGTCTGTTTGTCTTCATGATTGAAATCGAAGCTCATAATCCCTGAAGGCTTTTCTTATTGTACTACCACTGAGGGATTAATTTGCACAACGTTTTCAAATTTTGAAAAGATCCTTCTCTTTATGCTGCTTACATTGTGTCCATTTTGCGAATTGCTAATATTTCATTATCAGGCAACTTTAAGACAAATATTGCTGATGTGCTCACACCTACTTCCCTTCAGTCCTTGCCATTCTCTTGACATTTAAACATATTCAATGGCCCTTCGGTAAATCAGAATTCATTCCATACTCTTCACCTACTTTCTGAATTATATACCCAAAGTCACCCTAACACACATCATTTAGTTGTATTTTATCTGTGCCGTAAGTGTCAACGTAATGCTTTTTTACATCGGTTTTGCAGACATAGCTTAAGGTATGGCATTATAAAGAGTTTATTGGTTCCAAAGTTCTGACAATGTTTTCACATATTCTCATCTGGAAATTGATTGCAACTCTGAATTATGCCAGTACAGCTTTGATGAGCTTTCCATGCCAAGTTTGATAATGGCTAGCTACAAAATTAAATCTTATTGATATTGGTGCAGCAATAGCACAATCTTAGCAAATTGCCAAATGGTTCAAAATATTTAAAATGTTAAAACTATTGTTCTCTTTTTGGATTCCCACCCCATTCGAGGCATTGTGTGTAATGTTTGATAAACATTGTTATCAAGCTTCTCTATTCTCAAATCTTTCTTTGTGCTGAGCTGTGGCTGCTTGGTGAGAGGTGTGTTCTTTCAATGGTAGTGAATAAAAAACGTTTATCTAACCAGCTTAGAAATCCCTTAGCTTCCATGAAAAAATGACTTTGTATGCCACAATAACAATACAGTATTAATGATCTGTACATATATTGACTTCACAATATTGATAACCAGTATATTGTCAAAGTAAACATACAAAGGGAATCATAGATTCACTATTCTTGATTCCACATCTACTTACCTTGACAATATATCAGTAGTTGATATAAGTACAGGTGGATAGTAAAACTTCAGAAGAATAGCAGTACCCCCTTGCTTTATTTACAGAAAATAGAGATCTAGGCTCACCTTTGAACCTTTGGGAATCTGGGTGGTTTCTGGGTTGCATTCAGACATTTCATTGTCTACATATTGTAGAAAATTCAGGCTTGTCAAATCTCATAGATCCATTGGTCATACTCAAATTATGTACCAGCCTTTTCTATGTACTTGGGGCATCTGCATTTGTGTAGAGTATCTGCATTTGTGTAGAGTATGTGAAATCTTGAGCACAACTGGATGAACTGACACGCTGATTTAGGTTTGCATAATATGTAACAACATTATTTTTGGAGTAGGACTATTTATTCTTATAAATCTGAAATCAGCTTATAGTAGTAAACAAGTCCCAAAGCGATATGCTTAATGACATGGTACCAGAAAATGGGAGCCTAAATATCAACAACAAAAATATTATGTTCTAAATATTGTTTTAAAAAAAAACACTCAACTGGAGTTAATAATAGAAAATCTACACCCAAAGGAGTCACATGTGTAAATAACAATATTTACAGCAGATGCTATTTTTATTATGCGTATTCTGATATGTAACTATATTTTAAAATGTTGATGGTGCCCATGCCCCTTTCTCAGAAACAAGGGGCCCTCTAGCTAGTGACAAAAACAATTATGGAAGATCCTAGGATAGATGGATATTCCATTATATTGTTTTTGAGTCTTTTGATTGTAGTTTTCTTCTTCTCAAGTTGCAATGGCATGTGGTTATGTAATGCATCTTGGCACTTAACATTATAAGATAAATGTATTATTACTAGCAGTACAGTCACTAGCTTGTTAGGTCCAGTCAAAGGTTTCAGTAATTTAGATCTGAGCTAAACCCCTGGTAGCCTTATGCACTGAGCATACAGGCTTAACTTAGAGAAAATGTGTAAAACATTTAGAGGTTTGAAAACAGTTAAAAAGTCAAAAACCTCAACACAATTCAAATGTTACTCCAATTTATACAAATAGAACACAATGTAATGAACAAAATGTCACCCAAACAACAAAACTCCAATGAGGGAAAATAGAGATATGAATTTTTAAAAATGTAATGAAAAACAGCTCCAAAAAGCACAATATGTCAATGGTAGTCAATGGTGGAGGTAGGCCGGGACATATTCATGACTTCAGGACAACCATGATGGAGCGTAGGTCAGATACACCAACCACGTTAAGCCCTTACATAGGTTTTACTTTGGGACTTAGGGCCTGAATTAGAGTTTGGTGGATGGGGTACTCTGTTGTAAACATGATGGCTTCCCATCTGCCTATTACAATTGCATTATTTCCTACGGCACTTGTAATACCGCAGACAGAACATCTGTCACTTTTGTGAAATGTCACAGAAAATACATTAGGAAAAGTAAATCAGCATCCAGCAAACATCATAACATTCCAAATTCATCCTACATGTACAGACAACTCCTCATCCCTTTTGAGTCCTTCTGGATATTTGGTGCAGAGTTTAAATATATAGCGTGATTCCAACTGTCTAAGTTCTTTATCTCTGTTTTCACTTCATGCTTTACCTTAAAGGAGTTTAGTGAGCATAACAGGAGCAAGAATTATGGTGTACATTGTGCATTGTACACCATAACTGGCACATTTTAGGGATTTTTCAATTTTGTGCTAAACTATAACTGACCTTTAAATATTTTTATCATGATGTACTCAATTCACCTGCCATGTACCAATTCTGCACTATGCACTGCCTAGATCCAAAGCCTGCGCCAAACTAGCTTCAACTGTGCACAGCAGGGTTGATCATAGGACTTGCCTGGTGTGACATCTTAGTGTGTTCTATTTGGAATCTTACTATGTATTCTAGATAAGAATGTTAGACTGATTCTACTTTGGTCAGTTATCTGTAAGCTGTTGGTGGCTGAGGTGAATTAAACGGACCTCTTCAAGTTTATCTGCCTTGATCATTTATTTAACTAATGTGGAGAACACCACATTAATTTGGCGACGAGCGTGGCAGTGTGGCACTCACCTCAACATCCAGCGAAGGTTGGACTGCTCCACCGCTTCCCCTTGGTTGGATTCCTTTCGTGTTGCTCCTCCTGCGGCTGTTTTACTTCATTAAGAGAAGATTAACCATCTTCTCCAGCGGCTGTTATGCGAGCCGAGTCCTGTCTCAAACGGATATTTGGGTGAGGAGTGAAGCAGAGGGGCGGGTTGTGAAACGCACCTGCGTTTCACGAAGAGACTGGAAGTGGGCCTAGAGGGAAGCTGAACCGCATTTGCGTGTCAGCTGCGTAACAGCAGTGTACAGCGTCATTACGCGTTGTGGCACGATCAGAAAAGCAGCTGATTGTGACGAATTGTGGGGTTGCTGGGAACGTCAACTCGTGTAAGGACGCTGTTCACAGAGAAGCGTCATTGCGTTATGTCACGTTATTAGCGGCCATTTTAAGGAGTTGGGAAGATTACCATCAGTAAGAGTGTACTTCCCGGTTACAGAGTACTTGCCGGTCACGCAAAACTTTATTGGCACTTCGTTTTTGTTTGTTACTGCATTTGAAGACACAGTGACTGGCACACCTTGGAGTTTTGCCAGAACTCAGCTCTGCTGACCAAACAACCTTGAATGAATATGAAATGTGCATTCTACAATTAGATAGACATTATCTTCCACGTCTGAGCACTATAATGGAACGTTACCACTTTGGGCTACGAGAGCAGAAAAAAGATGAATCTGTTGAAGAGTTTGTCACGGCTTTGAGGAAACTTGCAGCGTCTTGCAAATTTGGAGGGGTTGTAGAGGAAAGGATCAGGGATCAGTTCGAGTTGAAATGTGCTCATGACAAAATCAGGGAAGAATTATGGTTAAAAGACGAACCTCCCTTAGATGAGGTTCTCGCTATAGCTAAGCGAGTTGAACATATGATGAAGTGTGTTCGAGAATTGAGTGTTGCAAAAGAAAAGTATTGTGCTTCAAGTATCAACATTGAAGAAGTAGTATGTCTTGTAAAAAACAAGGCACCTGTTGTCAGCGAAGGTGACAAATACTCTCGGGGTTGTGAGGGTTCTTCTTCTTCTTCTTCTTCTTCTTCTTCTGCTGACAACAGATTCATTTGTTTTAGGTATGGCAGAGTGGGTCATAGAGCTAATGCTCCGTTCTGTCCGGCTCTTCATATTAATTGTAGTGCTTGTGGCAGAAAAGGTCACTATGCCAAATGGTGCAAGAACAAGGGTAAAGAAGGGAACAACCTCAAGCACAAATAAGAGATCAACCACAGGTAAAGGAGATTATGTATCAGGTTGATGTGGAGAAAGCCAGTCATCCTTCTCATGTGGTCAAAATGTATCAGGTTGATGTAGAGAAAGCCTCTCATCCTTCTCATGTGGTCAAAATTCAAGGTGTCGAGCTTGAGTTGAAGTTTGATTCTTGCTCGCACCTTACCATGATTAGTAAGGATATTTTTGATCTGTATTTTAAAGACAAGTGGACTCTAATGAAAGGTGATGTTTCTCCTGTGGGGTATGGTGGTGTGCCAATAATCTTGTTGGGGTATTTCTTATCCTGCTTTGAATTAGGTGAACGCACCATCTCTGGGAAGGTTTACGTGGCTAAGTGTGGGGATGCACTGTTGGGGTGGTCTCACCAACGTTTGCTTGGCGTTATTCTTAATCCAAACACTGAACCACAAGTAGTAGTCCAGACCGTAGATGATTCTTGGTCTACTTTGGCTGAGCGGTTTGCTGATGTTTTTGAAGACAAATTAGGATGTCTTAAAGGTTACAAACATCACATAAGACTGAAGGAGGGTGCAATTCCTGTGGTTGCTAAAGTCAGAAGGGTACCATTGAATGAACAGGCTGGCGTCCAAAAGGAGATTGAGCGTTTAGTTGACTTGGGTATCATAGTGCCTGTTGAAGCGACAGAGTGGTTGGCTCCCATAGTTGTCGCCAAGAAGGCCAGTGGTGAGCTGCGCCTTTGTATTGACTTGCGCTCTCTCAACAAAGAAGTTGTAGTGGATAGGTTTCCCCTGCCCAACATAGATGAGTTGGTTGGTACTCTGGTAGGTGCCAAGTTTTTCACAACTTTGGATCTTGCGTCCGCCTACCATCAGGTGGAGTTGGATGAGGTTTCTCAAGAATTGACAGCATTTGTCACTCCTATGGGAACCTATAAATTTTGTAGGATGCCTTTCGGACTGGTTTCCGCTGCTTCCGTTTTTCAACAGATCATGTCCAATGTTCTTAAAGGTGTTTCTGGGGTGAAGTGCTATCAAGATGACTTGCTGATCTATGGTAGCACTAAAGCTGAACATTATTCTAGAGTGTGTTCTGACTTGGATTGTCTGAGAAAGGCTGGTTTAACACTTAAAAAGGAGAAGTGCAAGTTTGCGGTGGATGAGGTTAACTATCTTGGGCACTGCATTACAGGTCGTGGAGTTTTTCCTAAGAAAGACTTGGTTGAGTCTATTGAGAATGTCAGTGAGCCCTCTAATAAGGAGGAGTTACTTTCCTTTTTAGGAATGGTTGAGTTTTACAGTAAGTTTATTCCGGGATATGCTGATAAGACTCATGCCCTCAGGAAACTTACTGCGAAAAGTACTGTGTTTGATTGGAGTTGTGAGTGTGCTAATGAGTTTGTTGCCATCAAGCATGATTTAAAGGAAGCACCTTCTCTTCAATCTTTTGTGCCGGGAGATGAGACCCTGATTCTTACTGATGCCAGTGCAAAGGGCCTAGGTGCTGTGCTACTACAGAAGCATTGTGGTGTTGAGAGACTTATTGCCTGTGCGTCCAGATGCTTAAGAGGTTCAGAGCTTAACTATTCGGTAATTGAAAAGGAGTCTCTTGACATTTTTTGGGCACTAAGGAAGTTTAGGAATTTGATTTGGGGAACCAAGGTGAAGGTATTGTCTGATCATAAACCCCTTAAAGAAGTGTTTTCAAAGAAAGGTTTGGATTCCATTTCTTCGAGAATTAGAAAATGGATTATTTCTCTACAAGAGTTTGATTTTGTTGTGGATTATATTCCAGGTGTTATCAACAAATCGGCTGATTGTCTCTCTAGATTGGTGGATGTTACAATTTCTGGTGAGAAGGACGTTGATCTGGTCGATGATGTGGTTAATGTTTGTGAGATTACTGTTGGTGCTGTCGATGAGTTAGAGTGGAAAACAGAAGTTGGGAAAGATCAAGAAATCTCGAAAGTAATGGAATTACTTTCATTAGGAAAAAACAAACATCTGGTGAAGCCCTGGTCTTTGATTTGTGATGAGTTGGCTGTTGTTGATGGATTACTGGTGAGAGGCACCAAACTTGTTCCCCCGGTGGGTGTGCATGGCAAACTTTTATGTCTTGCTCACTCTGGTCACTTAGGTATTGTTAAGACAAAGGAATATTTGAGGATGCTTTACTGGTGGCCTGCCATGGACAAAGAGATTGAAAGGATGGTTCGAGACTGTTTGGAGTGTTGTTCCAGTGATAAGATTCTCAAAACCAGACAAATGCCCATGGTCTGCAGAAAGTTACCTAAATATCCTTGGGATGAGGTAGCTATCGACATAGTTGGTCCTTTGCATGGGGTGTCTGACACACCTTATTTGGTAGTCCTTCTGGATCTTTATTCTAGATGGATTGAAGTGTGCTCGGTCAGAGATATTTCATCTTTGAGTGTCATAAAGTTCTTAGAAGAGGTTTTCAAGAAGGAGAGTTATCCTAATTCCATACTCTCAGATAATGGGCCTCAGTTTTGTTCTTCGGAATTTCAGGCTTATCTGAGAGATTGTGGGATTACTCACAAATGCAGTGCAGTGTATCATCCTGAAACCAACGGGGCTGTTGAAAGAGTAAACAAAACTCTTAAAGAGAGTATTCAGTTGGCAAGGGCGAGCTGGAAACAGGTTTTGCAAGATAGAATCTCTGCCTATCGCATGTCTCCTCATTCCACCACCAGTAGGTCTCCTTTTGAGCTGTTTAGAGGTAGGGCACCAAACTCAAAACTCTGTCCTGGGTGGATGTCCTTCAATAAGTGTTTGAAAGACAATTGCATTGGTGGTTGGAGGGATAGAGAACTTGAGAAACAGGTGGAAAGAAAACGTTATTTTGATGACAAAAAATCTGTGCAATACAACAACTTGAGTGTTGGCGAATTTGTAAAAATTAGAGCACCTGTGGGATGTCAATCTTGGTCTAAGTTTTCAAAAGTGAGAAGAATTGTTAAAATTTTCAGAAATGCTGTCAAAACTGAAGATGGTAGGATTTGGAATAAGAGTCGAGTGGTCTCTGTCAATTCTCATCCCAGCTACGGTGAGTTACCTTCCAGTTCGTTGAACACTGAAAACAAGTCTTCTTCATCCAAGTCGCACTCCTTGCCTGATAATATCAGACAGAGGAGTCAGAGATTGTGCAGTTTACCATTTTATATGAAGGACTATGTTATATGAGCTGTTTTCTTTTATTAATTATTCTTTATTTGTTTTTGTTTTGTTGTTTGTTTTTTGTAAGGAGAGAAGATGTGTGACATCTTAGTATGTTCTATTTGGAATCTTACTATGTATTCTAGATAAGAATGTTAGACTGATTCTACTTTGGTCAGTTATCTGTAAGCTGTTGGTGGCTGAGGTGAATTAAACGGACCTCTTCAAGTTTATCTGCCTTGATCATTTATTTAACTAATGTGGAGAACACCACACCTGGCCTTGAACGGGGATTAATTGGCTAGCTGTCAAATTTAATGCAGATTCATCTAACAGCTCAAAATGTATTAGTGATTGAAAATGTCATTGCTGCCCATTTATCTTTGTCAACGATGGTGGATCTACTCGAAACTAAATAAAATCAGCCACATGGCAAAACCTTCACCGTCTCCACTGTTGGCTGGACTACCAACAGGATATACAACTACCCCAGGTGATTTTATCCCTAGACACGAAGAAGGCATTTGATTCCATACAATGGGATTATCTCCTTCAGGGCCTGGCCAGGATGGGATTTGGCTTGACCTTTTGTTGGTGGGTATGGCTCCCATACCACTACCTGGTGGCGAGGGTCAAGGTGAACGGAACCTTCTCTGAGGAGTTTGGTCTAGAGAGAGGGACACACCAGGGATGCCCCCTTTCGCCGCTCCTGTTTACTCTGTTTCTGTTGGCCTGGCCCACTGGTTGAGGATCAGAGGAGATGTGGTTGGCCTCCTAGAGGTCGCAAGAGAACACCGATGACATAATATTGTACCTCGCTGACCCGGCCATTTCGATCCCATCAGTCCACTTGGTATTTCAGAACTTCAAGAGATACTCGAGACATAAAATTAACTGGGATAAATCAGTGCTATGCCAAATGGACACAGGGCCTTTGGAGATTTTGATCCCACCCCAGATGATGACTACCAGAGAGGGCTTCCACTAATTTGGGCTAGAAATAGTGCCATCCCAACATCAGTTTCTGGACGGGAACTTAGAGACGGTCAATCAAACCTTCCGGCAGGATGTAGGCCGCTGAAGGTGGCTGCCTCTCTCGATCATGGGAAGATGAGCCCTCTTTAAAATGATCACCTTTCCCAAGTTCCTGTCTGTCTTTAAAAACTCCCTGTGGTCAGTACCCAAAGTATTCTTTAATAACGTTGATTGCACGCTGCTGCCCCTCCTCTGGGACATGAGACGCCTGCATATCGCCTTTTGAACCTTGCAGAGAAACCTATGTAATGGGGGCATCTCACTTTAGACCTTAGGGTGTACTACTGGGCCTCCCAACTACAGGTAGTCAATGAGGGGTGCTTCGCACCTAGGTCAGATCCAGCAACAAGACTGGAGAGGTCAGTTATGGAAGACAAATCCCACATGCACTATATATGCTGCAAAACATTTTGGCTAAACTTGCTTTGACCCACCAAAAGTACCCTGGAATAAAGCAGTGGCCTATGTGGATTAAAGGGCCAATTTCTCACTGGGGACCCCACTGTGGATTGGAGACATGCTAAAAGAGTTTAGAGGGATGTCAAGGAAGACCCCTTGGGACCGATTGGGATTTTGACACTCGGAGATTTGGGAATGAAAGGTGGGATCGAGTCCTTCTGGGACCTACAGGCAGAGTACGACCTGCACAACACACAAATATTCCAATACATTCAGGTACATTATGCCCTGCAGCAGAAAAAGTTCCATGGGACACAATGGAGGATAGCAGCCCCCTAAAAAGGAGAATAATCCGGGATGACGTTCCCTCAAAAGCCATCTCCCTAACATATCGCAATCTTTTTAACAATAGGCCGGATAACTTCCATTTATTAAGAACTAAGGCCCTCTGGAGGACATAGACTGAGAGGTAGCATTGATGCACCCTCTAGAGGCTGGAGTAAAAGAAAGTTTGAGGCCCATACAACTTAGGATCCTTCACATGGTCTACTACACTAGATCCCAATGGGAAGGACACAACCCCCCAACTGTCTACGATTTGACGCTGACATGGGAACTTTCCCACATACATACTATTTGGTCCTGTCAATGCATACAGGCATACTGGAACAGGGTAGTCATAAAATTAACAGATGTCCTGGAAACCCACGTCCATTCTACGTCTCAGTTGTTAATCAACAGGGAGCTAAACCTGCTAAAGCGTGACACTTATGTACAGATGTGGTTCATGCTCTCACTGTGACCCGACTCAAGCAGTACCTCACTGACAAAGTCCAATTAGATGGAAACTGGTCTGGGATTGTTTATTTCCTATATCGAGGGAGCCTGGCCTCGTAATTCAGGTTAGACTGTCCCAATTGGAACAGGACCAAGGCTGATTTGCATATAGCTGGTTACTTTCAGAGCTGGCATGGTGAACAAAAAAAAAATGGACCGGGAACTGACTGAGAAACATTACCAGTGGTTGAGATTAATTCAAGAATTCAACTTATCTCTCCTTTGTTTTCATTATGATAAAGGCTGGCACCAGGGCCAAGGTCCTTCTATGTGGTTCATGGGGAGATGGAAGTGTGGAGCAGCACACCTGCCAGAATGACAATGAAACTTTCCCCAGAAGATGCTCAGGGCATTAGAAAACACATTGCAAAGGATTTCCTAAGAGCCCCTCTTTGGTACATGTATAAGAAAACCTTCTGTAGACATGTCCAGTTGCGCATGTGTGTGACTGCAGTAGATGCAATGTTCAGTGGAGCAAACCATGAGCCATGTGTATGAAAGTCTTGGAGGAAAAAGGCACTGGAGGGACAAGGATGCAAACTGGTAATATAACTGAGTAGGTGAGGGGTGCTGTTGCCTGATTTGCAGTTTTGTGTCTAACAGAATGTGAAGAGTGAGTTGAATGTTACAGAGTAAGGTACATGAAGTTAAGAGCTGTTATCTGACGAGACTGAAGTGGCCAGGGTCAGTGCTAAAGGGCCACAACTCTATCAAGCCTGTCATGGATGGCAGGGAACTGCCTTCATCTCTCGAGTAGGACATGGATTGACCCAGGGCTTCCACTTAAAAGGAAGGACTGGACCTCAAGAGACCTTTGAACTAAATGTCCAGCCACTCAGCCTCATTGAGTCATTGGCTAGCTGATTCCAAGTTGGCAGCTCATTTATGCAAGATGCACTGAGACACAGAGGATATAGAGGAGTTAGCATCCTCAGATCCCCTCATTCCTTGGGTTGATAGTAAGTGGGTGACGTGCATAGAACCTAAACACAAGGCTACAAACTCCATGGCCACGTTCAGGGCTCCAGGTGGGATCACCTCGAGATACCATATAAGAGAGAACAGGACATGCTCACTGACTTTTGCACTCCATCATTGCCTCTTTCGTAGACACGAACTTCAGTCCTAGACTAACGCTCAAGTGGAACCCTGAAGAAGTGGTGACGATTGACCTTACCGCTGCTCTCAAAACATAGCTTTCGGTTCACCAATTACTGAGCTACCAGCCTGGAGTATGTGTAGGAAATCTATGAGTGTACTATGTCAGGGAGGGAAAAGGATGCCCTAATCATGATGGAAGTGGAGAAGGATTGTTCCCGTTAGGGCCTATGAAGGAACTGCAGCAGCCAGTTTTCCAGAGAGCCGTGATTTTTCAAATATATATCTGCCTTCCTGTGACACGAGGTTTATAAATGAACTTTCCAGACAGCTTTGGATGTGTGATTTTAATCATGTAAGACACATGATGGCATTGGCCTTGGTCCCCCAATCGGGATGGAGGTAACATAGATTTTTGATTGTGATATTTCTTATGTCACTGTCGTATATGTTGCACACCACACAAGGTTTTTAACTTGCTCTTAACAGGGTGCCAAACAGACTCATACAAGAAAGTATGCTGTCCAAGGGGTTTATATAATGCACCAGTGTGAAAGCCACCTCTATTATGTAAAAAACATAGGGGTATATGTACAAGGAGTTAACATCATCAGAACGCCACTTATTTTAACATTCTGGTGGCATTAACTCATTAGCTTTATTTACAAGGCGGCGTTAAGCCACTTTCTGTGGCTTAACACTACATTGTAAATAATGCCCCATTCACACAGCACTTAGCGTGAAAGGGGCGTACAATGGGTGTTGCAGTGGGCATTCCACTGCAACACCCATTGCTTTTTGATACTGCCCCATATTTACATGGTATGGGGCAACACCAAAAATAAGACCTGGAAATTCCTGGTTTTAAACAGGCAATACGAGGAGAAATGTTTTATTTCTCCTCCTATATATTTCTCTTTCCACATATGCTGCATTCTGCAGCACACATGGATAGAGCAAATCGTCTGCTGAGATTGATTATATGCAGGAAGGTGTCCCTTCCTGCACATAAACAATCGCCCCTGCAGCACAGACACCCTAGCAAAATTACGCTAGGGTGCCTGTCCTGGCTCTAGGCAGCTTTTTTAGCACCAGCGCTAGGGGAAATGCAGGGTTGCGCTGTATTTTTGTAAATGCGGCGCATCCCTGCATTTTAAAACTGTTAGAGCACGGCGTTACCAATTTTGGAGTAACACGGCTCTCCAGCAGTTTATTGTAAATATGCCCCATGTTTCCTGTATACTATGAAGACGACTAAGTCACCAGAATCTTTACACAAAGTATCAGCAATTCTAATAAGTGCGAACTATTGGTATTGGAAACTGATAAATAATGTAAGGGTAGATTCAACAAGCCCAATATTAGCTTACAAAACCCTTAAAACGCATGACTGCTACCTTTTCCTACACTGTTTCCTGTGGAATACATATCCGAGCGAGGTCGTGATTTATGTCTCACAATGGAAAAATCTCAGGATTTGAGAATTTAGGGGCCTAGCCACAAAAAATGTAAAGATATGTGCAGAGATTTACATCTCTACCAGGGCACACTTGTAGCTTTTTTCTACTTACAAACACTCACAGAAGTACGCCTTGAAATGTGCCTTAAGTGCAGTTAGTTTTCCAGCATGTGAAATGACATGTCCCAAGGGCTCCTGATCTCCCTGGGCAGACTTCTGCATAGCGTATAATTCTGCACAGGAGGAATTGAGCCCTCTGTGCAACCACACATTTTTTTCCATGGAGAAAAAAATTCCCCTACAGCAACAGCAAATCTGAAGGTGATCCGTTCCCCTTTGCATCCTGGTGGAGAAGTTACTCTAGCTCTTTACTGGAAAAAAATCTCCGATCCTTTCCTAGGTGGAAAGGAGCCATTTTCAGGCGCGGTCGGTGGTAGGAGTGCCGGGTCGGGTGGTGACGTGGGGCGGGGGAGGGGCAGGGTGGGGGGTAGTAAACTACGGATTAAGGCCGAATACAGGTAAGTAAACATTTAAATAAATAAAACGAATTTCGTTGCGCGCACTGCATTGCATTTGGCGATGCAGCGCTCACAACGAAATTCGTTTTATTCATTTAAATGTTTACTTACCTGTATTCGGCCTTAATCCGTAGTTTACTACCCCCCTCCCTGCCCCTCCCCCGCCCCACGTCACCGCCCGACCGGCACTCCTACCACCGACCGCGCCTGGCCATTTTGACGTTTGGGAATGCCCACAAACGTGGTGGAGAAATATTCAGTTGTAAAACCATATACACCCACCAGGAATTCCTGGCAGATGCAAATGCCTACTGTCAGACAATATCAGGATCTGCAAGACCTAAAACCTCAGCCACTTACTTAACCGATTCCCCCCAAAATGTGTAGCTATTGTCTGGTGAGCAATGTATCATGCAGGGAATGAGAAAACATGTCAACCGACAATTTTAATTTTCAAAGATGAAAATTATGACAGGCGTAGGGGTAGTTCCCCCTTTTATTGTCATAGCTTGGAGCAACTGAAGATTTTGGTGGTACATCATTAATTTTAAAAATAATTTGCTCCAAGGTACCAAAAGTAAGAGACAGTGGGGTGTCATTTAATGTTGTCAGATACCCTGCCTTTCAAACTTGTGTTTTATTTAAAGGTAGGGGATTCACCATGCAAGGCCTCATTGTCCTCAGCAGGGAAAACCCAAAATGTAGTTGATCCCTACGGCAAAATGTCCTGTGCATCAGTGATATTGATTTTTAGTTTTCTAAAATAGTTTTCCATTTTAGGAGTTTGTGAAAAACAGAAAAGTATGCTGAGTGGAGTCAAGCAAACATGGATCCCTCTCAGCATACTGTTCTGCATTCAGTGCAGACCCTGCACTGGTGGGTACACTGAAGAAAGGTAGGCGGGCAGATCTCCCCCAGAGGAAAAGAGGGAAGGGTCACTGTTGACATGCAAGTTAGCGGGCTGCCTGTCAGGGCATAACTAACTCTAGTTGATTTTTGGCATCACTATTAAGTCTATTGACCTGATTCACTGTTATATTGGTGGATTTCCATCTGCAACTCACAGCGTCCAAAAAGGCAGCAGTGGAAAATACGCCTTATATGGAGAGTTCATCCATGGTTGTGGAGGTTTCTCCCCAAATGTTTGCATGCAGGGTGGGAGAATCCTCTTCAAGGAGAAGACCACTGGTGAAGAATCCGCCAGTACCAGCCACTGATGGTGGAATATCCACTACTGACTGTACATTGTCAGTACCCACATATTGTGTCTTCCTAGCAATAACTTGAGTTTTTCAGAGCATGTTAGTGACACGATAATCACCTCTCTACAAAAACCTGCCAAAGCTTACATAGCAAATTTCAAGAAATGGAAATGGAGCAGTCAGTCTACAATTTAATCTGATCCTCACCATATTAAGCACAGTTATCTCTAAATTGCGACCAATGGCAGAGAAGAAAGGGTTTTTTAAATAAGTGGCTGTACTGCCACGGATGCGGACAAGGAATCCAACTGTTTTTGTAGATTCTCTAGTAATGCCATCCTTTAAACTAAGCCATGGACTCTGATAAATCTGTTTACCCACAGCCAAGTCTACTATAGAGGGTGTTTGTCTTTTTACAATTAAGCTAATTTTACAACTAGCATTTCTTGTGTTTCATCACAATGTATCGATGTTACTAAAACTGACATTTGTAGTGCTCTTTTACTATTTTTATCAGAATTTTAAATTGGCTCTCTGCAGGTTCACCCCCAATGTTTTTGCCATCACCCTGGACTGTTTTGTTGAGTTTTTGTTGTAGGCTTTAGGACTCTGCACACATTGCTACTGTTAACCAATGTTAAGTGCCTGTGCTCACTCCTGTAAACATGGTAACATTGGAATACACCCAATAAACATTTAATTTACTTATAAGTACCTAGTAAAGTGGAACTACATGTACCCAGGGTCCGTAAAAGAAATACTGCTAGTGGTACTGCAGCACTAATTGTGCTACTGTAGTAAGTACGCTACTAGCCCTTTATAACCTGTCTCAGGTCTGACTTTGCAGCCTGTGTGAGTAGTTTTACACTGCCATTTCGACCGGCACAATAAACTTTTTGCCAGGCCTAAACCTTCCTTTTCAATACATATAATTCACCCTTAAGATAGGCCCTAAACAGCCTACTGGGCAGGGAACATTGTATTTAAAAAGTATGAGATGTACTTTCAGGTTTTATATGTACTGGTAGTGAAAAACTCACAAATTCGTTTTCACTATTATTAGGCTTACTTTTCTCACAGGATAACATTGGGTTACCATATCACATTTAATAAGTGATAACTTTTGATTGGGAACAGGTAGGAATGTCATGTTTCGTGCCTGGGGAATTGTAATTGAAAACCCTCTTTAATGGTAAAGTTGGATTTTAAAGTCACAATCCATAAAATGCTACTTTTAGAAAGTTGGCATTTTCTGCCCTAACCATTTGGTGCCTGCATCCTGTTCCTGGGTCACATGACTAGGTGCAGTTGGCAGTTGGTCTTTGCACATTCATCCCAGTCAGCCAGACAATAGGGGGTTCGTTGTTGGCAGGATGGGTCATTCTGACTTGCTGAAGGGGATGGATCTATCACCCATCACACTTGCACTTCAAAGACACTGACTCAGCTCACACCTAAAGGACTCCACACTAGCCTATTGTGCCTGCACATAAATTGGGATCAGGACAGGGAGGCAGGAAATACCAGAAACATCTGTAGGGCGAAGACTCCAGTTGTATCTTCCACTGGGCACCAGGTACAAATATTGGACCATCAGACCTACTCTTCAGTACACTCCTGGACCTGTGGATACTACAGAAGGACTTCCCTTCTGCCAGAGGACTACCCTGCTGTCTGAGGCCCGGCCTGCTATCTAAAAAGGAAGACTACACCTGCACCCTTTATTCCAGGCTGAAGTGACTCTAAGGGTCAGCTGACTGACCTCCTGTTCTGAGCTACAGTGACATACCAAGCTCAAGAGGCTCTCTGCAACTGCCCAGCTGACCTGCTGCATTGGACCTGCCTGTACCTGCAACAGGGCCTGCCTGAGCCTTGTGGATCTCTGCTGGAGTGAGCTCCTGGTCCCCAAGAGGTGCCTCCCAGGTCCTGGACCCTTGGTATGGCATCAGTTGAGCCCAATCCTGAAGTTTTGGGCTCTTTGTGACCAGGAACGGGACAGTTTGCGTCAAGATCTTGCCGTCCACGCTGGCCAATGAAAGCTTTGGTAAACCCGACTCTTTGTGGTACAGAGACCATGAGATCGGTACTTCGCGCTATAGCGTTGATAGCTCACCGTGACCGTCAACGTGAAGCTCCAGCACTGACCATCTGCGATGTCCGATAGGATCTTTGCGCTACAGCGACAAATGTCTGAGGCGCCCCGTCTTCCTCTTCGCGCTACAGCGACAACCATCTGTGACACTCCCTGCTCCTTGCAGCCTCCTCCACCGTGAATGTAACTCTTCCTGCCGGAATGGAGAAGGTATCCTTTTCAGCTGGACTAACCTGGTCCTTGTATCTGTCCCACACTCCATCACAGTTGGCCTGAACTTGGGACTTTCACCCAGTCTTGCACGATCAGATAACCGGGAGTAGCACTTTGTGGTTTTAGGCACTATATTTACCTTAAATCTATGAAATTGCATTTCTCCAGTACTACTGGTTGGATTTCTGTTGTTTTGGTGTCAAATTATTTATTAAATGTTAACCTATTTGTCTAAACTGCTGTGGGATTTTTCTTGTGTTGTGTTTTTAGTTTATTACTCTTTGTGGGATATTCTCAAGAACGTGCGATAATCATCGCCAAAAAAGGCTAACGCACGTTTTCATATTGTCGTCTATCGCGGGAAAATAACTCAGTGTTAACGTCGTATTCTCAACACGGCGGCAACATGCGATAGTCTCCCAAGAACGCGTCAAATGTCCGCGATAACATTACCAGGACGGCGATAAAAATCCAAACCCGAACGCGAAAAAAGTCGCGATGGGCCCAACCGCGATACAAAAATAAGCAATAAGCAGCACCAGGCCTGCAATTCACACATGTCAGGCGGGAAAAATCACTACAAAAGCAGAAAAAAAAAACACAAACAAAAACAAAACAACTGTGAAGCACAATGGAGGTAGCCGGAGCAGGAACAGAGGACGAGCAGAACCCCACAAGCCCCCCGGAGGACCAGGCCGGGACCTCGGGGTCAGGGAAGGGCAAGGACAGGAAGGAGAGGAAGACGCGGTTCAGTCCGCAGGAAAACAGGATCCTGATAACGGAGGTGATGAAATACCATCAACAACTGTTTGTCACCTCCAAAGTGTCATTGGCGACAAAAAATAGAATATGGCAGTCCATCGTGGCCAAGGTGAATGCAATCGGAGTGCTGAGGAGGACAATGGAAGAGGTCAAGAGGCGTTGGAATGATGTGAAGCGCAAAACCAAGCAGAAACTCGGCAACAACCAGAAGGCAGCAATGCAGACTGGAGGTGGTAGACCAGCGCCACAGGAGGAGCTGGACGAGATGGAGAAAATGGTGTCCACAATCATCAGTGTGGAGACGGTGGCAGGAGTTGGGGGACCGGACACTGCTCAACATGACCTGACAAAACAGCAACAGGGTGAGTAACGACCAGGGACTGGGGGGACGAGGGGAGATGGGCACAATGTCACACATGCACAATTAAGTATAGCACAGTGCACACCCACAATGACTCTGGATCATGTCCCTGATCCCCTTGGCACACTGCAGCACACCTCGAAACAGCAAGTAGGCCCCCGTCGACTATGTGCCCAGAGGGGTCCCTCCCCACACATCACTAATCTCACAACAAACCCATGCACAAGTACAAACACACATCCGTGATGTTGTCGAAATGTCCACTGTCCCGCCTCAAATAGGCAGCTCCTCCCAAACAGTCACAATGTACATTGTCATGCAATTTGTATGTAAACCTGTACAATGCAACAACATACATGTGAAAACAATGTTAAACTGCATCTACCCTTTACATTGCAGAGGGTGAATCAACACCTCCTGCAGAGCAGACGGTACACCTCTTCACTGATGATGAAGAGGACCTCCCCTCCATCGACACCGACGCCCTCCAACGGCTCATGGACAGCTTCGGCACCCCACCTCCAGGAGCAGGGCAGCCCAGCTGCATCGAGGAAACCCCACCCCCTGCACAGACCACACAGCAGGAAGCATCCACCACCACGGCTGTCTCCCAGGACCCCCACGAACAACACATGGCCTTCCAACGCCGTGTGTTAGGGTGCCAGGAGAAGATGGCTGATCAGGTGCGGGTGGGGTTTGACCTCATGGCAGCCAAACTCGATGCCATACGTGGGTGTTTAAGTCACATCAGGGACCACTTACAGTCCTTATCGGACACCCACAGTCCGCTCCATGCTCTCCAACGAACCATGGATGACATCACTGGAGTCCTGACTCAGAGACAAGGACAACTGTCTAGTCAGAGTGGCTCCAGCGGTGTCATCCGGGAGTTGGTACACATGCGGAGGACCATGGAGAATATGGAGCGGGTGCAGACGGAAAGAATGGCTGCCACGGCTGCACACCAGCGTGATGTAGCTGGGATCTACCATGCCCTGCAGATCCTCGTCATGGCATTGCTGCCACAAGGCCTGGCGCAGATGAATGCTGCTGCTGCTTCGACATCCACATCTCCGCCCCCTGATGTGTCAGTGCCTCACAGTGCGGCAGCTAATCCACCTCCGGCCCCTGATGTGTCAGTGCCACACAGTGCGGCAGCCAATCCACCACCACCCACATGTGAGGCACATGAGACATCAGAGGACGAAGATGCGGATGAATCTGCCCTACTGGTAGTAAGGAAGCGGTAGCATTCTACTCTGCCATATGGCCTGTTTCTGCTTGGTTCTGCCCTCTGCATCATCACCTTCCACTGTCCCCCGATGCACTCTGCGACACTCACCTTGGACCTCGACATGGACTGCCATATTCTGTTTGGTCACCAATGACACAGCTATCAGACTGCGGACTGAACTCTTCCTCTTCCGATGTACTTGTCATTCCCTGAAGGACTCTGGCTGGCCCTCCACGGGCCAACAATGTAAAGTGGGGTTTGCACTGCTCCAGCCACAACACTCCACTGAATGTGCATTAAACAATCAAATTCACACAGATGTGTCATGTCTATGATCATTCAAGAATGGAAGTATGGATGAATGTAGGGTCAGTATTCCCCCTTATGTCCATGTTGCACATGTTGTGGGACTTGAGTCACAGGGTGCAACATTACCGATTGTGGACCGGGTGGCACAGACACCACATCAGAGACACACGCATTAGTTACCTTCTTGTCCAGCCCAGAACGGAACCACGCCCGGAGCACCGGGGTCATCGTTCACACCCCTACGCTGGACTGGCATACGCCAGGCCAGCCCACTCCGCTTACGCTTACAGGGGAGGACGACAACGCTACATGTCCCAGGTCTTCCCTGTAGTGATCTGCTGATCACAAGTCTAGTTGTCAGCATGCCACAGCCACTCCCTGAGGGCTGGTTCACACCCACACCACACCCATCCAGCACAGGCGTCACAGGACATGTGACCCTGCCAATAAAAGGGGCCGGGCACACGTGCCCGAGGCCATTTCCACTATCTAGCTGAGTGTGTCTGTGTGGTCATTATTTATGAATGAGGGCCTAGGGCCCTGCCACATCACGTTCCCCACTGTCGGAGGTGACATGATGGCGTCCGCACCACGAGACTCAATCATAAAGGGCCCATGACTTGAGGTGCACAGAGTTGGTGGCGTCCGAGGCACTTTGGCCAGCACGGGCCTACCGCCATGAGACGGTGACTTGCGGTGCACTTGATGGAGCAAGGTCTCGTAGGAAAGAGACTTGCTCGGAGGCAATCCTCTCATTTAACTCATTAACAAGTTACTAACCATGTTTTGTGAATAATTAATACGCACCACATGAACACGCAGGTTAGTGAAGCTTGCTTATGTGTGTACTAATGCGGATAACAATGAAGACGGATAATACCGCTTTAAACGGGGAAACCTGTGCGCATGCGTCAACTGCATCTATGCAGTATGACGAGGTAACGCTTGGAGGGAAATTCTAGCGCATGAGCAGAAGACACTAAAATGGAGTCTTGAAGACTTGCGTGCATGGCATCTGCTTAGCTGAAATGAAAACAAGCTATTTTACTAATGCTAATGCGGGGAAAGTATTAATAAGAAAAGGGAAATAGAGTAGAGATGGGTGGTATACAGTGTGACCATTTATTTGTGAAATTAATATTTGTCTTTCTGACTTTATTATTAGTGCGCATTTGGGCCTCCCACACATAGCTGAATTGAGCTGAGTAATTCAAAGACTGCGCATGTCCACTGAAAGTTAACCCGGAAGAATGACTCGGATGTTGAACAGGAGCCAAGGTCGTAAATGATGTGCCCTGAGAGCGGAGGGTGAAGAGTTCAGCGAAGAGGACTCTTATTCATGAACTTATAATAATGTATCAAGTAAAATGTGGATATGTATGGGAACTCAAGAGATGAATAAAATTAAGGGGATGGGTTTGCGAACAATAGTTGAACAGAATTTGATGACATGTAAGCATGGTGTGATGGAGCTTCCCCCTTGCCTGACCAATCATATTTCGTATTTTTACAATATTGTAACTTTAGTGGGTGGAACATGAAGAAACGAAGGTATAACTAAGGTAGCTTTAGTTAGTTAGTTAGCGCGAGAGATGCTGAAGTCGGGGTTCGGGATGCTGTATGTCGAGCGCAAGAGATGCTGATGCTGGGAGAGATGCTGTGAAATGCTGATGAAGAACTGAATGCAGAATCTGAAGCAGAACTTACTATCCTAACTTAATTGGGTTAGATCAGAAGATCACGGAAGAATCTCGAGGAGGAAGAGAGTGTCAGAGAGGGGTGCGGCGCAATCGTCGGTATTCTAGAGAGGTCAACTATCCTGTCCTGAATCCTGTCCTGAAGTCTTTGTCTCCTGACCTATCCTGGGGGACCCTTACCAGCCCTTTGGCCAGGGGGTTGGTCTTTCACACCATTCTTGGTAAATATAATTTCATGTATTTTGTATATGTTCTTTTCTCTCTGTCCTCTCCCTTTCTGAGCATTAATTATTGTATGAGTCCGAAGTATATGCTTGATGTTTAATCAATTGAATTTTCTCTCCTAAGAATGATGGTGACTGCACTGTATTTTGAGATGGTTCACATGCATTTAATTTAGATAAAGATTTTAAAACTTTCTGAGTCTGTGATCATTTTACTTCAAATAAAAGAATAGTTAAGGGTTATGTTAATTATCACCATCAACTAGTTCAACTAATGGTCCATCGACCAGAGGAAAGAACTTTTTGATCAGTGAAAGGTAAGTTAGGAAAATTAAATAACTAATCCTGAATATTGTGAAGAATATGAAACTTTAACTAAACCAGCGGTCTACTCAGTTGTATGTGTTTATGGGCCCAGGTGAGTATATGGTAGTAGAGTATCTGTTGTTGGTATACCGCTGGATCAGTTTTCTGGTAGCAGAGTTATGGTTATTATTGACTAGTTTGGTGATAAGTATTGATTATTGATTTATGTTTTAACAAAAGAGTTAGTGTCTGGTTTTATGTTGTCCAGAATCCCGGGAAAATGAATAGCGGGTGGTGACAGAAGCCACACTGCAGTGAGGTTACTCGTCTGTTGGAATAATACTGAGAAGCTATGTAGGGCTGGCAGTGTTAAACTAGGTACTATTTCGTATAAGAGTAGAGTACAAATTATAGCAAAAGGGGTTCGCTGGTGAAACTTTGGTCTCATTTCCCAATACGGGTGACTCTGAAGGAGTAGCAGGTTCTCCTGAGCTTGAATGAAGAGTAAACAGGGGTTTTACTCACAGTAGAAGAAGAGTAATTCTAGAACTCAAGAATAAGTTGAAATCTATCCTTTGTTTAGTGGAACAGATAGAGTAGCGAATGTTTTTATGTTGTTATTAACAAAGAATTTAATGAAAAGTATTAAGAAATAAGTTTTCGTATTACCTTGTGAAGGGAGAGTCAGTCGCTGGAGTTGTACTGACGTCACAGAGAGCCGCGCTGGGATTGTTTGAAACAGCGGGCGTGTGACAGAAGCAGATTTTAAAGGAGGGGTCAGTAGTAAGGAGCAATACTGACGTCACAAAAAGCCGCGCTGGCATTGGTCAGACCACGAGCGTGAGCCTGAGTCTGATTGGTTAATATATAAAAGCCGCGCTAGGATTGGTCAAAAAAGAATTGTATGTTGAGTCCTGATTTGACTGCGGGTGTGAGTCGTGCTGACATAGGACGCGACGTAGGTAACAGAGCTAGAAGATATACAGAAGACTCTTTCCTATATTGACCGTCTGAAATGTTCGGAAGACCAAAGAAAATGACGTTAATGAAGAAAATAAAACATTTCTTTAAGAAAGACAAGCCTGTAATGACTAAAGAGGGAATTCCTATTCCGCCACCCAAAACACCTGCTTCCTTTATTATGATGGAGAAAGGATATCACACATGTGTATGGTTGGAAAATTGGGTAGAGTATACTAAAGGTGATGGAGTTTTAGCTTTTCCGGAGCATGGTACTTTCAATTTGAAGATACTTCAGAATTTGAGAGACCGAATGAATATGTTAGAACCAAATCCTAGAATGACACAATATGAAGCTTTGGAAGAATGGGAAATTGAGGCATTTGATCGTGAAAAATTTAGAAGTGGTCGGAGATTTAGAGGATTTTTGCCTAGATATCCGTATGAGTCAAGTGGAGATCAAATGAAGCGTTGGAGAAAAGCTGTGGTGACCGAGGGATTATATCCAGTAATAATGGCTAAAGAACAGTTAGGAGGAAAGTGTAAAGAAAAAACGAAACACATGAATACGACAGGATATGGCGAATCAGATGATGAACTATTAGAGGATATTTTGATTAAAAATCCTCCACCGTATCAAGAAGCACCTAGTAAGGTTACCCTGAGTGCACCAGTGATAGGAATGCCTTTAACCCCACAAATTTTACATGATGTGACACTTAATAGGGTGTTGCAGGATAATGAAAGAGAAGTTTTAAATAAAACTAGAGAAGAATTAGTTCAGAAAGTAAGCCAATTGAATTTAAATGCCGAAGCTTTGACAGTACCAGTGACTATTGGTCCTGTAATCCCATTATATGGAGATAAAAGGACTAGCCAGAAACCTCAAACTGTGACAATTCCATTAAACAGTCCCAGAAAAGAAGTAATAATTACGGATGATCAGGTCAGTGAAAGTGAATCAGTTATTTCACTAATGGATCTCCCAAATGTAGAACAATTAACTGAAACTCCGAAGAGAGTTATACCACCAAATTTGAGAGAAAAGAGATCTTTAGTTCCTATAGGAACTGGAGGTTCAACGGCAGTTACCCCTGAAGATTTAGAGAGATGGGCACAGGAAATAGACAATCGAAACCCACAACCAAAGATTCTAGATATCAGTAGATTGAAAGTAGAGTTGGAAGAAATGATAACTGGCAATGTGAGCATAGAAAGACTGAGCGTTTATAATGATGATGAGTTGTTATTCTTATGTAAGAGTATAACCAGGAGAGCAAGAGTATTTCATGAGAAATTAACAGACGTTGCTTCAGAAATTGGAATAGATATAGGGAAATCGAAATTATTGCAGAAACCATATTGAGTAGATTTTACTGATAAAGATCTAGAAAGTGTAAATGCTTCTGGTAAGAGACTACAGATAAAAGAGTTGATGAATATTTTGCAAAAATGGGGAGACATTGACAAATGGAGAGTTAGGTGGATAAGAAAGAAAGAGGAAGTACAGGCGAGAGAAGCATCATCTGCATTTCCAGTGAGAGAATCAGATAAGGTTGAGAAAATGTGTCCAATGAGAGAAGTTCCTGGTGGTGGATATGTACATGTCCCTTGGAGTAGACAGGATATTTTGTCATTTATGAATGATTTTCCCAGATTAAGAGAAAAACCAGTTGAATGGTATAAACAGGTGGAAAGATTTGTGAAGGTTTCAAAGGTTTTGTTGAAGGATCTGGATGGTTTGTTTGACATTGTGGTACCTGCTGACTTATGGACAGAGTGTAAGAGCACAATTGATTGGCCAAGTGAGGAGCATGCTAGAGACTCAAAGACAGGAGCACCCTCAGAGGAGGTGATGAAGAAATATCATCAAGTAATTACTTTCCTGAAAGGGAAAATCCCTCCTAAAGAAACAGATTGGGTAAAGATAGATAGAACAACTCAAGAGCCAAATGAGTCCGTACATGCATATTATGAGCGGTTACTACAAGTGTTTAAGCAGTATAGTGGTTTTGAGAACATTGGTGATAAGGATATGGGACATTTTGTGTATCGGTTTGTGTATGGTCTGAAACCGGAGATTAGTCAGATGATTCAGCAGCACATGTTGTGCTGGCAAAGTAAGACGGTTGATGAGATTTTGAAATATGCTAAGTATTGTGGAGACGACATTGAGGCAAGGCGTAGAAAGCTAAAAGAAAAAATGATGTGGGCACTAGTAAAATTAGCAGAACAACAAGAGAATAAATTAAACACTCAGACTGATAATCGGATGAAAGAGCAGAGTCAGAATGATCAAGTGGCGAATGGTGGTAAAGTAAGAGGAAGAATGAATAGAGAGGAAGCGAAGAAGAAGTTTCCTTGTCATGCGTGCGGAAAGCTTGGACATTGGAAGAACGAGTGTAAGAATATTCAGAATAATAATGGGCCAAACCAAAATTTAATTCCACAAATGCAGAATGAAGTACTTATGAATCAGCCGCAGCAGGTAGTTACTCCACAGTATCAGGTGCCACCAGCTCCTATGCCAAACTTTGTGAACCCTCAAAAGTACAGTGCGAACACCGGATTTCACGGAGAAAGTGGTAATAATAACAGAGTGGTTACACAGTATTTTTTGCAGAATGATGAAGAAAATTCGGACTACGTGCAATGACGGTGCCTGAGGGGGGAGGAAGAGGAGAGCGTGCTTGGCACATCCTTGCCGGTAGATCAGTCAGGTCCATTTGTTGATGGGAAAGTGGAAGGTAATGACATCACTTTTCTATTGGATACTGGTGCTACCCGGTCTACTGTGAGAACAGCAGACATCCCAAACCTACCCCTCTCGGGAGAATCTATCCAAGTTGTAGGAGTGTCAAATCAACAGATTAGAACCCCAATCACAAAACCAATGGAGGTACATATCGGAAATTTTAAAGAAATGCATCGGTTTGTAGTTTGCGATTCCAGTCCGGTAAATTTGTTGGGAAGAGATCTATTGTGCAAAATGAACTGCACGATCTACTGTACACCAGATGGTGTCGCTTTCCAAACCCCTGATGAAGATGTCATATACAAAATGATGCTAGCTAAGCAAGGTATAGAAGTAGATGAGATGTTTTCATTGATAACTGAAAGTGAATTACCGGAAGAGTTGAGAACCACAGTGAATCCAGAAGTGTGGGATTTTACAGGAAAGGATATGGGGCTGATGTCAAATGTAGATCCAGTTAAAGTGACGGTGAAAGAAGGTGCAGTTTATCCAAACACACGACAGTACAAAATGAGTCCAGAAGTGAAAGCAGGAATTGCTCCAGAAATTGACCGAATGATTAAACAAGGCATTTTAAAAGAAATAATGGGGAGTCCTTGTAATTCGCCAATAATGGGACTTAAGAAAGCCTAGTGGAAAATATAGGATAGTGCAGGATTTGAGAAAAATCAACAAAATTGTAGTGCCTTGTTGCCCAGTAGTGCCAAATCCAGCAGTGATCCTTTATCAGATACCCTGGAATGCAGGCTGGTTTACAGTAATTGATTTGTGCCAGGCATTCTTTTATATTCCTTTGCACCCAGACAGCCAGTATCTTTTCGCCTTTCGATTTGAGGATCGTATTTTGGCATGGTGCCGAGTTCCTCAAGGGTACACAGAGAGTCCCTCAATTCTCAATCAGATACTGAAAAAGTGTCTGGAGTCATTAGTTATGCCCGGGAAATCAGTTCTGGTTCAGTACATTGATGACCTATTGGTGGCATCAAAAACACGAGAAGATTGTGTCACCGACACAATTGCATCACTGAACAATTTGGCCGAAGGAGGACACAAGGTGTCTCCAGAAAAATTGCAGTTCTGTCAACAAGAAGTTAGATATTTAGGGCATAAAATAGAAAGAGGAGTTGGAAAAGTGACACCGGAAAGAATAAAAATAATCAAAGAAATGCAGCTACCTCAGACACAGAAGGAGATGAGAATGTTTCTGGGAGTGGTTGGGTACTGTAGGCAATGGATAAATAGCTTCTCCATGCTAGCGAAGCCATTGATACAATTAACTCGGAAAGAGTGAAAGATCCAATTGATTGGAATGATGAATGTTTTGAAGCCTTTGTGAAATTACGAAATTGTCTATGTGAGACCCCTGCCTTGGGCATGCCTGATTATTCAAAAGAATTTGCGCTGTTTTGTTGTGAGAGAGAAAATTGTGCACTTTCAGTTTTAACACAGAGACATGGACTGAGCTGACGTCCAGTGGCGTATTTCTCTGCCACCTTGGATCCAGTGGCCTCAGCCTTACCTGGCTGCTTAAAAGCAGTAGCGGCTACTTGTATGAGTCTAGAGCAAAGTGAGTCAATAGTGATGGGACATCCCGTAAAAGTCTACGTTCCACACTCAGTTGAGATTCTTTTGACAAGAACAAGAACACAACATCTCACTCCTAGTCGGCTGACTAAGTATGAAAGAGTGATTTTGGGAGCAGAAAATGTGACAGTGATAAGATGTACAATAATGAATCCTGCCACATTATTGCCAGATCCATGTTGTGAAGAAGTGAAAGATGAAATTGATCATGATTGTCTGGATGTGACTGAATTGTGTACTAAGCCCCGCCCAGACATAAAAGAAACACCATTGAAGGAAGCTGATCATGAATTGTTCGTGGATGGGTCATGTCTAAGAACAGAACGCGGAGGATTAAGTGCTGCATATGCTGTATGTAAGATAACAGGGGTAGTTGAAGCATCCTGTTTACCGGGAGTCAAGTCTGCACAAGTAGCCGAATTGGTGGCCTTAACAAAGGCATGCAAAAAGGGGAAACATTGGAGAATAACCATATTTACGGACAGCAAATATGGTTTCGGGGTGGTGCATGACTTTGGCCAACTCTGGATGCAGAGGGGATTTCTGACTTCTTCAGGATCTCCTATCAGAAACAGTAAAAATGTAAAGGATTTGTTGGAAGCAGTACAATTGCCAAAAGAAGTAGCAGTTGTTAAATGCGCTGCACATCAGTCAGGAAATGACTATGTGACGGCCGGTAATAGATATGCAGACCAAATTGCTCGATACTGTGCAAGAAATACAATGTCAATTAACAGAAAAATTGAAACGGGTGAAACCAGCTGCCAACTTATGTTTTTCTCAGTTCCAGAAACATGGGATGAGGTCAGACAGTTACAGGAAGAAGTTGAGGAAAATGAAAAGGAAATCTGGATAAAATCAGCTTGTACAAAAAGGACAGAAGATGAAGTGTGGGTGTACTTAGATGGCAGACCAGTCATGCCAGATTGTCTGCTCTCTCAAATGGCAAGAGTATTCCATGGGACAACACATATAGGCAGGGATTCGATGATCAGATTATTCAAAGTTGGTACAATCCGAGGTTTAGGGTAGTCGCAGAGAGCCTTTGCCAAAGATGGTTAATTTGTCAGCAGCAGAATCCAGGCAGGAAGACAGTGGTTAGTGGGGGAAAAATTGGAAAGGCAGAAGGGCCCTTCACCAGACTGCAGTTAGACTTCATTGAGTTGCCTCCTTGCAATGGATTGAAGTATGTACTTGTCATAGTGGGCCTGTTCTCGAGATGGGTAGAGGCATACCCCACTAGAAGAAACGACAGTCTTACAGTTGCTAAACTACTATTGAGGGAGTTGATACCTCGTTTCGGTTTTCCAGTTACTTTGGAATCAGATAGAGGACCTCATTTTAACAATGAGATAATTCGATTAATCTGTGCTGCATTTAACATTGAACAAAAACTGCACTGTGCTTATCGTCCGGAGGCTTCTGGAATAGTTGAACAGCTAAATGGCACAATCAAGTCAAGATTAGGGAAGGTGTGTGCATCCACAATGCTGAAATGGCCAGATGCATTGCCTCTTGTATTGATGGGTCTCAGAAGTATTCCTGACAGAAAAACAGGATTGAGTCCACATGAGGTACTCATGGGAAGGGCAATGAGACAAACATTTATTCCTGGAAATAAATTAATGAATATAACTGATGATCTGGTATTGGACTATTGCAAAGGATTGGCTGAAATGGTGGAGAAGACGCAGTTGAAAGACAGCCAGACCAAGCACATGATTTGAATCCTGGAGATTGGGTGTTAGTGAAGAAACACGCAAGGAAGTCGTATCTAGCACCCAGGTGGGATAAACCACGTCAAGTCATACTAGTCACTACCACAGCAGTGAAGTGTGCAGGTTTACCCAATTGGATTCATGCTAGTCATACCAGAAGAGTTCCAAGCCCATCTGAACCACAAGAGCAGCTACTGACCGAACAATCTGAGACGTCAGAAGTTGAAAGCTGTGAAGCTGAAGGATCTAGAGTAATAGATTCTGAAAGACAACTATATGACGAACAGCCAAGTACAAGTCAGGAAGAGTGGATACCAGTAATTGAAATACCTGATTCTGCTGTCGAAACAAGAAGAACAACTGAATTAAAGAGACAGGAAGGTAGAGAGGAAAAGACAGGGAAAGAAGAAGACAGTCAGGTAGAAATAAACAAAGACATTCAGAAACCTGAGCAGGGAAAGATAGAGCAAGAAGAACAAGTTCAGGCAGAAGAAGAACAAACTGAAATAAGACCTGAACAGGATCAGGTAGATCTAGAAGAACAAGTTCAGGCAGAAGAAGAACAAACTATAATAAGACCTGAACAGGTGCAAGTAGAGGAAGGTCCAAATACAGAAAAAACAGAACAAAGACAATTAGAAAGGGAAGAAGAACAAGGACAGATTGTGCCTAGATTAAGTGAAAATAAAAGAACTTTAGAAGGAGACACAGAAGGTGAAAGTGCAGTTCAGGTCAAAACAGTTAGAAAAGGAGACAATTGGCCAGAAGGAGTGAAGAAACTAAGATATTATCTAAGAAAATCAGAAAAGAAACCAGAGCAAGTAAATGAAGTTACAAGTCAGACGCAATCTAAACAAACCTTAGTAAAACTTACACGAAGAAGCCCAAGATTGAGAATTTTGAACAGAAAATACAAGGCCCCTGAGTGGACCTATGTTATACTAGAAGAATTTGAAAACTTAGATTTACGTGAAGAATCAGAAAGAGTTCATGTTGCACAGATTGATGAAAGCAAATTAAGACCTCCTTAAAATAAAAGAAAATTTAGACAGAGAAAGAAAGAAAAAGAGAAAAGAAATTTTCTCAGATTAAAATGGCAGAAGTTGGAGACACTGAAAGACCGAAACGAAGTTTAAAAAGAAAATGTTTAAGATTTTGCTTATGTAGTATTTTATTAGTAGTATTAGTATGGTTATTTCTAACAATAGGAGTACCTTTGTTGATGGAAACAAGTAACAAGAATAATACAATTACTAATGAGAAAGTAGATAGAATAAAAGGAACTAAAATAGAAATAGGGGTAGAAGATGAGATAAATTATCATAATGAATCAGACAATGATTCGTCTTTAAATGTGTTTACTAAATTGTTATTTCAGTACGTTAATACAATGGAGATTAGTAATTGTTATGTTTGTATGAAGTTACCCTCATCAGTGTCAGAAGGGGTGACGTATCACCATATACCTTTAACCTATGGTGTATCATGTAGTGTTTTATCAAGTTTATTTTACGTAACAGGGAAACGTCAGTATTTTTATTCAAACTTAGATGTAGTGTTTTCAGAATTACCTATAAGAAAGAATATGAATCCAGTAGTTAGTAGTAAAAATGCACAGTTCATGGGTGAATTTTTCTTAACAATGAGTTCAATAGATATAGTTCGAGCACACAAGGATAACTTAACATGTATATTATGTGAAGAAGAAAAATAATTTTTGAATTTAGTAGAAGAAAGGAGATAGGATTTAACAAAGAAAGCTGCTGAACAGAAGTCCCATGTACCTCCATGGGCTGAGAAAGAGGGAATTTATGCAAAGGGCGAAGCTCATGCTGCGATGTCCCTAGATTTTGTGAAAAAGGGAAAATTCTGCCTCCATAGGTTAAATACAGATTATAATAACAATTTCATTGGTTCCAGTGAGTGTGAACACAACTTCCTAATTCTAGGAGGGTGGGGACTAAAAGGGGGAACTGATCCTGTATTTCCAGGAGTTTATTATGTATGTGGGAATAATGCCTATTATAGGTTACCTGCAAGATGGTACGGGAGCTGTTATTTTGGAATAGTTTTTTCCAAAAATCTATCATGTGGACAGAATCAATGGAATCAATGGAAAATCTAATGGACTAACACGAAGAAGAAGAGCTCGTTTTTCTGAAATAGTAGGTGATATATTTAGTGCATTGATACCCTCAGTTGGAGTATTCTAAATTCGCGTAAAATTTGTAAATTATCAACCATAGCTCTCAGATTAGTGACAAGTGTACGTTGATTCAGGTGTAATTGAGCACAGGTTGATGAGTAACCTGTAGCTTGCGGTTGCTGGAGTGATTCCGATCTGACAGAGGCCCACTCTTCCTATCGTCAGCTTGAAGCCTTCTCGCTGTTGTTTGGTGCTTCCCCATCGCTATGTCCCAGTCCTGATGAAGACCCCGTTCGCAAGGATTCAAGTTCCCTGCCACCCATAGGGGTCGAAACGTTGACAATTGTTCTCTCTATCAAACGTGGATGACAGAGATTGGTTATCTGCATCCTTTTATTGTGTTATGATTCATCATACATGTAGAAGCCAGTCGTCTGGCTGGATAGGTTGTAAATATTGACTGTTGATGTCCACATGTACACTACCTTTCCCTGTCACATCACGCACTGATCACAACCCACCCCCCATTCCCTTTTTCCCAGGTTGCACCATTCTTAATATCATTAAGATTTACAAGCACTGTATTTAATATGAATTGATTTGCTCAAATTGTTGATGCAATTAAATCAAGACCATTTGATGGTATGATCCAATGGTGGTGTTGTCAAATGATTTAGTAACAATGATCATTTGTGTATATTGCTACATATTGTGTTAGATTATCTTCCACTGTGACCTTTCTTTTTTGTACCATATTGCACCCAAGTCCAGTGGATTTACGGGTTACCCCATTGATATTTAGCACTTACATTCCGGACAAAAGCAAAGAAATTAAAGGGTATATTGGAAATATTACAAGAATGCATAATGACTTGACCCAACTGGAGGTTGACAGTGTATGGGGAAGACTAACAAAGAGTATAACATCAATAGGGAATTGGTTTACTAATTTTGGAAAGAGTATTCTAGGTCAAATAATATTACTTGTAGTTGTAATAATGACAATAGTAATGATAGTAATGATCATATGTAAATGTTGCAGAAGCAAGGGAAAGAGAAGGATACATACAGAGAGGGAAGGAAAAGGAAAGAAACAAAAGTGGGAATATGAAGAAATTCAGTTAGAAGAAATTAAAGGAAAGCTATACAAAAAGATGAAAGATTTAGAGGGAAAAGAAGTAACTGACGAAATGTTGAAAGAAAAAGGAGAAAACTGAGATGTGCTAAAGTTGGCATCTGGGAAGGGATGGGTAATTTTGTGATGGCTCAAAATGCCATCAGAGAGGGGATTGATGGAGCAAGGTCTCGTAAGAAAGAGACTTGCTCGGAGGCAATCCTCTCGTTTAACTCATTAACAAGTTACTAACCATGTTTTGTGAATAATTAATACGCACCACATGAACACGCGGGTTAGTGAAGCTTGCTTATGTGTGTACTAATGCGGATAACAATGAAAATGGACTAATACCGCTTTAAACGGGGAAACTGTTGTGCGCATGCGTCAACTGCATCTACGCAGTATGACGAGGTAACGCTTGGAGGGAAATTCTAGCGCATGAGCAGAAGACACTAAAATGGAGTCTTGAAGACTCGCGTGCATGGCATCTGCTTAGCTGAAATGAAAACAAGCTATTTTACTAATGCTAATGCGGGGAAAGTATTAATAAGAAAAGGGAAATAGAGTAGAGATGGGTGGTATACAGTGTGACCATTTATTTGTGAAATTAATATTTGTCTTTCTGACTTTATTATTAGTGCGTATTTGGGCCTCTCACACATAGAGCTGAGTAATTCAAAGACTGCGCATGTCCACTGAAAGTTAACCCGGAAGAATGACTCGGATGTTGAACAGGAGCCAAGGTCGCAAATGATGTGCCCTGAGAACGGAGGGTGAAGAGTTCAGAGAAGAGGACTCTTATTCATGAACTTATAATAATGTATCAAGTAAAATGTGGATATGTATGGGAACTCAAGAGATGAATAAAATTAAGGGGATGGGTTTGCGAACAATAGTTGAACAGAATTTGATGACATGTAAGCATGGTGTGATGGAGCTTCCCCCTTGCCTGACCAATCATATTTTGTATTTTTACGATATTGTAACTTTAGTGGGTGGAACATGAAGAAACGAAGGTATAACTAAGGTAGCTTTAGTTAGTTAGTTAGCGCGAGAGATGCTGAAGTCGGGGTTCGGGATGCTGTATGTTGAGCGCAAGAGATGCTGATGCTGGGAGAGATGCTGTGAAATGCTGATGAAGAACCGAATGCAGAATCTGAAGCAGAACTTACTATCCTAACTTAATTGGGTTAGATCAGAAGATCGCGGAAGAATCTCAAGGAGGAAGAGAGTGTCAGAGAGGGGTGCGGCGCAATCGTCGGTATTCTAGAGAGGTCAACTATCCTGTCCTGAATCCTGTCCTGAAGTCTTTGTCTCTTGACCTATCCTGGGGGACCCTTACCAGCCCTTTGGCCAGGGGGTTGGTCTTTCACACCATTCTTGGTAAATATAATTTCCTGTATTTTGTAGATGTTCTTTTCTCTCTGTCCTCTCCCTTTCTGAGCATTAATTATTGTATGAGTCCGAAGTATATGCTTGATGTTTAATCAATTGAATTTTCTCTCCTAAGAATGATGGTGACTGCACTGTATTTTGAGATGGTTCACATGCATTTAATTTAGATAAAGATTTTAAAACTTCCTGAGTCAGTGATCATTTTACTTCAAATAAAAGAATAGTTAAGGTTTATGTTAATTATCACCATCAACTAGTTCAACTAATGGTCCATCGACCAGAGGAAAGAAAGTTTTGATCAGTGAAAGGTTAGTTAGGAAAATTAAATAACTAATCTTGAATATTGTGAAGAATATGAAACTTTAACTAAACCAGCGGTCTACTCAGTTGTATGTGTTTATGGGCCCTGGTGAGTATATGGTAGTGGAGTATCTGTTGTTGGTATACCGCTGGATCACACTGAGTTAGTGGCACCAGAGCTGAGCGGGTGTGCAGCCTGCGATGATGCGTAGGCCTCGATACGCCGTCCTGCTAATCAAGATTCGATTTGAATTGTGATCCTAGCTGGACCGCAGTGTATGCTGAGGGCAGCAGGCTGCACAGACATGACTCCGCGGCGAGGTGCTTCAGGGTGCGCTGGGGGCCTGTGGCGCGGAATCCAGCGATCGGCTGAGGAGGTTGCACCGGCACGTAGTGGGCCCTCTTGGAGACACGCTGGTGGCGGCAGGTGAGCATTGAGGCCTGGGTGCGCAGGGGCGGGCACTCATCGCTGGTTGGCGGACTGGTCTGAGGACCAGGGCTGGGGTGCAGCAGGCGCACAGGATCGCATAGGCACCACCGGTCACGGCGGTGCCCTCGTGGCTGGGTGGGGGGAGTGAAGGTGCAGGGGTATCAAGCTGATACAAACCGTGATGCTTACAGGTATGAGTAATCCTGCTAGTACAATAAAGGGAGTCACTGTTCCTTGTAAAGGGAAATCAAAGAATGAAGTTTTGTCCTGTGCTACTCTATGTGTGGGGATAGTGTGTCCTCATCATGATGCCCTCACACACCCCGAAGGATGTCATGCTGTGTGCGTGCGTGTGAGTGGTAGTGAGGTCTCAAGTAGTGTTTTTTAAAAGGGGGAGTGAATATTTTTTATTAATGTGATCCCTCTGTCATTGTTAAAAGGTGTGTGGTGCTGCTCTGGGGGATATTTCTCATTATAGAGAAATACCAACATATCTTCTGTCCTACCCTCTTCTCTTTTCAGGGACGCTACTCCCTCTCATTAACCTAGCAGCACGGGTCAAATCCAGGCCGCTAGCGATACCTAAACTTACCTTGGTCCTGAAGAAACGCTTTGGATCTCCTCCTGAGGCCACAGAGAGCGTGAAACATGTCGACCACCTTATACGCCCATTAGAGACGTATATCTAGCTACCTAGGGACATAATATCCCCCAGAGCAGCACCACACACCTTTTAACAATGACAGAGGGATCACCTTAATAAAAAATATTCACTCCCCTCCAGTCATTTTTTAAAAAACACTACTTGAGACCTCACTACCACTCACACGCACCCATACGGCTTCTTCATCAAAAGATCTCCGATAAAGAGACCCTTCGGGGGACCCGTAGGGCATTGCAGCGCCGGCCCGACGAGAAGCAACAAGCCCTATGATGAAGCATGACATCCTTCGGGGTGTGTGAGGGCATCATGATGAGGACACACTATCCCCACACTTAGAGTAGCACAGGACAAAACTTCATTCTTTGATTTCCCTTTACAAGGAACAGTGACTCCCTTTATTGTACTAGTTATCAATCGGGAGCAAGGGTCACTGGACCTAACAATCAGCTCCTACCGTCCCCCCCCTCTCTATAAATAGGAATGAGTAATCCTGCATCATGAGACCGTAACAGGAGTTAGTGTGACCGTAACCTTCCTTTTCTATCCTACGAAGGTTACGACCACATGTACTTCTGTTACGGTCTTTTTGTGCAGGATTTGTCTTTCCTGTGAGAATTCCGGTTTGTCCAAGTGCTATACACTGTACCAGATTAGGTTTGTGGCTATACAGACCCTTGACCATTGTCACCATTTGTCCAACAGGTTTCTGGATACTGACTTCCGGAGTATGGAATGGTATTGGGGAGTTCCCGCAGCATATGCAGTTACATGAATCCACACGTTGCCCTGATGAAGTTCCCCGTTGGGCGTTGGCTGTGCTTTTTGTATTGTTTATTGGTGTATTTGTAATAAAGGACTGTTTTTACACTACTGTTGACTACTGGACTTCATGACCGTGTGCACCCCCATTTCAGTTACAACAGTATTGGATCTGGGGCACAGTGGGGTCTGGCAACGGCTGGCGTTGCGGTTGGTTGCGCAGGAACACTACGAATTGGAGCTGTCATGTGGTGCGGATACAGGGGCCCGCCGTTGCTATTGTGGACATGCATCCATGACATGGGTGAGGAAGTTTGATAGGGCTGGCCGTGAGACTCCTCCGACTCTGGCAGTTGTTGTTTGGGAGGTACCAGTGGCCAACAGGTGCAGCAAAGCCAGCAGCTTTGTCTGCGGAGGGATGTTGGTTGTCCGCTGTGCTGGTACCGTCAGCCTGTGGGCAATGTGGGTCAGGATGCAGAGGATGGTTGTTCTTTTGTGCCTGTAGTGGGCACTGACTTCCTCTGGCGTTGAGTCTCTGAGGCTGGTGCGTTTTGGGAACGTCCGCTGTCCTGTTCTGCGCTTCCTCGGTGGTAGTCAGGAGGGGGGGTGGTCCGGGGGGGGCTGGGGGTGGTGGCGGTGGGTGTTGTGGCCCTCTCGGGTCTCCGAGCTGCACGATCAGTGTCTCCATGACATGTGTTGGTCTTCAGGTGTGGCTCTGGGCTGGGCTCCCTTTCATACTGCAGGTAGTCGTTCTGCTTAACACCAGTAAAAGGCAGGTGTTAAATCCCTGCTGCTAACACGCCTTATCGCCTGTTTTTGGGTCGCATCGCAGATCTGTCTGGTCGTTGAGAATATCGCAAAGTGGTGTTTTGGTGTGTTTTTGCACGGGAACGCCTACTCTGCATATCATTAGCGTTAGTTGTCTCTCTCATCCGTGGCGATGTTTTTTGCGGCAGCTATCGCTGGAAAACTGGCGATATGGGCAGTTTGCACCAGCTTGAGAATGGGGCGATAATTCTTTCGCCACTTTTGCTGCGCTAAAGTGCCGATAACTCGGCGATAAGTCCTTGAGAATATGCCCCTTTGTGTGCTGCAAAAATACTTTACACATTGCCTCTAGGTTAAGCCTGATTGCTGTTGTGCCAGCATACTATAGGGTTCAGTACAGATTAATTTGGTGACTTTTGTGGTTCACCCTGACAAGGATTGTGGCAGTTGCTTGAGAAGGGCTCACACCCCACTCAACCAACAACCCAATTTCTCACAGCTGATTCTCTTTTAATACTTTTAAACATTCCAAACGTGTTTGTATTGCTTGGCTTTAACATACACTCTCCATCTCTCCTCAAATGTATTTCCATCCCTAGAAAAACAAAATCTAAAGCAGATTCTGCATCCTTCCCAATGTGCTGTCACTGCCAACACAGAGATGCTTCAAGGCAAGTAAAAGTACATATTAAGGTAGCGCGTTATCTTAAAGAAAGCTGTTATCATAGGATAAACATTCAAATCAATTATGGAATTTAAATTCTAACGTGCCCCTTTTACAACATAATATATTGGCTGCCAAAGAACAGCTCTTAAACAATCAGTACACCATAAGTCAATGTGCAGTGTGGTGGGGTTTTAACAAGGTTGAAGGTTCAGAGAATTGAACTGACTTGCCTAATGTGTGCTAACAGAATACACTGCATTAGAGGTGTATCTTACCTCGAAATACATGGTTTATGGATCATTCTTCTTTTCAGGACTAAGGCTCAGATGTATCAATATTAGGAATAGCGATTACCTAATTGGGATTGTCTGTGAATCCTTATGAATGAAACTCATATAGTTTCATTTAGAGATTGCTAATGGCTCGCTAATTGCCCTACTTCATGAATAATAATGCGGTAGCTTGTAATTTGCGGACCACTAGGCATCAACACCATCACAGGGTTGGTGCCCTGCTGAGGTCAGCAGGCCACCATGTCTGTGATTGCTTTTAGATAAAGCAGTCTTATTTTGTTAAATGCAACCCGTTTCCCTAAAAGGAAAATGCAAATTGTCCTGTTTGCGAATGGAAAATAGCTTGATGCATGTGGCCCATAGTTACTGGCCTGCCCTCCTGAAACCAATCAAAGTCTAGTTACTGCCCTTAACTTAAGTGGTTGTCTGTTCTTTCCTTCATCTCCATCAAACTTAGTTGTGTATTTCATTACTAATTGTACGCTATGTCCTTGCTTGATATTATTAAGATTAAGTGTTTTTCAAAATATGCAATCCACCTCCAGCAGGTGGGTTAAATTCTGTCAGTGCAAGTACCATATCCCTCGTTTTCTAGCGCATATATTTTTAATATGTCCATCTGTGCTATTGGAGTGAAAGAGTTTTTTAAACGAATATTCAAGGAGTCCAGGCTAAGGATAGTAAATACTCCTTTTAACTACTTAATCAAAAGAGTTGTGCTTCCAGTTGCTCTCTTTATAACTGTTTTAAAAACAGGGGACTTTTTTTGTTAAAAGTTATATTGAGATCGATTGTTATGGAATTATCCAATTTTATTTGTACTTATTTTAATATGCATTTATTATGTCTGATATATGTTTATTATTATAATCAGTAAATAGCAAGTCACAAGAAGTTTAATGGGGCATTAACAAGGTTGAAAGCCTCAGCATTGAACTGACAGATCCTTGTCGGCACGCATTTTTAACTGTGTCCTCAACATGTTAACTTTTGCCTCTTTATGTTAATAGCAGATTCTGTGGCAGATACTGTTTTAAATTGCGCCGTCCTTCCATCTACCTCCTTACACTATATTCCCCTTCGTGAGGTGAGGTGTGAGACATCCCCGTTTCGCCACGGCTTGTGACGCTTGAACGGAGGGACGCAATCTCTTTGTATTTCCGATGTGCCTACCGGAAGTAAGGGTTAGCACTTCAGTCACTGGAGCCTCCGCTTTTCCTCCCTCCTACCTATTTAAGGCAGGAAAGGGCGCGGACGCGCAGCGGACGTGCAAACCGCGGCACGCCAGCGGCGCGCTAAAGGCGAGCCGTCTGCACCCATCCGCGCCAGACCGCTGCCAGCCGCCAGTACACCTGCCCGACTTTACCTCCCCTTCAGTTGGCACCAGCTCCATGTAGCATAGGCAATGGCAACACTCCGTTACTCTAGTCAAGAGCTTAAATCATTAGATAAACTTAACATGCCATCATACCTGAGTGTTTCCTGGCTACCCCATACCCATACCTACTCCCAAAGAAGACACTGGAACTAATCACAATGAGCCTGTCTTCCTCTCCAAACCCTGGTTTAAAAACAACACAGACATGGACACCGCTGAGATGCCTAAGCTGCTAACCGGGCTCTACTTTAATGCCCGTTCAATTCCCGAACATGCATTAGAAATATGGAGCCTACTCGATATAGAAAAGCCAGACATCTGTTTCATTACTGAAACTTGGCTCCATGAGTATGCCCTCCCTGATGTGGCAACCGCGTTCCCCCCTGGCTACCATCTAACCAGATTAGATAGAAACATCAGGAGAGGAGGAGGCATAGCAATAGCTCCAGGGCCGGGTTGGAGATCACCACACTAGAGACTATCACCTCGGAAATGTCTGAATTGTGTATATTTAGAATTGACAGACAATCTAAGGGAACCTGGGGAGGTGCCTTAGTATACAGACCTCCCTGCCCCAAAGTCAACTTTATAAATCACCTGATTGAGACAATTGCTCCACATGTACTAGCCGCTGACAACTTTCTCCTCATTGGGGATTTCAATTATCATGCAGAACTTCTTTTAGACACTGACACGAGTCAACTGATCACTAATCTGAAGACACTGGGACTTGTCCAAAAGGTGACGGGACCTACCCATTTGACAGGTCACACCCTCGATCTTCTGTTCACCAATACAGCCAGTGTTAGAGTGGAGTACCCTCTTCCTCTGCTCTGGTCTGATCATACCCTATTGAAGCTTTCCCTACCAATAGCCACCATCAAAAATGACCCGAGCAGTGAACCCATATGGAGAAGGCCTTCGCGGAAAGTCACCCCTGCCAGCTTTCTGGCCCATTTCAGCCCTCCCCATCTCTAGTAGGCACTGTGAACATCGATCATGCAGCAACAGCCTTTGAAGCAGCAATCACATTGGCCTTGAACACTCTGGCCCCTCTGTCAAGAGTCAAGCCTAAGCCTAGGGTACCTCCTTGGTTTACTGAATCATTGAAAACTGAAAAATATTCCAGTAGGAAAGGTGAGCGCAAATGGAGAAAAACCAAAAGCACTAAAGATCGACAAAGGTATAAACTCATCCACTGAGGTTATCTAGACAATATTAAACTAGCCAAAAAATTGTATCTCACAAACAGAATCAACGAAGCTGCCAATTCCAACAAGGAGCTCTATAAAATACTAAAGGGATTTACTAACCCTCCCCTATGTCAGCCTTGTAACCCACCTTCGCAAGCATGGGTAGACACGTTGTCCACTTTTTTTGAGGAAAAGATCAATACCATTCATAGTTCTTTCTCAAACCACAACACTAAAAATCCCTACACTGACTCTGACATCAACCTCAACCCTACCATTCCTCTTTTAGAAGAGTTCACTGCCTTTACTCCTGATGAAGTCTTAACTGCTCTGTTTAAGATCAAGTCGGGTTCCCCATTGGATACGGTTTCACCTCGTTTCTTTTTAACCATTGCCCCTCTGCTCCTCAGTAATCTTACTGACCTATTTAACAAGTCCTTATAACAAGCAACAGTCCGGGGTAGATGAAAAGCAGCAAGGGTTAAGCCGATTTTGGAAAAAACATCTACTGACCCTAAGGTTCCCAGTAACTATCGTCCAATCTCGCTGCTTCCTTATTTTGGAAAGGTACTTGAGTCCCTGATCAAAAAGCTGCTCACCACCCATCTGGAGAACCATAGATTGTTGGATCCCTCGGAATCAGGTTTCAGGGCCACCCATAGCACTGAAACCTCGTTGGTGGAAGTTGTCGACAATATAAGACTGGCCCAAGACAACGAGAAATCAGCCATGCTTGTCCTGTTGGACCTGTCGGCCGCCTTTGACATCATCTCCAATAGTATTTTTGAACAGCGGCTCTGGGAGATGGGAGTCAGAGGTTTGGCCCTGGACTGGCTTAGGAACTATCTAAGCAACCGAACCTCCACCATACAACTGGGCACCCTGGTCTCCCGCAGTCAGCCGGTAGAAATGGGAGTCCCCCAAGGATCCATCCTAAGTCCCATGCTTTTCAACCTTTATGTGACACCGCTAGCCAAAGTGATCAGGTCCTACGGGTTTGATGTGGTATCATATGCTGATGACACCCAGCTACTGATCACCCTAGGCCCCGAACCCACTGACACGAGGCTCCATTTCAAAAACTGCATGACCCATATTGACAACTGGATGCACACCAATCACCTCCAACTCAATGGAAGTAAGACAGAGGTCATCCTTGTTGGCAAGGCACCCAAATTTTGGTCGAACGACTGGTGGCCCCAGAGTCTAGGCCCCTGTTCATCTCCCAAGTCCATGGTGCGAAACCTTGGAGTGAAGATTGATAATCAGTTGTCCATGAAAAGTCATACAAATCATGTTACCAGTACTTGTTACGGAATAATGCGCAGCCTACGAAAAATCTTTCAATGGATCCCAATCGAATCAAGGAAACCACTTGTCCAGGGACTAATCATAAGCCGGATCGACTATGGAAATGCCCTGTTGGCCTCCATCAACGAGGAGCTCCATTCAAGACTCCAGGTCCTGCAAAATACAGCTGCCAGGCTGGTACTAAACCTCCCATTAAGGTCTCCATTGGTGTCCAGTCTGAAGACTCTCCACTGGCTTCCCATCAGGACGCGAACCCGCTTTAAGGTTCTCTGTCTGGCACACAAGAGCATGTATGGAAATGGGCCAGACTACCTTGCTAAAAAACTCAGCTGGTATCAGCCTAATAGGGCACTTAGATCTAGTACTAAATTCCTCCTTACCCCTCGTAGGATCCGTACTGTCAGGAATGGCGGTAGATCTTTTTCCTTCCTGGCACCCGCCTTTTGGAATAAACTTCCATCACAGCTCCGCTCTATCACTGATCGCAAGCCATTCAGCAGGGAATTAAAAACCTGGCTATTTGATCACCTTTAACGGCCACTTAGTTCTACTGACCTTCAGCACCAGTGGAGTTTACGCTAGTGCCATGAGACCCTTGGGTAATGTGTGAGCTTAATAAATCTCTTTGACTTGACTTGACTAACACGCACTGACAGAATACATATCATAAAGGGTGAATCTTACCTTAAACTACATAGTTTATGCATCATCATCTAATCCATAATAAAGCATAATTGCTGGCCTGCCCTACCTAATCCAAATAAAAAATCTAGTTACTGCACTTAACTTAAGTTGTTGTCTTTTCATTCCATGAAACTATTCCTGGACAACACATAACTTTGAGCTAAGCTTTAAGCATTACAGTATAGCCCCCTGATGGCCACAATTATCACTCGACTAAATAAACAAAGTCAATGGTGGAGGCAGTTGCCCCTTGCCCCTGTGGAGGCCTGGGTATGTGCACCCAACTGGTTTTGTTTTTGATTGCCTACTTCATGGCTATAGTGATTCTCTCCTTCCTCCCTCGAAACAAATTGATGAAAGCTGGAGCCTGTGGTGCACCCAACAGTCTTTCTCAACCAATGGCTGCTGGTTAAAGGATACCTTTTGGTTTCCAATGGCAAACTTTAGAGACCCAATTTACATCTGTTTTTAGGGTGTGCGTGACTTCTATGCAATGTTTGCTGTGAGCTGGCTAGAGAGGGAATTTGGGCGAGGAGAGAGAGTACTAGGTTTACTTAAAGGTAGAAGTGTGGACAGGGAGTTGCCTTAGAGTGCAGTAGCTGATACCGCTCTATGTACAGTGGCGTAGCTAGGCCTTTTGCCGCCCGTGGTGGTCCCAGCCATTGCCGCCCCGCGGCGGCCATAAGAGTGGGGGGAGGGTGCTGCCGATCGTTTAAAGCCTTTGCCGCCATGCGTGGCTGCAGGTAAGAGTAAGGGGTAGGCCGCCGCCCGCGGCGGACAACTGCCCCCAAGCCCCCTTGCTACGCCACTGTCTATGTGCATTCAATCCTACAGAAAAGAGTATCCCTAGGGGCAGTAAAAAGATAGTGGGTCTCGCTTAGCAATTGTGTGTCTCGCTGATGATGGAGCGTAGATGTTCTCTGGCATCTATCTTTACCAATTCTTACCTGGAAAAAAATAATTTACGACACTTTTTACTGGATTAGAGATAATAACCTACTTGTTGAGAACATGAGTTTGCATACTGCAACGTAAAAGCAAGCAGAGTTCAGACAAATTATGTTGCAAAAATGTAAACAGAAAAGAGAAAAAGCGAGAATTTCATGCTGATACATTTGTGTGGTGTGAGAAAAGATGAAAATGAAATTAATATAAAGAGTTTTGTGAATAATAATCAAATGTGCATTAAAAGAAATGCAATAAATGCATAGTCATACTAGAGAAATTTAGAAAATGTTCTTTGCTACGAAAAACTAACGTAGAATGATTATGAGCCTTTGAAATGCATATGGAACATATTACATGTACTAAAAAGTGTCACGTTAAAATTATGCTTGTTTGATAATGTGCCAAATAAAGACGAGGCAGAACATTTTTAGGATTGCTTAATACTGACATGTAAATCGTGAAAATAGTAATTACCGACTTAATGAAGAAGAATAAATGAAGTTGCAAATGTATGATTTTAAATGAATATTAACGCGATTGTGTTTCAGCTATTTTTCATGTAGGCCTCTGAATTCTTTTTTCCTCCATGTTTATGTAAAATCATGTGAGGCAGTCACTTAAGCCCTATGACAACTTTCTGCAAAGTTTCACTTCTGCCACGTTTATGTAAAATCATGTGAGGCAGTCACTTAAGCCCTATGACAACTTTCTGCAAAGTTTCACTTCTGCCACGTTTATGTAAAATCATGTGAGGCAGTCACTTAAGCCCTATGAGAACTTTCTGCAAAGTTTCACTTCTGTTCGGGTTAACAATGAATTCACTTCTTACTAGAAGCATATTCAACAGAACTGTATTAAATAATGTTGCAAATCCAGGGAAAGGTGCCTGGGAATGACCATGGACAAATACAAGTACCTCCTACTTCAGTGAAAGTGACGAAATGCTAACTAAATGGACTAAATGAATATTTATGAGATTTACAAAAAAGGATTACATAACTCATCCAGAATCGTATGATTTACTGATCACCCCACAACAGCCCACTGTGAGTAACCAATGAAAACCCCATGGACTGATGGAATTGATGCGTTAAGGGGTGTAAACCTGGAACATTTGGAGTATAGCTGCCCCAATGAGGAGGAGACAGGGGCTGGCTGTCATTCATATCTTCCTGCCTGGCACGCTGTCAGTTTGACTTTCAATTCCATATTATCATTTCCCTATATCCGTTTCTCTTTATTTTGATGAAAGACTCTGATGAACTGGACTTTAAATGCAATTTGCGACTTCTAATCCTGTGCTCTGCCGGCTGGCATGGGTTTTCGGGAAATAGACTTTCAGCACAAGGGGTTATCTGACTCCTACTGTGGCATGCGGTGCTACAGTTTGAACTCGGACTGAGTTATCTGAGGACAGACCTGAAGCGAAGTGCTTTGCTTGGTTTGTATGACTAATAAACTGAATCTGTACTTTGTAGGTTGAATCGTTGTTGTTAAAATTGATCTGTGCTAAACTGTGTGATTAGTTGCTTTAACAAATCCAAACTTAAATGTGTTTCTGATCTGTCTATGCAATCTGAGGCAATAGATAAATGTTTTTCCTGAATTTTCTTTATCGATTCTGTCTAATTCTTTTAGTCATATTTTTTATCTCAAGGAATCTATATGAGTGGCTAAAGAAAGTTTTTGATTATTGAATTGTGAAGGTTATTGTTAGGTTAGCAATTATCTATTCCAGGTCCTCATAGGCTAATTGCCTCCATCTTCCTCGTATTCTAGTCCCCATCAGCTCAACAAAAAAGATCCATTGGAGGACCTAAGTTGCACGAGAAGGGTGGGTAACAGTTGAAAGGTCATCAGTATAAGGAAGTATTAGAAAATGGGCTCAATGTATTTAGGCTATTCTATGTGGTAAGAAACTTTTAGTAAGCTTTCCGCTGCAACACTGACAAGAGGGGATTAACATGAAGCTGTTGTGACCACCAAGGAGTGGCAACTGGAGTGGCAACTGAAATTGTAGATAGCTTTCATAGTCACTCTACTGAAAGATGATCCAAAGTTCATGTCTGATTGATGTGGAAGCTCTGTAAAGCCAAAGAAAATTATATGGCCCTAATGGCTAAGGCAGAGACGACTTGAATTAAAAAGAACATGAACAGTTATAAACAGCAAGCTCCTGTAAAATACGTCTTTGGTACAGTTGATGGCTGATATATAAGTCTGTGCTATGTCACACTGTGTCTCTGATGAATGGTTGCTTGCTGAAACAGCATCCCCATGGCACGAGGCCCCTGTGAGCACCTGAAGGTCTCTAGATGCATTTTAAGACCAACAGATAATCAAACCGGGAATCTTCCTTTTTTTTATGTTCTTAAGACAGGTCACGGAGTTCATGATTGCATTTGGTCCTGTTGGGCGCCCTTGCAGAGTAAATGGCCATAAGTAAAGATAGTTAGTAACATTCTACGAAAAGCTGATTGTGGGAACTAATCGATCGGCCTTCATGCATTATGAGCAAAAGGTGGCAAGCTCGAAATTGGCAATCTATCAGGATGGATACATTCACCAAAAAAGCAAAGATATAATTGGAAAATAAACCGATGGCGCAGAAAATGGTGGCAATTTGGAGACACGCTTGGAGTCAAAGATAAATTAGGTTGAGAAAATAGTGTTTTGGCGAGACACAAGTTTCAAACAGCCTGCCCCCATGGTTTTGAAGTTGAAAGAAATGATTCTTATGTGTGCTGCATGAGGATGTCTGTTCTGGAGTGAGACTGTCTAACCACTTGACCGACCAGGCTTCATATCTCGTGTGCCCATGTTAATGCCACTGTTATAATTATATCCAATTTTCTCACGGCCATCTGTCACCGGCATGATGGGGCAACAGCACATAGCACCAGTGAAGTGAAGGTGACCTTTGACCTGAAGGTTGGCAAGAGGAATGGCGGTAGAAGGATCACAACACAACTGGACACTGCTGCATCTCACATAGTTATGGACTTAGGGGAGGCAATACAACACTTGAGTCATGGAGCAAGTAATAGTTTAGAAGGTTGTCACTTGCAACACTCGTTATTGTGCATTTGGAACTTGAATTGCAGGGGGCAACAAGACCGATATTTTACTGGACATGTTAAACTGTCAATGCCTTTACTGGGAACGAGGACTATGGAAATGTCTCTTACTGGGCACGTGAAATGCATAAATATCACTTTGGAGGCAAAGAGAATTGTATAAATAATTTTTGGGGCAAAAGCTAGCAATTACTCAAGCACCCCTGCACAACTGTGTATAAAATCTAATGCATTCCAAGCAAATGAGATTTAAAGTGCTCTAATTTCCAAGAATGCTTTGGGCAGTGAGATGAAAGAGCCCTGGGTACCAGTGGTGTAGCAAGTGGGGGCGGTCCTGGGAGGCACAAGCTTTGGGGAAAGTGGCCTCCTCTCCCGCCCCCCACTTTTACCTGCGACCGCGAGGTGCGGCAAGTGCAGGATTCATTTGCCACCCCCCCTGCTCTTACGGCCGCCGTGGGGCGGCAAAGGCTGGGACCGCCCCTAAAAGGCCTAACTACGCCACTGCTGGGTACAGCCATTTGAAGTGCTATTTATTAAATGCTATCTGTTTTAATAAACCAATGAGACTTGAAATACAAAGCACACCTCTACTTGGACCAAATATTTGGTAAAAGATCTGGAGACCCCCCCCCCAAAGAAAAGTAATTGTTCAAATTGAGTTATGTTTTATTCAGTGTCACTGGTAACGTTGACTTTCCTAAATAATATTTACACATAGATGACTAATATTTAGGTGCAAATCATTATTTGCTGTGCAGCACAATATAATTAAAACTGTAAAGGTACAAAATAGAAAGCACAATTTCTCCTGTGGCACAAAAAGTGGTCTGGTATTCATTGCCGCCGTCTACCGAAAAACCAACGTTCTGAGGAAGAGTTTATTGTTTCTTCCGGTTATTGTCAAACACTGTGAGGAAATTGCAGTACTTCTTTGTCCTCCCTATAGAGGTTTTTCTGCATCATATTGTTTTTTCTTTGTTTCAAATGCGTTTCAGAATGCCCCATTAGATCATATTTGGATTTTTTTTTTTTATCCGAGCGGTTAGAAACTTTGATAAGGATGCACTTGCTTGGTATGTGCACTTACAGCATGGAGAATGGAATGTCACAAGCAATGGTTACCTTGCAGGCAGTAAGGGGTTGGTCAAGGGACCTTCAGAACTGGAAGGGTAGGGAGATCCTTTTCCATATCAAAGAATTGGGGCAATACATACTCCCTAGGATTTACACAAATAAACATAAAGGCACACCTTGGGAGTGGATGAGGAATTTTTATCTACACCTTACATCCCTGGATACATTAATATACATAGAGAACCCTGGAACATGGCCAAGGCCACCCTGACTTTTAGGGGTCAGGGTGAACCTGATAAAGAAGCATGCCACTCATAGAGTGATTCCCCACTGCCAGTGCAAATCAGCCTTTTAAATCGAATCAAGCACTGGGAAACGTCACTGCCCCCAATACTTTCATTAATCTTTTGAACTCATGCACGCACCATTAGTTTGAAATCCCTCTGGGATTAAAAGCGAAAGAAGCTGCTATTCGAAACATCCACAACAAGTGGAAAAAGTCAACCTAACTGCCATGATTGTGTGATAAAGTAACTGTTAGAAATTGGGTCTCTAGCTGGCAGAAGTTTGCACCCTGTCCAAGTTGGGACCACAATCCTAGTCAGGGTAAGCTAGTACACACTCTAACTTAACCTGTGCTCAACCTCTTGTAGCTTGGCACAGAGCAGGCAAGCTACGCTTCTGAGGCAATGTGTAAAGTATTTGTGAAACATACACACACAAAGTAGCACAATGAATACACCATAAAAAGACTCCACACAGGTTTAGAACAATAGAAAATATTTATCTGAGTGAAACAAGACCAAAATAACAAATATACAATGAGTAGAAGTCGAGATATGAATTTTATAAAGAATAAATGCAAAAACAGTGCTTAGAAGTTAATAGCGCTGAAAGGTAACTTGAGGTCGCAAGAGACTGGGTGAAATCCAAAGTGCAGGCCGACCCCGATTGAGGGCAGGCTGACTAAGAGAATGTCAAGCTGAAACAGTACCTTGGATGGAGCAAAGCGGCAACGCTGAGGGCAAGATGCATCGATCTTTTGCAATCCGCTCACTACGTCGTTTTTTAGCTCTGTTGAAACGCAGGCAAAGCCTTGTTGTCAAGCCACACAGAGCATCGTCATCGGGCCATGCAGGCTGTAGAACCGTTGTCAAACAGCCTCTGCGTTGGCGTTGAAGGGCAATGCATCGATTCCTACCCATGCAGTGGTGATGATGCGTCAGTTTTGTAGCAAAACACCTGCAGAACCCACTTCTGAGGCCCAGGACTAGAGGGGGCTCCACAAGCAAGGATAGGACTCACAGATAGCAGAGTCCAGTAGCACCACCACGATTATAGGTACTCTTTTGTGTCCCTGAGACTTCAGAAACCAGGAGGTAAGCCATTGGAGTCATTCTGGGTTCAAGTTAGATGGATCCAGTCCTTGTCCTTAGTAGGGCAGAGATCAGGAGAGCAGCTCAGAAAAGCAGAGAAGCAGTTCCTCAGAACAGTCAGACAAGGCAAAGTGGTAATCCTTACAGCACAGCAGTTTTATTCCAACAGAGTTCTTCCCAATCCCAGGTCCAGAAGTGTACTGATTTGGTAGGGTAAGAGCCCCAGTACTTAAATCCAAATGTGCCTTTGAGGTGGGGGGTGACTTTAAAGCAGCTCCTTGAAGTACACAGGTACCCTTTCACCCCATGCCTGTCTGGCAGTCTATCTGTAGGGGGTAATCAGTCCTATGAGTGGGAACAGGACACAACCAATTCAGATGTAAGAGTGAGCTCCATCTCCCCCTTCCTGCCCAGGAAGGCTATCAGAATGCAAATGAGTCCTCTGTCACAGGGAATGCACAAAGTGTAGCTGTCACCCAGCCCAGACGTGTATTGGAGACAGGCTGCAGGCACACAGAACAAAGTTAAGAGCACAGAAATGTCCACTTTCTAAAGTAGTAATGTCTAATCCAACTTTGCCACTAAAGAGGATTTATCATTACCATTCCAAAGATATGAAACATCATTTAGCTACTCCTTTCTTACTATGAATTACAACTTAAAAGTGTTTTGAGGAATTCCTAATGTTAGCCTATGAGAGGAGTTGGCCTCACATTAGTGAAAAATTAATTTAGCTGTTTTTCACTCCCAGGACATGTAATACTTAAAAGTACATGTCCTACCTTATACTTACACAGCACCCTGCCCTTAGGGCTTCCTAGAGCCTACATTAGGGGTGACCTATGTGTAATAAAAGGGGAGTTTAAGGCTTGGCAAGTGGTGTTAAATGCCTAGTCAAAGTGGCAGTATACAGCACGCACAGGCCCTGCAATGGCAGGCCAGAGACAGGTTTGAAAGGCTACTTGTCTGGGTGGCAGAACCAGTGTTGCAGACCCACTAGTAGTATTTAGATTACAAGCCTTAGGTAAATGGTATACCACTTACATGGGACTTGCAGGTAAACTAAATATGCCACGCAGGTATATACCAATGTCACCATGTTTTAGGGCAGAAGCACATGCACTTTAGCGTTGGTTAGCAGTGGTAAAGTGCACAGAGTCCTAAGGCCAAAAAAAAGATACAGCAAAAATTGGAGGTAAGCAGGCAGAAATTGGGGTAAGACTACCCTAAGGATGACAGGTCTAACAGTGACATATGGGGCTAGTGTTAAAAGATTTCAGGAGTATCCTTTGCTTTGCAGTGTGACACTGCTTGAATGCCACCTTAGTATGCAGCCCACCAACATTGGCATTGTATTCCATACAGTTAATAGGAAAATAATTCATGTGGGTGCAATTAAACCGGTGACAGCCGAGGGGCAGGTCTAGCCTGGTGGTATATACATGTGGATACTGTTTGTATTACAGAAGAGGAACCTGAGCTGAACATTGTGTTCTTTAAAACAGGTCCAGGAGCATAATGCTTGTTTCACTCTATGTGCCTCAATTTGTCACTGTGATTGACTAACTAGCCTGTGAGGCATGGGCAGCATACTGTCCAGAGGTTCTTATAACCTCTATTGATGACATAAAGTATACTTCAAAATGTTCTTGGTTGTAGCACTGACTCCCACGCAATGCAAAAGCTATATTTAATGCAATAAAAAACAGGAATCAAAATCGAGTTCAATAGATTTAATTCCTGTAGCCTACCTTTTCTTCAAGTCAGATATCCAA